>CAKAOJ020000321.1:0-600000 GCA_916701645.2 Sebastolobus alascanus
GTTGTCATCAACCTATACAAAACGTCTAAACTTTTGTAAACGTGCAACAAAAGTCGCCAGCTGGATTCAGGGATATGGTCATTACATGGTATGCATCTTATGTAAAACTATTAGAAGGATTTAAATGAAAATTATTTTGGTGTTCTTTCAAGTAATTTCTAATTACATGCTCATGTGGCGGTTTTTGTTGTTGCCATTTTACATGAGCTTTATTCTGGAAATCTCTACCGCAGAGATTTCCAGTGTAAGAGATTTCTCTTACCCAAAAGGAGAAGTTCAGAGTTTTGCCCTCTTACTGTTTGTTTGGGCTAATTGACAAACCAGGTATTGTGCTCAGGTTTCTGTGTGTCACTTCCCATTACCACAGGAGGCCCCATAAAAGATATCCTGTCACGACAAAAAAACTGAAAAAACTGAGCTGAAATGAAAATGTCGAAATTTTAAACTGAGTTTTTTTTCCACCAAATGAATCGACAGACTATGCTATGCCTGTTTTCCTGAAAATTTTCGACATTCTATACTATGACATTTTTTTACGAATATTTTCGAAAATTTTCATGGAAAAAGTCATGTCGAAAATATTCGTAAAAAAATGTCATAGTATAGAATGTCGAAAATTTTAATGAAAAAAAGGCATAGTATAGTCTGTCGATTCATTTGGTGGAAAAAAAACTCAGTTTAAATTTTCGTCAATTTTCAAAAAAGTCATACAATAGTATGACTTTTTTCATGAAAATGTCGAAATTTTAAACTGAGTTTTTTTTCCACCAAATGAATCGACAGACTATACTATGCCTGTTTTCATGAAAATTTCGACATTCTATACTATGACATTTTTTTACGAATATTTTCGAAAATTTTCATGAAAAAAGTCATGTCGAAAATATTCGTAAAAAAATGTCATAGTATAGAATGTCGAAAATTTTAATGAAAGAAGGCATAGTATAGTCTGTCGATTGATTTGGTGGAAAAAAAACTCAGTTTAAATTTTCGTCCATTTTCAAAAAAGTCATACTATAGTATGACTTTTTTCATGAAAATGTCGAAATTTTAAACTGAGTTTTTTTTCCACCAAATTAATCGACAGACTATACTATGCCTGTTTTCATGAAAATTTTCGACATTCTATACTATGACATTTTTTTACGAATATTTTCGAAAATTTTCATGGAAAAAGTCATGTCGAAAATATTCGTAAAAAAATGTCATAGTATAGAATGTCGAAAATTTTAATGAAAAAAGGCATAGTATAGTCTGTCGATTCATTTGGTGGAAAAAAAACTCGCTTTAAATTTTCGTCCATTTTCAAAAAAGTCATATTATAGTATGACTTTTTTCATGAAAATGTCGAAATTTTAAACTGAGTTTTTTTTCCACCAAATGAATCGACAGACTATACTATGCCTGTTTTCATGAGCATTTTCGACATTCTATACTATGACATTTTTTTACGAATATTTTCGAAAATTTTCATGAAAAAAGTCATGTCGAAAATATTCGTAAAAAAATGTCATAGTATAGAATGTCGAAAATTTTAATGAAAAAAGGCATAGTATAGTCTGTCGATTCATTTGGTGGAAAAAAAACTCAGTTTAAATTTTCGTCAATTTTCAAAAAAGTCATACTATAGTATGACTTTTTTCATGAAAATGTCGAAATTTTAAACTGAGTTTTTTTTCCACCAAATGAATCGACAGACTATACTATGCCTGTTTTCATGAAAATTTTCGAAATTCTATACTATGACATTTTTTTACGAATATTTTCGAAAATGTTCATGAAAAAGTCATGTCGAAAATATTCGTAAAAAAATGTAATAGTATAGAATGTCGAAAATTTTAAATGAAAAAAAGGCATAGTATAGTCTGTCGATTCATTTGGTGGAAAAAAAACTCAGTTTAAATTTTCGTCCATTTTCAAAAAAGTCATACTATAGTATGACTTTTTTCATGAAAATGTCGAAATTTTAAACTGAGTTTTTTTTCCACCAAATGAATCGACAGACTATACTATGCCTGTTTTCATGAGCATTTTCGACATTCTATACTATGACATTTTTTTACGAATATTTTCGAAAATTTTCATGAAAAAAGTCATGTCGAAAATATTCGTAAAAAAATGTCATAGTATAGAATGTCGAAAATTTTAATGAAAAAAGGCATAGTATAGTCTGTCGATTCATTTGGTGGAAAAAAAACTCAGTTTAAATTTTCGTCAATTTTCAAAAAAGTCATACTATAGTATGACTTTTTTCATGAAAATGTCGAAATTTTAAACTGAGTTTTTTTTCCACCAAATGAATCAACAGACTATACTATGCCTTTTTTCATGAAAATTTTCGACATTCTATACTATGACATTTTTTTACGAATATTTTCGAAAATTTTCATGAAAAAAGTCATGTCGAAAATATTCGTAAAAAAATGTCATAGTATAGAATGTCGAAAATTTTAATGAAAAAAGGCATAGTATAGTCTGTCGATTCATTTGGTGGAAAAAAAACTCAGTTTAAATTTTCGTCAATTTTCAAAAAAGTCATACTATAGTATGACTTTTTTCATGAAATTTTCGGGACTCTCCTGTAAGGTTGTATCAGACAGTTGCACTTAGCAGACCATTCAAAAATTATGAAATGCAGTTGTGATGCAACTTTAAAAATGTACTCTAAAAGGACAAGCTCACTCCTATACTGTATATGCAGTCTTTAAAACTGCTGTGTTGTCATCAACCTATACAAAACGTCTAAACTTTTGTTAACGTGCAACAAAAGTCGCCAGCTGGATTCAGGGATATGGTCATTACATGGTATGCATCTTATGTAAAACTATTAGAAGGATTTAAATGAAAATTATTTTGGTGTTCTTTCAAGTAATTTCTAATTACATGCTCATGTGGCGGTTTTTGTTGTTGCCATTTTACATGAGCTTTATTCTGGAAATCTCTACCGCAGAGATTTCCAGTGTAAGAGATTTCTCTTACCCAAAAGGAGAAGTTCAGAGTTTTGCCCTCTTACTGTTTGTTTGGGCTAATTGACAAACCAGGTATTGTGCTCAGGTTTCTGTGTGTCACTTCCCATTACCACAGGAGGCCCCATAAAAGATATCCCGTCACGACAAAAAAACTGAAAAAACTGAACTGAAATGAAAATGTCGAAATTTTAAACTGAGTTTTTTTTCCACCAAATGAATCGACAGACTATGCTATGCCTGTTTTCCTGAAAATTTTCGACATTCTATACTATGACATTTTTTTACGAATATTTTCGAAAATTTTCATGAAAAAAGTCATTTCGAAAATATTCGTAAAAAAATGTCATAGTATAGAATGTCGAAAATTTTAATGAAAAAAGGCATAGTATAGTCTGTCGATTCATTTGGTGGAAAAAAAACTCAGTTTAAATTTTCGTCAATTTTCAAAAAAGTTATACTATAGTATGACTTTTTTCATGAAAATGTCGAAATTTTAAACTGAGTTTTTTTTCCACCAAATGAATCGACAGACTATACTATGCCTGTTTTCATGAAAATTTTCGACATTCTATACTATGACATTTTTTTATGAATATTTTCGAAAATTTTCATGAAAAAAGTCATGTCGAAAATATTCGTAAAAAAATGTCATAGTATAGAATGTCGAAAATTTTAATGAAAAAAGGCATAGTATAGTCTGTCGATTCATTTGGTGGAAAAAAAACTCAGTTTAAATTTTCGTCCATTTTCAAAAAAGTCATACTATAGTATGACTTTTTTCATGAAAATGTCGAAATTTTAAACTGAGTTTTTTTTCCACCAAATTAATCGACAGACTATACTATGCCTGTTTTCATGAAAATTTTCGACATTCTATACTATGACATTTTTTTACGAATATTTTCAAAAATTTTCATGAAAAAAGTCATGTCGAAAATATTCGTAAAAAAATGTCATAGTATAGAATGTCGAAAATTTTAATGAAAAAAGGCATAGTATAGTCTGTCGATTCATTTGGTGGAAAAAAAACTCGCTTTAAATTTTCGTCCATTTTCAAAAAAGTCATATTATAGTATGACTTTTTTCATGAAAATGTCGACCAAATGAATCGACAGACTATACTATGCCTGTTTTCATGAGCATTTTCGACATTCTATACTATGACATTTTTTTACGAATATTTTCGAAAATTTTCATGAAAAAAGTCATGTCGAAAATATTCGTAAAAAAATGTCATAGTATAGAATGTCGAAAATTTTAATGAAAAAAGGCATAGTATAGTCTGTCGATTCATTTGGTGGAAAAAAAACTCAGTTTAAATTTTCGTCAATTTTCAAAAAAGTCATACTATAGTATGACTTTTTTCATGAAAATGTCGAAATTTTAAACTGAGTTTTTTTTCCACCAAATGAATCGACAGACTATACTATGCCTGTTTTCATGAAAATTTTCGAAATTCTATACTATGACATTTTTTTACGAATATTTTCGAAAATTTTCATGGAAAAAGTCATGTCGAAAATATTCGTAAAAAAATGTCATAGTATAGAATGTCGAAAATTTTAATGAAAAAAAGGCATAGTATAGTCTGTCGATTCATTTGGTGGAAAAAAAACTCGCTTTAAATTTTCGTCCATTTTCAAAAAAGTCATATTATAGTATGACTTTTTTCATGAAAATGTCGAAATTTTAAACTGAGTTTTTTTTCCACCAAATGAATCGACAGACTATACTATGCCTGTTTTCATGAGCATTTTCGACATTCTATACTATGACATTTTTTTACGAATATTTTCGAAAATTTTCATGAAAAAAGTGATGTCGAAAATATTCGTAAAAAAATGTCATAGTATAGAATGTCGAAAATTTTAATGAAAAAAGGCATAGTATAGTCTGTCGATTCATTTGGTGGAAAAAAAACTCAGTTTAAATTTTCGTCAATTTTCAAAAAAGTCATACTATAGTATGACTTTTTTCATGAAAATGTCGAAATTTTAAACTGAGTTTTTTTTCCACCAAATGAATCAACAGACTATACTATGCCTGTTTTCATGAAAATTTTCGACATTCTATACTATGACATTTTTTTACGAATATTTTCGAAAATTTTCATGAAAAAAGTCATGTCGAAAATATTCGTAAAAAAATGTCATAGTATAGAATGTCGAAAATTTTAATGAAAAAAGGCATAGTATAGTCTGTCGATTCATTTGGTGGAAAAAAAACAGTTTAAATTTTCGTCAATTTTCAAAAAAGTCATACTATAGTATGACTTTTTTCATGAAATTTTCGGGACTCTCCTGTAAGGTTGTATCAGACAGTTGCACTTAGCATACCATTCAAAAATTATGAAATGCAGTTGTGATGCAACTTTAAAAATGTACTCTAAAAGGACAAGCTCACTCCTATACTGTATATGCAGTCTTTAAAACTGCTGTGTTGTCATCAACCTATACAAAACGTCTAAACTTTTGTTAACGTGCAACAAAAGTCGCCAGCTGGATTCAGGGATATGGTCATTACATGGTATGCATCTTATGTAAAACTATTAGAAGGATTTAAATGAAAATTATTTTGGTGTTCTTTCAAGTAATTTCTAATTACATGCTCATGTGGCGGTTTTTGTTGTTGCCATTTTACATGAGCTTTATTCTGGAAATCTCTACCGCAGAGATTTCCAGTGTAAGAGATTTCTCTTACCCAAAAGGAGAAGTTCAGAGTTTTGCCCTCTTACTGTTTGTTTGGGCTAATTGACAAACCAGGTATTGTGCTCAGGTTTCTGTGTGTCACTTCCCATTACCACAGGAGGCCCCATAAAAGATATCCCGTCACGACAAAAAAACTGAAAAAACTGAACTGAAATGAAAATGTCGAAATTTTAAACTGAGTTTTTTTTCCACCAAATGAATCGACAGACTATGCTATGCCTGTTTTCCTGAAAATTTTCGACATTCTATACTATGACATTTTTTTACGAATATTTTCAAAAATTTTCATGAAAAAAGTCATTTCGAAAATATTCGTAAAAAAATGTCATAGTATAGAATGTCGAAAATTTTAATGAAAAAAGGCATAGTATAGTCTGTCGATTCATTTGGTGGAAAAAAAACTCAGTTTAAATTTTCGTCAATTTTCAAAAAAGTTATACTATAGTATGACTTTTTTCATGAAAATGTCGAAATTTTAAACTGAGTTTTTTTTCCACCAAATGAATCGACAGACTATACTATGCCTGTTTTCATGAAAATTTTCGACATTCTATACTATGACATTTTTTTATGAATATTTTCGAAAATTTTCATGAAAAAAGTCATGTCGAAAATATTCGTAAAAAAATGTCATAGTATAGAATGTCGAAAATTTTAATGAAAGAAGGCATAGTATAGTCTGTCGATTCATTTGGTGGAAAAAAAACTCAGTTTAAATTTTCGTCCATTTTCAAAAAAGTCATACTATAGTATGACTTTTTTCATGAAAATGTCGAAATTTTAAACTGAGTTTTTTTTCCACCAAATGAATCGACAGACTATACTATGCCTGTTTTCATGAAAATTTTCGACATTCTATACTATGACATTTTTTTACGAATATTTTCAAAAATTTTCATGAAAAAAGTCATGTCGAAAATATTCGTAAAAAAATGTCATAGTATAGAATGTCGAAAATTTTAATGAAAAAAGGCATAGTATAGTCTGTCGATTCATTTGGTGGAAAAAAAACTCGCTTTAAATTTTCGTCCATTTTCAAAAAAGTCATATTATAGTATGACTTTTTTCATGAAAATGTCGACCAAATGAATCGACAGACTATACTATGCCTGTTTTCATGAGCATTTTCGACATTCTATACTATGACATTTTTTTACGAATATTTTCGAAAATTTTCATGAAAAAAGTCATGTCGAAAATATTCGTAAAAAAATGTCATAGTATAGAATGTCGAAAATTTTAATGAAAAAAGGCATAGTATAGTCTGTCGATTCATTTGGTGGAAAAAAAACTCAGTTTAAATTTTCGTCCATTTTCAAAAAAGTCATACTATAGTATGACTTTTTTCATGAAAATGTCGAAATTTTAAACTGAGTTTTTTTTCCACCAAATGAATCGACAGACTATACTATGCCTGTTTTCATGAAAATTTTCGACATTCTATACTATGACATTTTTTTACGAATATTTTCGAAAATTTTCATGAAAAAAGTCATGTCGAAAATATTCGTAAAAAAATGTCATAGTATAGAATGTCGAAAATTTTAATGAAAAAAGGCATAGTATAGTCTGTCGATTCATTTGGTGGAAAAAAAACTCAGTTTAAATTTTCGTCAATTTTCAAAAAAGTCATACTATAGTATGACTTTTTTCATGAAAATGTCGAAATTTTAAACTGAGTTTTTTTTCCACCAAATGAATCGACAGACTATACTATGCCTGTTTTCATGAGCATTTTCGACATTCTATACTATGACATTTTTTTACGAATATTTTCGAAAATTTTCATGAAAAAAGTCATGTCGAAAATATTCGTAAAAAAATGTCATAGTATAGAATGTCGAAAATTTTAATGAAAAAAGGCATAGTATAGTCTGTCGATTCATTTGGTGGAAAAAAAACTCAGTTTAAATTTTCGTCCATTTTCAAAAAAGTCATACTATAGTATGACTTTTCATGAAAATGTCGAAATTTTAAACTGAGTTTTTTTTCCACCAAATGAATCGACAGACTATACTACGCCTGTTTTCATTAAAATTTTCGACATTCTATACTATGACATTTTTTTACGAATATTTTCAAATATTTTCATGAAAAAAGTCATGTCGAAAATATTCGTAAAAAAATGTCATAGTATAGAATGTCGAAAATTTTAATGAAAAAAGGCATAGTATAGTCTGTCGATTCATTTGGTGGAAAAAAAACTCAGTTTAAATTTTCGTCAATTTTCAAAAAAGTCATACTATAGTATGACTTTTTTCATGAAATTTTCGGGACTCTCCTGTAAGGTTGTATCAGACAGTTGCACTTAGCATACCATTCAAAAATTATGAAATGCAGTTGTGATGCAACTTTAAAAATGTACTCTAAAAGGACAAGCTCACTCCTATACTGTATATGCAGTCTTTAAAACTGCTGTGTTGTCATCAACCTATACAAAACGTCTAAACTTTTGTTAACGTGCAACAAAAGTCGCCAGCTGGATTCAGGGATATGGTCATTACATGGTATGCATCTTATGTAAAACTATTAGAAGGATTTAAATGAAAATTATTTTGGTGTTCTTTCAAGTAATTTCTAATTACATGCTCATGTGGCGGTTTTTGTTGTTGCCATTTTACATGAGCTTTATTCTGGAAATCTCTACCGCAGAGATTTCCAGTGTAAGAGATTTCTCTTACCCAAAAGGAGAAGTTCAGAGTTTTGCCCTCTTACTGTTTGTTTGGGCTAATTGACAAACCAGGTATTGTGCTCAGGTTTCTGTGTGTCACTTCCCATTACCACAGGAGGCCCCATAAAAGATATCCCGTCACGACAAAAAAACTGAAAAAACTGAACTGAAATGAAAATGTCGAAATTTTAAACTGAGTTTTTTTTCCACCAAATGAATCGACAGACTATGCTATGCCTGTTTTCCTGAAAATTTTCGACATTCTATACTATGACATTTTTTTACGAATATTTTCGAAAATTTTCATGAAAAAAGTCATGTCGAAAATATTCGTAAAAAAATGTCATAGTATAGAATGTCGAAAATTTTAATGAAAAAAGGCATAGTATAGTCTGTCGATTCATTTGGTGGAAAAAAAACTCAGTTTAAATTTTCGTCCATTTTCAAAAAAGTCATACTATAGTATGACTTTTTTCATGAAAATGTCGAAATTTTAAACTGAGTTTTTTTTCCACCAAATGAATCGACAGACTATACTATGCCTGTTTTCATGAAAATTTTCGACATTCTATACTATGACATTTTTTTACGAATATTTTCGAAAATTTTCATGAAAAAAGTCATGTCGAAAATATTCGTAAAAAAATGTCATAGTATAGAATGTCGAAAATTTTAATGAAAAAAGGCATAGTATAGTCTGTCGATTCATTTGGTGGAAAAAAAACTCAGTTTAAATTTTCGTCCATTTTCAAAAAAGTCATACTATAGTATGACTTTTTTCATGAAAATGTCGAAATTTTAAACTGAGTTTTTTTTCCACCAAATGAATCGACAGACTATACTATGCCTGTTTTCATGAAAATGTTCGACATTCTATACTATGACATTTTTTTACGAATATTTTCGAAAATTTTCATGAAAAAAGTCATGTCGAAAATATTCGTAAAAAAATGTCATAGTATAGAATGTCGAAAATTTTAATGAAAAAAGGCATAGTATAGTCTGTCGATTCATTTGGTGGAAAAAAAACTCAGTTTAAATTTTCGTCAATTTTCAAAAAAGTCATACTATAGTATGACTTTTTTCATGAAAATGTCGAAATTTTAAACTGAGTTTTTTTTCCACCAAATGAATCGACAGACTATACTATGCCTGTTTTCATGAAAATGTTCGACATTCTATACTATGACATTTTTTTACGAATATTTTCGAAAATTTTCATGAAAAAAGTCATGTCGAAAATATTCGTAAAAAAATGTCATAGTATAGAATGTCGAAAATTTTAATGAAAAAAGGCATAGTATAGTCTGTCGATTCATTTGGTGGAAAAAAAACTCAGTTTAAATTTTCGTCAATTTTCATAAAAGTCATACTATAGTATGACTTTTTTCATGAAAATGTCGAAATTTTAAACTGAGTTTTTTTTCGACCAAATGAATCGACAGACTATACTATGCCTGTTTTCATGAAAATTTTCGACATTCTATACTATGACATTTTTTTACGAATATTTTCGAAAATTTTCATGAAAAAAGTCATGTCGAAAATATTCGTAAAAAAATGTCATAGTATAGAATGTCGAAAATTTTAATGAAAGAAGGCATAGTATAGTCTGTCGATTCATTTGGTGGAAAAAAAACTCGCTTTAAATTTTCGTCCATTTTCAAAAAAGTCATATTATAGTATGACTTTTTTCATGAAAATGTCGAAATTTTAAACTGAGTTTTTTTTCCACCAAATGAATCGACAGACTATACTATGCCTGTTTTCATGAAAATTTTCGACATTCTATACTATGACATTTTTGTACGAATATTTTCGAAAATTTTCATGAAAAAAGTCATACTATAGCATGTCGAAAATATTCGTAAAAAAATGTCATAGTATAGAATGTCGAAAATGTTCATGAAAAAAGGCATAGTATAGTCTGTCGATTAATTTGGTGGAAAAAAAACTCAGTTTAAAATTTCGTCAATTTTCAAAAAAGTCATACTATAGTATGACTTTTTTCATGAAATTTTCGGGACTCTCCTGTAAGGTTGTATCAGACAGTTGCACTTAGCAGACCATTCAAAAATTATGAAATGCAGTTGTGATGCAACTTTAAAAATGTACTCTAAAAGGACAAGCTCTCTCCTATACTGTATATGCAGTCTTTAAAACTGCTGTGTTGTCATCAACCTATACAAAACGTCTAAACTTTTGTAAACGTGCAACAAAAGTCGCCAGCTGGATTCAGGGATATGGTCATTACATGGTATGCATCTTATGTAAAACTATTAGAAGGATTTAAATGAAAATTATTTTGGTGTTCTTTCAAGTAATTTCTAATTACATGCTCATGTGGCGGTTTTTGTTGTTGCCATTTTACATGAGCTTTATTCTGGAAATCTCTACCGCAGAGATTTCCAGTGTAAGAGATTTCTCTTACCCAAAAGGAGAAGTTCAGAGTTTTGCCCTCTTACTGTTTGTTTGGGCTAATTGACAAACCAGGTATTGTGCTCAGGTTTCTGTGTGTCACTTCCCATTACCACAGGAGGCCCCATAAAAGATATCCTGTCACGACACCAAAAGGTCTTTGTTAGCATTTGGCCTGCATGTGAAGAATACTCTTTAGTCCGTCACTGGAGACATTAGACTTCCCATTTGAAACTCAATGCTTCTCTCAGATTCTCCTTCTCTGAAAATAAAAAAAAAAGCTCAACTTTAAGTTCAAGTGAAATTTGAACATTTTCAACAGGTGTCTGAAATGAAAGATGAAAGACGGAAGGAGCCTCTGTTTGCAGTCGGTCTGTTTACTGCTTGTCGGAAACACTACAAAGAGCAAGAGGGGCAGAATGTACACCAGCTCCCTCGGGACTCACTTTCTTCTCCACAGGTCGTCCCTCTTAAAACCTGAACATTCAAAGGTAACCCCCTCGTGTAACTGTATGCCTCTGAGAGCCAGGCACCAGGAATTAATGTGTGTGTGTGTATGTGTGTGTGTGTGTGTGTGTGTGTGTGTGTGTGTGTGTGTGTGTGTGTGTGTGTGTGTGTGTGTGTGTGTGTGTGTGTGTGTGTGTGTGTGTGCGCGAGTCAAAGGGAGAGGTGGGTGTCAGATTTAGTGCCTTTCCCCTTCTCGGTTGCCATGGTAGTCGTTTAGAGGAGTTGGTGTAGTTAGGAATGCAAAGATAAGGCAAGGCAGAACCGCACTTCACACACACAAAGTCAAACAACTCGCACATAAACCCACTCTGTATACATTCTATCACCTACACAGCCTCCGATGACGATATTTCTCCACTGCCTCCATCGTTGCATTCCTGTACCTGTCCCTACAGGCTTACCCTCTGATTACAAAACTCACACACAACACTTCACCATCAATAGGACACATAATTTGTTTATAGAGATTGAGGGATTTTCTAACTTGATCTCACTTTAATTTACCCAGATTAGTCATAATAGTATAGGATTCTGTATGTCTCAAAGGTAAAGCTATCCTATTTCAAAACTTTACAGAGGTAGAGGCAATCCATTTTTTTTTCTATATAAACTTCATCTCCAGAAACCTCAGAGTGCATTATCACAGGCGGTGTTTAAATCATTATCCACTTTTTTTCCCCTGTGCTACCAGTCTTCATGCTAACCTGCAGTGAAAGTTAATTGATCCAAACAGAACAAAAACATGATTTCTATATCACAAAGCTGAAATAATTGAAACTGATTGCCGTAACATTAACCTATAGTATTGTTAAATCATTTAGGAGATGCTTATGTTTCTTCATCAAGGAGGATATCATTCAAAGAAAACTTTGAAATGGTAATTTACAGGGACGAATATACCTCCTCCCTTTTTGCAATTCTATTTACCGTTCATATGATTTAAAACAGTAGTTAAACTACAGACTGGAGCTGTGTGGGGTGTCCCAGCTGCTGCCCAACCAGAACAGGGTATTTTCTGCAGCAACACCTAATTATTTAATGAATAAATGTAGCTACACAGGACAATAACAAGAAACAT
This sequence comes from Sebastolobus alascanus, assembly GCA_916701645.2. NCBI lineage: Eukaryota > Metazoa > Chordata > Actinopteri > Perciformes > Sebastidae > Sebastolobus > Sebastolobus alascanus. The sequence goes on from CAKAOJ020000321.1 coordinate 12,352, forward strand.
GAGACAGTCAGAAGGTAAAATCTCATTACAGTCTGCAGGGTCAAAGCTGATAGATTTTTGCTATCAGGCTGACAGGTCTATCAAGCAGCGATATAAAGTGCATACCAGCTGGTCAGCTTGTGATTGGCTCTTCATCTGGCTCACACCCAAACTGCGCTAATACCTATTGCACACCATTGACCCGTTTGTCCAGGCTGCCGCTCTGCTTGAATACTTAACACACATAAACACAAACACGAATGTTAGCATAGCTTCACAGATGCACACACACCCACACCAATACACACACATACAGCCATCTGCCAGATGCATTAGCCGTCTACAGATGCCCAGGTCAGACCGGGCCTCAGCTATCATAGCAGGGCACGGAGAGTTCATGGGTTCATGGGGGGCTCAGATAAGCCAAGCTCTCCTTTCTCAGAGGGGTTCTCTTTCACACAAGATAGCTCTGGTCATCTGCAATAATGTAAATTGTTGGTTTAACACTTGTCAGATGCCTTTATATGAGCTTTGCCATTGTGGTTACAGGAATCTATTACTTGTTAGAGTTTTGAACCTTTGAGTTTAACCCAAGCCTCCCAAGCCAAGAATAAATCACAGAGAGAGAGATACATTATACTATGATTGTTTTACCTATGATGCTATAACTGCTGTCGGTGTAAAATGTAATATATGGTTTGATTTGAAAACCTGCAGAAGAAGCATATAAAGTGAAACAAATCTGACCCTGCGCCAGATCTACTCTCCAGATTTAAGCCTCTCTCAGCAAAATACAAATAAAGTTGACAAGATCTGGCTGATTTGAATTGATGCCTCACTGGTACGGCCGGTAGAAACAGGTTATGGGCTGAAACGGTGCAGATAACTGATCATATTATGAGCTTTAACATGGCAGAAACAGCTGTCAGTGTGTCAGTGTGCTGACTTGACCATGACTTGCCCCAAACTCCATGTGATTATCATAAAGTGGGCATGTCTGTAAAGGGGAGACTCGTGGGTACCCATAGAACCCATTTTCATTCACATATATTGAGGTCAGAGGTCAAGGGACCCGTTTGAAAATGGCCATGCCAGTTTTTCCTAGCCAAAATTTAGTGCAAGTTTGGAGCGTAATTTTAACTCCTTTGCGACAAGCTAGTATGACATGGTTGGTACCGATGGATTCCTTAGGTTTTCTAGTTTCATATGATGCCAGTATCTTCAGTCTACCTTTAAAACTGAGCCCACTACGACCTCCATCTGTCTCAGCAAGTTGCGTTAATGCATTAAAGAAATCAGTGGCATTAAACTAATTTGCATTAACGCCCTATTATCGCGTTAACTTTGACAGCCCTAGTATAAATCAGTAATAAAAAGATCTTTGTGTTTTGTTCTCTCAAATAATCAAATGTCACAAAACCTGCAAGTACTTCACTTTTGTACCAAATAAAGTAATAATAGGACTAAAAGATTTATAAGCTTTTTGCTGTGTTTCTGGTATAGCTGCATCTATTTTTCTTTTTTTTATGCGTACAAGTGACTGGAAACACCTGCTTCACAACTGAGTCTGATGTCATGGTTAGACTTGTTGCCACCCGTTTTCTGTCTGCCAAGTCATCAAACCATTAACCACTAGTAGTGAGGACAATAGCAGCTCAAGCAAATCAAGTTTATCTCTACAGCTTCATCGCAAAATCTTTTTGAATTTCCTTTACTTTACAGAGACAACAAGCCAACCTGAATAAAAATAACTACTGAAATTAAAGTGATGCAATACACTGTGAACAAATGAAAACACAAATCACAAGAGGTAGGACGGTAGTTAACACTGTGTTGGGCTGCTGAGATAATAGCTCAAATAAGCAATAACATGGACAATACATTAAAACAAATGCCAAATATTGTGCTATTTACTGACCCGACCTTCAGGTTTATTTATCCCACAATTCTCATAGCTAAGAAAATGAACCCATAATTACTAAAGACTCAAGTGCAGAAAGACAGTCCGCCCCAGTTCCATACAATACACCACTGTAATACTCAAGTATTCATTGTTCGTATTGTGACTTCTATAGGCTATCTCTGATTTCGACATATCACAAACATTGCAACACCGTCTGACATTGTGTCTGCTCACACCGTTTCCCACAAGATTGATCATCCTCAGACGGTGGTGTGATTACAGTTAGTCGTGTCAATGTGACTGGCATTGACTGACTGGATGTGCACTCTCCTTCTGTCTATCTCACTTCTCCCTCTCTCTCACACACACATCCATTGAGCTGCTCATCATCAAAGAATCCACCTAACTATCTGTGTGTTTACTCTGAACGATCTTGAATGAACAATGAAGGTTGTGCTCTTATGAACTATTATGGGGGTCATAGGTAAGGGATAGATTTTCAATCAGCTTGGGAAAAAACAACGGGTCCCAAACAACAAAAACATATAACATGGGGAGAAAATTACCAGAAAGAAGAGAGGAATCAACCCACCATTCTAGTGTCTGCCTCAATCTGAGCCCTCAATGCACGACTGTATTTCTATATTTTCAAGTGAACACAGCATCTTGACTTAAAAAGTCATTTACAAGCTTGTTGTTGTTGAAAAGTCTCATCTGAAACAAGGATTTAAGAAGTGTGAATGATGTAGTTGGCATGGAGTTGTGGAGCTTTGTGACCACCCTGTTGTCACTTTCAGGTCCTCAACAAAGAGGTTTAGTACCGACGCTCTAATTGGCTCTTTTGTGGATAATAACAACCCTCTTCAACTTGTTGCACTTATCCACTCACTGCCACGTGTGTAGCGAAATATCACAAGTCAACAACTTTCTAACCGGGCCTCTGTTAAATAAAACTAGAGGGAAATCTGAAAGCATGTAGCATTGTCTTGGGGTGCGGTCGAAAGGCAAAAAATTACGTCCTAACGTCATTTCCTAACCACTTTTCCTTGACCTCGATAGAAAACGTCATGAGGTCAAGGAAAGATGTGAAGGAGAATTCATAAGGAGTTAGGAAAAGACAACGGTGGTGTTCAGACAATCCGACTGCACTTACACTAGGCTCCGAAAGCGGCGGATATTAGTGCTGCGGGTCTGCCGTGGTGAAACTACAATGTTCTGAAGATGGACTACAAAAGACGCTGCTTCCTCTGTGCGTTCTTAAATAGCTCTTTCAGTGACAGGATCCTTCACCCGCGGTATGTGAAAGAGAGATACAGCAGGTCCATCTGCTGCTGAAACACTTTACATCAACATATAATAATATGGATTATCTGACCTAACGAGGACAACCGTTGAAAAACATCACTTCATTACCAAGGTTGGAATTGAAATAAACAAGAAATATATGATAAATATTGAGTTAATTGTTCGAGTTATGGAGAAGGTGTAGGACCATATACTTCTTCCAACTCCTTTTCGGAAATGTAGTATTTATTTACTAATATTTATTCTTGTTTTGTTTTTTACTAAGGTATTTGTTACATGCTCGAAATAAATAATTAATTAAAAATAAAGTGAAACCAAATGGTTGTGACTGTCCACTCATATTAAACATGAATCCCAATTAGTATATGAGCGTATGAAAGTATTATGCAAGATAAGAATATCGTTTGTTATTATGAATGGCCGAATTGTGCGTCGCTTTAAATGCTGAGGTCGCAAGGAATTGTGGGATGTTATTCTCTCTTTATTCTCTCATGGCTGCTACTTACTGTAGGTACTTCTGGGTCATTTCACTCCGTTAGGAACTTTCCTGAGCTAAAAGGACTATTCGACCGCAGCCTTGTTCTTAACACTTCCTGGCCTGACCAGCTGACTTCTCTTTGACTTGTTTCTTACTGCAGGGTGTTTTGAGTCTGAGAAACAAAAGAGTAAATGAATGATCGATGAACCCCTGGTTAGTCAGAAGTAGACGAATTAAATGTACAGTTGTTAATTCACAGGAGGGCACACTGAGAGGCCTCCTAACAAAGCCCACCCTCTCAGGGAAGTGCCTGAGGCTCTGTAGAGAACAGAGCTGTGTGGTGATGAGTAGCGTGTGAATCACACTTGGTTCCCAGACGCACGTTCGCTCCAGACTTCACCTCCCCCCCCCCTGTTTGCCTCGTCTCTCCACCCTCTGATGACCTCCTGGAGGTCACATGTCTTTATATCATGTCAAACACCAAAGACGTGCGGTGTTCATGAAAAGAGTCATATTTAACAGCCTTCTTGCTCTTCATGTGTGCAATAGAGTCTTTTAGTGCATGTGTTTTATGTGTGAATGCTCATTTTGTGGTTGTATGTGTGTATGCATGTGCACACTGGTGTATATTAATTTTTATCAATTTATTAAATCCTCACTCTTACTGTATTATTTGATATCACTAATTGTTTTTCTAGGATGATAATTTTTTAGAAGCTTGTTTTTGCTAAAAATGAATTTTGCTTGCACTATAGCTTCGTCAAGGGGAAGGTATATAAATAGCTAGACATTACACGGACATTCTGCGTATCATGAGGACGCATTTTAGGCTTTTTTTACATGTCATTTGTACGCCACGCAACAAAACTACGGTAACGTCTGCAGTTAGGTTTAGGCAACAAAACCGCTTTTAGTTAGGTTTAGGAAAAACATCATGGTTGGGCTGAAAATAAGTACGTAAACTAAGTACAATACGCACGGGAACAACATGACATCACTCGTAAAACAACACAAAAAAATTCGTAACTTACAACACAAAACACCAGTCTCGAACACCAGTCTCTTGGTTAAAAGTCGTGTTTGTTGGACATTTCACAGACCGGAGGAAAACAACCAATCAGAGCCGATCTGGGGTCTGCCGTCCAGCTGCCGTCTATGAGAGCCACGAGTCAATCACTCGCGAACTCTGACGGTCAAACTAGGCAGCGCTGATTAAATATGAATCAATATTTTGTTACTGTCAGAAACACCTTGTAGTGTACTGTTTAGCTGTAAAATGAGAAGGTTTGTGACCCTGGCAGCCATGTTGAGATAAGTTGAGGAAATACCAAGCACCGCCCACCATTGGCACAGCCAATAGGAACGCTCTCTCTCTCAAATGACCTGTTATTGGTCAAAGTCTCCCCTCACGGGCTAGATTTTTTAAACCCTGAAAACAGAGCCATGAGGTGCAGGAGTCTAGTTTTCTCTTCTCACTTGAATAACAATATGCTGAAAGGTTATTATGGATTTTTTGCCCAATGATGCCAAAAACTTGTTGCCTACTGAAGCTTTAATGTATTGCAAGGATATTAAGAACAGATTTATGAAGAAATAAGGTGAAGGAAGAACAAAAACACAAGTTGGGTGATTAACACAAAGAAGGATGAAAATTGAGGGCAATGAGAAAACAACAGTTAGTGGGAGAAGAGGCAGATTGCTACGTAATTATAACAGCAGATGTGAAAAACACACATCTTATAAAGTCAGAAACTGGGTGTGATCTGCTTCCGTCTTAATTTTTGCTTGTTAAATCTGGTTTAAAGCACACAGACTGAGTGGGATAGAGAAGTAGAACAAGAGAGGAGAGGGTGTGCCGTGAAATGGGCCACAGAATCAGTAAACAAGACGATGACATTTTCAGCACGTAAAAATAGCCAGTCATGTTTTCAGAAATAGCTTTTGTCTGTCTGGGGAACAGAGATGAAAACGGCAGATTTGGAAGGCTTTACTTCTCATTTTATTTAGAGGCTGCGGTTGATAGCTGTGTTTATATCACAACAATATATCAGAGTGCAGAGGTGGTTGTTCTAACTTTAACAGAGGTTTATTTCTTCCTTAAAATGACCTGGTTTATTTTTCACCAGCCTTGCCAAATTGACTCATACATCAGTGCGAATATGGTCAACTGTGCTGCACGAAAGGGAACCTCCACTAAGTTACAAATTCATCTCTGAGTCAGAGAGTTTGGGATATTGCCAAGTAGCTAAAATGATTCTCAAAATGTGAAATGGTCATCTCCCATTAACACTCAAATATTACTTTCAGCTGTTTCATCAGAAATTGTATATAACTGTACTCTACTACTGAGATCAGTCTGAGGAATGTGCAACATTTCATATCTTGTCAGCCTCTCAAATATACCTCAATCGCTAAACCTTGAAATTCCACACAGGTTAGTCAAAGTCAGCTCGAGTTGCAGTGAAACTGTCAGTCCAGTGATTCCTCACTCACTCACATTTGTGTGTTGAACCACAACCAGAGACAAAGGGCCTGGGTTTAGTCAAGCATCCATGTGGCTCCTCACCAGAGTCTTTGTTTATAAGCCTCTTTTTAAGAACAATAACATCAGTGTTGAAACCAGGTAGAGTCAACTAGAGGAAACATTTACCAAGATCTCAAATTAACTAAACATAAAATATGTAACTGCATGAGGAATGCAATGGAAATAAAGTGTTTTTCAAACACATTATGCACAAAAATATGCATAAAATCAATGTAGAACTTTTGCAACAACATTAGCTGAAAGGAAATGGTCTGCAGCATCTAACTGCTATAATCCGCCTCATTGCAAAACTACACTGCGGTCTTAAAATACAACCTGCGAGAGAGAAACGCAGTCCCAGTGGCATTAATATTAAATAAATTCAAAGGAAATCAATACGTGAGGGTTATTACAATGCAGCAGCGTGGCACAATAAAACATTTTTGACCATGCACGAAACAAAACAAATACGTTCACTATGTAAACCAGAATAGACGGTTAATGAAGAGTCGGAGGGAAGTAGTCTACAGTTGTGCTTCCTTCCGATAATCCTGTCATGATTGGTAAACCTGATTTGCATTTCCAAGTTTCACACACAGAGAAGCGTCTAAAAGCCTTCCCCCTCTCTCTCAGTAGGTTCTCATCTGCATTCAGATCAGCCATCGTATCTTCCTGCGTCTTGCTTATCAGCAGCTGTGATAGTAATAGCACGACTGCTGTAATGATCATCATTATAATGATTAATATAATCACCACCATCATCAACACTGTATATGCACTGCTCTAAAAATATTCTTTAAATTAAATACAAATACATGTATCTATACTGTACTCTGCAATTTCCGTTGAAGATGTATCTGGCCTCTTCTCTATAAACAACGAGTCTGACATATGAAATATTATCAATGTTTTTCATATAATAACCTGACAACATCCAGGTAGTAATCATCATTCTATCAACTGTTTATATTTCCCAAAGGTGCAGCTTTGCTCTATTTTAAATGTGTATAAGTAGTGATTGAATAGCTTTGATCAGCTAGAGGAAAAACTTCACATAAGCAGAGCAAAATGTGGATGTTATGTTAGTGAAGCCAGAACAATAAAAGAAGAGAGAAATAAGGCGAGGATCTTCCAAAATGTTATCTAAAAACAATGTTATGAGTGAAAGAAATCATAAATATATATATATATATATATATGTATATATATATATATATATATGGGAGTATGTTCCTCTATAGTTTAATTAAATGGACATGATATGGTATAACAGTACATGTATGGGTGTGTGCAGTGTGTATTTCGGTGTGTGCATTAATCACAATTACTTTTTAATGGCATGAAACCGGGCTGTGGACACGGGTCTCAGAGGAGATGGAAGAATGATGCATTAACCTCTGCTACACCCAAACACCTGCCCCACCAATTTAAAAAGAGAGAGGAGAAGACAGGATAGGATAGGGAAGAGGATGAGAGGAGAGGATCAGCATTTTTTGTGTCTGCTACAGCTTACACATCTGCTCTGTAAATCATGTGTCCTTTGCTCTCCTTTGAGAATCAGAAACCAAAGGGAGGAAATTTTTATTTTTCTTTGGTTTCATGATGGCGCATCCCTATCTTGTTTGTCAGAATGCTGTTAGTTCTCTGTCTACGTAGATAGACAACTTGTTTCCTCACAGCCAATTAAATCACTTCATTTGAGGCCATATCTGCCTAAAGCAGTAACATCACCAATGTTAGCCATACCCCTTTCACAGTGAGGACTCAACCAGGGTTTGCGACCCAGGTTCAGAGGTGGGTCAGACCAGGGTTGGACCAGGGTCGCGAACAAACGGGGCGGGACAAACCTATTCGGTTGCAAATGAGGGCGTACAGTCCGTGACGTAACTGTCACAGTTCGCCGTGGCTCATAAACAAACGGGGGCGACGGCAGCAGGAATGATTTCGAATGCATTCGTGGATCGGTGCACGTCAGGGGAGTCTCATAAAACCCACACGCAAATGCAGTGAAGTTTACACATGACAAGCAGTTTGTAAATGCAGGTTCAACAGTTTGTATATAAATGTAACAACATCCAAATGCAAATACTTTTATATACATATATTTGTGGATTTCTATTACATTTGTTTAAAACAAGACATATTTGTGTGTATCAGAAATATATTTGTGAACCTTATTTTTTTATGTGGATTTTCTTTTTTTACATTTATATACAACAATAACTATTTTTGTGTGCATCAAAAAATATTTTTGTGGAGAGAGTCATTTATATATAAATCACAAAATTGTGAATCCTTCTGTGTGCATTTGTGAATATTGAGACTGATCTGACCCCACACACTGTATGTTTGCCACTATCATCTATAATGTAAGAGGGTCACATCTGGCACTCAGCACCATTATACTGCTGATGGTTGACCACACACATGCTCAAATAAACTTGCAGACTTGGATAAGATCAGAGGTATTCTTATCTGCCATATTTTGTTTCATCTGGGAGAGAACTAGAGACATGGAGCGATTCGTCAACACTGAAGGCCATTTGTGGTTTTATGCAGCATGTTAGTCATGTTGGGCATGTTGGGCATGGGAAAGATGAATCCTGGGGAGGAAAAGGAAGAAAAGACAAACTACAAACAGGTATTCTAAGGTAAAGAGGAAAAGAATCCCCTGATGATAAATCATTCAGACTTATGTCCATTTTAATAATTCAGATGAGCATAATTTTTGCCCCATGGGATTTGAAGAGATGACAGGGGGGAAAACCGCTCGCTTACAACCCGTCTACCCAGGAGCTCGCATTACCAGCCAGTGCATTAGGATGATGAGAACACCTGCTCACTCTCATAGTTATTATCAGACACAGAAAGGAGGTCAGAGTTTATGCTGCTAAATTAAAATGTGGTGATTAATAATTATGTGTGGCGAGGGAGAAAGAGATGAGGAGTGAGATCTAATAGCTCTAATAGGAAGAAACTCAGATTGGAATGAGGCATAAAGATAATTACAGTTTCATGTACTGTGAATAATGACAGCAACCAACACCACTACTACTACCATTTAATAATAATAACACTGGTGGTGGTGATGATGATAATAACAATGACAACAAATCCATGGTGTAAAAAATAGTACAAAGTATTTAAAAAAATACTAAATGTCAAAATACAGTTTGACATTTTAGGAAATATTTCTTTTCCTGCTGAGAATTAGATAAGAAGATCAATGCCACTCTTAAGTCTACACTAAGGCCCAGGTCATGCTAGAAACATCAGAAAATCTAAGCTTTAGCGGTGCTGGTAATTACATTTTGTTACCTTTGGACAGAGCCAGGCTAGCTGCTTCCCTTTGTTTCCAGTCTTTATGCTAAGCTAAGCTAATCGGCTTCTGCCTGCAGATGCATATTTAGCGCAGACAGTGCTGGAAAGTAACAAATTAGATTTACTCAAGTACTGTACTTAAGTACATTTTTGAGGCACTTGTACTTCACTCAAGTATTTATATTTTATGCTACTGTATACTTCTACTCCTATACATCTCAGAGGTAAATATTGTACTTTTTACTCCACTACATTTATCTGATAGCTTTTGTTAGTTACTTTGCAGATTCCGGTTAATAATACAAAATATAATTGACAAATTAATTATGATTTTAGTATTATTATAGGTAAAGCTACAGGGAAGTATATAAATTTGTTGAAATCAGCTCCACCTGTACCAGCTGAAACATTAAAGTGATGAACACATGAATGCATAATTATAATCCAGTAATATAAAATATATTATTCTGAAATGGACCATTCGGCATAATGATTACTTTTACTTTTGTACTTTTACTTCACTAACATTTTGATTGCAGGACTTTTTCTTTTAACAGAGTATTTCTACTTTTTTACTTAAGTGAAATATGTGAGGGTATCTCTCTTCTCATCAAACTCTCAACAAAAAAGCGTAAAGTATAACTCCCAAAATGTCAAACTTCCTATAAAGCGCAGCACCATAACTGAACCATATTGTATTATCTACCTTCTGTTCACTGCTCATCTTCTCAGTTTGTGCCAAGTAAAATGTATCCCTCTATGGGTCCATACACATGCACTGGGCCATGCCATACTAGGATTTAATGAGTTACAGTAACCATCCAACCAAGCTTAATGAGTGCTGTAAAGTACAGCGGCATAACTGTACCACACACAAGCTTTCCTCTGAAGCATGCGAGTCATCAAGCAGTAATGTAATGTAACACACATGTAAAATATAAAAAATGCAATTTTTTTTTGGCAGCTGCCATGTCAGATCCATCATTGAATCATCTCATGCTGCTCATATAAGGAGGGAAAAAAAGCCCACAGAAATAAATAACGACCACAAACATCCCATCTACCCACAGAGGAAGTGCTGTCCTTGCTCCCACACAATCTCACTGATCCTTGAATCATAAAGAACATACCATTCTCCATCAATAACCACCACAAGAAACCCCAGAGTGCTTTGGCTTCACATATCAAACAACTTCCAGATTAACAACGGGGGGAGAGGAAAGCCACAACAATAGCAGGAATATTAAAAGCAGAGTTTGTGCTGCGCTCAGCAGAACGTCGGTTTGTCCAGAGTTATTATCACTGAGAATGGGAGTCAAATCGCTTGGTCGTGGAATGTGATGGTGATAAACAAACTTTAAAAAATATTTATAATGTAAAATGCTGCTCGTCTAAAAGAGGATAGAGGACAGAAAGTAACAAAACAAAACATTTTTATCCTCTAAGCTGGTTTCAAAGGCTCTATGAATTATATGGATTTCCTTCCATCTGTTTGGGAATTCCAAAACAGCTTCCCAGGAAACTTTGAGACTTGACAAAGCCTCGGTTTTATCTGCTGTCAGGTAGTAAATAGAAAACTTCATTCTGTGCTTATTTATCCCAAACAGAGCTGTACAGCGTTTGCAGTACAAACAGTTGGCAAACTGTTGAGACGAGGGAGAATTTGGCAACATGTCCCACTTTTTTGAGAAAAAAAAAAAAGAGGAAATCCTGAGGATGGTGGTGGGTGGTCTGGAAGAAATCATCTCTCTCTGTCTTGCTTTTTCCTCTCATATTCGGTACCTTGACCTCTGCCAAGTAGGGCACAGAAAGAAGAAAAGAAGGGCTTTGCTGTCTTAATAAGCACCTGTCGGGGGGGACGGGGGGACCAGAAATTCCTGTCTGGTTTCTGTGTGTGTTTTTGTGTGTGTGTCTTGCAAGCCTCATCACAACGGAGATCACTGATGGCTTGTCATTTGTTGACAGAACAACCACAGGTGCAGGTTTTTCCTGCTCCATTACTCTTTCTCAGAGTGTGCTCAGTTTCAGCCATGGTCCATTCAGAAGGCAAACGTTTGGTTACAGTTGAGTCTTTGTGTGTTCTCTCAACGTCTTCAATCTTTCTCTCCCCCCCCCCTCTCCTCTCCCTCCTCACACTCAGTTGGGGAAATATTAAAAAAATTAGAGTCACAAGTGAGACAATTAAGATAAATACCAGAAATTGACAGACGTGTTGATACTGGTTTGTATGTCCGTTGATGTTACAAAATGATCGTGGTTTGAGTCTTAAGGTCTTAAGATTGAATTAAAAAGATAAAGAAGTACATGAATGGAAAATTTTGGGGACAGGAGTATTATTTTGATTTAATGAAGACATTCTTGAATGAGATGAAGCATTTACATAGAAACGTCCCAAGTATATGATAAGGAATTACTGGTATTCTAGTATTAAGGTGCAGTCACACCTGCATTTAAAATAGTGAACTCAATTAATTGCAATGGAGTTGGCGCAATTATTGAATTTGCTCGTGGGGGCAAAGTAAATCCCCACATTTTTTTTGCATCAAGTTCAACTTTAGTGAACTTTGATATAACAATTTGTGCAATTGACTGATAGTAAGCTGTCTTTAATGACCTTTGAGGGAACGGAGAGCCGGACTTTTTTTCTAACCTCCTCTGTCAAAGTATAAAAATGCTCCACAAAGTTGAGACATGCATGAATGGTAGAAATACGTCTTTGAAAGAAACTGTGTGAACTTATTGTCCCTTCTCAATATCTCTTCATTGACTGAAATGGTGCAAAATCCTGAGAACAAAATGCCAGAGGGGTGTAAACTGCCAAAGTATAGAGAAAATAGAAATAAGCCCGGAGAAATATTGTTACTGACCAATATAGTGATATACGAACAAATTTCTTCTTATTTTTGTTCATATCCACAATTTGTTCTTATTTTGTTAGTACCCATTGATTTCTGGGATTCACCAATGTTTTCTTATTTTTGCTCTTCTTTTAGGGAAGAGAACATTTTACGAGTGGTTGAGAGCACTCTTACCAAGACAAGGGAAAAGTGAGCATGGCTCACATACCCCCACTCACTGCTTGACCCCTACTAAAGTAGGGCCAAAGGTCCTGGACTTCTAACCCCCAAAAGGCACAACTAGACCACACTGTCAACCATCATACCAAATTTGAAGTTCCTAAGTGAAATAGTTTCTGATTTCTTTTCCAGAAACGAAAGTGTGACACGCGAACGGACGGAACGACCGACGGAAGGACGGACGGAAGGACACGCGGAGCGCTATATACCCCCGACTACGTTGTCGCGGGGGTATAATAACAAAAACACATCTTGTCCACAAATTGTTTGTCCAATGCAAGGTAACATATGTTTTACATTTGAGGAAGATAAAAAAAACGCATGAATATCATATAATCAAATTTAGATTATTATATTTTTAGAGCAATTATAATGATTGGATTATTAAATTTGTAGGCTAAAGAAATATTATTGGTCCATTGATCCCAATTAAGACTATAAAAAACCTTGGATGATATTGTGTGTGTCTATCTATCTATCTATCTATCTATCTATCTATCTATCTATCTATCTGTCTATCTATCTATCTATCTATCTATCTATCTATCGGTCTGTCTATCTATCTATCTAGAGTTGAATTGTCTTATTTTTTCTCCCAACAGAAAATGAAGAGGAAGTATAAGAGAAATTTAAGAGAATGTTGCTGCATGAGGCCTATTGTTACGGACCATGTTAGTGGTTAGCTCACCAACTAGCCCAGCGAGTAATGAATCTATGGCTAGACAGCTGGACGTACAGATGAATTTTCACTCTGGCCTTTATGTTCATCTGCCTGCAGACCTTGTGTATACCAGAGTCACGTATTAATAGAAACCCTTTTAATCAATCTCTTTTAGCTAAAACAGACAAATGGCTCAGATCTGTATGCTGGAGCTGGATTTGCTCTAATGCTCCAGACATAATCAATAACATGAGCCAACTGTATCAGACATGCCCAATAAATCTCAAAAATGTGATGGAATACATTTATAATAGCCATTTAATTAATGCAATATTGATATATTCACACTATAATGTATTAGTTCTCTAGACTCTACAAGCTTTTGTTGAACCTGTGTAGTGGGTATCCATTCTTCCAATGTAATTCAATTTAGCAAGTTTAAATACAAAAACTACTAACTACTAACTATAATAAACACATAAATGAAAGAATAAGAGCAAGATGGAAAGCAGAGCAGAATGTGAGAAGAAGGAAGAGAGGAAGGAAGTGAGGAAAATAAAATCCTGAGTGATGAGACAATAGACAAGATCTTCCTGTTGTGCAAACCTCAGCAGCGAGGATGTCCCCTGCAGATGGGAAGCTCACATACAGTACATACAAACACAATGATTCGACAAAACCTCCGCCTGATTTGGCCTTAGAGCATTACCAAACTGTGCTCTGTGTTTCACTTCACATCGTCCGAAAATAAGACAGAGCGAGTGGAGCAATAAAGCGGATCGCTTTGGGACAATCCTGATTGCTTTTCTAACACGGTGGAAGTGCTGAATCAGAAAATGGTGCTCTGTGCAATTACAGTACACTGGCCTCCAGCAATAATAGACGATCCAGAGACAAAGAGACGGACTCTGGCGTTTGGAAGAGGGTAAAAAAACCTCTCTCCTTTATTGTTTTAACAACTCACGGATGAGGAAACATATTGACATTTCCATTATTTATTTCTTAGCAGGGCTGTACTAAATTTATTAGCCGTCCATGACCCTTCATGGTAAATGGCAGGACAAGTCTAAGCTTAGGTCCCAAATTTACAGACAATTATTTTCACTTCAAGCTTGAACAGTGGAACAAAACTATCATTTGTTCAGCAGTGTTTTAATTTAGCAATTTAAGAACTTTGTATCACACATTTTTGCTGTATTATAAAGTGATAAACCTGTGAACTACTCAACAGACACAGAGTTGACCGTTTGTTAAGCACCACCCCCCTTATGCTGGGTACACACTACACAAGAATCAAGACGATTTTTTGGCCCGATTCCCCCCTCCTGACTGCTATTCTAAAATGATGTTTTAATATTTCTGCATACTGGGGTCCCTAAACAGTCTTAGAATTACATAAATTGGGTATCACTGTAAAGCCAAGACTCTTGTGGATCTAATGAGCCCAATTGTATTCATGTGTGATGATGTTTGTCCCCATAGTAGGTCATAGTCAAGGTCTTGGTGTCTTAATGTGGTATTTTGGAGGGATTATTGATCATTTTTATCAATTCTCGAGTGGAAAAAAATTGTTAAATTTAGCACCAAATCTGTGAAACAAATGGTTTCAACCAAAAAATTGTTGCAACAACTTATGAGGCATAATAGAGCATGGGGATGACCATCATATACTTAGATCATAATGTTCTAAACCCTTACACACTTTTACAATTTATTTTAAATAATTAATTAATTAATTAATGTTTATTTCTGATTTATGACTAGAACAACTTGACACAGTGCTGAGCTGCATCTCAAATTAATCTTCAGGTTCCCAGCTTTCAGATGATGTACACCACTTCTATATGACATCTACTGTTGACCTGCTATCTCTCCCTAAAGACCCCCTGTACCCCCCTAAAAAAAGACAAAAAAATGGGTCTATTGTGGGTCTCAGAGGGTTAAGTAAACAATTTAAGAGAATAAAGAAACAGGACTTTAAACATGGGAACACATATTATATCCAGCCACTAACAGGTTCTGCTCGATCCGATAGTTTATTGAGATTTTATTTAATAAAAACTGTCCTATTTTTAATAAACTAAAAAGAAAATGGAAACAGACTGTTAGTTGGATATAATCCTCATCCAAGTACAGTACAAGTGAAGGAGAAAAGCACCGACATGTACCAACTATTTGACTAGCATCCCACTTAGACACACGTGTGAGGCCATAATGTAATTTACTAATAAGTAAATTATTAAAAGGAAAAGCTTCTAACTGTAACACACCGAAACCCTCATCAGCTTTTAGCCCAAAGCGGAAGAACCCTCACAGGACGGTTATATCTAATATCTTAATCCTGTAATGCTTGATCAGTGGTCTGAGAATAGACTTTTGTGCTGTTGGACTAATGTCTGGTTCAAATTCTCAGTTCAGAAGAGAAAAAAAAACACCTGCTGCACACACATACACACACACACACACACACACACACACACTCTCACTGTGGAAACTATTTCAAGCGAGGGAAAGTGGAAAGTGTAATGACTACTCTGTCCCGAACAATTTCTCCCAACAGTGATGATTAGATCTGCATTCCACGCTGATGCTGTCACCATCAAGGAAGACAGAGAGAGCGAACAACTGATCCTCAAGGTTACAGCCTTTTTTTTTATTTTTATTTTTAATCCTGCTCTGAACAGGGAATAACTTTATGGCACTCAAAACTCTCTCAAGGGGCTCAGAATATGACAGGAACATCTCCCTGTAAACGTCACATACTGTAAATCACAGCAGGGATATGAATGAACTTTCACACTGATTCCTGTTTCACATGTTATATCAGGAATATGTGTGATGGTGTACAGTATGTTTCTCCGGTAGGCTATGTGCATTGTTGTGCATCTACACCAATCAGTCATAACATCAGGACAGCGTGGGCACCCTGACCGGTCTGCGGCTACGCAGCGTCATACAGCAACAAACTGAGATGCACTGTGTGTTCTGACACCTTTCTATCAGCAATTTGAGCTCCAGTAGCTCTTCTATTGGATCGGACAACACGGGCCAGTCTTCGCTCCCCACGTGCATCAATGAGCCTCGGGTCTGACCCTGTCGCCGGTTCACCGGTTTTCCTTCCTTGGACCACTTTAGTAGGTCCTGACCACTGTAGACCCGGAACATCCCACAAGAGCTGCAGTTCTGGAGATGCTCTGACCCAGTCGTCTAGCCATCACTATTTGGCCCTTGTCAAAGTCGCTCACAGCCTTACGCTGGCCCATTTTTTCTGCTTCCAAAACAAAATTCAAAGTTCAAAATGTTCACTTGCTGCCTAATATATCCCCCCCACTGTCAGGTGCCATTGTAACGAGATAATCAATGTTATTCACTTCACCTGTCAGTGGTCTTAATGTTATGGCTGATTGGTGTATGTGTTACTGTTATTATTGATGCTTCACATTAAAAATACACTGTGTTTGAGTTTGTGTGAGAGAAAAAAATCTATAAACTATCGATTGCAAATTAATGACAGATGTGTTTTGATAAATACAACATGCCAAAGAAGTAAACAACTGAATCAAATATAAACTTGCCCTCCCTTTTTTTCAACATTTTGGGAAACACGCTTATTTGCTTTCTTGCCGTTAGCTGAAAAGATCAATACCACTCTATCTGTTGTGAGTGATCTTCTCTATCTAACTCTAAAAAGAAAGCGTGTTTTCCAAAACTATTCCCTTTGTGTAAGACGGGTTACAGCCTGTGTTCATTTTTAGTTGGTCAGTTAGTTCATACTCAGAAAATAATTTTCCTTGAAAGGTGAGTAAGCCTTTGAACAATCTTGCAGCTCTCGTACAGTTTAGTTTTTTTCATTATAAATCTCTTGAAGTCTTCATCAAATAGTGATAGGTTTGCCCTTGAGGACTGCATGAAGGCATGGAGTCATTGACTACATACTGCAAGTGTGTGTTTGTGTGTGCATGTGTACGTGTGTTATAAAAGCAACTCTCCGTGCTGCTGAATTATTCAAATTCATACAGCCCATTGCAGATTGGAGCATGATATCAGATGGGGGTGAGTGTGTGTGTGAAGGAATCAAAACAACTGTCTTCATTTGCATGCATGTCGGCATCCGTTTGCATACATGTTTGCATTTTGTGAGCTGGGAAGAATCAGGATGAAATATAAAATAGCTTAATAACTATCAGGGTGGGTACTGAATAAAATGCTTAAAAAAAAATAGACCCAAATCTTAACTGAAGGTATTTGCATTACCCCAAATGAGCTAATTATTCATAGTATACACAACTGATATTGTCTATTAAAGCTGCAGTGGGTAGAAATGGAGCAAATATGATTAAAAAAAGGTTGTTTTTATAAAGCATCACTATATCCTGACAGTAGTGCACGAGACAGGTAATCTGAAAAAAATCATGTGCCTCTGTGTCCTCCGGTGCTCCTAATGGCATCTGCAAGATTTCACAGACCGGAGGGAAACAACCAATCAAAGAAAGTTTGTGACTCGGCAGCCATGTTGAGAACAGTTGAGGAAATACCAAGCACCGCCCACCAGCCGGAGCAAACTTTCTCATTTTACAGCTAAACAGTACACTACAAGATGTTTCTGAAAGCATTTGAGGCGAGAACTATTACAGTAACAGAATATTGATTCATATTTGATCAGCGCTGCCTAGTTTGACCGTTTGATCGGAGTTCGCGAGTGATTTACAGTTGCCTCCGTTGATTGAACAGCCAATAGGAACGCTCTCTCTCTCTCTGAAATGACCTGTGATTGGCCAAAGTCTCCAGTCGCACACTAGATTTTCTAAAGCTTGAAAACAGAGCCATGAGGAGGAGCAGAAGTCTAGTTTTCTCTCAGAACACTTGAATTGCAATATGTTGAAAGGTTGTTATGGAATTTTTGCCCAATGATGCCAAAAATATACTGCCTACTGAACTATTTACTTCACATCTACAGCTATATTGACTTTACAGATCTTTTTTTAATATACAACACATATTAATAAACAGGAATTCCCACAGATGCACAGTAAAAAAAAATCCAACCACAATCCTATCTTTGCTTCACACTTGTCTTTTCTGGTTTTCTTTACCAACAATGACACAATATGTTGAATTATTATCAGGTTAGACACTGTGTCATTCAACCATTGTCTGTCTGGATGAGTTAGGACATGCCCGCTCCTCTGTCCTGTCTCTTTTCTTTCTGTTTTCCTTTTCTTTGTCTCATTTAATAATGATTCTTTTCTGCTTGAGCAATTTTTTTTTTGCTATGCGAGGGGTCAGTCTTTGTCAAAACCTCTCTCCCTCTATTTCCCCCCACGCCGCTTAATCTCCTCCGTTTTCTCTCCACCGTTCACTACTTTGCTATTTAAATGAAGGAAAGAATTCAAAAGTTTGTCAAAATCGGGCATTTGAATAAACATGAAACCTCCGTCCTCCGGGGTGTTTGAGGCACATCTTTTCACATGCTTTACTTCTCAAAATAATTGGTCTGAGAGACTTTACTGTAAAGCAGTGTGAAGATATAGAAAAGAGGCACAATCTGTGTGAAGTCGATGATGGTTGCTTGCCACATAGTAATGTATGCATGGTTAATCTTTTCCCATACATTCAACCAGTGTGTCAGTTTGGGGCAGCTCTACAAAAGCCTTTTGTATGCTTCCAGTAACCCCAAGCTTTGCTGCTCATCTTATTTAATTGGCCATGCTCTGTTTGCGGTGTTGAGGGGAGTGTGTGTGTGTGTGTGTGTGAGAGAGAGAGAAAGAGAGAGAGAGAGAGAGAGAGGGAGGGAGGACCATTGGATTAGTCATTAGACTTGTCACTTCTGCAGAATGCTGGTTGGGGCTGCAGAACTATTTGGATCACATTGAAATCATTGAACTCGAGGTGCACTTCATTGGAGTGTTGACTGGAGAGGAATTATTTTTGTGCATGCACACACATTCATGCACACACATACTCTTGAGCCGAGCGTTTGGGGAAAATAAGTCACATTTGCCGTTTTCTTTTTTTTGCACAGCACATACTATATGCAGTTTACAATAATAATGGCAGATTTACCACTGTCAATTTTGTCGGCTGAAGTGGCAACCGGCGCTAGCAGACTATATCAGCTATAGCTAGCTTGCTAATTAAGCGAACATTAGCACCACAAGTTTGTTGAAAATGTCTCCAACTGACCTTTTAATGTTCTGACGCATTTTAAAACAAGAACTCTGTGGAAGAATTAACGGATACATACAAGATATTGTGCTACAAAGCCGAGGCTAAAGCTAGGCCTACATATCCCAGGCAAAAAGTCATCATCCTCACCAGCTAATGATCCACGTAGAAGACATAAAAATAAAGAAGCAGCATGGTTCTTGTATTGCAGTGTAGCTATAGTTAGTCCTAATATTATATGTATTAAATATGATAAAGAAAAATGTAAGCACAAACTTTTATTTGGTTCTAACATAACTCTGTTTGGCTATGTGCTAGGGCTGCACTATTTTGAAAAATGATCTAACTGTGATTATTTTTTACTAATATTGGAATTGCGGTGTGATTTGCGATATTAGAGAGAACGATCATTTTACATCATTATTCACACTTTCATTGAAAAACATATGAAAATGATTATGGTGGTTTTTTTTCATAACCTGTTACCCAACAAACTTAATTATAAGTTACTTAATGATGTGCTCCTTGGCTTAGGAAGCAATGCTCGGTTACTACGGTAGCTAGTTAGCTGGACACGACAAACAATTGCAGCTTATGTTAGAGCGGACAAACACAATATTTAATCCATTCATTACACTTTTGCTCTCGTGTTTTTGGAAACACCTTCCAAACTTAATCAGAACTTCTTTAGAAATCCAAAATGTTGACAGGCCTCCCAAGTTATGGTTGCTAAGCTACGATTGGACAATCACTGTTTAGGGGAGGGTTTTATTGAACGGTTAGTTTCAACCTCATTCAGAGTGGCACCCAGAGTTGCTCAAAAACACACAGAAACACACACACACGATACGGACTTCCCGTCTGCGGTGCTCAAAAATACCATCACGTGCTGACCTCTCATCTCCTTTCCTTCAGGAAGGATCACTACCAGCAGGACATCCTGAGCTGTGTGTCATCCAAAGCCACAGCTCTGAAAGCAACAGAAAGACAGGAAGAGTCTCCCACAGAATAAAAATACCCAGCTACCAGTCTGCTGCACATGATTAGTGCAGGTTACTCACTCTTTCAGCAATTTACTGTTTTATCTTCACACACATTCACACTCAAATTAGGCCATCGAGTTTTCTACTGTAGCAGTTTTCTTTTTGATTCATCCTGGAATCATCTAAAAGTGGGCCAATATGCATCATTATATCCAAACAGAGATGTTGCAGCACAGAATGTGGTTCTTTGTTTCAAGCTTTTGTTTTGATGAGAAAACAATTTGTGGGAAATATGATAAATTTCGGTCATGATGAGGAATCTGCCGAGTGTGTTTTTTTCAGCAGATAGTGAAACAATAAGCTCATTTAGGGTGCTGCGCACAAAAGGAAACAGTGCAAGCATTTTTTTGGTCATAAATCAGGTCTCATAATCATGCATGTGTGCAGGTCTGCTGTTTCAGTGTGTAGTCCTCTTTACTGATATATTTTACAGTTGTTCATTGTCTGTGTCCACTCTGGCTTATCAGTCGGACTTCTTGCTTTTGAGCTGCCAGGGGAACTGAGACGAGATCAGTCAGCGATCTGCTTCCTGTCTGTGTGATGCCAGCAAGTGACAGTTACTTCTCTTCTCTTCTCTTCAGGCCCACAGGAACCTATAGTCTGCAGTCAAAACCTATTGTTTTCTCCCCACACACACTTCCCTCATAGTTCAAGTGTTTGGTCATGATCACCCATTTACCAGAATGTGATGATGATGCCAGAAATGCAAATGAATGACATCTCTGACACGCAACTTTTGGGTTTTATGAGCTGGTGTCTGAAATGACTCACATGAGCACCAACTCGGGGCTTTTCAAATTGCTCACGTGTCACGTGGCATGACTAATCAAAGTTAGATGACTATGAGTTTACATTTTAGATGCATAATAAGTTATTGTCACTGACATTTGTGACTGCGCATATGTAGTTATGCGGTTTGTAAAACTGAAAAAATCCATAAATGATCAGGAATAAAAGGGGAAGTCCACCAGTGTTGTCTCAAGTGATGTCACTTCATTGTGGGTAATGTAGCCAAGGCCTAGCCAGGTTTTGACAAGAATATGTGGAATAAAAAAAGCTGATATCTCTGGTTCTGCTGCATCTATTTTGATCCCTTTTTTAAAAAACAAAACTGTCCATTGTGAGTCTGACCGTAGACCTGTTCCCATTCAATTGTCAAGTGAATTTTAAGCAAACTTTTAAAATATTGCAAAAAAAGAAATGTGAATGAGGCGCGTTTTCCATCAACTGGTTTGAAGCGAATAAACTCGGCTACCACGTAGTTTGGTCAGAAGTTGGCGCTATAGGCTACGCATGGCTGTAAATAGTAAACAGAGTAGAAGAAGTAGAGGTTGCGAAGCGGAAACAAAACAAGTCGGCTTGGCCATCTAACCATCTTCGAGAGAAATAATGGAGAGAGGTTTTCAGGAATTTGTTTAATTTGGGCAACTTTTAATTGTTCTTTCATGTCAGCTAGTATCAACCATGTTTCATGTTGTCAAGAGACGAAGACAAGCATTCGCACGTTACGGGAATATCTGAGAAGACGCCGACAGCGGAAACAGCTGATCAGTAAGCGTGAGTTAAATGTTCACTACGTCAGAAGTTATTTGGCAAAGACGTTTCCATAACCCATTTAGTGCATCAATTCTTTTTTCACAAAGGCAAAAACCACTACAAGCGAGCATAAAAAACGTTTTTTCGCAACTGAGGAAGTTTTATTGAGTTTTGCCGTTTCCGTACAGCTTTTCTAATGGGATACTTCAAAATGCGCATAAAAATGTGTGAATGGAAACGTGACTAGTGACTGAATGCTATGCTAAATCGGTGAGTGATCTTTTGATGCATGAATCTGCCAAACAACTACAGCCAGAGAAACAGTGTTTTAGTGGCACATCAGAAGAAAGAAGCAGTTTGATTTATTGGCTAACTGCACTTAAGAATCCATCATCAGTATAATCAAATGAGCATGCATTTATACTCATATAAATTTTTTTAAAAGCATTTTTTAAAGTGTCTCTCTTTGATTGTTGCTTATTGATTTGCTTTTTTTGTGCTCGTCTCACAAACTTTGGCCTCAATGGGACTTCCTGAAAGTAATAGATATGTTTCTTTTGTTTAATCTTGGCGCTGGCTGGCTTTTGGTATGAGAGGAATGCACACGTGAGAGCTGCTACAGCTTAAAGAAAATTCTCTTTGTCTCTCTCCTTGCCAACTGCTTTGAGGGCACAGCTTGAGATTTACTGCGAACACTCGCTTTGACGAAGGCATGACATGACACGTACACTTGTACACTGGAACCGAAACCTGAGTGTAGAAAAACACTCATGAAAGCGTTTGTTTCCCCTCAGACAGACGCTCATCTAGACAAACACAAACACACACACACACACACACACACGCACACACACACACACACACACACACAGAAGAATGCAGTGCCCACTGTTCCTCCCTCGGTGAAGCCCAGGAGGCAACACCTGGGAAGGTCTACGTCAAAGAAGTATGACAGTCACAGCTGTCTGACACGCATACGTACATCCTGCCATCTGTCTCCTCGTATCAGTGGTTTGATTAATAACTGCAGTGGTTTTGTTAGCTGTCTCTGATTGTTCTATGGCACAGTGTCTTCATACAGTATATGTCTGCGAGTGCCGTTCTGCCTGTTAACACAGTAACACAGGAAATCCAGTTGGATCACATAGTTGTGCTGCATTCAGGCACTGCTAGAGAAATCTAGAAACAACAATAGTTTTGATGGCAAAGAGCAAAATGTAGATAAGTGAGGTTGATAAATGGAGCGCCTGGGGTTACAGTGCTTTGATGCAACCGAGACACCTTCAGAATAAGTTACCCAAAGTTTAAAAATTAATGTTTTATTGTAATAGAAACGGAATAATGAATTACAAGCATTTAGAAAACCCTGTTTAAAAATTCAATTGGTCTGAAAAAACTATTTCTTTTGGTTTTCTGCTCTATATTTTGGTCTTTCTGCAGGCTGCTCACATACACCGTTTTGTAGCTGTACCTGCGAAAAGTAACACACGGTAATACTGTTGTATATATCCCATGAAAGCAATTTGTATGTATTTTACGTAATGAACCAGGAAGTATAAAGAGCGACAAAGGGAGGAGGTCGGGGTGGGTGGGCGGGTCAAAAAACACCCAGGAGACCGGTGTTCGTACCCCGTGTGAAATCAGAAGTTAACCGTTTATATGGATCAAAAATCTTGGGACAGAATCATTCCTATACAAACGCTGTTTAAATACTTCGCTTGTAGTAATCAAGTAGTCCGCTTACAGTGTTCATTTTGGGTCTTTTCATAAATGAAAACATATAGAAAAAGATTCTAAAAATCTACTACGTTAGATTAACGTTAACTGATACTTTGCCTCGTGGACCGTCTGCTTTCCAGATGGATACCTGAGGCTGATGCTGCGTCCACATTGAAATCATAACGGGAAAAGGAAAGTCATTTTCTCTGAATAAAAAACGATTGAAGCCGCCCTTGTTAAGTGGATTGATAATGCCTGGTCACGTAATGCCTCCAAAGTGAAACTCCTCTGCACCACAGCGCCGGTCTGCATGAGCTGCCAGCGCTGCGGTCTCTCTCCATGCCGCTACCGAGTGAGAGAACAAGAAGCCCCGGCAAAGGGGCAACGTTCTGCATGCACGCTCGTGCTGCAGAGCCGGCCAAAAACTGCAATGCCTCATCGTTGGTGAGGGAAAAGGTGGGAGAATTGGCAGCGAGCGAGTAAATAGCGAAGCGGTCCGTTTAATTTGTATTCATGTAATAAATATACACGTCAATGAAATGTAATCTGCATGAGAAATGATGCACAAAAACAAAAATTGGATTATAATAATCATCACTGCTTATAGTGAGCAATTTGACCCGGACAGATGTGATCACTATAAGCGGTTACCACTGAAGTTTTGTTGCCTAAACCTAACCAAGTTGTTTCCTGTGAAGATGGAAGTTTATTTTGAAAAGACTGTATGCATGTAACGAGCAGAAATGAACACGTGTTGCTGGACAATCATAGGAAAACGCACAAACGATGAGGAATAACTTTTCGTAAGATATGACACGAACCGCTGTATGAGGATACGTTGATTTCTGTAGTATTTAAAACTGAAACACGTCATCCATCGCTCTGCTTCCTCGTTCCTTCCCTGTATCTCCTTTATTCCTTCACTTTTACATGAGATGTACAAGAGAAAGTAACACCCCGTGGGAGAGGAATATGAAATGAACACATCTCAAACCTGTAGTAAATCATTTATGGCCTCTATATGTACAAGATGGCTGCTCTCTCTCTCTCCTGTCTCTCTCCTCTCTCCCCTTTTCAGGGTCAGGGAATCTTGTAAGAAAAGCTTTTACCTGTTGTTTCCATATAAGGAGGGAGAATGAGACTGAGGAAGGAAGGTGAGGCAGACTCACACAATGGGAGGCAGAGAAAGAGAAAGCAGATTGAACAGGAGATAGGAGGGGAAGCACAGAGATAAAGGGAGAGAGCGAGAGAAAGAGGTGGAGTGCTGGTTGTGAGGGACGTGTTGTGGAGGCGTAGACAGTCTTAATAAATGTTTTTGATAATTGGATAATGAAAACATGGCCCGAGGGAGAAGGATTACTGTGTGCATTCAGTTATGCAATAATTTTTGGCTTGTATATTCTATGAAACACCCAATTATTTGTATCACATCCTACAAAACCTACATTCGTTATTTCTTTAACATTTTTTGTAAATCAACCACTCCATCAAACAGCAATTTTCTAATTATAGCTTAGCAACACCAACTTGCTGTGCCTGGTTACGGTTTGGCACATCCTTATATCGCTCCAGGTAGTGTGTTTTGTGTTTTACTGAACATCCAACATGTAGCTGCTGGTATTGAAAATGCAGAGAAATACTTGATTGTTTTTATAAAACAAACTTGTGTGCCTGCTTCGTGCCAGGTGTGTGGGCATCTTTTAGATTTTTTGAGGGCTCCACCTTCCCCCTAAGCCCGTTGGTCCCCCAAATGGCTGACTGAAGATTTCGCCCTCGTCCACTGCAATACCAGAATAATGCTGTTTCTTAATTTTCCATTGCTTCTACATAGAGCATCAAGGTGAAGACGCTGACTTTTCGCCTGGGACATACAGCTTTAGCGGGGCCCATTGTTCCGACGGCCTATTATTCCGAAACCTCTAATCGTCCGAAATGACCGGTTGGACTAAAATCCCTTTTGTCTGACAGCCCGTTATCCTGAAAACAAACTCCCATTGCTCCGAAAAATACACACTCTCCGTGCACCAAACAGAATCACATGGCTAATTATCATGCAGAATGATGTCGTCTGTCTCGCGCTCTCATTGGCTGTAGCTCCGCAACAGACTCCCTGACAGGTCCAAATATTTAGCATGCAAGATATCTGGAATGTGTCTGCGATGAGAAGCGTCTGAGAACAGTTCACCCGTAGCACTCGAACGCCGATTTGCAAGCGCTGAGCTAATGTGGAACTTCCTCTGATCTGGGGCCTTTGTCGGGGAGCTCCAAAAACTGTCGATGAGTGGAAAATCAGGGCTAAAGAACAAGGCATTAGCCGGCTTCCCAATTGAATTTCTAGAAAATATACTTATCACATTACATATCGATATCGCAACAAAATTACATACTATGACATCAGATTTATCCATATCACTCCCCCGTAGATCAGATTAGAATAGAGTTCAATAGAAGAGAATAATTAACTGATGTAGTGATCTTCAGATACACATCAGCATGACTTCACACACACAATCTTGAGTGACCTCCCCAAAGGGCAGGGCATGCTTTGCAGTCACAAGCAGATAAAGGTCTCTCGGTGATTAAACTTAATCAGGGTTGCTAAGCAACAGCAGGCAGAGTCGGGCAGACTCAGGAAATTTTTCATGTTTCATGCCGCTAGCAACCAAGGCCACTGCAGCTGCTTGGGTTTTTTCAATGAACCTCACTTCCTGGTATTCATCCGCTTCCTTCCCGTCTGCCAATTACAAACGGTCGTCGTATCAGAGCATCAGTTTCTTTGGTCAGCTCAGCGGTCTGCGACGGCCTTGACCTACTCCAGATTTCTCTATTGTTTGAATGTCGAGATGAACCGAGTGGGCTGAATCTGTGGATAAGCAGCACTGTTTTGACAGATGTGGAATGACATTAGATTATATTTAAGAGTATTTGACTTCACACTGTCCTTCGGGGACAGTTGGAAATAACACTGCATGGTGACACAGCTAAAAACAACATCCCACCAGCCTGCCTTAGGCATTCACATGGAACATCATCACCTATCACAGGGCCATCATTTGCACATTTCCCCTCAAGCACGTTCAGATCTTTATGTTTAAAAATCACATGGGCTTCGACTTTTCTCATGCTCTGACTCATTGTTACACACATGAGCAGTTACATGGAGCCTTTCTACCGCGTACTGCCCCGTCCCAGTAATGTGATCCCTGTCACTAAGTGCCGTCTGTCCAATGAATGTTCCCGTTATATAGAGCGTGGAGCCTTGAGAACGTAACTGCTCCCTGGGGAAACTCTGGAATAGATCGTGTGATGGGTGTTAGGACGAGCTGATTCAGCACTTTGAACTGACCTGACCCCCCCCAACACCCCACTGCCAAACCCCACTGCTTTTCTTTCTTATCACCCCATCACTTTTCCCTCCGTCTTTTCTAATAGTATACCCTTTATCAAGACTATCCCTCCGGGAACATGAAAGAAGACACGGACTCTGAGGTTTGGGGGGGGGGGGGGGGGGGCTGGTTCAGACAGGAACCAAGACACAGAGAACTGCTGTAACAATCAAAGGCATTGCTGAAAAATAAAAACAATGCAATCAATAAACTCTTTTCTAAAAGAAGTAAAAAAGTTCCCTTTGTTGCTGCTCTCTCTGAGTCTGATGCTCGTAATCTTGTCAGCAGCTCCCAAAGAAAAGACCGTTTGTTTACATTTCTATGCGCATTCATCTGTGCTTGCATGTGTCAACAGACCCACAGCACAGTGCTTCCTGTGAAGGTCACAGACATGCAGGCAAACAGGTACTCCGCAGCATCAATGACAAGACTCAAAGTGTTTACACACAGGCTGAAATCGCAATATTTGTTAAAGGCGAAATATGTGTCAAAATACTATTTTAAATTTAATATTGTTGTGCTGCAGAGATGTCCTGGCCTACACAGCATATTCTACAGACTTAAGAATACATCTTTTTTTTTGTTGCAGATCCCTGCAAAAATCACAATATAATCATTTTAATATGTTTTTCCAATTAAAATGAGAATAATTATGTAAAAATATCATTCCCTCTAATATCGCA
The DNA here is from genome assembly GCA_916701645.2 of Sebastolobus alascanus. Lineage (NCBI taxonomy): Eukaryota > Metazoa > Chordata > Actinopteri > Perciformes > Sebastidae > Sebastolobus > Sebastolobus alascanus. The sequence goes on from CAKAOJ020000321.1 coordinate 40,132, forward strand.
ATATCAGTCAAAATAATCACAATTAGATAATTTTTCTAAACTGTGCAGCCCTACTTGTTACCAGGATAAATTTACTGTTTGTTTTGGTGTCTTCATGTAAATGTACATGAACATATATATTAGGTGAATGGCAGAACAGTTGTTCCCTATATAACCCTATTATAACCCTGTCTGTGTGCAAAGGGAGATGGATGGTCCTGTCTTGGTTACAGTTGGCATTTACAGGTTCTGAAGTCCATTGTCATGGATTACACAAACAAAAACTCACTTGCTCTGTTTATTCATACCTTTTTTTACGAGAAAATATTACAAAGCACTTAATTCAGATAAATAACATTTGATGTCTATTGGCGTTTGGCCTCTAAAGATATTTATAATGTGCTTTGTGAAGTTGATACAAGCGCATACTAAATCTGAAACAGCAGAAAAAGGTTCTTACAGGTTTTACAGAGCAGAATTAATGGAGCGGGCACAAAGTGTGAAGTATTCATCTCAGTGTTTCCCTTTACTGCCTCATGTAAGTAGGGAAATACACTGAAGGGGCCGATTTGTTCCGACATCACGCGTGCATGGACTTCTGCATGCATGCACAGGAACATGCCAGACACCTGCAGGGTATAAATCAGGGCACAGAGCTGCCCCTCCCTGGCAGCTGGGGGTGAGAAAGAAAGAGGGGGGGGGGGTTCCTTCTTCTGTGCTCAGGAGTCTGGTTTCACCAAAACGCTCCTGATATACGTCGACAATGGGAGCTTTGGGGATGCTGCAGCGCCAGCGGGCCTTAACAGTGAACTGTGTGTGTGTGTGTGTGTGTGTGCTCATGCACGTCTATGCATAAATAGACAGTAAACAGTTTTCTTCCCTCAGTGTTGTCTGGCAACAGGAGCCTTGCTGATAAGATCTATTTTGGAGCCACACAGTTCAGGACAGCTTGTGTTTTTCTTTTTCTGTTTTAACTGTGTCTCTAATGATAGCCAGATTATCCAGCCCCCTTTTTTTAAAGCTGGACTGTTGCTGCCCTCTTTTCAAACGGCAAAGCTGCATCTTGCATCCGTGTTTAGTAGAGGTGGGAAAAAGAAGATTCAGCTACTGTATGTATCGCATTTTTTTTGTACGATTTTGAAATCGATTTTTTAAATTCCAGTATCAATATATTTTCTTCATTTGAGTCTCTGCGGAGGTAGGAGGAAGTTACCGCTTTTATTGTTGTGTTGTAGTCTGAGTAACATGATGTAATATCCGTATCTGTCAACCAAAACAAACCGCAGCTGGTAGCGAAGTAGAAAACGGCGGAGGGTCCACATGGATACGACCTGCACCCTCCCATTTTAAATCCAACGTGGTAAACACTACACATCCAGTAAAGTATGGAAACACTTTGGGTTTCACACATTGCAATAAAAAAGCAGAGGTAGACATCACGGCTAAAGCTACATGCTAACTCTGTCACGGACAGGAAACGTTATCGTATTGCGGTAACGTGCGGTCAAGCCGGCCGTCACTCTCATCTCCGTGGTCCATGGATGTATAAAGAGACCGGACTTGATGGCAGTGCTATGACGGACTTGGCGAAGTTAGAGGAAGTATACACGTGTGACTACATCCAGTTTTCAAAATAAGGTGTTAACAAAGGGAACTGTATATACAAAATACATATATGGAAATAAGATTGATTGGATTGTATTCACCAGAAGTATAAACAATTACATGTCCCTTTATAAATTAAAAAGAAAATACCACCAATTTGTGAGGGAAATGACTTTATTATTTGATTTTTTCAATTGCTGGAAAAACTTTAATAAATGATTCCTGACAATGACTGATATATTTGACTTCAGGACAACTCTGACTACATAAATGCTGAAAATCAAACATTCTTATTAATTTAGATATTTTAAAACTAAAAGTCCCTAGAAGTGTATGATTCAACTTTTTCCCATTGTCTAGTGTTAAAAAAGTTAACAAAAATCGCAATAAATCGCAATACTTAAAAAACGCAATACATATCGAATCGGCACCCAAGTATCGTGATAGTATCGAATCGGGAGAGAGGTGAATCCTCCGAGCCCTAGTGTTTAGATGCAGTATGTTGATTTGAGACACAAAGGTAAGAAAACAACAGTAATCCTGCAATATTAAAATCCCCTACACACATGTACATGCATGCATAAAACCCACATTCCCTTTTTCTAAACAACTACATCAGCGAGAAAGTGTGTGTGTCCTTGCATAGTCTTTTCCAACATGTCTGGACACGTCTCAGAGGAATGTGTGTTATGTATTGTGGTGGACAGACACACCGTTCGTGCACCGACTATCAACACAAAGTCCAAGAGGCCATGGCCCCGAGCCCATCCACCACCAGCCAGCACCACCCTCAGCGTGGGAAAACCACGCTGGAATGTCTTCAAGAGACACAGCAGCTCAAATAAACAAGCCTCCTCCTCTACAGGTATGTGCCGGAGCAGATTATGGGGAAAGCTGTGTGTATCTGCACGCATGCGCCTTTGTCTGAGTGTTTCTTTTGGGGACAACAAAGTGTGTCTATGTGTTTGTGAGCATCTGTGTGTACGAGCCATTCCTCATCAGTGAGCAGTGAGTACACACAGTAAGAGGCGGTAATCAGTACCAATTATCCTCAAACATGGAGAGAGTCAAGAGGAGCATTCCTCCTCAGCACGACAACCGCTCAAGTCAGGCCTGATTAATCAAAATGTCTGTCTGAAGCAGCACGGGAAATTAGTGGGACTTGAAAAAAAAAAGAAGAGTGAATTAAGTTTGTTTTAAAAGGCAGAACTTGAAGGTGATATTTTAATTGCCTTCAAGAAAACAACGGAACAAGTCATTTATTTGCATTCAATCATAAACGTGTATGTCACTCTGGATTAAGGAGACATAATTAATTCAGAGTCTTTAGTTGGGACTTGGCCTTGAGTTTAACACAGAAAGCCTGCATCTTTTCACTAAGTGCAAAAACATTGCCAGTTTTCCCACCGTGGATCCTTGCACACACTGACACACAAACACTTCTTTTTCCTCACCGGTTCAAAGCAAACAGTGAGCGGGGCAGAGCCTCTGGCAGCCTCTCAGTGGGTTTAGCTGATTTAATTGACCTGCAGTCTGACACCCTGTTAATTGTGATTTTAGGAGAAAGAGGAGAGATTGATCACTGGACTACGGTCCACATGAATAGGCCAGATAATCAGAGAGTGTTTTCTCTCACATACTAAAACTGAATGCTAAAACAACCTGTAGCTTGTGTAGAGTTTTGCTTTACTATTGCTACTGTTCTTACTATGGCTGTCAATCGATTAAAATATTTACTCAAGATTAATCGCATGATTGTCCATAATTAATCGCTAATTAATCGCACATTTTTTATCTGTTCAAAATGTACCTTAAAGGGAGATTTATCAAGTATTTAATACTCTTATCAACATGGGAGTGGACAAATATGCTGCTTTATGCAAATGTATGTATATATTTATATTGGAAAATCAATTAACAACACAAAACAATGACAGATATTGTCCAGAAACCCTCACAGGTACTGCATTTAGCATAAAAAAATATGCTCAAATCATAACATGGCAAACTGCAGCCCAACAGGCAACAACAGCTGTCAGTGTGTCAGTGTGCTGACTTGACTATGACTTGCCCCAAACTGCATGAGATCATCATAAAGTGGGCATGTCTGTAAAGGGGAGACTTGTGGGTACCCATGGAACCCATTTTCATTCACATATCTTGAGGTCAGAGGTCAAGGGACCCATTTGAAAATGGCCATGACAGTTTTTCCTCACCAAAATTTAGTGCAAGTTTGGAGCGTTATTTAACCTCCGTTGCGACAAGCCAGTATGACATGTTTGGTACCGATTGATTCCTTAGGTTTCTAGTTTCATATGATACTACACTATACTGTATATACAGTACACTGTAGTTTCTGCAGATGCTTCACAGTACAACCCTTCCCCTTGTACGTCATTGCTGAATGGCTTTGATTAGATTCAGACAACAGTTTCTCGACAACAGCAAAAACATATATACATATTATACATTCAGTTTATAAACTGTAGCAATAAATTGCAATAAAAGTTAGAGTTGGTTATGGCACTTATACTACTAGGGGGCTTTTTACGGTGATGCAGCTGCATGTTAACCACAAAGATTTTGCCACAAAGTGCTAAAAATCTAGTGCATACAGAATGAGGTGATCTAAATCTACATTTAGACTACATCTACACTAAGCCAATTTCTGCATGAAAACAAATTGTGTACATAACATCGTTTCCAGGTCATTTTTGGAAAGACTAGTCTAATACAACATTTTCTTCATCATCGTCCTCTTTTCAGCAACAACAAGAAGATATGAGAGCGAGTGAGAGAGAGTCCGTATGTTGCGCTAATTCTTGTCTCATTTGTGGTCCGATAAACAGTCAATTCATCTAAACTGGGTTGAAAAACAATGCAATCTGGTTGCCGTGGTAATGAATTATGTCTGACTATTAACCACATCCCCCATTCTCTGTTTGAGAAAGAATGTTAACCAAGAAACAGGAAGTAAAACCGTTCTGGGGGGGCGGCTGTAATGTGGACATTCTTATGATACCCTTAAAAAAACAACTCATATCTTGGTTCTGTCATGGAAACAACATGGCCTACATACCCAGGGTGCAATGTTGTGGGTCATTAAGTTAAAGGCCAATGTGAAAGGTCAACGCTGGCTTGACCTCTATAATGCCGGAGTGAGTTTTATCTCTGCTTTCGCTCTCACGCTTACACGTGTCCTCTGGTTAAACCTCCAGTTTTATTTGGGAACCCTGTGATCCACAAATCCCTCATTTCCAAAGAGTATAGAGGTGCACACACACACAAACACACACGCTGGAGGGTACACATCATTTTGGTGATGCCATTTTTTTTCTAATTGCCACATCTCTTTCCAGTGAAGTCTGTCAACATAACCAGTCACAGCTTCTATTAAGGTATTGCCACAGCCGTGACGCTAACCAGCTCTGTGGCGCGGTTTCACCAGAAACAGACAACACCCACATTCGGCCTTCCCAAAATGATACGGTGTAGCCTGGTAGCAAAGACAAAGTGCACATACAGTATATGTTTATGAGAGAGAGGAGGTTGGTGAGGTTTGCTAAGAGGGTGTAGTTCACCCTCCACCCTTTCCCCCCTCATGAGTGTGTGATGCATAAAGAGGTGTTTTCATTTGTTTTAATGACTGGAAGGGGTCCAACAGAAAAACTGAGCTGGTCTGTGGTGTAATCTCTAGCGTTACCCTGGTGTGACACACAGGAGCATTTAACACTCCTCATTTCCTGGTTGTGTGCGGAAACAGCTGCTGCATCCGGAGAAAGGAGGAGAAGGAAATGGAAAGGGAAATCTTGAGAAAACCTGACGGTGCTCTCCAGACACCGATCAGGAAGCCATTATAACCAGTTGAAATATTACTTATATTAGTGCTGGGAGAAGTACTCAGACCCTTTACTTGAGTAACAGTACCAATACAACAATGTACTTCAAGTATCAGAAGTGAAAGTACTCATTATGTAGTCAAATGTCCCCTTTGACTGATATATCATTATATTATTAATACCGAGCAACGTGGAGCATGTTTTCATTATTTTTTATAGATCAACTTTTTTTCTGGGTACCCACTTTTTAAAATGATAAAACCAATTTTACAATAAGTCTTATCTATAAATCATGTGAAGAGTGAATTTGTGCGTAAATGAACGTTCCTGAGCATTTTTTACTGCCATTTCCGCATCAACTTATGTTACCTTGAATAGGTAAACCAGCCATTTTAAAGAGATATACATTTGATAAATCACAACTTCTTGTTATGAATGTTATTGAAAACATATACACATGTTGAATACTTTATAAATGAGACCAAATAAATGCATTTAGGGGGAGTTAACGGACAATCTCATTGTTATTATTTCCTCTCATCGATAAAACAAACAAAACTTACGCTAGCCTTTCGTATTAGATTCAATGGTATAAGTAGGCTACGATTATCAGAACAATATGAACATTCAGGCTCCCTCGTGTGGCTCAAAGGTGTACTGCACATATAAATGTTAAAAGACCATGGAAGAACTTCTTTGTCGACCCTAATAAAATCTCCTGCGACCACCTGTGGGTTCCGACCCAGTCTTTGGGAATCACTGATGTAGATGATTAATTGGGCAGGAAAGAAGAACACATTAGTATTTGATTTTCGGACTTTGGACTGAATCTTTTGAAGCTTTTTTTTTGTAAAATATCAGATAGTTTTTCCTCTTTGGGCTTCAAAAACGTATTTAAATGAAACCATGTGAGAAGTTCAGACGGGGAAATATCTCTTTTGGTGAAACTATTACAATTCAAAGATATCCGAAATATAACATGGAGCCCAACTAGACACACTGATGCTTTTCTATAAGGGGTCACAAGCCAAAAAGGTTGGAAAACACTGATTTCATTTTGTTTTGTATGCATTGCATTTCAATTCTGTATAACGCAAAAAATGTGTAATAGACCCAGCTGTCCACCAGAGGAGAGCGTATCAGTGACACGTTTTGCATCACCGAAGCGTGAATATTACATGTGTCTATGAAGGTGCAGCCACCAGCAGGAGGCAACAAAACCACTTAGTTAGGTTTAGGAAAAACGTCGTGGTTGGCCTTAAGATAAGTACATACACTAAGTACAATACCTACGGACACAACGTAACATAAGTATGGAAAACACATCACAAACGTCACTAAAAAACACATCACTAACTTACAAAACACCATCACTTGATCACTGGCCTGGTTAAAAGTCGTGTGTTTGTTGGACCACTGCACCTCCCCTCCTGCCAGCCATAAGCAGTCTTTTTCGTTTAATTCTACGTCAGTAACTCCGAGCGTAGCATATTCACATGGATGCATTTACACTGCAGTCAGTACACTTGCATGATTTGCACTTACAGTACAGCAGATTCAGCGGTAGACGTTTCAGTGATACCTTTATCCTTTTTGGAAATCGTTCTGTGCAACTTTCTTTAGTATAATAATTATCGTCCAGACCTCGTCTACGTAATCAAAGAGAGGAGGACACTTGGGCAGAGTCACTGGTGTTTAAGCCAAGCCATCATTTGGTACGCACGTAATCAGAGACTAAAATAATCTGTTTATAACATGACTACTAATTTACCACAGAGTGACGCCAGCCACACGACTCCCTGCATCGCTGTGTGGTCAGACTGACACACACCAGCACACACACTTGGTTCAGGATGCCGTAGATAGAATTCAGTGCATGTATGTGTCTAGGTTGTGTGTGTGTGTGTGTGTGTGTGTGTGTGTGTGTGTGTGTGTGTGTGTGTGTGTGTGTGTGTGTGTTGTGTGTGTAGCTGGCAGCTGAGAGCACTGTGGAAAGGTCTCGAGGGTGAGAGGTTTTTCCAGCCAGACCCAGAGGCAGCCAATGTCCCACATACATCTAGTTTCCTGAGGCGGAAAACAACAATCTGACTCACTGACCAACCTTCTATGTACATTTAATGTGCTGTAGAGCATGTTGTCCCATGTGTCACAGTCACAGGGAATGGGACACATCGGGCTTTTGTCACTTCAGAACTTTTCTAGGTAAAACGTCAGTGAGATGATTTGCAGCATCGGGAACCAACATCATGTTGATACAGCCGATAGCAGATCAGCGATGATGCACAATCCAATCTTGCTATTTTACAGTCACAAATACAGTATTTTGTCAAATACTCTCTGGTCTGTTCAACTTTCAAAAAAAGGCTGCGCTCGTCACTGTCACTTTCTTACCCAGCCGTCCCGTCACAATGGAGGCTACAAGTGCTGAACAACAGCAATAATGGAGGAGAAATGAATACACATAGGTCCGTCCTCTCTCCCTACATGCTTCAGCCTTCCCTTCATTGTACCGACATTTTTACTCCTGCGGATATTCCGTATCATAGCAACCAGACGCAACGAAAGCGTATTATTATTATAAGCGTAAGTATTTATATAGCTTTTTGTTGTCATCTTTGTCATTTACAAAGCAAGAATATACCTAATAATAGCCTAACAATAAAGCGTACTTACATATCACAAAAATTGGGATAAATGAAGTAATTTGCAAAAAAAAGGCAATAATACCACATATCGCAGGAGAAATTCCTTCATCGCGACAGCCCTAGTGCTGGGCATGTACAGTACACTGGGTTTGGAAACAGCTAGCTGCATGTCTGAAAGCAACGCTGATGAGAACGGTGAAGGTGAACCATACTAGTAAAGTTAAGGGCCATAAAACCAAAACAAGGGAGATAATTATCTGTAGGCTTCTTCTCACTACAAGCAACCCCTTTCACATTACAGAGTCATCTCTTCCTTTGCTAATGCAGCTTTAACCAGAAGCACCAAAACAAACGAATGATGGATTAGTTACAACAGCAGGCCCTAAAATACAGAAAGATCTCAAGGAACTGATCTTCACTGAGCACAATAAAAGAATAAAGTCAGTAGGATCATTAACAGTTGATTTTTTGTTTCTTCCCTCTCAGGCAAACAGTCCAATCCAGTCTGAGTTGGCTGACAATGCAACACTCTTTGTGTGCACGTCATACATATAGTGTTACATTGATTATTGCTGCCGATGACAAAATAGTTCTGGTTTATCCTGGTTGTCTTCTTCAGAACTGGCCTGCCTTTTGCTGCATATGTCCTCAGCCAAAAAGCTACGTGGGCTATTTACACTGACTGTCCACAGTACACACTCTGGGTTTTCTCACACACATTATACATAATGCATAGTCAGCCCTTCTGTTCATGCAGTCAGCCTACAGTGGATGTTCTTTTTCTTTGTCAACACAGCCAGAGATAAGCCTCAGTTGAGGCATTGACTGTCTGATAAGATTGAAATACAGCATCATGGTATTATCACATTATCATAATCTAGAGCGCTGATCAAAGTAATTATGAAGGAAGTCTGAAATGCGAATGAGTAATGCAGAGATTATCGCAAAAAAAACAAACAGGCAGCAACCTCCGGGTCTGAGAACTGAAGCCAAGTCTTCTTCAATACAGCATGATGTTCATTTAGTAAATGATGGTCCCATTTAGAGTCAAATAGACCATAAAGCAGGGGATGCTTTAGGGCGTGGCTATGTTGTCCGGTCTCGGTGTTGTCTGTGTTTTCGTTGTATATTTTGGTCGCCTAACAAATGTCTTGTTCAGCATTTAGTTATATTTAGCTCCAACCTCTACTGTCACTTCTGGTTGCAAAAAACCAAGATGGCGACGGCCAAAATGCTGAACTCGAGGCTTCAAAACAGCCGTCCACAAACCAATGGGTGACGTCACGGTGACTACGTCCACTTCTTAAATACAGGCTATGGTAAAAAAACACACATATTGTTTTAGAAAAGACATCTATGAAGGAGATTTTCTTAGATAATGTAAGTGTCATTGTACTTCAACTTAAATGGTGTTTATGTGCTTTAACAGCACATTGCTAGCAGAGCTAAGCTTAATTTATCTCTTTAGTTGAAGCCATTTTATTTTGAAAAACAAAATCCGATACTTTTGTCTGATTAGTGCGAGTGAAAGGATTAAATGATTAGTATTTATATGCCTGTGGCTATAGCCCAGGAATGGTGTTTGCTCATTTAAACCTTCACTTTAAGTATCTGAAATCAATGTTGGTGCACGCCAGATCAATGCTACTATTGACTGTCTGATTGAAACTAGTTGCAGTGGTTTTATTCAGCTGGATGTGCCCAGGAGACTGGGGGAAGGGGGGGGATTACTTGAAGGAACTGATCCTGAACCCCTTTTGACCTTTTTAGTCATTACGAGGGCCGCACTTCTGTGTTCATATAAACATGGAGTTAAGGATAAAAACAAGTGAGTCTTTGTGTGAGCAGCTTCTTTGTGTCTGCTGAGGAAGCTCGGTCATGAGACTCGTGGCAGCAAGAGGAACCTCAGGAGTTCGTCACACTGCTGAAATGAACAAAGCATCATCACGCTGTGTGTCTTTGTGTTTATAGCTGGGACTTTGTTGCTATTCTTCTACTAGGTAAAGGTCCAAAATAATCGCCCCCACCCATGTTCTTCAAACAGCTGTAACCCCATATGACTGGTTTCACGTCGCTATCGCTTGACATATTTAGCCGACCACAAAAATGTTACTGGTTGTTCCAAGGCAATTTAGGGTTAGTTTCTGTTTTAAGCAGTGTTGCTGGGGATGAATGTTTGAAGGTGGTGCGTCGCAGCGCCTGAGTCACCAGGTCTGGAATAGAAGTTGATGTAAACAAATCTCTGTGACATTGTATACCTCGGTCTGGCTTTCAGAGCACATAGGCAAGGTCTGATGAAACTTCATCACAGTGGTGGCAGAAGTTCCCACATTTATTACTTGACTAAAATTACCAATACCCCAGTGTAAATACACTTAAATACTAAAGTCCTGCATTCAGATGTTACTTAAAGGAGCAGTGTGTAACAATCAGGGGGATCTATTGGCAGAAATTGAATATAATATTAATAAGTATGTTTTCATTAGTGTATAATCACCTGAAAATAAGAATTGTTGTATTTTCGTTACCTCAGAATGAGCCGGTTATATCTATCTATGATCCAACCGAGAAAAAAAAACTGAGCCCAGTGTTGCCAACTCTTTTCCACTGAAAGTAGCTGGCAGCACTAGCTCTAAAAGTCCCTAAATCAACAGAGAAAGTCATTAAGTCAGCAACACTGACAGTCCGTCCCTTCAGGCCTCCCTCCAAAACATATCATACAGAACGTGAACGGTGAACATGGCTATTGTTAGTACCAGTGGTGTAGAAAGAAATCACAGTGTGGGTGGGCGCAGAGAAAATCAGGTGGGCCGAGCCCGTCCAGACCAAACATCTTTCAGGTTCTGAAACGCATATGTTAACCAAAATAGGCCATTACAACTATACTTGGCTGAATGCACCAATCATACAAGCCTTATACATCATCATCATCAGAGGTAATGTTGCACTTGACATGTATACTGTATATATCAACCTACGTCGTGTGTATATAAAGCAACCGGTTACATTAATCATTCATTATTTATTCCAGCATATTTGCACTCTGCACTACTGTACTGTAATATTGTTTACAGAAACAGCCTGACTCACAGTCCAGCCTCTTTCCGGATATATACAAAGACATGACAGTAATAGAGTAACTAGGAGCATGGTGAACTGTAAAATACCACAACGTAGAACTAAATATGGACAATCCGCTTTCTTCATAAACGAATGTCAAACTCTGGAACACATTGCCAACTGATATCAAATTAATTCAAGGTACAAAGTCCTTTACAACAAAGGTTAAGTGCTGGCTAAAAGTAAACCATAGTTGTATACATTTTTAGCAAACTGTACTGTAAATTACCAAGGTGTATTGTGGTACGTGTATTATGTGATGTGTATTTCCATACTTGTAGTGTATTGTGGTCTTGTGATATAGAGAGCTGCATATTTTAATTACACTGTACATATAAAAGCTCAACTAGGGACAAGAGTTGAAAATTAGCTACAAACTCTCTGTGCAGCACATCAGTTTCATGCCATGTAGTGGAACTATGATAAATTGCATCATCCCTATCAAATAAAATACAAAAATACATTGAAAATCACATTGTTTGTTGTTCCTTGTTGTATTCTTTCTTCACACTTGTTCAGCTTTGTTGATCTTGTTTTTAGCTGCATTTCTACTTCTATATATGTACAATGACAGCAAAATAACCAGAGTCAAATCCCTGTCCCGGTAGCCTGGATGTGTAGACCTACTCATACCTGGCCAATCGAGCTGATTCTGATCCAACAAGACCAACAATAACAGCATGACATAGCCTGGTACGGCGGCCACATATACAGTAAATACACTTCAACATAGCCTGGCACGGCGGCCACATGTTCAGACACACAGCTGACAGATGCAACGGCATCATTACAGCTTTATCAATCACTTTGGCTCATTTTTGGGACATGGGACATCATAACTCTATTGCATGTCTGCAAAAGGTAGTAACTCACCCAAAACACTTCATTTATGCTCTAAACCCAGTTATTGTGTAAGTAAATTGGCCAACGAAGTGAAAAATTGTTTTGAAATCATGTGAGCCATACTGGTCAAAATGTTTAGATGTTTTTTCACCACGGCAGTCAACTGGAAATATTTCTTATATACAAAGTTTTGTTCTACTTTTTGTACACTGACTGCTTACTGAACTATACCAGCATGTCAGTTCTCTGTCTAGCTAAATGTTGTAGTGTATCACACTGATCTGTTTAGGTTCCCAGTTCAACAGTAGGTCAAATACTCTACACTACTGTAATAGTTATACAGAAACAGGATGTGCACATTTGTATACAGTAAATGTATTTGTGTAGCAATGTGTTACATCTATTATAAACAGAAAATTCACTTTGGATCTTTCATGTATACAGTGAACAGAAATTTTGCCACAAAATGACATCCATGCAAAAAAAAAACAATAACAACCCTGCAACAATGAAAAAACCTGCAGTAGTTCAGTTCAAATATGGAATATACATGCATGTCAGACACATTTTGATAATTGAATGGATCATTTTGCATGTGATGGCTCACACTATGAAACGATGTTTAGAAGTTGTGCAGAGGACGACAGTTTCACTGAGAATCAACTCATCAGTTTTGATCATCAAGATGTGCATGTGGTTATAGTTCTTACTCTTTTGCAAACAAAACACGTGCAATTTGATTGAATGAATGAGAAGTTCCAATCTGTTGTGAACAACAAACTAACTGTTTAGAGATTTGAGCTGATTGTTTTGAAAAAAAAAAACGTTAAACGTAAACAAAACACTTTAACATAGCCTGGCACGGCGGCCACATATCAACACACACACACGCACACACACACCAGCAACATCCGCATAAACTCCACTTGTACACCGAACAAAAAGCCGATAAACAATAACACTGACATAGGCCACTATGGTTCAAACATGTAAAGTTGCTTACCTGTGATGATGACAGCAGGAGACGACGGGGCTTGGTGGTGTTGAACACTGAAATGTGTCTCTTTCAAAGGGAGAGCAGGGACAAACAGTTCAGTCTGATATGATGACAGCTTTTTATCCGACTTGAAAACAGTCTTTCCCCAGCAGGCCTACAACTTGTTATGGGTTTAGGGTGACGAGGAACCACATATTGTTACTTTGCACTTGTTGAGAAACTGGAGGTCTTGGTCGAGAATGATGGCTGAACTTCTTCCTCCTGCTCCTCGAGCTTCTGCTCCTCGAGCTCCTGCTGCTACCTACAAAGGTGTATCGGTGTAAAGAGGGACCGTGTTACCTGGTGACTTTTAGCCGAATGCATCCGTGTGCTTGTAGTAACTTTCATGTAACTGGTCGACGTAGATAACATTATTATTAATATTGGTAAAGTAGTAAAGGCTTTCTGTTGTTGTTTTCAACAGCTTCCGTCACGTCCAGCAATCACGAGGCCGAGAGACACCAGCTGTACTGATGACAGAGGGGGGGCTGACAGACAGGTGCAGTAGATAGACAGATAGACAGATAGACAGGTAGGTAGGTCGATAGACAGATAGACAGATAGATAGATAGATAGATAGATAGATAGATAGATAGATAGGCCTGAGTACCAAGTGGCCTTTTCTCTAATCTCTGCTTTTTTGTATGATAAGGGATAATTTTACCTATTTTGGTTAGAAATGTATTAAAGTGTATGAATATTTATGAAAGCATGTGAGAAGTTTAAAGTTGTCTCTGGTGGAACTGCTAACAACTCATAGACATGTGAAACATACAGGAGCCCAAACTAGACACTGGTTTAAGGGGTCACGAGTCAAATGGTTGGGAACCACTGGTTTAAAGCTTCAGCAGGCAGAATGTTTTCGGCATCATTGAGCAAAAATTCCATATTAATAATAATAATAATAATAGCCAGCTGAGGTGGTTCGGGCATCTAGTAAGGATGCCCCCTGGGCGCCTCCCTAGCGAGGTATTCCAGGCACGACCAGCTGGGAGGAGGCCACGGGGAAGACCCAGGACTAGGTGGAGAGATTATATCTCCACACTGGCCTATGAACGCCTCGGGATCCCCCAGTCAGAGCTGGTTAATGTGGCCCAGGAAAGGGAAGTTTGGGGTCCCCTGCTGGAGCTGTTGCCCCGCGACCCGACCCCGGATAACTGTGAAGATGAGTGAGTGAGACCCTTCAGCATATTGTAATTCATTTTTAACAGTGTGTTGTATTCTATCATCTTATATGCTTTATTATGTAAAATCATAAAAGTAACTAGTAAATATAGCTGTCAAATATATGTAGAGAGTAAAAGGTACAATATATCCCTCTGAAATGTAGAAGAGTAGAAGTTTAAAGTAACATGAAATGGGTCCACTCAAGTAAACCTCAAAATTTTACTAAAGTACAGTTCTCGAGTAAATCTACTTAGTTCCTTTGCATCACTGGTAGATTATGCTGAACTTAACATACATTTTACATTGACTTTATTTAAAGGTGCTAAATCTGATATCTAGAGAATTAATATAGCAGCAGACCGATGGCGGCGGTGCAGAAGTGTAGTGCCCACCCTTTGGTTCCCCCTCAGGTTATACTGTTATCTCTGTGAGCACTGTTGCCGTTGTTTGCACTGTTAGCGCTGTTAGAATCACCATGTGGAGAGCCGTGGGGAGGCAATAGAAACGCTCTGAATTTCGAGTAGAGAACCCTTAAGGAGAAAAGTTAATCTGTCCAGAGCAGGGAACTAAAGGATCGTGCTTTTTATAAAACACTGAGCTACTTGTAGTCGTGCTACGTGCTGTAAATGTGTTTACTCTAAGTCTTGCTCTTGTCAAAAACTCATCCGTCACCGACAATAGGGTTCAACTTTGAAGAATAATTGTTTGCAGAAACATAAGCAGGCAGTTTAGGAAGATTAGGGTTTCAAGCTATAATTAAAAGCCGTTTGAATGATTCACAAGAGTCCAAGAACGCGTGGAGGAGAAATCAGCCACAGCTGTGAAGCAATCTCAGAATCATGTATCAGATGGAAGCTCGGTTATGGTCGATTATGGGACATGAATAAGACACTTAAAGCCACATTTTGGTCTGTTCATCTTTTGCCTAGAAGATATTTTAATACAGCTGAAGCACCAAAGTTATTTTCTTAAACATACTTTCATTGTTCAAATTATTGTGAAACTATGACCCTGACCGTGACCTTCCGCTTGCCTATTTCGTTGGGAAAAATCCGGTCCGTACAAGTTTATATTCCTTGGAAAGTAATTTCCTGCAGAGCAAAGAGAGAGTCCCACACATGTACACACAAATAATGGATCCGCTCAGTGGTTCAGTTTGATTAATGGGCTGGTGTACTGCATCTTGCTCACCATACGAAGGAATTTTCTCTGTTGCTACACAACAACATGCACACCAGCAGAGAGCTTCATGTGCCTTTCTCATCTGTTATAAAAAGCTCCTGTGTTTCGTGTCAGTTGTCACATTTTCAGGGGAATTCCACATGAACTTTGGCACTTGAACACCTGAACAACAGCGTTAATCAGAACAGATGTGTGGCACATTCATAATTACTCATTCTGTCTTTATGTCATCTTTCTTAAGGTGTGGTTTGTGTCCTGCTTCCACCTTCTTCTCTAAAATAAAAACTTTAAAGCAAAGGCTTCTGTTTCCTTTTGTTGCATTATGACGCATCTTTTTGTTTTGTTTTCACAATCCATTCACTCCAACAGAAAGGTAAAAGTAAGACACCTCTACAACCACCAACACTGTCCTCCTCTGTGCTGGGAATACAAACTAACATACTAAAAAACATCCTCTTTAAAGCTGCTATAAACAATATTGTATATCAACAATGAGACAAGTGACAATGAGTATGTTTATTTTTTTCTATTTATTTATCTATTTGTTTATTTGATAGGGACAAAGCACTTTAATGAACATATAAAATATAGGATGTAAACATGCAGGAGTTGTTTTTTTTCATCCTTAGTCCCTCGGCAGGTAACAATATACAGATATAATAAACAACAGATACAAAGTTGAAAAGACAAAATACATTATGCAACATGTGAATGGTCTCCAGTAGTGACAAAACCTACAAATAATTATCGCAAAACTGTGCAGTTTCTTTCAGCTCATTGTTTTGATTTTATGGTCTCCAACTTCACTGTTTGTTACACTTACCAACCAGCAACTAGCTGGTGAACATAGTGGAGCATTTAGCAACTACGGAGCCAGATATTTCCGTCAGCAGTTGGTGGAGACCAAAACAGAGCTAAAAAGAGGGAATACTGGATTCAAGCTAGGCAACAAATTAATTCTTATGTTGCTACCATAGACTGTATATAAGAAGTGGACATAGTCACCGTGACGTCACCCATTTTGGCTGTCACCATCTTGGTATTATGCCGTCGCCATCTTGTTTTTTGCAACCAGAAGAGGGTGGAGCTAAGTACAACCGAACACTGAACAATACATTTTTATGGGACCAAAAAGGTTATAATTAACTATCATGAACTTAAAACACACAGTTAAAGGGTAAAAGTTGTAAGACGAAACACGGACAACACTCAGACCAGACAACACCGTGGTAGCGACCTGTCAATCACAAGGTAGCCACGCCCTAAAGCATCCTCTGCTTTACTGCTGTTTTGAAAAAAACTTGAATATAGTGATTGAGACCATAAATTCATGTTTACAATGTTTACTGAGGAAGTAAATCAAGTGAGAAGTAGGCTCATTTTCTCATAGACTTCTATACAATCAGACTTCTTTTTGCAGTCGCCCCCTGCTGGCTGTTAGAAAGAATGCAAGTTTAAGGCACTGCTGCATTGGCTTCACTTCTCAGACCCGGAGGTTGCCCACTGGTTGCTACGTGACTGCCGGATTTGTAGCCTATACAGGCAACTGTTTGCTAACACGTTCGCCATAATAACTTTATGAAGTGACATTATAATAATGTTGTGTTGCACTTTTCCCGAGTGGCTGAAAAGAAACCACTCAATGCAAGTTAAACGCGCCATAATAAACAAGCTGAAAAAAGGATCTACAGTTGTCTAAAGAAAGTAAGGGAGTCAACTCAAAGTCTCCCTGAATTATTTTTGTTTAATCTAGAAAATGACCCATGAAATTACGTAAGGGATAATGCCTAACAAGTTGTCCATTATGTTACTAACAACAAGACTAGCGAGCTATCCAGCCATGTCATTGTACCCAAATCTAATATCAATAATTTCACTCAGTGTTGTAAATAAGATATTCAGATTTTTTTTGTAGCCAGCGCATTAATTAAGACAATTTCACTGGAACTACTTAGCAGGTGTCCATTATTGGGAATTAATGGACACCCTGCAGCCAATCAGAATTGAGTATTCACCCAGACCATATAAACAGTATGGATGGATGGAGTCAGGTAATGTTGTCCTGATTGCCTGATTGCTTTCCAATTCATGGTTACTCACATGGCCTTAAGCCTTTCCTAGAATGAAATGGGCAGAAGGCTGACAAACATCCAACAAAAACAAAAAAAACAGATTCATGAAAGCCATATCAACAATTGAAGTCATTTTACCATGTTACTGCATGGTTATCTTGCTGTTTTAACGTGGAAGAATGTTGACCAGAAATCCAATTTTCCACACACACATAGAGCCCAAACTTTGTGGTTTATTTTTAGCTGCCAGCACTTCTCCGCCATTTCATTGAATAGTTTTACCTGACCTTCAATTGTTTGACATGAATGTAACAAGAGCTGTTCCAAGACCAGCAAAGTCTCCAAGCACGTATTCATTAGAAACAGCAGCACAACCTCACTTGGCTTCACCCCTGCCTGACTCCCCCTGAGACGACAGCTCTGTGGGGTTTGATCTGGGAGGGGGTAACACGCTGGTGACAGGCTTGGCGGCCACAGACGTAATTGAATAAAGATTCCAGTTGTTCTGAAATCCCCAGTTTTAGCCTCTGGGTCTTTGAGGTGGGCCCCAGAAATCCGAGGAATGAGAGGCCGTCCCTGTGCTGTCGAAGCTGCGGACACAGTCTAATCCTGCACCGCTGGGAGAATACTGATGAGAAGTGCCCAGAGGAAGAGGAGGATGTGTGAGTGTTGAAAACATTGACAAGCGCTGAGCCTTGACCCTGATGGACCCGTGGCCCTATAATATATTTATGGGAGGCGTCTCACGATGTAGCTGTGGGCGATATCTAAAATGCAGGCATTAGTAATAATGTACAGCTCTCAATGACGTCATACTGTACAAGTCAGAGGTTTCAACAAGCTGATACACATCTCAGCAGCTACCAACACAAACACAGGAGTGGTTTCGGGTGGAGTTTCACTGCGAGGTTTTTTTTTAAATACGTGGTTACATCATCACCTGGACATGTCAGGTATTGTGCGTCTTCCATGTTATCAGTCCACGATCATCATGGCGTTGGAATCACGTCATCTCCAATAGGAGTTTCCATCACTGTTGTAACCAGTGGCACAATGGCTTGTGTGGTAAAGGTCACAATCTTTCACTGGTCCAAACCTCAGTTAATAATAATAATAATAATAATAATAATAATTTGCATTTATATAGCGCCTTTCAAGAAACCCAAGGACACTTTACTTGGAGGTATCAGACAAAACAAAACAAAGCAACTAAACACAGGAAAAGAAAAAAGTTTGATGACTAATTTGTATCATTTGTATCTTTTTATCAACAATTTATCTTTTTGACATTCTCCTTCATGCATTCACTTGCTGATTTATATTTGTTTTAATTGAGAACATGAAAAATGAGTATGATATTACTGATTATTAGACTGTTGCTGTAAATAGATGGTTATGTGTCAGTAAGATTTTATAAGAGCAGACATCAACATTTTGAGGCATAGTAGATGGCTCACTGCTGCCATCTAGTGACTGTTACTTTACATTACAGCTCCAAAAAGTGCTTAAAATACCTCCCTTCAGTTACTATTAAATATAGTTAGTCACTAAAAAGTCATAAAAAAGTCACAGCATAGTATGTCGTAAAAAAATCATAAAAAAGTCACAGTATAGTATGTCATAAAAATAATAATTAAAAAGAAGTCATAGTATAGGCCTATGTCGTTAATTTAATCATAGTATAGTTTAGGGGTGTCCTCGACCAAAGAAATTCTTAGTCGACTAATCAATGAGTTGATTTAATCGACAGATCTGTAAAACGGAGTTTCTCCACAAACAATCACACAAAAGCACCACTTTAAATCTTGTGTTTAGATGTGCTCATAAGATTCTTGCAAATAAGTCATTCGGCATGAAAAGGCATAAAAAACAACTAATTATTAAACTAAATATTTACTAACTATAAAGATCTTAGTCAACAAAGACCAAAACGGCCGATTGGTCGACTAATCGACTACGAGGGGGCAGCCCTGCTATTAATTCATATTTTTTAAGTGTAAGAGCAGCTGATTTCAATGATCGAAGACATACTGAGAAGCCAGATGATATTTACACAGACAGATGCTCCTTCCAGATGATAGAAGCATTAGTTTGATGTCTTATTCACTGGGTGATTACAGAATTACTGTCTCACATGACAGAAAAAAGGTCCTGTTTTTACATGAAGCAGAACGCAACTTTTTTGGCTGCAGCTGTCTATTAGAAGGTGTTGTGCAATAAAATCTTCATGAGGGCACCCCATGTAATGTCTTCAGAGGTTTATTCTTTTTTTGTATACATGTAACCAAATGTATCTGTAAAAGAGAAAGTGTATTTTTTCAGTTTCTAAGTCAAGCTACATGGTTTATTATCGAGCCAACACCAGGTG
Organism: Sebastolobus alascanus; assembly: GCA_916701645.2. Lineage (NCBI taxonomy): Eukaryota > Metazoa > Chordata > Actinopteri > Perciformes > Sebastidae > Sebastolobus > Sebastolobus alascanus. The sequence continues at coordinate 59,988 of CAKAOJ020000321.1, forward strand.
TCATGCTCATGCCGGCCAGAAGGCTGACTGATTTGCACATGTAAAGACTGTTGGGTGTTTCATGCACAAAACCATTTGTGATAGATGAGATAAATCTGTTTTTGGATATCAAATTATGTAAAGTATAACCAACCTTGCAACTTCTGTCAATGTATCATATTTTTTTTTTTTTTTTTTAAATACATGATTTGAATATAAATGATGAAGACACTGATGTTGCAGTGACTCTGACATGAGAAATTCACAGGAGTTCAAATAGGATCAACCAGCTGCACATTTTGAGTCTGTTTGTGTGCGTTCACATGTTATTGCAACAACATGGTGAACTGGTTGTTGTGTCAACACTTCCTCTAAGTCTCTGTGTGCTGTCAAACAAAGTCAAACTATGACCCAATGTGAGACAACAGACTAAGTGGTGATTACCATATATTTTGTTTTTAGTGATAATCTACACTATCGTTCGCAGCTTTTCTGAGCGATTACGTTTTCTGCATTCCCTCATGTTTGAATAGGTCAATGCTTTTATAATGTTAGATGTTATACGTACGTAGCAATTTTGCACTACAAAATATGGCTCTAATTTTCTTTGACTGTGCTATAGCTGGCAGGGCTGCAAACTGTCTTGATCAATGAAGAATGAGAGGATATAAAACAAAGTATTAAAAAAAATATTTTCTTTGGAGTTTTTTTATGAATCATATACCACAAGGGACTGGAAACACCTAAAATTCTCAATTATGTATGTTAAATTCTTAATTATATGTAAGGTCAAAGGGTAATTAAAGGGATTGGAGTGATTGCAGTGCAGGGATTATTAGTGATTTTAAAATTTCAAAATTATTATTTTGTTTAATAATAATAAAAAAAAGTTAGCAATTATATATATGTATATGTATGACTAAAATAAAGAAAAATACACATCATTTAAAAAAAATTAATGTATTCATCCCCCTTTTGCACTTTATGGGATTAACATATCTGTAACAAGGCACGGATTTGGCATGTTTGCACCTGCCTTGTGTCTCGTCTGCATATTGTTTGCATTTCTTCCGGAGGTAATAAAATACACAAACCACAAAACAAATACTTGCTCTTTCTGTGTGTATCTTAGTTGCCTCAAGAACAAGTCCTCAGAGCCATATGAACATGACACAATGACCAACCAAGTAAAAAATATGTATTTTACACTATCATACATTAAATACTGTATATTGCCTATATATACACACACACACACACACACACACACACACACACACACACACACACACACACACACACACACGCACAAAAAAAATATGACTCGATTAGGTGGGACTAACTGGTGAAAATGAATTGGTAAAACTTCATTTTACAGGTCCGCAAATTTCATGGTAATTAGGTGATAATTAGCAAGTAACCTATTTGAAATTTCTTTGGAATTACTGCCAAATTATCCCAATATTTACCTCAAAATGTATCTAAAATTACTTTGTTTGGCTGTCTTGACCTGGGACTTGACTCTGAACTTTTATTATTATTCTATATCTACTATAAACATTATATAATAATTATATTCCGCTATTTCCCAATAAGCAGTAATAAAAAGTTGGTAATATATTTAATACATTTCCAGGAAAAGAATACAAAGTTAATTGATATCCTTTATTTCAATGTCTGCTGATAAATAGATAATAATTAGCAAATAACTTCTTTGAAATTTCTTAAAAAAAACTCCCTGAATCATTACATTAGCTACCAGGTTACATTTGTGTGGACAATAAGTCACAATGGTGAGATTTGTGCCTGATCAGAAGTGTCAGTTTTAACATATAATTATTAAATCATGGTTATCATAAAGTAATTTTCAATACATTTTGAGGTAAATATTGGGGTAATTTGGCATTAATTCCAAAGAAATTTCAAACAGGTTACTTGCTAATTATCACTTAATTACCATGAAATTTGCAGACCTGTAAAATGAAGTGATACCTAACTATTTTGTCCAACCTTCAAAATTAAACCACAAATGATTTCAATAACATATATACCCATTAAAAAAATACAATAACTTGTTAATAACATATTAATATGAATTCTGTCTTATAATATTGATGTTAAATATTACAATGTGTCATTTCTACTTGTGTAGACAGGTAAACACATACTGTGTGTGTGTTTGTGTGTGTGTGTTAGCATCTCCTCACAGAGCCACACTGTGACACGTGATTGGCTGGCCCGGTGCTCTCGCTCCTCCAATCACAAAGCCGCTCTAGCTCCGCCCGACACATCACTAGCATGGCGGAACACCGAGCAGGAATTCCGGCTATGCGCCGATGACAGCCGCGTCGTCGACGGGGTCAACACCGATGATGACCATCCTCTGGCGTTACAGATCTGTTGCCCGGCGACGAGCGGCGATCAACTAACCAGCTGCGCGTAAACTTGGCACCAGAGTGTCCTCGGACGCACAGCTGTGAGGGCCATCGGCTGCTGTCACACTTCACAGGCGGTGGATGAAGCCCTGATGCTCGGAGTTGGACCGGTGCCTTTTTCTCCACTCGAACTCCTCTCTCTGAGATTAACTAGACTTATATCTTCCTCCTGCTGCAGAGGTGTAGAGATCACACTATGGATTTGTTCGGGGTGCTGCACTTGGACGAGCTGTCCCACGGACTGGCAAACTTGCCCATGTTTCCGTACTTTGACATTGCGCACTATATCGTGTCAATCATGGCTCTGAGGGAGCAGACAGGTAAGCGGCTGACGCAAAGTTCAAGCGCATGATGCACCTGCACGATATTTACACTTTTCTCCAAGTTGTTGTTGCTTTGTTTTGCAAAAAAGTTTGACCTGGTTTAACTTCGATAACAGGCCTACGGCTTATCCTGGTATTTCAAGTTTCCAAGCAGAATGCCACGCAGCCACTGGAGATGTTGTGATAAACACTTCAACTTGGGTGGCAGTCCTAATTTAAAGTGAAAACATCTAATCTATTTTAATTTGTGCATATGATCTAGACCCTTCCTTTCTTTTGTTGTGTTCTTTTCTTGTGATAAGGACATTACATAACATCTAATATACAGTCTTACTATATAACCTCACTATTATTAAAAGCTACATGACTCATAATAGCCTTATTACTTATAATCCATTTTTTATTTGTTTATTAACAGTTTTTTTCTATTATTTTGTCCAAATTGAATGACAGCCCCCTCGATTACAGTTATACATAAAGAAATGTAAAAAGAAATTTATAAAGAAAAGTTTGCAAAAAAGTGCATAAGTAAATAATTCAATACCTAAATAAAGCTAATACTGAATGAATACATTTAAAATAAAAAAAAAACTTCAAAAATAAATACATTTATTTTTATATAAATTAAATTTATTTATTTTTGCATTTGTTTTTTATTCATTTAAAATAAATGCAAACATAAATAAATTTAATTTATAAAAAAATAATTTAATTGTAATTAAATTATTTAATTTTATGTAAATTATATCAATTTAATTTATATAAAATTAAATTAAATAAATTAAATTTTAAATAAATAAATGAATAAATAAATAAAATGGAAAATTAAATAGAAGAGTAGATAATAGGGGGATTAATAAAAAGGTAAATAAATAAAGAAACAAATTAAGACAGGAATATCAATTTATGTAACATTTTATCAATTCATTAATTCCTACATTTATTTTTGATATTTTTAAATGTATTTATTTTTAATTTTTGCAGGTTCTGTCCTCCATAGCGGGTAGGGTAGGCTAAATAATAAAAACACCTCTCTGTGTAATACTACATCCTCCAAAACGCCTCTTAAAAACAGTTTCAAATGCAGGTTATGTAAAACAAAAAAAAAAAAAGATGTGGCAGACGATGGGACACACTGGTATTCTGCCATAGTGAGTTAATCATGAGTTGAATCTAACTTTAAAGCACAAACTGCCGCTGAGCCACAGTTGATTGGATCAGCTCAGACCAAAGGCAGGCACTGAGCCAACATATGTTATGTCACTGAGTTAGCGTCTACAGGGACAGGTGGACTTTAACTGCTCAGGGAGTCCACTTTCCACACTCACAGGCATGCAAGAACACACACACACAGTCCATTGTAGTCCCGCCGCTGTAAATCTACAGTCTATTTTGGAACTTGCCTCGCAAAGCATCTGAGCTCCCCGTGACCTTTTAACCCTTCGTCCTCTGCTCCCATCTATCTTTCTATCTTTACGCTGAGAGAGAGATACTGTACACAGTAGAGTAAAAATATGGACAAACAATATGCCAGAGATCAGCAAATGCAACACAAAATCCTCATTACGGAGAGGATAGCAAAAGAAAGGTTTAAATTTCAGGATCATTTCAAAAGAAAACCGGAATTAAAGTTAAGATACGAAACACTCAGGGGGACAGCTCAAGCTCCTCCTATCCCCAAAAAGGAAAGGAATGCCATAAACGCCTCAACCCTCCCTCTCTTTTCTCTTTCCTGTGTTCCTTCTGCTCTACTACATCCAGCAGTGTCAATCAGTGGTTCTGCCTTCAAGGCCAAAAATAACCAGGGATGAGCCACTTTTTTCTCATCTAGTTCTCTAGTTTCAGGAGAGAGGAGGAATGTCTTATATACAGGCTTAGAAAATGTACAGTAAATATACTAATATAAAATGCCTTTACTCATTTAAAGCAGCAGTAGGCAAGATTGGAGCAAATATGATTAAAAAAAAGTTATTTTCATAAAACGGTCAGTCACTATATCCTGACAGTAGTACGCTCTCTCTCTGAAATGACCTGTGATTGGCCAAAGTCTCCCGTCACGGGCGAGATTGTTTAATGCCTGAAAACAGAGCCATGAGGAGGTGCAGAAGTCTAGTTTTCTCTCAGAACACTATAATTACAATATGCTGAAAGTTTATTATGTAATTTTTGCCCAATGATGCCGAAAACATTCTGCCTACCATCGCTTTAAAATGACTTCACAGGCAAAACTGATTTACGTTTGTTTATGACTCTGAAGAGAGAGAGATTTCCTAAAAAGGGAACTATCTTTGGTTTGTTTTAATTCCTGGGAGAAGTGAGGAGAAGATATATGAGCCCACTCTCTACCTTCACATTGGAGACAAGACAAAGAGAAAAAGAACAGAGAGGAAGTAGACAAAAAGAGGAACTGAAAATACAACCAGTATGACAAATTACAGCTGTGGTGTTTGCCTGTAATCCTCAAATTTGACTTGTAAATGTGTCTCCCTCTAATGCAAAACAGGAAACAGGATCTTGGTCTGGTAAAGGTGTGTTTGTAGTCCAGAGCAGTCCAAACACTATACTGCATTAGATTTCATCTTATAATGTAAGCAAAGCATTACTTTTTTACCATCTGGAAGCTATCTGAAAAGCAACTGTGCAGCATATGTGCTATATTTGTAAAATTATAGTGCAAAAGTTACCACCTCTTAAATGAAACAGCATTTCTGTTAAAGTTGGTGCTCGGCCAGTCAGGCTCTGCAGCAGTTTGTTTTCCTCTGGAACTAAAAGTGATGACATAGCGACCCTGTTTACTATGTAAGCATTAGAGACAGAGCGCAAATTAAGTCTCGCCCACACCGGAGGGGAACACAATTCATCGCTCTCTATTGACTTTGTATTGTGTGAAGGTGCATCCTTGTCACTTCAGTCTGATAGCAAATAACAGAAAAATGCCTAAAAGCTGCTATGAGGTGGGATGCACTACCAACAGGGTAAATAACCCAGAGCTAAGTTTGTATACGCTGCCGAACCGAAAAAAAAAAACTGAGAAGACAAAATTGAGGCCTCAGCTGGAAGAATGGGAGCTGATGAACTGGGGGATCCTGACATTCAGTATGCTGACGTGTGCAGCAAGCGTTTTGTCCAAATGTCAGTTAAGCTAAATAATAGACTGTATATATAGATGGACGACGCGTCTCCACTTCCTCCCACTGTACAGAAGTGAAGCCAAAATATCCCAGATACGGAAGCTGCCATCTTGAGATTTTGACGTCATTTTGGAGCCTGAATCTGCACAGTAGTGATCGGGCTGTGGAGCTGTGGTATCGAGGTCCCGCCCAAACACCCGCCCGAACCAATCGTGAGCCGAGCACATCCGCAGCTTGTTAGCGAGAGAATCACAGCTGCCAATCATGACGTCTCACCCCCTTTTTATAGCATCAAATAACTAATTAAAAACAAACTTATCAGAAAAGTGAACACTTGTACATACATCAGCATGATAAGAACTATCTAAAATGACAGAAACCATCTTTGTGAAAAATGTACGTGACGCGTACTTTTACTTTTTAGTTTGGTCCATGTCCCATCATGTTAACGCAGATGTATGACCTATACTTCAGCCAGCCACCAGGGGGCGATCCAGATGTTTTGGCTTCACTTTTCTGTCCATGAGCTAAAGCGACACTATGCAACTTAAATAAAATAAAATCAGAAAGCTATGCAGTTGTATGTTTGCAAGTAACACATTAGCTCGCTAACAGCTAACTTCATCATCTTCATCATCATCCACCATCATTTTAGTTATCGACTGCACCCCTGGTAGAGTAGACATAGGGTGCTAAAATAATCATTTGACCTGCTGAAATCTAATGTTTTTAGCTGGCTACAGGCATTTTGTTAGCATTTCAGCCCATGGTTATATATATACTGTATATATATGTTGTGGTGCCAACTGTTTTCCCCTCCGGTGGGCGTGGTTTTCAGAGTATGACGCGTTGCGCTCTGTCTATATGTGCTGCACTTGTGAACTGAGTAACTGAGAGCTACAACTCCTGTAAGATACTGAGCATTTATGTCTCATGGAGGCCGAGGCTCTCACAGGAGGAAATAAACAGTCAGAGTGCTGTTGGCACTGACTGTTGGCATATTTTATAACCGCTCTTTCCTGTCTGACATTTATTATTCAAACTTCCTCCTCTTCCAACTGTGGCAACTAGTTTTGAACCAGAAATGTTCATTACATCAGACTTCATGTACACACAAAAGAAAAAAAACTGTCTGGTTGTGTCACTGTTGTAAACTCAAAGTCAACTCAAATCACAAAAAGCAGTTAAAATCTGTTAACACGGATACTTCACTGTGCTTTTGATGCTGCAGTGGTGCACAGTTCCCACTCTAACTTTATATCACTTACTACCATTCATTCTGCTGGTGTATAGCAGAGTTTTCAAACTGTGAGGGGCGCCTACCCAGTGGGGCGTGGGAGAGTTGAAGGGGGGAGGTCAAGACACGGGGTGATGTGTAGGGGACAGGTGACATGCATGTTCTAAAAACACCAACAAGTATCTGTGACACACAGCTCATGGATCTTTACTGGAGGTACTTTAAAACTCTTAGCGCCTGATTGCCGCAATTTGCACGAAAATGTGTACTCCTTCTCAGACTCATAACTCAGGAAAATCTGAACACACAGACAGGATACATATATTATTTGATTCAGTGTGACTTAAACTTTCCAAGGATATCATTATCACTGAATAAATGAATAAAATGATAAAAATAAACATCCAAAAATCAGCTTAGAACTCAGAAAGAAAGGGCTCCTTATATCTCCAGAACTTGCCTGAGAATCATCACGTTTTTAAGTTCTCTTCAGTATCAAAGTAATCTAGTGATAGTTGTCTCTACATCCATGAGTACACTGCAAACAGGAATTGCTAATAGCTAATTCGGCTTACTTTTAATGGTGCTATTTGCAAAAAAGTAAACAAAATTAAGAATGGGGAAGAAGTTGTATTCCACAGCTAACTAACTGACCTACTCCATGGCAACATTATACTTCCTGTTTACGTCAACCAAAGCCACCAAATTATGGGAATTGTAGTTCCAAAATGTAGAGCATTACATTTTACATTACATTACATTTTGCTGATAATACGTCTGTACTTTAGTAAAGAAGTACTTTTACATTATTGTATTGGTACTTTTAATATTTTACAGTCATTATTCCATTCTGTTTTAGCATCAGAACTGTTCAAAATGCTAATAGTGTTAAGTGTCTCTCATTTAGAAACTTAAAAACTGTAGTTCACAACTATGTACACATTTTTTTTTTTTTAAATGGGTGGTAAATTAAACTGTGATTGAGAGCAGAGTTAAAAAGTGAGCCGAGCAGACTGAATCCACTGGAAGTCTGCAGGGGAGGCAGATAGAGCTATAAATCCTCCTGGTTTACCGATCTCTCTCCAGGAGTCTATAATCTGTCTGTAATCCTCAGATTACCAGTATGGTCCTGTGTGTGACTCAGGGCAGATGGTTCAGGGTTGACTAAGCGTTACCTGTCTGGGGTGAAATGAAAAATGTATATCCCAGTGTACGTTGTTGGCATTCATTTTGGTAGACTAAGGGTGTAACGATATGCTGGTATTGAGGATTACCATGATATTTATAAAAAAAATAAAAAAAATAAAATGAAATATTGATATCATGTTAATAATACACATATGATAATATTGTGTAAATAACCCGGTTAAATCACACTTTTGCACAGATATGGTTACACACTCTCTCTCTCCACTTCCCTACACTCCCTACCAAATAGTCTATAGATACCGCGATAGTACTGTTACCGTGAATTCTTTTGGCCACGATCGTAAAGTGAAAACCTGATATCCTAACAGCCCGAAGTCAGACAAGACAGTCTAAGATAGTATTGGACCCAGGGCTGTCCGAGTCCAACTTAATCGAGTCCAAGTCAAGTCCAAGACCGAGTCCAGTCGAGTCCAAGTCAAGACCAAGTCCTAAGTCTGAGTCCAGAGTTAATCGATTCCTGTTCAAGAGCATAATAGGCAATGTGTCTTTCCAATGCTAGTAAAATGATTAATGACTTAAGATGGACAGCAATAATTGATCTATCTTCTAACATCAAACTGATCAATGCATAGAATTCATGTTTGAGGACCATCACAGTCTGACGTTACATTCATAAACCCTGAATTAGATCCAATATTTGCTGCTGATGTTTCTACCACAGGACCACCCCGTTACACTCTGTATAAAATGACCTGTGGTGACCTCTAGGATAATCACAGCCTCATGAAACTTTACAGCAACAAACTAGAGACCTAGAGCATTCAGAGGATGGATGGCTTTCCTAGCTAGATTGACAATAAGGTTTCTGAGCAGTTTACACAACAGAAGTGCTTGCCATCCAATCGCCGAAAAATGCAATTCTTGCAGAAATCTCCAAATGTCAAAAGTTTCTGATACCAAATCACAGCTTTGCTTTTTCAACCGTGTTCCTCAAGGTCTTGGTGTCTTATTGTGGTATCTTGGAGGGATTTTTGATCATTTTTTATCTCGAATGGTAAAAAATGGTTAAATTTTGCATCAAATCTGTGTAACAAATGGTATCAACCCAAAAATTGCTGCAACAACTTATAGTAGACTTATAATAGAGCATGGGGATGACCATCATATACTTCTATCATCACGTTCTAAGCCCTGATGCACTTTCACAATTTATTTTAATTATTTAATTCATTTATTAATTCATTTCTATTTCTTATTAATGACTAGAACAACTTGACACAAAGTGCTGAGCTGCATTTCAAAGTAATCTTCAGGTTCCCAGCTTTCAGATGATGTACATCACTTCTATGTGAATTCTACTGTTGACTTTTTATCTAAACCCTGAACCCGGACTCGAGTACTACAGCCCTGATTGTACCATCTCTGCAAAAGGTAGATAGAATTATATAAAGGATATAGAAAATATCAGTCTTTGGCTAAATAATAGTTACACCAGACCTTCCTTTCCTGCAAAGATTTACAGTAAGAACATCAAATACCATAATATAATACACAGCAGCTCACATGCTATTTGAGTTGCTTATAACTCGTGCTGTTGCTGCGTGTAAATGGTTTAAGAGGAAAAAGGAAGGCAGTGTTCTTTTTAAACAGGGTGGAAACACAGAGGGGGCATTGAGCAGCCGATCATTATCACTATCTGCCGTGAACTGATATGGTTTGTAACTTTAAATGTGGTGCCTCATTCTCTGCACTTTGAACAACACCAGTATTGCAACTGTGCTTGACAAACCTCTCTCTATTTGTTCCCTCTGACTAGTTAATATTTACACAGTTTCAGGGATCGGGAGAAGCGGGCATCAGACAGGGAAGAGGCCAAAGTATCAAACTCTACTTCTCCTTCTAATACCCCGATGAACCTGCTAAATTTGAATACTGTAGACTTCACAAATGGCCTTTTAGTCTAGACTAAATTTTACTCTCATCCAAAAAGCTTGTCCCTTAGGAATACTGTCATTATATAAATCCATCCAATACAGTGAAGTCTGTGTTTAATGCTTATTATGCTAAGCACTCAACAACTACAGTGATTGCAGGGTGTGCCCAGGCTTTCACTGACCCTATGGGAATGCTAATAATACCTTATATATATGGGAAGTATACCACGTGTAGGGGACCCAAGGAAATCTACGTCACCGTGATCCTGCTGATAACTTTACCTCTGTTCTTGTGCAGGTGTCCTCGAGGTCTCCAGAGTCAGCCCCTTGGCCTGCTGGTTCAGCTCCATGCTCTTCTGTTTCGGTGGAGCCGTGCTGTCTGCCATCATGCTGGCCGAGCCGGCTGTCGCACCTTTGTCCAACAGCACCAGTGTCCTGCTCGCTTCGATCACCTGGTAAATATCTTGAGGCTGAAAAGAGAGGAAGGGAAGGGAAGCAGGATTAGTGAGAGGCCCTCTGACAACTTTTAAAGAAAAGGTTCTCTTGTGCAGCTACTTAATTTCATGTAAAGGGAGCATGAAATGTGGAAGGCATTGAATGAAACAGAAAGGTTGTTGTCAAGTTCCCACCTCTTAATATGAAGCCTTTAGTGCCCTCTACTGGTGGCACATATAATTACACTCCTCTTACCAAAACAGACAGCATCCTCTGCTGGTGAAGTCTGGTACTTGAAAGAGACTGGCCTGTGATACTGTCAAAATGTTTAATGAACACATAGTTTACACGCAGCAGGTTGCTGAGATGTGTGTGTGGGTGTGTGCGCTCTCTTTATTTGAGCCATATGTGTCTCTACAGGTACCTAGTGTTTTACTGCCCCATGGACCTGGTGTACTGTTGTGCCGCCCTGCTGCCTCTAAGGCTGGTGCTGTCAGGGATGAAGGAGGTGACCAGGACGTGGAAGGTGCTCGGGGGGGTCACCCAGGCGCACGGCAAATACAAAGACAGTCTGCTGGTTATGATCGCCATTGGTTGGGCTAAAGGTCAGTGCAGCTGATGGTGCATGCAGGAGGATTTTCAAATGGATTATATATATGAATGTGAATCTGTATCAACCATGTTGTGTCTCTTCTGCCCCCACTAGGTGCCGGAGGGGGTCTGATAAGTAATTTTGAGCAGCTTGTTCGAGGCGTATGGAAACCAGAGACTAATGAGCTCCTCAAGATGTCTTAGTAAGTCTTATACAGGACTCTATCGATATTACATCAGTGATTTTTGTGCTTATAAAATGACATTTTCATATTTTGAAATTTAAAGGAATAGTTTGACATTTTTGGGAAATGCGCTTATTTACTTAATGACTACATGTGTTACAGCTGGTTAAGGGCAGGGCTGCAACTAGTGATTATTTTCATTGCTGATTAATCTGTCGATTATTTTCTCAATTTGTTGTTTAGTCTATAAAATGTAAGAAAATGGTAAAACATGTCGATCAGTGCTTCCCAAAGCTCAAGACGACGCCCTCAAATGTCTTGTTTGTCCACAACTCAAAGATATTCAGTTTACTGTCATAGAGGAGTAAAGAAACCAGAAAATATTCACATTTAAGAAGCTGGATCCAGAGATTTTTTACTTTTTTTTCTTGAAAAATTACTCAAACCATTTAATTGATTATCAAAATATTTGTTGATTAATTTAATAGTTAATAACTAATCCATTATTCGTTGCAGCTCTGGTTATGTGCTGGAATATTTCAGTCACTCCCTGGAATATCCGCTATTTGCCTGACAAGAAATAGTCCAGCACATAACCCTTCATTTAAAACTACAACTTGTCATTTGTACAGATTAAAAAAACAAAATATATTGATTTCTGAGCTTTAGAGTTGCTGGTAAGCAGATTTTGTCACCCTGGGACAGAGCCAGGATAGATATTCTCCCCTGCTGCCAGTCTTTATGCTACGCTAAAATAAGCTGACTGGCTCCTGGTAGTTCCTTTATATTTACCTTACAGACATGACAGTGGTATCAATATTCTCATTCTCATATTCAAGTGAATAAGTGCATTTCCCAAAATGTCAAACTATTCCGAACCAAACACGGGGACACTCTGCAAATCTGTGGATATGCTACAGCTGACAGCTATCTACAGTATGTATGGGTAAAAACCTATCAAACATGTTCTCTTTGTTACCATATAGGGATAGTTCAGTGGGGTTGTATGAGGTACTTATCCATAGTCAGTGTATTACCTCCAGTAGATGACGGTCGGCACGTCCCCAGTTTGGAGAAGCAGACAGGAGTTACCAACATGGGAGCAAAGTAATGTACTGCTGTGGACGGGGCCAGCAGCAAAATGTATTTTATCCACATAAAAAAAAAAGGCTCACCTAAAGACATCAATATCAGTTTAAATGTACAATATATTTAGAATAATTTTGCCGGTTTATGTTGCCATGAGATAGGCTTGCCGCGGTAGTCTGTGTTACTGGTGTTACACGGTGGTCGGGCGCAAACTGATTACATTACTTACTCACGGCCCCCACCATCGTTTTGCTTTTTTTTTATAGAAGTAAAACCCATTTAGTTCATTTTGGCGTATCAGCGGCATGTTATCAATACATAGTCGGACAACGGACTCTACATTCTGAAAGTGAAAGTGTCTGCTCTGTACGGAGTCTCAGCTCAGAGAAGCAGGAGTCAGATTTCAAACACTTCTCACGGGACGAGAGAGAGTTGACAGACAAGACGATGGCGGAGGATTTGGTGTCAAAGCGAAAAGCAAAAGCACCTATTTGGGAACCATAACGTTAATGAGGTAAACCAGGTGGAAACCTGCAGCCTCGCAGCAAAAGCTGGACCGGAGAGGCCAGACACACAGCCATCCGACGGTAAAGATGAAAGTAAGCGCGCTACATATATTGACCATCATCTTTTCTTGTAAAATGTCCGGTGTAATCGGTAACACCGGTGTTGTCACAAGTTTATTAAACGGTGGGAAAATTTCCACACCGTGACATCCCTACCGTGAGACAGCTAAACAGTCTACGTTTCCGACAGGGAACTGAAGCCGTTATCTACAGTATGCTCTCACCAAAGCCACCAGACTCCAGGTAAAATTAGAGGTTTTTTAAATGGAGTCTGGTGGGTTTGGCGAGAGCATAGATGGATACAACGGCTTCAGTTCCCCATCAAAACGGGCTGTCTGACGGCGAGGTAAAGCAGTGAAAATATTCTAAATATAGGCCGACCGTCAACTACTGTAGGTAATACACTGACTATGGATAAGTTCCTCATACAACCCCTCTTCAAAACACCCAAACTATCCCTTTAAGGCAGCATTAAAACAGGATTTGAGTTATTTACTCAAGACGCCTTGTACACCTGCAGTGATGTGTGTCTCCAGTTTAGTTCATGTGTGCATAATAATTCCTTCCGAGTATGTGCATAAAGTTATCACCCTCACTCTATATTTATTTGTATCATATATCATAACTGCTCTCTTATTGCATGTCTCTGTTCAGCCCCACCAAGATCACCCTGATCGGGGCGGTGCTGTTTGCTCTGCAGCAGACGCACTACCTGCCTCTCCAGAAGCACCACCTGATGCTCATCTACACCGTCTTCACCGTCGTCAACAGGGTCAGTCTGGTGCATCTGTGTAGCTCATACCTGTGACAGTGTGACCCTGAGAATAAACAGCCAAGGTGGTCGCAATTCAGATGGTCAAACTATTTCACACCTTTTTTTGTTTATTATTTGATCTTAACTCGGGTATAGCAAATATTTTGGTGCCGCAGCTCCCTCCAAATCTGTGCCTTCTTGTCTTCTAAATGACCTTTCTCCCTCTGCTTTTTTGAAGTTTGAGCCGCGGTGACTCACATTAGCTCGGTATTACCCGTAGGGCTGGGGCTTTTGCATCATTTTCATCAGCTTGCATCACCCTCTCTTCTCTTCTCTGGGAAACTTGTGCTCTTGACTGAGACACAGATAAATCTACCATGTCTTCTTTCAACTCGCATTCTTTCAGCTCCCTCCGTCTCTGATCTGTCAAATTAACGCCGAGCCATTTCGTCAGATTTAAAGAGTTGCGTCCAAATCTGCTATTTATTAGTTTGTGTTGCAGATGTTATACTCTCATCCCCTAAGGAGAAGTTAATACTAATATGTTACCCGCTTACTTAGATATGTAAAGTAGGCCAACATCACTTTGGCTATCCATGAAAAAAAGTGACAAATTACATACAACTGCAGCGTCAGCTGATACTTTCACATCCAAATAGTCATGTGATCCATTGTTAATTTAAATATAGTGATTATAGCTGCTTTAAAGACACTTCCAAACTTTGGAAATGATTAGACGATCACATACTCTATTCTAATAAGACGTTTTGTTTCTGTCTTGACACATTTATCTTCTTTTTTTAGTCGAGGATGATGCTGACAGGCTCCTCCACCTCACCATTCGCTGCCGTCGAGTCGGCCATCTACAAAACCCTCTTCACCGGCCACTCCCCTTACGCCGCCCTCACCGGCGAGGTACAGGAATCATGCATCGATCATGCCGCAACCAACGGGACGACCTCCGACGCCACAACCAAAGAGTCCGGTGAGAATGGAGAGGCGGGGATACACGCCCCGGTTTCTCCCGTCAAGGAACGAAGCGGATCGCTCAAAGCCAAAGAGGAGTCAGAGAACGCAGAGACAGAAAACTGCAAGAAGACCAACTAGTCAGCCTCTGCCTCATAGCGCCTTTTCACCTTGAAGCAGGGTGGTGGAGTCATTTCTGATTCAGATTTGTCATGTCAGGACTTCAACTCTGTGTTATTTCTCTTTTATCAAGACATAGGTTTTTGTTTATTTGTTGTTTTGCTTATTAATTTCTTAGAATGCAATTTAAATCTGACTGCTGAAATAGAGTTTTAATAAGAGCCGACTCCAACCAACCCTGCACCTTATTGTGGGATAATCACCTCGTCCTTAAAGTACTGTGATATACAGTATATGCTGTTGGATGTGAACATCATATAATCCTCGGGCTGATTGCACACTTGCAGTACAATGAGTAGCTTAATTTTTAATATATATTTTTAATATACTACAAAATGTTAATTATTTTATCTCTGGGTTTTGGGAACAGTGCTGTGCACCTGCTGCTCTACGAATGTCTACGCATCTTTTTCTGCTTCATGTAAATGCTATATTTCATACTCCGAAAACATTTTTTTAAAAGAGATTATATTCTATGACACTCAGATATTTTATTCTATTTATACTAAAATAATTGCACTCTTGAATGTATAACATTTCAAAATGGAAGACGATTTTTATTGTATTCTGTTTCTTTGGTGAATGCTTTGAATTACACGTAAAAAGCATGAGAATAAACGGGTTCAAATGCACTGTAAAATGTGTTTTTGTGATTTCTAGCCGCTCCGCTTTATCAGGTAGATTTGTTCAGTTCTGTCACCATGGACCAAACTCAATATTACCTCACTTTAAAGGTGCTATTGATAACATTGATAACATTCAGCCACTAGATGTCTCATTCTCCCTCCACCGTTCTATTGCGTTACTTCACAACAAGTCGTTGCCAGGCACTTGCCGTCAAACTCAGACAGTTTTTTTCCACCCTAACTGTCGATGACGACACAGAGATACCATGTGATTTTTTTTCTCGCCTACTTCAGCTTTAATAAGAGTATTAATTACATGAAAAATCTCCCTTTAAGGTACATTTTGAACAGATAAAATATGTGCGATTAATTTGTGATTAAATATTTTAATCGATTGAGATTGACACCCCTAATAATAACTTGGGATTAATAATTAATAATTAGGAAAAGCCATACTTTTATTCATCACCCTTCTAAAAGCTCTGTGGATGCATTATTCTTTTTAAAAAAATGATTCATCCACATAAAAATATTATCAATAAGACCTTAAAAGCACAGAACAGCTCATTAGTCACATTATAAAACGTGTAAGTCCCTGATAGAAAGCTCCTAATTAATACAGACCTAAACATCATGTAGCTGTCTTGGCACATTTGTTCACAGTGTTAAATGGTAACCGATATCTAAATTAGCAGCTGGGAAGTTGATATAAAGCAGCGCAGCGTCCAGAAGTAACCTCCTCTATAGGCTGAAACATTGCGTCAGTGTAACATCAGCACCTGATTGATACCTCAGCCTCTTTAAAACGCTGCTGGAGAGAGATCCCCCAAATCCCCCCCCAATTCTCATCTATGTAACCTCAGACGGCGGAGAACCCCCCTGTGAATACAAATTAAGAACAGAGGAGAAGAGAAAAGAGAAGACGATCAAAAGCGATACCGGCTGAGATGATGTACCTGCCTTTCATACGCCTCGAGTCCACAGATGGCAGATGTGTGCGTGTCAGTTACAGGCTTGGAACTCAAAGCGTTTGCTGCAAAACTGCTTCATGTTGATCTCCCTGACTCTAATGGTGAACTGTGTGACCTGGAAAACCGAAAGACACGTCAGTAAGCCGTTGTTTTCCTTACGCTGCCTCCCATGATAAGAAGGCCGGTGACATGACGACAGCTCAGAGCCTGAAACTTCCCAGACAATTCTCTTAATGAGGTCCAGACCTGTGTGACCCCCACCACAATTACTCACTGAACTGAGCGGCCCCCCCACCGTCCAGCCCCGGCCCTTCGCCTGCTCTACGCCACGTCTCCTCAGCCTCTTTTTTATCCCCACACTTGTCTGTTCTCCAGTTGTCAGGTGCAGAAAACTAATCTTTACATAAACTGGCTTACATACCAATTATACACACGATGCATGCACGCATTCCTACACACTTGTGGCGTCTGAGTAGAGGTCACGGATATGGCGAGGATGAGGCTCAGAAATATCAGATTTTCCAACTAGATGGCCACAAACGTACAACTCTTCCAACCCAAAGTTAACCCTCTGAGATGTGTCTACGTGTGTGTGTGTGTGTGTGTGTGTGTGTGTGTGTGTGTGTGTGTGTGTGTGTGTGTGTGTGTGTGTGTGTGTGTTGTTTGTGTGTATGTACATGAAAATAAATGAAAGCAATTAGAGAGCTATACTGGGGAGGCGGGTGGTAGATGGGTGGGGGGGGGAATTTTAGGCAGTTTTGTTTTATCATTTCTTCAAACCATGATTGCTACTGACACATTCAGATTTATAAACATGTATGTGCATTACATATGTGTATTTATTATTTATATACATTTTATTCAATGTATTATTATTATTTTTTTACGTTTTTACGTTTTTTTTATTTTCTAATAATTTTTCTTTATTATTTCAATCATTAATTTGAATGTCTCATATTTTTATATTTTCATTTACTCATTGTTATAATGATAATGATAATGACAATTATTGTTATTATTAATATTATTATTATTATGTGGTTAAAGTATATTTGATACAAGGATAGGTTCATTACCAATTACCACATTTTTTCGTCCATAATTATTAATTTCTTATGTTATTTTATTTATTTTTTTCTGGTTTCAATATTTGTTTTAAAAACAAAGAGAAATGTTGATACATGTTGTAATTGTGAAATAAGCCTTTTGCTAATAAAAAAAAATATTTATAAAAGAAATATCAGATTTTCCTCCTTTCAAACCCACAATACACACGATTTGTGCACAGACACAATGCAAGGATGCACACACATTCCTGTACACATGACTTTGAACCCACAGTCTATAGAGGTCAGGGGCATACTGAGGCCATGGCATACTACAGACCCACACCAGACACACACACACACACACACACACACATACACACACACACACTGGCACACAGTAGAAAGAACGACAGCTTGGCTAAATACTGGGAGGCGATCAGGGTACGTCTGACGGCGACAGCTTGAGTCTGTGACCTGTTTTTGTTGTTGCTTTTCATGTCGTCATCATTTGACTTAGAGGATGAATCTAGAGATATTCTATATTTTTCAAAATACCAACAAATCCCATGAAAAAAGCAAAACAAACAATGGATTGATCCCACTGACAAGATCCTTCATTACAATGATGAACACATGGTAGTTCATTCTGATGCAATCCCATATAAACCATCCTGCTGCCATAAATGCTCACTAGTGAATCCGCATCTGAAAATAGTCCTCCAATAAATGCAATATTTACTCATTTGAGTAACGTTTCCAAAAAACTGCAGCCATTTCAGGAAATCATTCATCCTTTTTTTTTAAATTTAACTATATATGTGTGACCCGTTTTTTAGGATTTACATATTGAGAATGAGCTTGGTATAGCCAGGTATAATGTCAACATGATGCCATAACAGCATGGCTTTATTACACAGTTTATATATGGCTTTCTTTCTACTATGGGGCTTTATCATATGGTTTGAACCTT
Source organism: Sebastolobus alascanus (assembly GCA_916701645.2). Classification (NCBI taxonomy): domain Eukaryota; kingdom Metazoa; phylum Chordata; class Actinopteri; order Perciformes; family Sebastidae; genus Sebastolobus; species Sebastolobus alascanus. The sequence goes on from CAKAOJ020000321.1 coordinate 78,558, forward strand.
CAGTCTCGGCTGAAACACACACTGAGTTTCAAACTCCATGGATGAAGCTATAAACACTTTTGGTAATCTTAACTTCCCCTGCTGCCTGGAGGACCGAGCCTCTGCTGCTGGGGGGTGCAGGACAGGTTGATTACCACTTGGTGGCGTGAGGAGGCGTCATCTCTGATGGCCTGATGCCTGGGAACTGACAGGCTGGCCAGCAGCTGCAGGCAAGAAGGGATGGGGACAGGAGGAGACCCTCTCTGCAGAGCCAATGGTTGCTGCCTGCATGTGTGTGAGTGTGTGTGGTCTGGTTTAGCTGTGCTTGTGAGGATTGACCGCGGACAGGTCACTATTCTTGTGAGGATATTTTAGCTTGTGAGGGCATTCTGGACGGACCAAAATCCAAAATGACTCTCAAAACATCTAAAATGACCTCCTAGTTGTTTTGAAAGTCAAATGAGAATTTAAAAAATGATTAGTATAGGGTTATCAGGGACTCTACGGTCCTCTTAAGTATAGCAAACCAGCCAAATTGTATGTAGATATGTGCTTTAGTTTCTAGTGTCGGCACATGTGCATGTGACATGTAGAGTGGCAACAAAGGCCGAGTCCATCAAATAGGCACAAAGAGCTTTGGGGCACACACACATGCACACCTACAACACACATGCGCCCACACACACCAAATCCCTCCAACCACCAGTGAGAACACCTTTTGTTTTCCTCTCTTTCTCCATAGAAACAAACATGACCTGTCATTGCATCTTTGTTCATCATCAGCCAATTGTTGTTTAACCGTTTTTTATATTTTTATTTTGGTGATGGCATAAAAAAGCATCCAGAATGAGCTTTTTTTGTTTTGCTTAATTCCAGTCAGTCTCAGTCTCGTTGACGTTTCGCCCCACCAGACCTCCCGTCACTCCATGAACTGTGAAAGTGTTAAACTAGCTGCAATCTTCTGGCTTGTGGCTTTGCACCTGCTCCAACCACACACACTGACATGATGTGGGACCGTGTGCACCCTCTGAGCTGATGTCTGCCACGGATGATATATCACTTACAAAGATAAAAACTGATGGAATAAAAAGTTTCATACAGTAACAGCAAAACGCACAGCAATAACTATTTTTCACTGACAACTTCTTCCTTTTGGGATTTTTTTTTTCTTCTTTTTAATGATCAAAGTGTTTTTTAATCCAAAGTTTTGTCAAATGACTCTGCGAGTGATGCAATCAAACTCATTATCTCTTCAAGTGAGATGAAAGTAAGGAGAGAACTGCTTGGGACCACACAGGAAAAGACTCGGGTAGGGAAGTTAGGCAGAAGGAAGGAGAAAGGCAGATAGAGGGCAAAAGGAAGAGAGGGGGAAAAACTAACTGGAGGAGGTCTGGGGGGGGGGGGGGACCACATACTGTAGGAATAGGGAGTCACATCAGGGCATCATGACATAGTTGTGGTGTTGTATGCATCACATCTCTCTTTCTCTCTCACACACACTCACATTCACACACTCACACAAAAACAGCAGTCTCTTCAGAGAACGCCAAACCAAACGGCCAATGTCTACCACCATTCAAGATCTGACTTGTAAAGAACAGCTGCGAGGAGAATGCCAAAAAAATGGAGCTACTATAATGTGACTGGCGAGCTGGCTGTTTGTGAGAGAGAGAGAGAGAGTGAGAAACAGACACACTGGAGAATGAAAGGGTTAGCTTATGTTGATTTTTCACTTACTCTGCACTTAAAATTAACAAAGTTTTGCACATCACTTTATGCTTTATACTGACATGTTAAAGGACCAGTGAGAAACAATTAGGGGGATCTATTGGCAGAAATGGAATATAATATCAATAAATATGTTTTCTTTAGTGTATAATCACCTGATAATAAAAACCGTTGTGTTTTTGTTACCTAAGAATGAGCCGTTTATATATAGGGAGCGGGTCCTCTTCACTGAGTCCACCATGTTTCTACAGTAGCCCAGAACAGACAAACCAAACACGGTTAACTTTTCCTGTTTGAGCCGGAGTCGATAACGTTACTCGCTGCTGTCGTTGCCGCCCTCTCTCTCTTGCTTCATCACTCACATCCCACGTACACACACACTCTAAACACTGGCTCTGCTCCAAATGACCTACTCTTACAACAAATGGCTCTAGAGAGAGCCATTTGCGTTTTTGCGTCGGCCACCGTAGCTCTCAAACACGCTTGGCACTCGGGAGAGGCTTCAGTTGGTTGCAATCTCCTAACTTCACCGCTAGATACTGCCAGATGCTAATCCCTCTAAATGTAACACACTGGTGTTTTTAAAGGGTCATACAAATGGCGGCAAGCCATTACTTCGATTTAAAGCTATGTCTTGACAAAATGACATCAAACATTACTGCCAATACTGGGTTTTATACTTTTGGAACATAGCATATACTACAAATCTAACTATACTGAAAGAAAATAGATTGACAGCTTGTTTTTAACATTTTGTCCAACCCCATTTACATTTATGAGGAGCACAATAAAAACACAGCCCCTAAATGACCATAAAGTTAAATAAACACCTCTCAGACTCAGTACCAACAAAAACTGAACAGATAAGCTTCACACAGATACGATTTATAGCAGCCATTGCATTAGATTGAACTTTGTGTATGACAGGAGGACTGAGTAATAACTGCACCTCTTTTCCTGTTGGTACTACAGCCCTATGACTTGGTCTTTATACTTGTACAAAACGATGACAATGACCACAAATGTGCTGCTTTTCCACCCATGAAAGCTTTATCTGGATGCGACTGCTTTAACTTACAGTAAATGAAATAATCTATATATGTTAATAATAATATTTTTCACATATTTAAAGCTATACTTTATTATTTTTTAGCAAATTTCACTATCATGGAATGACAAGACTATGTTCTGTTGTATACAAGTGTAATGACAATGAAGTTTAAGTGAATTGAATGAATCAAATATGGCATTTGTTTCAGTTGCAAAATTGTTACCATACCGGTACTCTCCACACTTTATTCTCGCTGTGCCACAGTGGGAGGAAAGTCCGGCTAACCCAGCTTTCATTCTAGAAAGAAAAAAAACAATCACCTGGGCTGCTTGGATTACATTTCATTAAAATATGTCAGATATTTCCCTCAGGAGTTGGTTGAGACCAAAACAGATCTAACAGGAGAAAGAATATGGGGCTTAATGATAATTTTGCTCTGTGTATGCTGGATGTATAAAATAGCTAATGTTTGCTAACAAGTTCGCCACATAAACTTAAAAGATAACGGTACGTCAGTGGGTAACTCTGGAGTCTGAGAAGTGAAGCCAATGCTGAAGTGCCTTAAACTTGCATTCTTTCTAACAGCCAGCAGGGGGCGACTCCTCTGGTTGCAAAAAGAAGTCAGATTGTATAGAAGTCTATGAGAAAATGATCCTACTTCTCACTTGATTTATTACCTCAGTAAACTTTGTAAACATGAGTTTATGGTCTCAATCACTAGTTTCAAGTCTTCTTCAATACAGCATGATGTTCATTTAGTAAATTATGGTCCCATTTAGAGTCAAATAGACCATAAAGCAGGGAATGCTTTAGGGCGGGGCTACCTTGTGATTGACAGGTCACTACCACGGTGTTGTCTGGTCTGGGAGTTGTCTGTGTTTTCGTCTGACAATTTTAACCCTTTCACTGTGTGTTTTCAGTTCATGAAAGTTAATTATAACCTTTTTGGTCGCCTAAAATTTTGTATTCAGCGTTCTGTTAGCGCCACCCTCTTGTGTCACCTCTGGTTGCAAATAACCAGAACTCAAGGCTTAAAAATGGCAGTCCACAGACCAATGGATGACATCACGGTGACTATGTCCACCTCCTATATACAGTCTATGGTTGAGAATGGGCCTAAACTGCCTGCACTAACCTCATTGGTATTTTTTCTTTTTGTAACGCCCGTCATTTAGCAACTGTCTTCCACACAATTCACTCCACAATGTCTCAACAAACATCAGCATGCTGTTTGTTAGCTAGCTAGGATGGTCGCTAGTTGTTAGTCATTGAAAATTAAAAATGTCCAACAGGGAGAGTAGAAGATGCATCTTATGAAAATGTGTGCATGAGTGACCTTTAATACAGTACATGCAAGGTCTCTGGATAGAAGCAGTTCTCACAATATCCATGTTTTATTGGGATTGTGAGACTCAAAGAGATGGTACATTCAATTTTGGGCTCATTTTTATGGTCATAGTTTTAAATTGTTTAAAAGGAACAGCCGTTCTCATTCCCAGGGCGTTAAATACCAAGGCTTTGTCACAGCCGGTGGCGTTCGGTACCACCGCACACAGCACCCTTTAGCACCAGTATGAAACGCACCAGGCATTCCATTACCTATAATATAAACCCATCCACGGCAACAGTAAACGGTGCAAGAAAGTGCACCGGGAGTATGGTGACTTAGTTTAAAGAGCGCTGTTAGTGTCCCGTACCTAACGTTCAGTGTCATTTTCACTGTACAAACGTAGCAGTTTAAAGCCCAACCATGTATTTCTTTCCTAAACCTAACTATAGTGGTTTTGTTGACTATACCTAAAGTGACGCCAAGGGTAACATTAATGATTTTGATACCGAAAATAAAGTGACAGCAAGGGGCGTGACAACGAGTTGGGATGAGAACATGTTGAAAGGACAGTTAATCTATGGTGAGGTGCAGTTTTGAATAAAATTAAGGCTTTAAAAGCCGACACAACGACAATATAGCAGCTACAATCTGCTGCTTCAAAGAAAATGATTGTGAGACTCCACAGTTAGTTTCATGCGTTTGTTTCTCTGGTATTCTGTTGGCTTCAGGAAGTTATGGTAATATGGCCATTATATCTTCAGAGCGGTTTGATGTGAAGTTTCCTCAGATGTTGGCGATTTACCACATTGGATGTTCTGCTGGTGCCTCTGCTCTCGTACTGGTTCCTGTTCCTGGTTCCTTGGAAATGAGGTAAGCTCGGGGCGTACACTCTTCTTTTGTTCTCCTCTGTATTTCTGTTCACATAAGCATGGCCAGTAGTTGGTACATGGTGTGCTTCTGTCTCTCCCCCCTCCTCTTCCTTTCCTCCTCCTCTTCTTTTCTTCTTTCACCGAGGAAGCAGATGGCGTTTAGTGTTGGTCCTTTTCCTTTTCATAAAGGGACCTACTGGATATTCTTAGCCCAGGGTCTGTATGGGGTAAATGTGACCTTGCTGAGGGAATGGAAGTGGAGCTACCACGCCAGAGTGACTAGGTTATTTACTACAGAATGGGTTTCTGCCAGTGGCTCATAGGAAAAGGGCGACAGTCCAGTCGCTGGGATCTGTTCATATTTCCCATTGTTCCTTTCTCAATTTCCTCTCTGGTTCCTTCTCTCGCTCCATCAGTCTGCTTTATTTTCTTCTACTAATCTGCTGTATCTCCTCCCTCCTTCCCTCCCTCCCTCCCTTCGTCCCCTCTGTGTCCCTCTCTCTCTCACATCCTGGGGGACCCTCATTTCACCATCATTGCCCCTCCCCTCCTCCCCGCTTGGCCCCTCCTGTATGCAAAGCAGGTGTCAGCCAGGACAAGGAGGACAGCGACTACCTCACAAAGGAGGCGACAGGGTCTTGGGGGCGAAACACACACACACACGCACACACACACTCTTAACACGTGCAGTCTCCTTCTCCGTCTCTGCTGTGCGCCCTCTCCATCTACATGCACATGCACTTCACACATATGTGCTCCCTTTCTTTCACTCAAACACACACACACACACACACACACACACACACACACACACACACAGCTCCCGTGGGCTGGGCTGGGCTGGGGACAGGGAGAGCTGGAGCTGTCTGTCTGTCTGTCATTAGTATTCCAGCAGGAGGCTCCTGGCCCGGCCAGACATCTGAGCGGAGCAGCCGCAGCAGATAAAGAAGAAGCCATTAATCCACGGAAGATTACCAGCACTGATACTTTATCCCACCGTAATACAGCAATGCAACCAGACTCATTCCATTTACAATGCCGTCAGAGGAAGAAAGAGGAGGTAGAGAGAGAGCAAGGCGAGCTCACCTTGTGGATGGAAAGATGGCAAGAAAGCCAGCTTCCCTTTCTTAACTCTCGTGATTTGAATTTCTTCTTTGATGGAGCAGGGGCAGGGCGAATGTGTGTGTGTGTGGTCCTGCATTTGATTTGTAGATGTTTTGAATTCAGAGTGGTCACCGCCTCAAACCACAGATGGCCACTGTTTCAGAAAATCTAAGTTGGTCCAAAGAGCAGCTGGCTGTCTTTCCTACAGCATGCTGTGCCTGTTTAAATCTAATATCCTAAATAAGTGTGTTTACATGGGTCTCTGTTGCTGATTAACTTAAAAAAAAAAAAAACACACCACACCGCAAGAACCTTACACCAAAATGGGCGCCTTTCGCGTCCAAAGATGAAATCATCAGTCTTGTGATAAGACTATCAGCACAGTCTGGAGAACACGATACAGTAGAGGCAAGGCTTTTTGAAGACACAGAGAAACAAAGAAATGAGGAACAATGGCAGCAGCAGATGCAAGAGATTAGATTGGAGTTGGATTTATACACGCCAACTGATAAAAAGCCCAGTCATGGTTGGGATTTCTGGATGATGAAACAAAAACCAGAAGGAGGAAGAGAAGGGAGCGTTGACTCAACACAAGCAGCGCTGACAGATGAGCTGAGGAGAGGTGGAGACAGATAAAGGAGACAAAGGGATCCTGGGCCAGCGGGGAGGAAGAAATGAAACATTCAATAGAGACAGAAAGAAAGATGAAGGTGCAGGAGGGAAGGAGAGAGACGGTGGGAGCAGAGTGTCCACCGCTGGTACAGTGCTGAGCTCATGTGTCCTGTGAAAATCCAATCCTTCAGACTTGGCAGATAGTGTTACCATGAGAACAGCAGTGGGGTTATTGTGAGGAGAGAGAGGAAGTGAAAGAGAGAGAGGGAGAGAGACGACGGGGTGGGGTGGGGGGGAGAGGCCAGACTTGCTCCAGCAACCATCTGTTACTCCAGCTTACCCTGGCACTGAGGCCGACCTGCCTCTGGAAAGGAATGTACAAGTCCGACCATGAGAGAGGCTGCAAAACAAGGCCAAGACCTACAACATCTACCTATCCAGTGTTACTGCTGCACTATGTTTTGATGTTAGCTAACTTAAGATTATCGTATTAGTTAGGTAGTCTTGCATTTCAAGACCAGATCTCAACACTGTGGTTTCACCACCAGCACAGGATGAAGATCTGGCAGAACCGGTTTACACCGTGACAGGTGAACAAATCAATGCTCCACTTGAGAATGTAGCACAGTCATGTCAAAGTACTGCTAGTGTTTCACCAGTTACGATATCTCCTTTAAAAAAAAAAGCATGACTAGCTGAGCTCCCAGTGTTACCAATAGCCAGTGTGAGCTCCCATTGCAACTCATGCAACAAACAATGACTTCCATCTGGCTTTTTTATTCCTCTTGAGACAAAGTAGGCCTAAACATTTTAAAATCCCTTCTCTGAGACCTTGTGGGAGGATGTTCCAGAGTTGAGGATCAACAAGAGTGAAAGAAACAACTGCAGCGGTGGTTTTAAGGCCTGGTGGCCTGGCAAGATCTTTCAAACACATGAGGCAAGTTGCATTTCCTGGAGGAACTGCGGTGACAAAATGGATTCGTATCACAACTGCACAAGCAATGTGTTCCATGCTAATCCAGCTAATAAGCTAGATGTGCTTGTTAGTAACTTAAGCTTCATTTATACTTCTGCATTAAGGGCTTATGTCATACCCATAGACTGTATATAAGAAGTGGACGTACTCACCGTGACGTCACCCATTGGTTTGTGGACTACAGTTTTGAAGCCTCGAGTTCAGCATTTTGGCCGTCGCCATCTTGGTTTTCTGCAACCAGAAGTGACACGAGAGGGTGGAGCTAAGTACAACCGAACACTGACATTTTCAGGCGAACAAAATGTTGTAATTAACTTTCATGAACCGAAAACACACTGTGAAAGGGTTAACGTTGTACAACAAAAACACTGACAACACCCAGACCCGACAACACCGTGGTAGCGACCTGTCAATCACAAGGTAGCCACGCCCTAAAGCATCCTCTGCTTTATGGTCTATTTTACTCTAAATGGGACCATAATTTACAAAATGAACATCATGTTGTATTGAAGAAGACTTGAAACTAGAGATTGAGACCATAAACTCCCCCCCCGTTGTCACAAAGTAATGAAAGAATGTGTAAATACAGTTACTGATGGGACTATAATTAAAGCACAAGACGGCCTGATCATGCACGGTACATCCGTCTAGTGTTGTGATGGTGCTATCAAAGGGTGAAATCCAATGGTGAACTATAAATCAGAACCATAAGTATGTGCGGTGGGACTACCTTCAATCCCTTGAGTTGACCATAAATCCGGATTTAGTTGAGCTTGACCGAGGACGGTGCACTGAAACGGTTTCTTACCTTAGTCTGACTGAACACAGCCCTGCATTAAAAGAATGCAAAGGTCTTTGCTCGCAAGGATTGCAAGGTAAACCGAATAAATGCGGCGTTGACTTTACAAAGTAATCCACCAGGCATGTGTGCTTGCATGTATGTTAGAGTTGTTCAGATACCAATACTAGTATCAGAAATGCCTCCAATACAGCTAAAAATGCTGGATCAGGTATTGGTGAGTACGTAAGTCTATGCACCGGTCCGATATCACGTTATCAGCTCATTTACGCTAAACAGGAAGAACAACAACAGGTGTCACTCGCTACCCGATCCGTGCATCCTGCCAGATCAGTACTGCGCATGTGCAAGTTTCAACAGAGATGAGAAACAAGCGAGATGGCTCACTCGTTGGCTACTTCCATCATCAGAAACAAACGATCACTGAGTCCAAAATCAATGATGGAAGTAGCTAATGAGTGAGCCATCTCGCTTCTTTCTCATCTCAGCCTGAAATTTGGCAATGTTTTAAACTGGAAAATCCAACCAGCAAAATGGCGACGTGTTTTTAACACACTGGTATGGGATCAGCACAGGTTCAGGTATTGGAATCGTGTCAACATCTCTAATGTATGTGATTGGCCAATGCCTTCAAATGATGACAAGGCTACATTTTTTTCAAGTCAGTCTGAACATGGCCTTAGGGTAAAACACAAGAGAAATGTTCACCTCAGACATCACTGTGAGTCTAAAAAGACAACCGCTTAGACTCATAGTGATGGAGCTCCCAGACACCCGACACCCAGCTGGGAAGCCTCCTTCATCTACCGTCCAGCCTCAGAGGACACAGAAACCTGAGATCTTCAGGTCAATCTCAACCTAATCAGGGACAGAAAACAAACATCCACACTATTCTAGGCCCAAAGAAAGTAAAGACCTTCCTTAAAACAAAAGCTTTTCTACCATGCATAATGAGCAAAACGGTCTGGTGGGTAAAGCCATTGTTGTAAAGTGCTAAATGGATCGACAGCTTTTCCTTTGAATGTCCATAAAGTAACGGAGGTCAGCACTTCATATTAAGCCTTACAGCCCTCAATAAATATCTGGTGTGCTTCGAATTAAAAATTACCACTTGGACAAATGTCAGGTGCTGTAACCTTTAAATTTCACCTTCAGAAGGACTCGCATGCATAGTCTCAAAGCTGTGCAAAAACTGATCACCTTTCTTTTCACTGCATATACAATGAGGTAAAGGTAGAGCAAAGCAGCTCCTATTGATGTGCAAGGCTCCAGCCTGATCCCAGCTGTCTAAAGCATCAGTATTTATAGTTGTTATTTCTCAGTTTCGCCCACTTGTTTTATTTTCAATCATTAATCTTGACTGTTTTGTGCTCATGTCATCTTGCTGCTCTCTCTGGCATCAAGACCCCCTTTTACACCTGGTATTAAAATATGTTTTGGGTGATCGGATTGCAATCGGATAGTGATTGTTCACATGAAAGTACAGATGTAAATGCACCCGAAATGCACTGAGGATGGATTGAGATCCGACAACAACTACGTGGGCGGAAATACGTAATACCTACGTACGTAATGCTAATTTAAAATCATCCAATGATGAGTTCCATTTTTCAAATGCAATGTTTATGGTATTTCGGTATACTGTAAGATCATCAGGGACTGTGTTGGTTCCCAAAGTCGGTGCTGCATAACATTTAATATTCATGACACCTTTCATCACATTTTGATTCAAATGCTCCTGATTGGTGCTTGGAAGTACATGACATAATGTTTTTCCAACTGTGCCCAATCCACTTAAAACCTTAAAAACACACACAAACCAAGAAACACAGAAATCTCTCATGTGAACGAACCAATGTTCTAAATTTGGCAGAACATTTTGCGATCATTTAGGACCCCATCTCTCATGATAAAAAAAACGATAGTAATTTTTTTTCCTTAAATTATGCCATTCATAAGTATTAGAGTGTTTGCACTCTTATCAGTTTGGGTGTAATTTGTTTTATTGTATCCCCATTAGCTAAATCTTCCTGGGATCCACACATGAAAAAACTGTCCAAATAAAATATTGATGAAATCATGAAAGCAAGATCCAATTAAAAAAACATGAGCAGCTGATCCAAATACAAAACCACCAAATCAATAACACACAACTATTAATAATATCAATAAATGGTTCAAATGACCACAGATATTATAAAGGCAAAGAGTGTGGACATACACGTGACAGCTAATAATTACAACAATGTGTCCAACACAACCATCCATACAATTAGGAAAATGAATCTGCATTTATTCCTTCAAGCACTTGTTGACTCTGTAATAGTGTTTCATAACTACTCCACAGAAGCCCTGTACATAACTGTATGTGTTAAGAGGTTAGTCTTCTGTGTTGGGACAACTTATCATTTATCCACATACCAAGTGAGATATGTACAAATGTGATCGCCAAGAGAGCTGAAAAAGATTCAGGTATCACTAAAAATACAGTTTTCCTCATGAAAACAAGCAGAATTTAGGTGTATAAACCACCCAACCACATACTGTTTGCAGCACTCCTTTTCACCCTCAATCACTGGTTGATATTGTTCATTTAAATTTTGATCACTTTACAGTATAATCATCTACAAAGAACAAAGAAATGGCAACAATCAGTCATTATTATTCTAGCAACAGTTTACTTTTAATGATGCCGTCTCCTTCTGAGTGATCTAGTTTTTGTGGTCTCCCAGGAAGAAGTTCAATTCCCCATCCATCCGTGACCTCCACAATTAACTCAGCGACCAATCATATGAGAGAGAGATGGGAGTGGATGTGAGCCATGCAGAACTCTGGAGACTACAGGTCCTCAATACTTCACTACATCACTGTCACTATCAGACATAGACCACGAGACGTCATGTTACTGGGGAGAACTGGGAATGAAAGTATCAGAGGGGAAAGGTAAAAAGTTTTTTTTTTTTAGAATATCTGTATGCTGTACAGAATGTACAATCTCTATATCTTGTAGAGCTGCAACGATTAAAGGGCACGTCCATCTGTTTTTCTGCTCGTTTTTTTTTTTTTTCTCAAATGGAAACGCACACTCAGCCATTGCAAAAAGCAGTGACGTAGGTTTCCAAAGTTAGCTAATATAAGCTAATCAATAAGGTTATGAATATTGTGAATGCTAGCACTAGCTGAGTCAAAGTTAGCTGTGCTAAGTTGGAAATAACGGACTTTTTGAAGTTGGATTGTATGTATACTCCAGTGTTCTACAAGGTAAAATGACTGTTTTGTGAATGGAGTCTGGTTTTGAGTGGGAAAAAATGTGGGGAAACGTTTTTAGAAGGGCTTGGGAAAATAGCATTTTGACGATAAAATATACAGACTTTGACCAAAATTTGAATGTTCGGATTTGAATACATAAGGAACACCACTGTGAGGCTACAGAATAAAATAAAAACCTAAAAAAAAAAAAAAAAATAATGGACTCGCCCTTTAATCAATCAGTTGTCAACTATTAAATTAATCACCAACTATTTTGATAATCGATTTGAGTAATTTTTTAAGAAAAAAAAGTCAAAATTCTCTGATTCCAGCTTCTTAAATGTGATTATTTTCTGGTTTCTTTCCTTCTCTTAAACAGTTATCTGAATATCTTTGAGTTGGGGATAAAACAAGACATCTGAGGACGTGACCTTGAGCTTTGGGAAACACTGATCAAAAAGTTTCACCATTTTCTGTCATTTTATAGACCAAACAACTAATCGATTAATCGAGAAAATAATCAACAGACTAATCGGCAATGAAAATAATCGTTAGTTGCAGCCTTAATATTTCGTGTGTTTGAGATTTGTGTATTGTAGTTGTATTGTATGTAAAGCGTCTAACTTAAAATCTAAATATATTTTAAAAACTATTTTTTCAAACGGATGGCAACGTCAATCTGTTACTTGGTCATGAGACATAAAAGATCTACCAACCCACCTTTTTTGCATTTTTCTACAAAATTGTGTCCTCTAGAGGAAGGACACTTGTGACTGTTTGGCTTTTCACCTCATATCTTTGAATCATTTCTTGCTCTCTCGAGGGACCAGAGAGACGCTGTGACCAAACGTGTTATCTCCTCCCACCCTCATCTAACATCATCTTCCAGTGGCTGCTTATTTAGTAGGCTGTGTAGTCGATTGTGGCATATCGCCACCTCCCACAGAAGGTCATCGATTTCTTCTTGGGAGACACTTATGTGTGTGTGAGGGGGGGGGTGGGTGTCTCTCTGGACAGTTGTCTTTCATCAGGAAATTGCCAGAGTTCAGCAGCACTGAGAGCTGTTTTTTTTTTTAAAGGTGGGTCTCCAAATAACATGTCTATTTTGAGTGAGTTTTCTGTATGTGTCGATTCCCACAATGCGTGTGAAAAACTACTTTCTTAAATGTAGACGGATGTGGTTTCAGTGGGTCTTCGCAGGATGTGGTCTATGTGGTTTTGTTCTGGGGTTACATGAAATGTAAAGGATGTTCTTTTAGGTCCTCGTCTTTATTCAGTTTCCTCATTTTGTAGTTGCAAAATTTGTTTCCTTAAAGGAACAGTGTGTAACATTTAGGAGGATCTATTAGCAGAAATGGAATACAATTAGGGCTGTCAATCGATTAAAATAATCAATTGCGATTAATTGCATGATTGTTCATAGTTTAAATTAATTACACATTTTTTATCTGTTCAAAATATATCTTAAAGGAAGATTTGTCAAGTATTTAATACTCTTATCAACATGGGAGTGGGATATGCCTGCTTGATGCAAATGTATGTATATATTTATTATTGGAGATCAATTAGCAACACAAAACGATGACAGATATTGTCCAGAAACCCTCACAGGTACTGCATTTAGCATAAAAAATATGCTCAAATCATAACATGGCAAACTGCAGCCCAACAGGCAACAACAGCTGTCAGTGTGTCAGTGTGCTGACTTGACTATGACTTGCCCCAAACTGCATGTGATTATCATAAAGTGGGCATGTCTGTAAAGGGGAGACTTGTGGGTACCCATAGAACCCATTTTCATTCACATATCTTGAGGTCAGAGGTCAAGGGACCCCTTTGAAAATGGCCATGCCAGTTTTTCCTCGCCAAAAATTAGCGCAAGTTTGGAGCGTTATTTAGCCTCCTTCAAGACAAGCTGGTATGGCATGACTGGTACCAATGGATTCTTTAGGTTTTCTAGTTTCATATGATAGTAGGATTCTCGCTCTCGCTTTATTAACTGAGCTCTACAGCCTAAAAATCGCAAGTTGCGTTAATGCGTTAAAGAATTTGCGTTAACGTTGCATTAACTTTGACAGCCTTAAATACAATATTAATAAGTATGTTTTCTTTAGTGTATAATCACCTGAAAATAAAAATTGTGTTTTTGTTACCTTAGAATGAGCCGTTTATATTTACATAGGGAGCGGGTCGTCTTCACAGAGCCGGCCGCCATGTTTCTACAGTAGCCTAGAGCGGACAAATCAAACACTGGCTCTAGATAGGACCATTCGCGTTTTCACGTCGGCCACCGTGGTTCTCCAACATGCTCGGCACACGGGACAATTTTCAATCGGTTGCGATCTGCAACCTCATCGCTAGATGCCACCAGATCCTACACACTGCACCTTTAAGTAGCATTTACATTTTTCTCAAGACAGTATTTGAGCCTTGTGGCATCATGCATCTTCCTCATATGCATTTTTTTCTAACTTCTATCATCTCATTCAGCGATGCTGTTCCTCCATTTTTCCACTTCTACACAAAAACACCAGGAAAGAGGAGCAGAGCTTTAAAATTGCATCTTCATTTAAATTGTGATCCTTAAACACGGCTCAAGAAAAATGTCTGACGTTCTCACTCACGCGTTAATAACACCACCTGCGGTCAGCACATCTTTTTGAATCTCAACTTGATCTTCTCTCCTCAACCCGTAATCTCATCTTCGTCCCACAATGCGCTTCCTGCCTCCTCACCTCATCCTGTTTCCTCTAAGCCGAGAACATCACAGCCCTGCTTTGAAATCAGGAAATGAAAGAAAGTCTCAGTATTTGGCAGAGTGAGGAACCATTCTTCCATAAACACTGTATGATAAAGGTTACCGAGTCACAGTAAGAGATAGAGCACCACTGTTTTCAAGAAAAGGGCTTATTCCCATTGGTGGATGGCTTTTTCCCATTGAGTAAAGCTCCCGTTGAATGATACGGCCTGTCTGTGTTGACAGGCTAGAGATAAGGAAGTGCCCTCAGGTATTAGTTGTCATTCCTTTTCACCGAGAAAAGCAGCTGAGAGTAGCTACCTTATTTTATTTTTTTCTCTTTCTCCTCAGTGGAGCACCTTTCCTCCTCTTTTGGATGAATAGAGAAATTCACAACAACAAAGCCTTCCACTCTCATTAAGTCAGCCGCAAAGCCAAGCACCACCAAGGAGCACAATATCTGAGGCAGATGAGTAATCCCCCCGCTCGATCTAGAAGCTGGTACAGAATTTCAAATGTCCTTAATAACTGCCGGAGAAGGAAGCGAAGGACACGCACAAACACACACACACTGCATTCACGTACTGTAGTGTGATGAAAATGAATCTGTTATTGACCATTAGCTCACTGCAGCAGAGCAGAACTAAAATGTCCTTCATCTCCGAATGTCACACTGTGAGTGTTTTGGAATATTTGTGTGCACCAACTCCTCAAAACCAATAGCCTATCTTCAAAGAGACAGACACTGACTCCAGATTTCTGACGATTTAGCGACCGTAGCTTTTAAGATGACCGTTTAATAAATGATCATATCAGACGGCTTTATCTGAATCGAGAAATTCCTTCACGAGGGAGCACATTAGAGCTGGGAGTGAGAATGTGTTGTACCAATACACCTACATTCAAAAATTATATAGATACTGTACACTGTAATTAGCTCTCTCTCTCCCCAAGAGATAAATCTGCCTTTGTAGCTTCTATTCAAAGTGCAGTACTACATTTCAATACTGCATTTCCTTCTTCTGCATATTCAGCAGCAGAACAAGAAGGTAGCTGTGGTGGTGAGAAGACAAGGCTATTGGTAAAGCCATTTAGCTGCTCCCCACTTTAGAAATATGGAGCTGAAATGCAGCGATGAGTCAGCTCTTTTTGATGGGAGGATGAATCATTCATCATGGCTGCCAGCAGGGTCCAAGACCGGGATGGAGGGGCGGAGGGGTTGAGGGGAGGTCGATCAGGACCTGATGGCAAGTTCCTCTGCTGACTCCACATGCAGCGTGCGAGGCTGTAGCAGCAGTAGCTGCTGGCTCGTATAAAGAGGGCTGGACAGAAGGTGGCTGAGCTGCAACAATTGTCATTCTGATTAACTGAAAGCTTTACTCAGGTAGAATGAAAGATTTAAATCTATTTGAGTACCTGAAGGACTGTTTTTTTCATAGTTTCACTCGCACCCAAAGTGAGGTCCATAAAGAAATGGTTGTCTTGAGTTTGCCATTCGAGAACCTGCTCTCCTCTGCATTTAACATTTTTTGTTAAAGGTTCTCTATATGATATCCAAAGCATTAATATAGCAGCAAACAACTATTTGCTTTGTAAAGATATGGAAGAGTAATGTCTACCTGAGCAGAGAATGAAGTCACTCTCCCTCTGTGTGTGTTGTAATCCGAGCTTCTCTGTGCTTGGCTTACATAGCCGGGCTGGCCATGCATAACGACCCCCCCTCCGGTTCCCCCTCCGGTTCCCCCTCAGGTCAACATCGTTCCACACTCCAACCGGTGACCTTCTGGTTCCCAAGCAAAGTCCGTACAGACTGAGCTACTGCCAACCCAGTAAAAAAAACATATTTATTATTATTATAATCCATTTCTGCCAATAGATTCCCCTAAATGTTACTAAGGTAACCATACCTTAAAGGAAAAGAAAGAAACTTGGTTAGGATGCAAATTCCTTATGAAAGTCAGATGCACTACATGCATGTCCCCCATCACATTCAACACGAATTGGGGGGGACACAACTATTTTTACTATATTTCACCTTCATGTGTATAAAGTAGTCCAACACTTTGAATGTCTTCCAGGAGAAGACTGTTTGTCTGGCATTATTATCCCATATTTAAACGATTATCGCATCTCGTCCCTCTCTGTGATGGCCAGTTTTTCTCCCCGCCTTCGAGCGTGGTCGTTCTGAACAGGTATAAACAATTCTAGCATAACCCGCTTTTACTTTTCACCTTGCTACAGATATGGCTGCTACTTCCTGCATTGGCCAACACCAGCATCCAACCTCACTGAAACAAATCCCTCCAGCCAGGTTCCAACATCTGGTGGAAAGTCTTGAAGATTTCAGCAGCTATTTCATGGTTCTGAAATGACTTCTTCAGCAACATATGGATGTAATATTTGGGTGTCCACATACTTTTGGCCACCGTTGTGATTCTTCTCCTTGCGTATTATTTGTATAGCACCACATATGACGTCCTCTGAAGAACCTGCCCGCTGTAATGTGCCTCGTATCAGCTCTTTGTTTTCTCCGGAGAGAGAGAGAGAGAGAGAGAGCTTAGTTACATCCTGGTAGGACAACCTCACCCAGAGGGCTGGGGAGAAGACAAACGGGGAGGGGGGGGAGCAGACAGAAAAGAGGAGACGAGAGGAGAGCAGAAGAAAGGAGAGATGGGAAAACAGCATTTGAGGGAATATGAGGAGAGCAAAAGAGAGCAGAGTCGAGCTTAGGAGAGGCATCGAGTGACCTCCTCCCTCTCCATTGTTAAAGAACATAAGAGCGAGGCTGGCTAGAGGCCACCAGAGGGGCAGAATACATTAGAAGCCAGCCAGAAAGAGAGAGCGAGACAGAGGTAGAGAGAGCTTTTCATGTTGTAGTAACAGCAAACATCAACACTGGCTGGACAAATAATGCTTTTTACACATGGCGTTCAGAATGAGCTGCATGACTGTGGCACAGGTCAAATTGATTGCAAACTGTTAAGTGTTAAGACGTGTGGTGTCTTCAAAGTGAAGAGTTTGCAGAGGGAGGAAATGGATAGTGATGAGGAGTAAGGACTGGATTTGGAAGGATGATGAGAACAGGAAGAGGAAGTACGACACGACACAAAGGAAATGTCTGGAGGACAGGGAAACAGGTGGCGGTTCAATGTGTGATCGAGACAGATGAACATGTGGAGATCCGACTGAGGAATGCTGCCTCTAGGTAGTACTGCCAGCAACCTGGACATGATTACAATCAAGATTGTTGAGATTGCTGAGTTATTGTCAGAACTTGTCAGAGCTCAGAAATAAACAATTCATTAAAATAGTGAAAGTGTATAAGGGCTTAGAACATTATGATAGAAGTATATGATTTCCGTCCCCATGGTCTATTATGTCTCATAAACCGTTGCAGCAATTTTTGGGTTGATACCATTTGTTACACAGATTTGGTGCTAAATTTAACCATTTTTTACCACTCGAGAATTAATAAAAATGATCAATAATCCCTCCAAAATACCACATTAAGACACCAAGACCTTGAGGAACACCATAGAAAAAGCTGCGCTGTGATTTGGTATCATAAACTTTTGACATTTTGAGATTTCTGCAACAATTGCATTTTTCGGCGATTGGATGGCGAGCACTTGTGTTGTGTAAACTGCTCAGAAACCCCCTTATTGTCAATCTACCTAGTAAAGCCATCCATCCTCTGATTGCTCTAGGTCTCTAGTTTGTGGCTGTAAAGTTTCATGAGGCTGTGATTATCCTAGAGGTCACCACAGGTCATGTTATACAGTATTTAAAAAAAAATGGTCTCCTGAAATGGCTACTATGGGGACTAACATCATCACACATGGATACAGTTGGGCTCATTGGATCCACAAGAGTCTCAGCTTTACAGTGAGACCCAATTTATGTAATTCCAAGACTGTTTATGGACCCCAGTATGCAGAAATATTCAGATACACCATTTTAGAATAGGCGAAAATAACACATCTATACTGCATTTATACTTGAGGTCAGAGGTCAAGGGACCCCTTTGAAAATGGTGATAGGGTTGCTGCCCCATAACCAAAATCTCAATAGCTAAATCAAAACCATAAAAACAAATCCTGAGACATCATCTGAGAGAGTCTAGCATTTCCCTCGTCAATCCTGCTCCTTTTTTCCAACGCGATGATTGGAAACATCCTCAAATCCTCCACCACAATCTGGTTCTAATCTGCCTCTTCCTCCAACAAGGACAAGCTTCAACATGGTGTCTGCGCTGATGAGTGGGTGAATGGCTGTCAGCTGCGCTCCACGAAGGAGCTGCGTGATGCCAGGGTGACACACACCGAGAAAAAAAAAAAAAAAAAAGGGCAGGAAGGATTGCCACCGAGCCTGCACACCCAGGCAACCATCTGCTCTGAAAACCTTCCTGCGGGATACAGAGCCTCCTCTTCACAGCCTCCTATGGAACCGTCTGTAAACCTACCACAGTTACTGTTAACATGCTGCTTACTGTAAACCGGAGCTTGTTTGCAAGATCTCACAGTGACTGTGAAGAGCCTCTGCAGGTTGTTCATGTTCTCTTCTTCTTTTCAGTTTCATAATCCAGTTTTGTGGATTACTAGAAATTCATCCTCTTCACCTGCAACATAGTTACACTGACTAAATACAGAAGGTGATTTTCTGTTGAGTAGTATTGTCTACAGGGCCGTCACCAGGACAGATTACTGCAGAATTACTGCAGTTATAAGTCCCTCTGACACCCTGCCTAGCCACCACCGCAACGAAAGTAAAAAGTCTAAAATATTTAAGAATCCCCCCCAGACATGTTTAAAGATGTAGAAAAGTACTCGGCTTGGAATAATAATGTGTGTCTGATCCGGTTTTTACACACAGAAATAGTTAAATTCTGTACGAATATGTAGAATATGTAAATATTTTCAATTTCAAAAGGTTGCTGTATGTAAGATGCCTCCTATGTATGTTTTTGTTTACATGCACGTCTTAAACTGAGATTTAAAGTGACCACAGATCAAACTCTGCACAGTGGAGCTAGGGCTGGGCGATATGGAGAAAATCAAATATCACGATATTTTTTACCATAAACCTTGATATTGCGACGATATTGTAGGGTTGACTATTGGTGCTTTTACACAATGACATTTTTGATAAATAATGGATATAATGACTAAGAGGGTAAAGAAGACAAATAATAGAACAGTCTGGTAAATTCAGAATTTTACATCACTTTACTGCAATGCAGCCTTTAAAACCAGGAAAAGACAACACTTATGCCATATTATGATATTACGATATCCAAAATCTAAGACGATATCTAGTCTCATATCATCAGATCGATATAATACCGATATATCGTACAGCCCTGATGTGGAGCTCAAACATCCAACTGAATTAACAATAAGCAAAACACAAATTTTTGTGTGGAAGGGGACTTTAGTTATTTGGGTTGCTCATATTTCATTCAGTTTATTTTCCGCAAGTTTTATTTAAATGATTTCCAGGATTTACTGCACATAAAGACAACTAACTAACCTCTGACAAAAATAATAATTGTCTCAGAACTTTGTCCCTATTTTCCTTCAAATCGGTACGTAGTTCTCGCCAGGAATCCTCCTAGGATATTACAAACCCGTAAAACAAGTACTTATATTTTATTTCCCAACATAAAAGGTCTGAATGCTGTTTCAAAGCATCTCCTCACGCCAGGAATAAACTTCTGGTGGACAAATACTGAATCTATTTATTTTGCTAGCCTACAAGTAGTCAAATTTAGACACACTGAGTCTAAAATGACTGGAGTCAGCCTAATAATAAGGCCATGAGATCTGTGGAGGATCCTGGTGACCAGATGTGTGCCGTAGAAACAGAAAAATAGACAGATACATAGAAACAAACAAACAGAAATAGTTCTCGGAGAGCAAGCACATTTTAAGACAACTTTCACAAGGTCTCAAATTACTATCATTTTCTGGCAATCTTCAGTGTTAGAAACACCGTTCAATTTCCCCAAACATAATTTGTCACATCTGTGACACACGTACTGAGGAAAAGATCGAAGCGTTGCCTTGAAAAGAGAGACAAACTATTTATTTGGAGCCTAACTGTGCAGACCTCCTTTGTGCCATGCATACTGTTTTGCCCATCACAGCATGGAGCTCCCAGTGTTTTTTTTCATCACACCAGAGGGAGCCCCTGTCACTGCTCTGTCATGTTTTGTCCCTCTGCAGTTTCTAATGCCTCATCCCTTATGATAAATTAATGCTGGATGATGATGACGGATATCACTGTGCCAAGGTAACTGCCATTATGGAGGTGTGATTGAGGACCGGTCAACCGAGGCTGTTGTTTATACTGTCTCCCTGGTGTAAAGTGCTGGTGTGGAGCCCGTGTGATAACAAGGGTCATTAGTTTGGGGAAGGTCAGCGGTGTTAAGCTTATGCATTTAAACTTGATGAAGACCGATACGCAGCGAAAAGAGGTGACTCGTCTGATCCTCCTCCGCAAAATAGCTCAATAGCTATTACCAATAACATAAAAGACACACTTTACTTTAACCCAACTATTTAGCATTTATATGCCGAGCTTGAAGGTTCAGCCTTTACCTCAGAAACAGCAGTTTGAAAAAAAATCTTAAAGTCTGATTTAGTGACGCCTGTAACAGCAAGTGTGGTTTAAAACTACACGTACCACGTACAGTGTTTCCTGTGACTACTGCACAATAAAGGCCACCCCATGTTTGACCAGTTGAATGCTTTTAATGTAAAGCAGCAGCAGTAAATAATCAATAATGTTATCAATAATAAAAAGAGTGAACAGTAAACAGGGAGGCTGTTATCAATAAATAAATCTACGCTCGATTACATACATGAATAGTTTCCTGGGAATCCCTGCTGCACGCAAAGGCAACTTTAATCCAATGTGGGAATGGCGGACTCTGCCACTAACAATGAAAACTACTAACTTACTTACTGAATGTAAATGCACTGAATGGCTATTGCAGAAAAAATGCAGTCCATAAATACTATTAAAAACAGGGCTTAATTCATGAAAATCTTAAGCAGTACAACTTTAACTCAGTGTCCACTTACGAGATTCTTTTTTTTTTCTAAACTTGTCATGTGCTCAGTTGCAGCTATTTATAGATAAAACATACTACATTTTGTATAAGGTAAATTATAACAAGTAATTCATTGATAAATATAATTAATACATGATTATGTTATATTGTCACTCGTGTTTTTCGTAGGAGTTTTTAACAAATACATAAAAAGAAAAACACTTTAAAATGTCCTTATATCTGTTTATATCTACATACTGCTTTTAAATGAACTGAGCTTAACTACAACTTCTTGGAAAAAACAAACTCTATTGACCTTGTAACCTTTCCAGGAAACACAACTATGACTGTGTTTCATATCTCTGTAGCCTGAAAGGAAACGCGGCTGTCGGAGTAGGCGGCCGACGTGTGAAAACGCTATCAATCAAACTAGACCGTGTGAATTTGTTCGAGCCTGTAAGCGTGTGTGCGAGTGTTTTGGAAACAGAAAGTGTGTGGTAAATGTGTCACCAGCAGGCGGTTGTCCATGTGAAGACTTCATGAAACCACTTTGTTATTACCTTCTACAACGGAGACAAACAACTAAACAAAACTAGATTTGAGGTTTCATGGATTCATTTGAATTTAAACGTCAGCCAACTGACTCCTTGAACCTGAGGCCATTTATCACTTCTTTTATTTCTAGGCTTGTGTCAATACATGTTCCAGCCAGGCGTGCCAGTTATTTTTAGAACAGGTTATACTACTCAGAGGTGGCATCTACCACCTTCTACTAGCTTAAAGAAGTTTTATTTCCATGTTGTGTATTCTTGGCTGGCTTGATAATGTTGGCCACTAGTAAGCCGACATTCAGCAACGAGCTGGGAGGTTCACTCATCCTATTTTCCCTATGCAAACTTTTTGGGAGAAAGTCAAAATGTTATTTTTTTTACCTGTTAACCAGGAACATGTCCTATCTTCAAAGGATATTTTTAAACTCCCAGATGTCCTCTGTTTGTTAGAAAAGATAAAATGTTTGACCGAGGGGGAACCAACATCTGAATCCAATACTTTTACAGACTGTATCAGTGAAGAAGAGCAGAGTGGCAGCACAGTCTGTGGAAATATTGGATTTTAAATGTTGGTTTCGCCCCGTGCAAATGTTTTATCAGTCTGGACAGAAAGCATGCATCTGTGAGATCATGAAAAAAACCTTGTGGATGCAGCCCGTTGCTGGATAACAGGTTAAAAAAGAAAGTTTGGACTTTTCCCCAAAGGTATGGAGTGCTGAGGTGCTGAGGTGACAAATGGGCATTAAGAGAGCAGTTGATGGTCGGTAAATACCCCCTGGGTTAAACTATAATATTTTGTTTTCTATTTCTATACATGATAAATATAGAATATGTCATGGAGAGTGGATCTGGGGGCTTTGGAGTTGTTTAGAGGCATCGTTGACGGAGCTGAACTGTAAGGATGTTACAACCAGGTCTCAAAGGAAGTTGTAGTTTGTGCAGAAATAAATGCTGCAGCTCTTCAAGACCAACAGAGGTTTCCAGTGTCTTGTTTCCCTGCTGTTGAGTGAAGTGACGGGGGTTAACTCCGGAGCGAGTTTGTTATCGACTCCGGCCCTGGAGGCTGAAACTACGGTCTCCCCTTTGTCTTCTGACCTCAGACGGGAGGCTGAAGCAGGAAGAGTTAACAGTATGTATGGCCTGTTAGTATCTGATGATTGAATCCCCTAGAGATACAAAGAACTTTAATAAAACTATCGAATCCGGCCCAAGCAAGAAAAGTCAACAGTGTTTGGTTTGTCCAGTCTGGGCTACTGTAGAAACAAGGCGGACTCCGTGAAGAGGACCTGCTCCCTATGTAGATTAAAACGGCTCATTCTAAGGCGAGGGTGTCAAACATATGGCCCGGGGGCCACAACCGTCCTGCCAAAGGGTCCAATTCGGCCCACTGGATGACTTTGCAAACTGTAAAAACTGCAGAGAAGTCATTAATTACAATTTTTCAATAAAATGCACTGCTATTCCTATTTGGGGATTGTGCTGTCCTAATAAGAGTAGCAGGCCCTCTGCTGGATACGCTGTTATAGATACCATGTGCTTACATACAGGCTACGTTACACAACACTGTCAAGCGTAGGCTACAGCTCATGCAGGAGCCACCGGTGGAAAATGTCTTTGTCAGAAAGGAGAAAAGTGGACACAGAGTGTCGGGTTTTCCAAGAAAAATAGCCAAGTTCCTATTTCTTCACAGAGTTCAATGGGAAGCCGGTGTGCTTGGTGTGTTCACAGCACCTTTCGGTGGTCAAGGAATATAATAGTCAGTGCCTATACCGGACACATGGCGGAAAATACAAGAACTTGGCAAGAAAACTGAGAAGATGAGAGATCAGCGAGACATCTCATCATCCCTTTTGTAAATGGATTGTTCATTAATTGTGAACGTTTTCAGAAAGTACTTCTTTACACTAACAGGAAGGGAAAATTTGGAGGTGTTGTTATTTATAGGTTACTATGCAATGGTTTTACTGGTCCGGCCCACTTCAGATCAAATTGGACTATACGTGTCCCATGGACTAAAATGAGTTTGACACCCCTGTAGGGGTATTATGTTCAGGTGATTATACACTAAAGAAAACTAATTGAACAATATTACATTCCATTTCAGCCAATAGATAGTTGTTACACGCTGGTGCTATAAAGACTATACAATGAAAAAAGTAGAAATGGAATAAAAGATAATTATCAAGTATAAAAACCTTCAAGGTACAACACTCAAGGTCGTCTACTGCAGCTGTAAACAACTAACTGTTGCATGATCTATACCTTTTTCTTTCTTTGCTCTTTCGACCATCAGGCTCAGTATTCAGCTCACAGTTCTCGACGCCCCCCCCCCCTCTCCGTCTCCTTACAGTATTTATCTTGTCTGTCACTTCCTCCCTTTTGCCTTTGCACCACGACGTCGCTCAATTATACTTACTCATGCACGTCTTGGCGTACAGTGTGAATATTCTCATTAGATGCTGAGATCCATTTCTTTATGGAGCGTTGAATTTATATTCATGACCACGGATGCACATTCTAAGGTGTGTAATGATCGGGGAGTCAAGTCCTACCACACAAGGATACGAAGGGAATAATATTTGTTATGTTTGCATCAGCTGGAATGAGCCTGTGTTGCACGTACAGGATGACACCTTGACTCAGATGCAAAAAAATATATTAGATGTGTGTGTGACTCACGGTGGTTTTTGATCATCTGGTGACGCAGATCTAACGCAGGACTGTTGTTTGTTCACTGATTAATACGGGATGTCGAAGGTGAAGCGGTTGAGGGAGAACAAAACCTGTTGCAGCATTTTAAGGATCTTAAAGTAATGAGTGTACGCTATATGTTTTTATAATGTATGATTTCAATAAGGGCCATTTATTAGCAGAGAGGCAGGATCACAATGCAGCTGAATAGAAGAGAGGAGAGAGACAAAGGGGGGAGAAGATGAGACGAGACTTCAAGATTGTCTTGTTTATGACAGCCAGTTAATAAATCAGGGAATACAAGTAATTCTCTGCTCAACTGACTTTGACGTTACATCTTGAATATTAACATTTTCACACAATTGCTAATATACCAAATATCAAAAGCCTTACACTTTAGCTGAGTCGTGATCTCCTGTTTTTGTCATTCAGCACACAAAGGGCAAGTCATTACAACGCAACATTAAGCCCTCTCGCTAAAAGGCTTTATTGTGCAATCGCCAATTTGAATGTGTAACAACAAATAAAAAGGGTCATATGTTTTAGAGCAATGAATAGATGCCACCAACAGAGAGAGACAATAACACAGCAGTCGTTCGAATTTTTGCAGAAATGAGGGACAAATAGCCGATGGTGGTGGAAAAGAAAAAGCCATTGTCAACATACATCTGTTCTCTGCGGTGACATTCACCCACAAGTAATACAGTGTAGAGGATGAGGGCATCTTTAAAGAAATGAGGTTTAACCATAAACCATACATTTCGAATGACAAAAGTAAAAAGCTCTCTCTCTATAAAAGGACTGTTTTCAAACTGTTAGTAACGTTTCATGTGATGAAGCTGTATAACTAGACTATCTTCTTGCTTTACTTCTTTAGATTTTTTTTCCCCCAATGCAATCCAACAAGTCCTCCGCATTAAACGACAAAATATATTGTTTATCCATGTCCTCAACAACATTTGTCTGCACCTTCTGCTGACGCTATAATTAAAAGATTGGTTAGGTTTAAGCACAAAAACTACTCCGTTAAGTACTTACTTAGGTTAGTGAAATATTGATGTTCGTATCTGATGTTAATTCTCCAGTCGTGTGCCATTAAATCATTGCAGAAGAACAGGGTGCAACAAGATGACATATAATTAACAGAGCACCAAGCCTCAAATAAACAAAAACGATGTGGGAAAACGTGACGGAAGTTTGGTATTTAATTTATGTTTATTTCATGTAGTAATTTGAGGAACACTATAGTCTCTTCATCGTACACACTGGCAGACAAAAATGTCTGCTGCTATTTTTTGTCTATGGCGTTTAAGTCAGACACGTCATGATTAATTCACTTTTTTGCAGTTTGTTTTATCACCAAGTTTTCCACCTCGGCCATATGTAAAACATTTTTGCGATATTTGGATTTTGTCCAAATTTCCAGCGTTTCCTAATTGAAAACATGTATAAAAACAGGTGGATGGGAATGCACCTACTGTAGGATGGAGAGAGGAAACCAATAGTTGTGTCCTGTGTTAAGGTCCAACATTTACGTTTACAGGCCGAGATATCCTAACTTGAAAAAACAGTAACAGAATTACAATATTTTCACCGCTTTAGCTTATCGTACGACAGCCCTTTCCGACAGGAACTAAATCTATTATCTATGCTGTTTTCAAAGCCACCAGACTCCTTTGACAAAAACTTTGGTGAATCTGAACCAACCCTTTAAAAACACCAAAGTCACACAAATACACAAGCAAGGCAGCGGTAGACTAGCAACTCCCGTGTTCTGCGAGGTAAATTATTAAAGTAAATAACTGTTTATATTTTGTGTTTTCCAGTAAACTGCCTCCTTGGGGTACCACTTGATTTACAATATGCTGAAAGAAAAGTTATTATGGATTTTTTGCCCAATAATCCCAAAAATAAAATGTAAACCTGTTCCAGAATCATCAATTGAAGGCTGCATAATGGCCTACTTATCCTGATCTGTTCTTCTATACTTTACAAAATTGTATCGACAACAGTAATGTTTTTCTGATGTATGTTTCTGCGCTGCATCGACTGCGGACGTCCTTGGTTGCAGTGGAGGAAGTGTCACTCTGTCAGCCATCATGACATCCATCATGGGAAAACTGAGCCAAGCTGGGCCTACGTGCAGTAATGCTAAACATCTGCTTGCATTCCTCAGTTGTCTCTTGGTGCTTTATTCCAAGAAGCAGATGGAGGAGGTGACGCTGGCCAGAGCTGTCCTGCTACAACATCTGGAGCTAAGTCAGGTCCATTTCTGCTGCTCTACTGAAATCCTGAGATTCCCCAGCGTGTTCCTTCAAACCTAATCCCAATTCTTTATCGCCATGGTGGAGTTTTTTCTGAAGGTGTTGGACTGCAGAAAACCTTCTCCATGCTACGGAGGAGGAGGCTTGTGGACGCAAAACGTTGGACTTATGCCCAGAGGTGTTTCTGCTGCTGGCTGAGCAGGGCCAACATTGTCTGTGGTGTAGACACAAACTTCTGGTGTCACCCAGACCAAAGGTGAAATGCTGGGAAAGAGCAAACAACCTTTTTTTTTCTCTAATTGACCAATTCTCTTCTGTATTTATAGTCTGGCACCCGATTCGACTGTTATCAGGCCATTAAATAGGTGTTATCACTCATTATAAGCACCATAGATGTGGGTCAGTAGGGGCCTACTACGCCTACTACGTTGTAAAAGTGAAAGCAACAAGTTCTAACACGTTGTAAAACTGAATGAAACGTTACTTTTTGAACACAAACAAGTTTTTGGCAACAAAACCACGTAGTTAAGTTTAGGGAAAACATCGTATTTTGGCTTAAAATAACCACATTTCAAAAGTGAAAGTGAAATTTAAGGCTTGTGAACACAAAGACAACTACACATTGTTGGTTTCACACAGGATGTGAACTCTGGCCTCCCTGTGTTTTGTGTCTCATCTATCTCCCCCGACCTCCACCCCATATGGAGTTGTCTATACTACAGCGCCTCACTTCCGCTTCTGCTCCTGCCATAATTACAACGGTCTCTAGAGGTCGCTGCCATGTTCTTTTATACCTTCTTTCGCTGATCTACCATGTGAATAGATGATAAAACCTACGAGTGGGTGTAGTAGGCCCCTATTGACCCACATCTATGGTGCTTATAGCGACTGATAACGCCTATTTAATAGCCTGACAACAGTCTAATCGGCTGAGTCTGGGGAAAATGTATAATTTCAGGAAGTGTTTAAAAATAACCGGTCTATATTTCCAAACTGAGAAATAGCCAAACAGAAAGAATGCAAAACAGACAGATGGAGGGACAGATGGACAGACATGCAACAAGTCAAGGTAGGTAGACAGATAGATAGACTGATGGATAAACAGAGGAAAGAATCTGTATTTATCATAAAGAAGAAACAATGAGAGGAAGCTATGAGGGAGTAAAAACACAATGTTCCTCTTTGGTTGGGAAAATTGAGGGAAAAAACAGCTCTTCACTTCCTGAAGAATAGATTGTCATTATGACTACCAGCTGCCGCACAGCAACACCATGGTGACAGGTCTGAGATTGGAAATATGATTGGCTAATCCTGCAGGATGAAATGAAATACTGCGCCTTTCTGAAGACCAAGGTAAACTTTGTTGGGGACGGGGAGTTAATTGAAGTGTCACTCCATTCCCGATTTGAATGACATCTCGGACAAATGAGAATCACTGTTCCCTTCTCCCTCACTCCCCTGCTCTGCATAAATCTCTGCTTGGAGGTCACCGCCTTTGAAAACAGCATCCGGTCAGTTAGTTCACACCAATATCTTAGTCACTCTCATGCATAAAATGGTTGCTCGGCTTTATCTGCTGCCAGTAGGCTTGACTGACATGCATATTAGCTCTTTTCTCCCAAGGCTCTGAAAACACATCATATTTTCCACAACTTTCATTTTCTCTATTCAGATTGCGGCCACATTGAGGTGTCTTTGTTGCATACTAATTGCGAGGTGCTCACCTCAGAGAACAAGCCAGGCGTCTATATGCAAGGAACCAACTATTTTTCACTGTCTCTGCCGCAATAAAAAGTGTCACCCAAGACAGGTTGCCGAATAGCTGAGATTCAACGTCATCCGTGGAGAACCGGTGTAGATCATAACACGAACGAAATGTGATTGTTTGGGGACAAAAAGTCTACATGGCAATATAAACACGGGCTTTCTTCATCTGCAAATCCTGCAAACCCACTTTTTGTTCCTCCCGGCGACCAGTGACATCCCGCATCCCAACTGTTGCTTCTCTCCCTTCTCAATTCTAATTCCACCTCAATCACCTTTGCTTTTGCTTCTCAATTAGATGACAAAAAAATAAGCCTCTTGTTTCTCCCCTGAAATATATCAGATTCCTCTGATGCATCTCTCAACCTTCACGCTCCCATTGTTGTGCTGTATATGATATGTCGTGCCCAAGAGAAAAGATGATCACAAATAATGAAATGCCACATGTAAAAGCATTACAGTTCTGAGAGGAGAGGCTCGCCCAGGTGCCAGATGTCTCTCCAGCACACACATGCACAGTTTCACCACTTAAATAAAGGGTCAGATAGAGGGACAGGCATTAAAAATAACTGGAACAAACATCACAATTGAATGCACAAAACAGATTTAGTGTTATCAATAAGACTTCTGCAGGGTGGGACTTTAGAGGCTGCATCTCAAGTGTTTATTATATCTACAGGCCTTTTCATTATATGCATTGAGAAAATTCTCAAGGAGAACGGGCCGCTCACAGAAAAGTAAAAAAGCTATGAAGAGCTTCGGTAACCCTGTTTTGTTGCCCAGTTCATAGATGGCGTGTGTGTGATGAAATATGGTCTGAGCAAGCCTTATATTTAGGATGAAATGAGTAAGATGTTGTGTGTCCGTTTGTGTGTGTGGTTTAGGATGGTATGAGTAACATGATGATGTGTGTTGGGGCCAGAGGATGCATGAGTCGCACTGGACGACAGAGGCGATGGCAGCTGCTGTGGCACGATCACAGACTTGCATACAGAGAGACCTCAAAAAGTAAAACCCAAGCCACTAAAAATGCTTTCTACTTTTTTTTTCATAGGACACCTGCCATGGATTCTGTCCTCATATCAACAGGCTTCTATATTTTTCATATTTCACCGCATGGTGCCCAGCCTATATGGGCTTACAAGACGCTGAACAACAACATCCAAGATGGGCATAAAAACACGACAAAAACCAACTCATTCAACATACAGTATTACCTTTATATAACTACAATAAACCAAAACTCTTTAAGCCTCTAAATCCCTCATATTATGCAAAAATGGTGACCTTGTATTAGCAGGTTTGAAACACTATGATTAATTTATTATTTCAATACATATTTAATACATTTCACAAAGAGATGCAAAACAATTACAGAGATTTAAAATGACCACAAAGTGAATCAAAACGACTACAAAAGACCCAAAATGACCACAGAGTCACAAAACAACCACAAAGAGACTCAAAAGGACTTAAAAGAGACACAATAGATGCAAAACGACTACAAAGAGACGCACAACGACTACAAAGAGACACAAAACGACTACATAAAGATGCAAAACAACTACAAAGTGATGCAAAACGACTACGAAGAGACACAAAACGACTACATAAAGATGCAAAACGACTACAAAGTGATGCAAAACGACTACAAAGAGATGTAAAACAACTACAAAGAGATGCAAAACGACTACAAAGAGATGCAAAAGGACTACATAGAGATGCAAAACGATTGCAAAGAGATGCAAAACGAATACAAAGATACACAAAAACTCTACAAAGAGTTGCAAAACGACCACAAAGACATGCAAAACGACTACAAAGAGATGCAAAACGACTACAAAGAGATGTAAAACAACTACAGAGATGCAAAACGACTACAAAGAGATGCAAAACGACTACAAAGAGATGAATAACGACTACAAAGAGATGCAAAACGACCAATAAGAGATGCAAAATGACTACGAAGAGATGCAAAACGACTACAAAGAGATGCAAAATGACACGAAGAGATGTAAAACGACCACAAAGAGATGAAAAACGACTACAAAGAGACGCAAAACGACTACAAAGAGATGCAAGGCTACAACATTATGCAAAATGACCAAAAAGAGATGCAAAGAGACTACAAAGTTACACAAAATGACTACAAAGAGATGCAAAACGACTACGAAGAGATGAATAACGACTACTAAGTGATGTAAAACGACCAATAAGAGATGCAAAACGACTACAAAGACATGCTAAACGACTACAAAGACATGCAAAACAACCACAAAGACATGCAAAACGACTACGAAGAGATGCAAAACGACCGCATAGAGATGCAAAACGACTACAAAAAGACGCAAAACGACTATAAAGAGATGCAAAAAGGCTACAAAGAGATCAAAACAACCACAAAGAGATGCAAAAAGGCTACAGAGATGCAAAACAACCACAAAGAGATGCAAAACGACTACGAAGAGATGCAAAACGACCGCATAGAGATGCAAAAAGGCTACAAAGAGATCAAAACAACCACACAGAGATGCAAAACGACTACAAAGAGATGCAAAACGACCGCATAGAGATGCAAAACGACTACAAAGAGATGCAAAAAGGCTACAAAGAGATGCAAAATGACCAAAAAGAGATGGAAAAAGACTACAAAGTTACACAAAATGACTACAAAGAGATGTAAACAATTACAGAGACATAAAATGACCACAAAGTGAATCAAGACGACTACAAAGAGATACATAATGACTACAAAAGACCCCAAATGACCACAGAGATGCAAAACAACCACAAAAGTGACACCCAATGACCACAAAGAGATGTTTTGTCTCCATCAGTGTGGTAGTCAGTCCTATGTAGGAGGGGTGGGGGACCTTTTACGTGTCTGTGTCCAGCAGCTCGTTGTTATCCTTCCCCCACCCCCCACCAACCCAATCTGATTCTAACTGTAAGATAAACATTCCTATAAAAGGAGGAGAAGCACCTTTGTCCTCATTCTGCAGTACATTTGTGTTACAGGTAAAGTTACAGGTAAGTGTTACAGATTATTTATGAACCAATGTGCATTATGTGCAAAGACACTGCTGCTGTTGCTGTGACACAGATGTCTGGCAGGTGCAAGAGGGGGCAAGTTGTCAGAGCAGCAGCAGGGTCTGTAAATATGAATATTAATGTACAGTAGAGAAGCTGCATTATTATGCTAAAAGCGCTCGGTCCTTCTGGCTGAGGCAGATTTACAACCACAATGGACTGATCTACAGTTCACTGTCCATAAAGTTCCTTCTTTTTAATTAGAGGAAGAGGGGGGAAGAAAGAGCAGACATGAGGAAACTAAATACTGGATTATGCTACAGTGTGTTTTAAAAACACATTATCATTTCTTTATGTTCTGGCCTGTTGCACAAAGTCTCCATCCCCTGCTGGCTTCATCTGACACATGGTGTGTGTGTGTTGTGAGAGAGAGAAAGCGAGGGTGAGGGGTCTGTCTGACAAAGGAATGTCTGAGTGAAATGAATGGCTAAATCTGCCCATCAATAAGCAGCTTGGGCCGCTGCCACGAGGGCCGCATGCCTCCCTGCAGATGCAGCTCCACTTAAAAAAAAAAAAAAAAAAGGAAGAAGAAAAAAAGATACATCTGGATCTCAAATTGCGAGTGTGAGTGTGTGAATGTGTGTGCGTGGTGCATGCCACATGCAACTTGGTGCTCCTTCCAACAAGGATTAAACTCTCAGACATCGACTCATCTAATCACTGGTGGCCCAAATGGAGAGAGAAAATCCAATCCCCTCCCAACAAAGTGTGATCACAAACACACACAGAAGCAAATGTACACCACAGAGAGCATAGATGGATGAAGAGCTGCCCCTCTCTCAGGCCAACAACTTGTGTTATTTAACGGGACTGTATGTAACGTTTTACACGTATAAATCGTTTTTTATTACAAATGAGGGAACAGGCTGTAACCTAACCTAAAAAATTAGACCTTTCCGTGTTTCCTCCTGTCAGCCTGTAGACAGCTTTTAATATGAAGGACTCGGGCCGGTGTCCCAGTGGATGCAACGTCATGTGTGTGCCTGCTCCTTCAGAACAGCTTGGGATAGCTAACGATAGCTAACAGTTGGTTAGAAATGGAGTCCGCTAACACAAACAAACGACCAGCTTCCACCACAACTCCAACACAAACTCCACGGAAGCACAAAAAAAAACAAAGTTATATCTAGTGAAGCCCGTCTTGCAAAACAGGAACGTGACCGACGTCGGGGGGAAAACTAGTGTTGTGGGAAAATAGCAAAGCCAGTGCGAAGATTGTGTGTGCACGTGGGAAGTGAGTGGTGAAGCAAGAGAGAGAGCGACGGCGAGTGTGTGAGAAAACGAGCAGAGCAGCGGAGCAGAAGAGAGGTAGTTAAGCTTTGACAATATCAAGTGAATGTACAGAGGAAGTTGCAGTTTGTGGCCGGGCCTTTGATTCATGGAGGGACCTTCGTTTTGTAGTATATATATCTATATATATATAGATATATATATATATATATATATATATATATATATATGAATAACACGGCTGTGTTGAGTACTCGATTGTGATTGGTCAATCACGGCGTTCTGCGGTCTGTAATTTCTCTATAACAGTCCGTTGCTATGTATAACAGACCGGTGCTATGGGCGCAGCTCCGATCTCAGACTCTGGCAGACTGTTTTTGTGTCAAAATATTGATTTCTTAAGTAAGTAGCCACGTAATAAGAGGGATAATGTACAGCTAGTGGGTCATTGTTGTGAAAGTCCTCTTTGCAGCATCGCCCTGTCGGGGATTCTTGGTTTAAATGTACTGTATGAATAAATGCAGCGTTAATGCCGGAGTAAACCAGGTTATTACACAGATGAATTAATGCACTAAATTATTGTACTGTGAAGTCAAGTATTGCACAGTTGAGGATATAATAAATTATGGGGTTATAGGGGTAAAAAATAATAAATATATGTTGTTTAAATATGTATAAATATACAAAACTTTACAATCAAATGAACATGTCTACCGTTTTCTAGACTAGACATTTGATCCTAAATACAATCTATTTACTTGAAGTTGATAACATCTGTATGACAATAAAGTAGAATAAATTAAATGTCTATCTTAGTTTGAGCAGTTTACAGGAAATGTTTGTACCGGTAGTCGCACGGAACTGACATTTGAACGGCGTTGCACATCGTCAGTAAGGGGAGCTGGTTAAGTCGGCATCGATGCAGGCTCGCTGTTGGAGGGTTTTAATACCCACTTCCACTCCCCGCTAATTATTTTGGGATGGCACTTACTATGACGGACCCTCCACACGAACGCACAAACGGAGTGGAAGTGGGTAGGGAGAGGGTGTATGGGGGGGTTTGGAATTGGGCCATTTAGCGATATTGTGGTTTTAGCTGCCTAATCTTGCCTGTCAATCACGTTCAGTCTGG
Source organism: Sebastolobus alascanus (assembly GCA_916701645.2). Lineage (NCBI taxonomy): Eukaryota > Metazoa > Chordata > Actinopteri > Perciformes > Sebastidae > Sebastolobus > Sebastolobus alascanus. The sequence goes on from CAKAOJ020000321.1 coordinate 112,768, forward strand.
TGTGAGTCGGTAGCGCGAGCACAAGCGTGAGCAGCAGGACGCTGACTGTCGTTGACTTAACAGCCACAGGTGTCACTGTTAACAAGCAATTTCTGATTCTTACATTGAGTCCCTTTAAAGGATGGCTTCATACAAATTCTCACTACAGACAGTGGTGCAAGAACTATTCATATCATTTACTTGGAACAATGAAAACATACTTCATTACAAGTAAAAGTCCTGCTTTCGAAGTCAAAGTACAGAAGTATTATTAGCAAAATGTACTTTAAAGTATAAAAAGTACACATAGTGGAACAGCATCACACCACAGAGCCTTTATTTCCACGTTTGCAGCGTGTGCATACATAAACAACCACCTTCCTCAGTGCAGCCTCACCAGAGTTAACCAGAAAGGAGGACAATTAAACAGAAAGGACCAACAATAAATAAGAAGAGCTCCACCACAGCGGGTGCCACGAGCATTATTAGGCGTCATACATTTAACAACCTGCCACATTAACAGCAGAATGCAGCATCACCAAAGGCAGACAACACAGAGACAATGTAAACAGCATGCACAGCAGCTACAGAACCACCAAAACACACACATTAAAGCAAAAAGTAACTGCACAGTTTCTGCACACACAGATTATTGTGAAAAACAGCAGAAAAGCGTCACACACCTCACTGAAGGCAGAAGAAGCTTCATGGGGAAATGTAGACGTCACTGCTTTGCTGGAGAATCCACCATTGAGCATATTAGCATTAACTAGCAAGCATGCACCTGGTGGGTGTGTTTGATTCGTGTCACCTAGTGTGCTGGCCGGGTGGAGCTTTCAATCAGTAATGGGAACCACTGGTTCTTCTTCTTTTTCAGTTTTATGGCAGATGGCAACCAGCATTAAGGTGCATTACCGCCACCTACTATGTTTGAGTGTGGACTAGCGTTAACTAACTTCTTACCATTTTGTATTACTTATTTGCACTGTGGTTATATGTTATATATTGCACGTCATAATGCAAATATGTGTACATATTTTATATTGCTTATATAGTAATAATAATAATATATTTCTTTACATATATTGTGTTTATATTGTAGCATTATGTACATGATATACATGTTACATACTCCTTTATTTCTATTTTCTTACATTTCTTATGTTTATATAACAGCAACTGTAATTCCCCCGGGGATCAATAATGCCCCCCGGGGATCAATAATGTATTTCTGATTTTGACTCTGATTCTGAACTAAACAAACATACAAAAATATGTGTGTGTGATGGGTGAATGCTGACATGTAGTGTAAAGCGCCTTGAGTGGTCGGAAGACTAGAAAAGCGCTATATAAAAATGGAAGTCCAAGTCCAAGTCCATACCGGGGCTGTCAAAGTTAACACAATAATAACGTGTTGACGCAAATTCAAATTGACGATACAAAAAGTGAAGATATGAAACTAGAATATTTGTCATTGTTTTGTGTTGTTAATTGATTTTAAATAATAAATATATACATACATTTGCATAAAGCAAATTTATGTATATATATGTTTGTATATATATGTTTATATATATATGTATATGTCCACTCCCATGTTGATAAGAGTATTAAATACTTGACAAATCTCCCTTTAAGGTACATTTTGAACAAATAATAAATGTGCGATTAATTTGCGATTAATCAAGATTAATCAAGATTAACTATGGACAATCATGCGATTAATCGCGATTAAATATTTTAATCGATTGACAGCCCCAATTTGTACTTTTACTTTAGTAAAAGATCTGGGTACTTCTTCCACCACTGGGCAGAACGTAGTTCCAATACAGAAATCTCAAATACAGATATGTGAACACTGATGCAAATTAAACCCAAACCATCTGCATGGCAGTGGAAGTGAGATAAAAAAAAGATGGAAATGGAGATAGCGATGCAACACAAAGGGCTCTGGCTGTTGAATACATCAATATATAGTGCATGTATACAAATGGTCAAAAAATCCAAATGTTTATTGTTAGATGCTGTGGCTCATCTATCATTCATGCCAACAGAGCGCTGTGGATTGAAGTGAAATTAAGAGAAATAGTGAGGGAGGAGAGGGAGAGGGAGCTGGAGCAGATCTGGCTTGGTTTTGATTGAATTTTGCACAGACAGTGGCCAGATACACCTGGGTTCCTCTGTTCATCTGAATCCGGATATTACCCCTGAATATAAAACATCAGAAGCCTGACAAGCTGCCTCCAGTGTTTCTGACATAAGGTGGAGCTCCTTCAGATGCAGGTTTTCTTTACAAAAGTGCTGGCTTTTTGAGCTGCCGTGCCCTCCCACATGATTATACGCGTAGGACAGAGGAAATGGTGACAAATACCTGGGGGATTCACTCAGTTAAAAACATTTTGGTTGTGAAAACGATCACGAGTGTTGAGGCTGAAACGTGACTATACACACGTAGGAACAGTATGTGTCCATCAACAGCAGGAAAATTAAATGCAGACACATATACTTCCCACCTACACTGCAAAAGTTTCCCCTCATTTAAAGCCGATATGATTACCTTGCAGCTCAAAAACCTCTCCGAGCTGTCATTGTTGATGAACACCAATTAGTCCACAAACCAACTGGATCATTAAGATGTTGTTTTCACTCCTGCTGCTCTGTTGTTGACATCCCGCTCATCCAAATCTCATCCCACGCAACAAAAAGCTAATTACTGTTTGCTTCAAATACTTATCAGATTTCTTTCAACATTTTCTATACAGTACGGGAGAAAAGTGGAGACTTTCAGGAATTTAAAGTACTTTAAGGTTTTACTGCACACATTTGATAAGACAGATCATTAAGGAGAAGTAAAACAAAGGCAATCTCCACACAAGCCTTTAAAATCAATACTGCAACAGCACTGCAACACACATAATCCCACTTTATCTTTATAACAGTTTGAAGGAATTGAAAACATACTATGTTTCCCTCAAAGAATATCTGTACTGAAATCACAACCACTTGTGTACATAGAGAACTTATTTTCATGCAGAACTAGAAATCATTATTATTTAGCAATTGATTAATTAAGGTTTTTTTTATTTTAAGTAAATTCATTACTGTAAAGTGGGGAGGAAATATTTAAATCATACAGCACTTTTTCTAAATGTGCATTCATATCAACAACCATGTAAGAATGGATTTAATGGTTTTTGATGCAACTTTGCTGATAGATTCGTGGATCGTCTTTACCCGAAATTAGATGTTTCTGGAGTTATTTTCTATGGAATTAAATGGGAATGAATAAGCCTGAAAGGTTTTGCACAAGTGTGTAAAAATATGTCGCTGTGACACATCAGTATAAAAGAGATATAAATGTAAATATAGAAAGAGAGAAAGATGAGCAAAAATTGTAATAATGTTGTTCTTTGCGCGCTCCGTTTAATGCTGCATGATTCCATACCCAATAGGATCCACTAAAGTTAGGCACAATACAAGATGATTAAATCCCAGTTTTTGTTATCTTCGCCGCCATCTTGACAGTAAGGGGGTGGGAACAAGCCCCCAGGAAGAGCGGCGGTCATTGATGCCAATTTTCGTAGTGGTCAAACGGCGGTACTACAACGTATGTGTCCGTCACGGGATGCCATTGGGCCCAAAAATACTTTTTCCCATAGACTTACATTGGGAAAGAGACGTCTGTAACTCAGCGGATATTTTTTTTTTAGTTAAATCAACTTCACAGAACGAACACTTGAATAACCCTTATTTAAATCATTAGGTCCTAAAAGTTGTAAAATGCACTAATAGCTGAATCCACAGTTATTTCCCTTCCTCAGTGCATGTGAATGAGACCCAGACCGTGACGACAGCGTGACTTGGGACCCCGTGACCGAGCCATGTGACCGAGCAGACACTACTGCGCCTGCTCCATGGGCCAAATGGATGCTGAAGATCACCGGAAGATCCGGGTACTTTTCCAGACGGAAGTCGAGCCATTTTGGCATCATGCGCCACTGAGCAACTTTCATAGGAATGAACGAGGCCCCGCCTCCAACGCTGTATCCAGTTCTCTTTATACATCCATGGACGGGAAGGAAAATTGAGTGAGATTCAACTCTTCTTAGTTTGGAAGTGGAGATGGAGACACAATATCATTAAAAAATATTGGTGACCTACAATAATCATAGCGATAAGCCTTCTCATTCTTATGGTCCGGTCCTGGACCAACTCAACAAGGTAAGAGATCTATCAGCTGTAGTGGCAAGAGTTTCCATTCATACAAGCACTGCTTTATGAAAACGAAACAATAAAAACGCTGCTCATGGATTGCGCCCCAGTTTTGCTCTTGTTATGACCTCCTCTAACAGGAAGTGTCACTTCCTGTATCATATTAGTTCCCACAATTAAACTTTATTATAGCGTACACCCCCTGACTATTTCTTTTTCTGCAACACCACAATTGTGACACCTTTAGATACCAATAATTTTTACCTCTACCTGTACTGTGACATTCAGCATGGCCGGTCGTCAGATCGATAACTTCATAATGACGCCCTGTGAGGATTCTGATAGAACTGGGGAGGATTAGACTTGTGCAGACCTGTGCTACAGCTCCATCTCACTGATTCAGAAGCCACAGAAAAAGACCGCAGCCATAATCCAGATGCAGGTGCTGCAACATTACACACAGTTTTCTCAGATAAAATCTCAACCTACACCTGCTGCAGCCCCGCTGTCATTTCCACCCGGTTACATCACCAGCTCCATGTGTAAAACCTGAAAGGCTGAGAGGCTCCTGCCATTTGGTCATGCAAAATTAATGAACGTAAACTTTGTTTTTAATGATTTGAGCTGGGTGTTTGTTTCTGTGTGTGTACTGTACATAGGCTTATGTGTGTGTGTATATATATGCTGTGAGGGAGGATGTGGATTATAGCTCTGCTGCCCCTGTCTAATGAGCAGAAACCTTAATCCACACCTACCAGCTACTAATTCCTAACCTGACTCACCTCACACTCACTCACAGCGGAGCACTGAGTATCAGTGTGTGTGTTTCTGTGTGTCTGTGATGGCAGCATGACAAAGGTTCATATAAGGTGTTATCACCTTATATTAATGTCAAATTAAGACAGTATTTTGTATATATGTTGTGTTATGTTATGTTTTTCCTTGTGTATTTACTTGATTAAAATTGTCATTACCAAAAAGAAGAAATTTAAATGTTATTTATTTATCTGCAGAGATAGCGCCCCCCTACATTAGTATTCTTGAGGAGGCGGGACTTTGTCCATAGTGGTAATTGAGCCCGTTCTCATTCCCAGGGCGTCAAATACCGAGGCTTTGTCACGACCATCTGCGTTTGATACCGGCGCTAAAGGGTGCCTTGTGTGCCGAAACGCACCGGGCTTTCCATTAACTACAATGCAAACCCAACCGCGGCACCAGTAAACACACAGAGAACGTGTGCCGGGAGTGTGGTCGCGTAGTTTAAAGAGTGAAAAGACACTTTAAGGGTGGGTGGGAGAGGAGGTGGATGGGTCCAACAAACACATGGCTTTCATCCAGGAGACCGCTGTTCGTGTCCCGTGCGTTAAGTTTCACTTTCACGTTACAATCAGCTGTTTGTTCGTTCGTGTCCCGTGCTCACAACGTTCAGTTTAATTTTCACTGTACAAATGTAGAAGTTTTAAGCTCAAGCATGTAGTTTTTCCTAGGTGTTTTTTTGGCCTAAATCTAAAGTAACGCCAGGGGGCGTGACAAAGCATCAGTATGTGACGATTTGGAATGAGAATGTGTTGGGTAATTTGGTGCAATATGTGAGCAGGCACTAAAAAGAGCCCGTAATATCACTTAAATTCTGCCGTTGTTAGCCGTTGTTCATGATTTTAGCACTCCCTACTATAGCCTGACCGCTAATGGATTTTTGAGGCTGATAACAATCTATCGCTTTTTTAATATATATATATATATATATATAAACACGCCATAACATAAAAAAACAAACATTCAAATCACAGTGTAACATACCAATAAGTGTGCAGTGGACCTGTTGCTTTGAGTAGACCGATGAAAGAGACAGCTAATGCTAGTTAGACACTCCTTCCTTTTTACAAACACACAAACACTGAACAACGCAACTGGTTCCTCCCAAATGTTGAACTCTGCAAAGACGCAGACGGATTCAATCACAATCAACAGATAACGCTATGTTGGATTGTTGAAAAAGGGGGGGGGGGGGGACATCTTGTATCTACGTTCAAAAGCTAAATGTGGGATGTGCTCCAGTCAGTGCTGCACAGAAGTTGATCTCCTACAGACACTGGTTCCACAAATATGTCCAAAAAATGGAAAAAATATACACAATAGCTGCAGGATCACTATAGTTTATATTTCCTCACACAAAAAGTGAGGAGACTTTGAATCGGTTCAACTTTAAGGTGCACCAGCAGGCAGAGATCACACAAATACATGCCTGCACACAGACAGGCCAACGTGCACACACACACACACACACACACACACACACACTGACATCCACACTTTTACTCACAGACTTCACACCCACACACACACACACACACACACACACACACATACAGGGAGCTACACGATCTGCCAGCCCGTGTGAGAACCCTATACAAGTTATCATATCGTTCAGCCTAAAGGACATCCTCTTTGAAAAGCCCCGCTCACAGACACACCATTTTATTTGTCCTTATAATTTCGGCTTACCGCAGCTGACAAGTGTGATGTCCTTTTATACACCGGCTGAGGGGGGAGAAAGTGCTGACATGGACACTTGTCCCATGAATTTCGTGCCAGCGGCGAGAATCTGCTGACGCCGCCAACTGTCTCAGGAAGAAATCTCAACAAAGAAGTGAAATTAAATGCCGACAACTTCTTCTGTGCTTCCTGGAGTTACGCCCCGGCTTTAATATTTCATACCTGCTTCTTGCATATCTTTTTATTGACAACTATGACCTTACTGGAACTGTGGAATCAAGGCAAAAGACAACATAACAAAGTGCCCTCATTTTTGTGGAGAGCCCTTTAATTATCCTGAAGTAACAGAGAGCAAATTGGATTATTCAAAATATCCAGTCAGACTGTTTTTTTTGAGAGATGCTTCAATTAACAGCAGGTAATGCGATGTTTACAAATTCTATAGAAACATTTTTTCCTCTTCTTCACATATCGAGGTGATTTGCCAAAAATTGGTCTATTGACAACAAACTCTATTCAAGGAACCCTTACTACCAAACTGCTGAGATTATTAATTCTATATCTCACATACAAAATCACTCTTAAAGGGTAACTTTAAAGGAGAAATAAAACCTTTTCTTTACATTTCTCTTGATCCGGTTTGTTTGTTATTGTGTCTAAGTCTAAAGGAGAAGTCTCATTGTGAAACATGAATATCCGTATACTCTGGCTCAAATAAATACGGACGGTCATCGAATTCAAAGACTTCATCCACATTGTTGAAATCATCTAAATATTCAGCCATGACATTGAAAATGTTTTAGATAACACTAAGCTACGCTTTCTGTACTCCAACACAACACTTGTGTTTCCACCATGGATGTACTCCACTATTCCGCCATTGTCTTCCGGAAACACGTCACCCACGAGATTTCAGAACGAGACGTCTCCTTGACCGAGACTCTGTCCATAAAATGACGGTGCCAGCTTGCCCCAATAGCACCATATTGCAGCCTGTGAGCAGCTGCCATCTACAACCTCTACCTCAATACTGGACCAATGTCAGAAAATGTTGTCGCTATTAGTCAGTTAGACACAAAAATATGGGAAAATAGGGTCCAGGTTCTTTGTGCATGGCTGAAAAAATGAAAAGGCTGAGGCTACAGCCATGAGACAGCAACCTGATTCTGCTTTTTATAATTTCACGCACTGTGTATTTTATTACAGGACTGTTTGCTATTAAAACCTATTGCAATCGGAGATATTAGAGATCAGAAGAAAAAGAGCACTACCCAGAACTGGGTGAAGTGAAACAACCCAGTCAAAAAAATATAGGTCACTATGTTGCCTGGAGTCTTGGATTTGATTCCTGAGGTTTGACCTAAAGGAAAAATTCACTCCAAAATAAATTTCACAAACAATGGGGCTATCATCTCGACATTTTCAAACATGATTGTCAGTTTTCTTGCCAAAAGTAAAAATAAAAAAAATATATAATAGAAGAATAATAATGGACAGTTTTCAAAATCCCCTTTGTGGGTTTTGAGAAGACCACAGAAGCCCAGTGTTTGTTGCGGTTTCCCCCCTCAGGATGCTGTATGATTTTCATTTATTTCTCGTGATTGCATGACAGCCTTGGTGGAGAGATGAAGTGTGACCTTGGAGAGAGTGTGGCACCTTGTAGCGCTGTGGGTGCATCAGAGATATCCTGCTTATGTACTGCATCCATCCTAATATGATGGTGGAATGTTATGAATCCATGATTTTATAAAAGAAATGTACAACGTTATTCCCGCGGTGTTTTCCCTTGTGTTTAATGAGAGCTTACAGAGCTTGAATCAAATAGAACTGTTGGGAAGAACTCATCTCAGATCTCACCGAGACAAAGCCCTCAGAGGCTCGTGGGTGGGAATAGTAAATCTGTCGTCCTGGTCAATATGCTGAATATACATATATACTGTATATATATATATATCAATCTCCAGTATACCTGGAGACATATATCTGCTTTGGACCCACTGACTCCCATGAGATGGCTGCTCATGCCTTTACAGATCCCAAATCAAATATTGGCAACTGACTCTATTCCTGACCATTGCTCTTGGTATTTGAGCACTGAATATTTGTGCTGTATGTTGGTCGGTCCACCACTTTGGTCCAGACTGAAATATTTCAACAACTATTGGATGGATTGCCATGACATTTAGCACAGACATTCATACTTCAAAGACGATGTATCCTAAAGAGTTTGTTAGCACCACCACGAAGTTGGCATTTGTGGTTTTGAGTGAAATATCACGACAGCTATTCAATAATTAGCAAATGTTAGCATGCTAACAGGCAAAAACTGAGATGGTGAACATTTTATCATAGTCACTGAGAGCATGTTAGCATGCAGATGTTAGCATTTAGTTCAAAGCACCACCGCCTTACAGAGCCATTATTGTGTTTGTAGACACTTTGTCGTGCTGAAATACCGTTAGCAGCCTCACGTTGCTTAAAAAACTCAAATGTCATTGCGACAGATATCAAAGTAACATCAGAAGATAAACTCACCATAGACTGTGTCTGAGAAGTGGACGTAGTTGCCGGGACGTCACCCATTGGTTTGTGGAGTGCTGTTTTGAAGCCTTGAGTTTGACATTTTGGCCGTCGCTTCTTGATTTTTGCCTGTCGCCATCTTGGTTTTTTGCTGTCGCCATCTTGTTTTTTTGCCTGTCGCCATCTTGGTTTTTGCCTGTCGCCATCTTGGTTTTCTGCAACCAGAAGTGACAGGAGAGGGTGGAGCTAAGTACAACCGAACGGTGACTAAGACATTTTTAGGCGACCAAAATGTTACAATTAACTTTCATGATCTGAAAACACACTGTGAAAGGGTTAAAGTTGTAAGACGAAAACATGGACAACACCCAGACCGGACAACGCCGTGGAGGCGACCTGTCAGTCGCACGGACTTCTTTTGCAACCAGAGGAGTCGCCCCCTGCTGGCTATTAGAAAGAATGCAAGTTTAAGGCACTTCCTCATTGGCTTCACTTCTCAGAACCGGAGGTTGCCCACTAACACATAATACAACCAGATTACTATGACATGATCTTGTAGCTGCATCTGTAAAGGTGTCATGAGAGAGACACGGTTGCATAGCTTGGATCCTGTGGGACTTCCAGGTCCGGTAAGATTAATGAGTAGTGGCCACACAACCGGTAAGCACAGTAATGGACAGGGAGGTAAATACAGCAGTGGAAACACATGTAGTGTTCCCAAGTGGCAGCAAGAAGAAGGAGTATGTGAAGCTGGAGGAATAACAGGGGCTGAGACAGGACCTAGAGAGGGTGTGGAAAGACCGAAGTGGTCCCAGTGATGATGGGGGGCACTTGGGGCCAGGACCTCAATGTGTGGATAATGGTTTCAAGAGAACAACTTTCAAAATCACTGTCAAGGAAAAGCACAGACTTAGAAACAGAGCGCAGAACCCTCAAACTACCAGTAGAAAACTAAGCATTAGAAAGACACCTATAATTTCTAATGTAAATGTGTTTTTTATATATATTTGTATGCAGAGACAGATGGTCTCTGCTTCACTAGATTTAGCGAACAGCAGGAGGCAGGTCAACATTTTCAAGTATGTTCCCAAAGTCGAGTACATCCATTAGTAACCTGGGCTTTAGTCGCCAAAAGCATTTTAGTCAAAATTTTAACTCTGTGCAATCAGTCATTGGAGATGTCGGAACTTGGGTGCTTTTGGGAAAGTCAGCCCTTTGTGTGCAAGCGTGAATCTCTGATAGATAGCGACAGCACAGAGAGTGTGATTTGAGGCGAGTCGGTCAGGAGAAGCAAAGTGAAAAGATGTAAATTTCAAATGTTTCCCCGTGATTCAGATGTGATTGTTAGCTATGCATGTTGGTGTCTTGTTTGTCTCTCTCCTGCACTCTAAACTCTCCCCGTATTAGTCAAGATGCTTTTAAGGGGGGCTGACAGCAAAATGGATTAAATGGGGCTTGCTGACGGAATACATATCAAATCTGCGGGCATGCAATTGTGGGCTGCGGCATTTGCGAGGCTTATGACTTCTGCTGAGGCGGTGGATCCATCATGGCTTGCCTGCTCTCCTCTGCTCCTATTCAGATGTGGTGGAAGAGAGAAGCAGAAAAGGGAAAGAGCTCTTGATCACCTGCTTTGTCTGAAGTGAGTCACCTTGCAAATATATGAATAGCAAATGCAGGAAAAGTAATCTGGAGGCACACTGGTACATCCTCCTATTTGCATACCTGCCAGCCCCTGTAGTTAGCTCCTGCATTTCAGGACTTGGCACCTCAAATACGCAACGGTATGCATATATTTTCTTCCTTTTTTTCTATAACTGTGTCTCTCTTTTTTCCATTTCGCCTTCCTTTGTCTCCTCCTCAATCCTGTCCATCTTTTCCCCTCCTCTATTTGCTTTCACCCACCCCTCCACCCCTCCACCTCACTCATCCCTTTCCCTCTGTCTCCCTCAGACATCAGGGTGTATTTCCCCCCCGGCAGGATGCATGACAGGGGAGCAGGTGGAACAGAGAGCAAATGACAAATCTCTCTCCCTCTCCATCTCACCCACTGTCCTGCCAGAGGCCCTCCTCGGCCTTCCTTGCTTCCTTCCTCCTTCCAGCATCCTATCTGACCACATTGATATTCAAATCTGCTCAGGCTGCATTCCACCTTCTCTCGCTGTGAAGGTCTCGCAAAACCAGCAAGGGAGAAAGAAGGTGGGTTAATGTCCCCACCCTGATTCTTAATCCACAGCTAGACGTTTCAAAAATGACAGAGCATGTGCTGCAGGTGGGGCTCTGCAGCAGCCCACTATGTCCTAAGTTCTGTGATGAAATAAGATAGTTAAGTAAGAAAATGGTCCATCCTTTTTCTTTCCCAAACTTGTGTGAACATTATGTGTTGACGCTGCTTTTGAAAGACACAATCCCCATAGAGGAATGGCAGAAGAAAGAGAGAGAAGACTGTTTGTTTGTCTGTTGTTATTGACATGGTCCCATATGGCATGCGAGTGGAGCCAACGTCTCACATCTGGCCATGAGCTATCATTATCTTTGCCTTCTCCTCTCTGATGAATCTGCCCCAGCTCCTTGCTGAGGAGCTGGGCTTTATTTAATGGGCTCTTTCAGCCGTGGTTTGCTAGGCGGAAGCCTCTTACAAACCCATTTAAAGAAGGGTCTATGGATTTCATGGCTCCCCGGGCGCTCTCTCCTTCTTTCAATAAGGTGAAGTCCAAGGCTTTATCCATCCGTCAATGGGCCAGGGGAACGGTGGATGCAGCACTTTTTAATCCTAGAGATGCCACTGTCCACTGTATGCTTGGCTGTTCCCTGATAGGAGGACCTCCTAGCACAGCTCTCACCTGGGGACTTTTTAGTTCCTGTGGCAGAGCAGATTTATTGTTACACAGATGGGGATAAAGACTGGGCACCTTGGACACCGCCTGCAGACAGAAACGTAGATAAAAGGATGGCGGGAGAGAAGGAGAAAGAGGAGAATCAGATGGTTCGGTAGAAACTATGAAATACAAATTCAAATACATAAGCTTGACATAACACCTTTTATTCATAAGATGTAGCTCAAAGTGCTCCACATAAAACTGCACTTAACAAGACCAAGAGTCTACAGCAGGGGTCTCCAACAAGTAGCTACCTATTTCTGAGTGGGTCGCTAAAGGTTTAAAGAATATGTACATAAATTTGATAACACAGTCACTTTGTAAATCCGCTTCAATTTCTATCCAGTCAAAGTCACAGATATCCGGCCCCCTTCTGACACAAAATGATTATTTGCCAATCAGCTGTGAATTAAAGGAGTTAGGCTGCAGTTTAGTGGCGTACATCCTAAAGAAACACAAAAAGCCCTTTGTCTATGGCGATTGTAATAGAGGTGATGACTGCGGTGGCTGAAACGTTATTAAAGGACCATATAAGTAAGACATAAATTATATCTGCTATTGGCGATGTACAAGTTGGTGCTATGAGCAGCTCTCGGCCACTTCCATTTTGTCAAATTAGCTTTTAGGAAAATAATAATAATAAACTTTATTTATATAGCACTTTTAATTACAAAGTGCTTTACAAAAGTTAAAATAGTGCAAACATCAAGATAAAAACAATACAGAATAAAAACATAAAAAACATAAGCCAAAATAAAATGTTGAACATAAGACTTAATAAAACAGTGTACAAAAAAAGGTACGAAAAAAGGTTGGCGGCCCCTGATCTACAGACCCCTGGTCTACAGCCATGCAAAGGTGCTTTGAGCTAAATGCTAACATGACAACGCTAACATGTTGATGCTAAGCCTCCATGACGCATCCCTTTGGAGGTTTTCCAGGCAGGTCCAACTGGTAAGAGGCCCCGGGGTAGACCCAGAACACACTGGAGAGATTATTTATCTCGTCTGGCCTGGGAACGCCTCCGGGTCCCCCAGGAAGAGCTGGAAAACGTAGCTGAGGAGAGGGACATCTGGAATTCCCTGCTTAGCCTGCTGCCTCCGCGACGAGTGGAAGAAAATGGATGGATGGATGGATGGATGGATGGATGGATGGATGGATGGATGGATGGATGGATGTTCACTATCTTAGTTTTTGCTTAGCATGCTAACATTTGCTCATGATCACTAAATACAAAGTGGCTGAGGCTAATGGGAACATCACTACTTTTTTAAATCTTGACCTGATAGTTCAAGATTTCAAGACCTCACAATCTCAAGACACTTTATTGTCATTCTAGGCGTACAACAAAATTACGTTTGGTAATTTCGAGTGACAGCAGCAACAGAACAGGATAAAAACAAGACAATAAGTTATAAACAACTATATAACTTATTGTCTTACGGTGGTGATGGATGAAAGGTCAGGGGATCATATAAGTTATTACAATTCATCCTGAGGGAAACACGAATGTCTCTACCAAATCTCACGGCAATCCATCCAATAATTGTTGAGATATTTCAATCTGAACAAAGTGGAGGTCCGACAGACTGACATTGCCATCCCCAGAAGCTAGCATGGCTAAACATGTTAAAAACATTCAACCTGAATAAATGGTTGTACACAAACTAAACAAACTATGTTAGCACTTTATGCGCAAAACTCAGAGTTGATAAATCCTATATCAACAGAGAAGAAAAAAACACAATATCAAATAATAAACTGCAGTTTGAGAAAACCTGTATCTTGACATCATCTCTTCTTTCTATTATACCAAACACAAAAGGCTCAGATCATTATCGGGCCCTATTCTATTGCAGTTTACAACAATAAATATAGAAAAGAAGGCCTTAGCATTTTTAACAAAAGAGTACCATTTGTTACTGCCCGTTCATTTGACCGTCTTTCTCTACCGCAGCCACTGGCATACAAATGAAAGGCGTAGTAGGTGGGGAGTGATCGATGTATGATTCAGTTAGTTAGAAGCAAATAAAATGTGGTCAATTTCTGCCCTTTGATAAATCAGGGGTGAGAAACATCCACACCTCTCTCGGAAATAAAAAGTATTTTCTATTCTCAGTCTCTTGACTGCGCCCCAGAGAATTACAGGGCAGTGGTTAATGGCATTATCAGAGGCAATCACTTCACTGAGGTCAGGGAATGAGGACTTGAAAGCAATAAAATTCCCCCACGATGAGAAATTATCCTCCGGCACACACACAGGAACACACACATGCACACGCAATGGTATTTCTATTGTGCTAAAACACATGGCAAAGCACTTTGTAATGAATTAGATCTGCAGAGAACTGTCGTTACATACTGAACATATCTTCAACTGCAGAAAAGTGAATACAGCAGATAAAAGACATAAACAGAAGAGTAGTGCTACTCATTCGGCCAGTAAGTCCACCACTTTGGTCCAGATAGAAATATCTAAACGACTACTGTGCTATGAAATGTTGTACAGACGTTCATGGTTCCCAGAGAATGAATTCTAATGAGTTCGGTAATCCCCTGACTTTTTATCTTGCAGCACCTGCAGGTCAAAGTTTTCAACATCTCAACATCTATAAGATGGATTGGCACACGATTTTGTACAGATATTCATGGTTCCCATGAATCCTTATGATTTCATAAAGTCACCATGAAGTTGAAATTTGTGGTTTTGAATGAAATATCTTGAAAACTATTGGATAGATTGCCATGACATTTGGTAGACGTTCACGTCTCCCTTCGGAAATCCAATACTTTGGTTTATGACCAAATACCTGCAAAACTACAGACATTCCCATCAGCTTCAGCTGTACTTTGTATTCAATGCTAATTAGAAAATGTTAGCATAATGAAGCACTAGCGTTAAGTTCAGTCACGATCATTTTGATCAGCATGGATATCACGATTATTTATCACGATTATTCATTGATTTTAGCGACAACTATTGCACTTTCACATAGCACTGTTTTCACTTTCATGCTGTACTACATTCCTGCTAATGTACAAATTAGGGCTGCACAATGTTAGAAAAAACTGACATTGCAATATTTTTTTCTGCTATATATATTGCAACATGAAAAAATACAAGAATATTCACCCTTCCCCTTTTGTTAGCTACATTTTAAAGTTAAATGCATCAATGTGGTGCACTTCGAGAGCAAAATTAGCAACAATAAGAGCTAAATAAACAATTGTTTGCTCTCAATTTGAATCATAAACACATTGGTTGTATAGATAATATCTATACCCAAAAGTGAAGCCAAAACATCTCGATCACCGGCTGGTGGCTGGATGTTAGTTTAGGAAGCGCTTGATTTGATATGCTGCAGCGTTTTTTCTATGAGCAGAACGCATATTTTAAATTTTATTGTCTTTTATTTTAACCTAAATTTGAAATATCAAGAGTTGACTTGTTGGTGATCTGAGAAGAATAAAAAGCATTTAGACATACCCATTTGTCTGCAAACAGTCCAAGTGTCCAGATCGCTCCTCCACACCATCAGCACCATCATCACCAGAGAAGCAGTCACAGTCAGTCAACCTTGAGGGACACGAGACATAAGCAGGAGTGGCAGAGCAATCCCTCAGCCCTTTAGAAAGGTGATAGACCCAGTGACAACATCTTTAGAATATGATAGCTAAATGAGCTGTTGACTGCATATGCAAATCAGTGGGCAGCATGAAGCCATGTTGGTTCTGTCTTGTCTGGGCCATTTCTTTAACATCAGGGAGTTTCTATACAAGACTCCATCAAAGGTTCAAATGTTAAAATGACTTTTATCTACCTCGATGTGTATGCGTTGCATTTGTTAGGTGCTGATTGAAGTAAGCGAAAATGCATATTTGTCAACAGTTTTTTTTCCTGAAGGTCAGTGGAAATGAATTGTAATGTCATAAAATGTTTTTTAGTTGTCGTCTGATGAAACAATATATAACAAGTTGCTCTTAATAACTAAAGATGCTCTATAAATATGATGATTAGGAACATTTTGAGTATTCATATTTGAAGGGAAACGGCAGCGTTTTTAAGTCTTGAGAGTAAAAAAAGAAACGCTCCCTCTCGGTCCCTTGTTTTGTCTGCCATCACGAATTGTTGTGTTCCACAATATATATAAAGTGCTCCCATTTAAAGCTTAGATTGCTGAAAATGCTTTCAGTTTACACAGCAGGTATATGTATTGTTCGTTGTGCTATTTTGATATGTACTGTAAGTGCACTGTAATGACTGTACTGCCTGTTCTCTTTTGATTTGGAGGAAAATTTCACTTCAAACTACAAAAATCCAACTAAATAAAGGCTCAGAGAAACCTGAATGACTGTTTTCACTCTCGACACCTCGGATTCTGCTCATAAGTCTTGTCATTACTTTTTGTAGATCATCTTTGCAGACTTTATTTTTTTTCATAGTCCATATTTGCATATTCCTGTTTGGAGTTGTGGGGAGCTGCACCCAGCATGCATTGTGACGACGGCAGGGAAACATGCTATACAGGTCTCTAAACAAACATAGGCCTACTCACCTGTGGGCAACTTAAGGCCTCAGATTCACCTGATTTGCATCTGGAAGACAGTTGAACACACGGAGGAGAGCCACGTAAGCACAAGAAGAACATGCAAACAATCAAATTTCACACACAGGGGGTCAGATCCAAGTCTGTTTCAGACGCCCGAGCAACCATTTCTGGTAATCCTAAAGACGTGTGGACATTTATGAAGCATTTCTGATGAGTTAAAGGGCTTATCTAAATGAAATAGTAATTGAATCATTAATAATTCATGATCATTTCTCCATTTAGGCACATGCCATGACAATTTGCTGGATGTAACATCTCCGTCTGAAAGTCCTCGCAGGCAGCCGCCGACGGTTTTATTCCCATTTTTTATGCACATTGTTATACTTGTGTTTTGTAATTCAAGTGATCTCTCACACGGTAGCTGCAGTGTAATTTTTGGGAGAAAAGGCAATTCTGGGGAGATGGTGTAGATACTGATGAAAGAAACAATAATATGTATTGCCATTTCTTTCATCATAATCTCAGAGGAAAAAAAATCAATTTCAATTAAGAAGACATGTCAAAGTCTGTCCAACTATTGGAGGAATGCCTTCATGCTGCTGTCTGTCTTACCTGATAGTATAAAAACACACTAGAACTGAATTCTTATTGTGTATGTACGGGGTTGTCTGTGCTTTATGAGGGAGAAAAGACAAAGAGATAAAAAAAAACAGACAACTTGCAGCACGATCACACTTGTAGGTGAAGATAGTTGTCCATGAAAACTCACACTATCAGGGCGACAATCATTTTATCTCCTTGTTTCTCCTCTGTCCCCTCTCCGCTGGCACACGGTGGACCTCTCGTAATGTTCGCTGACCCATACAGGACTCTGCTGTGTCTCAATTCCAGTCTTGGGAAGTTTTCAAGAAGGTGCATTTGAGTTCTCACCAGCACACAGGAAAATATCTGCAGTAATAAGAAGGTCCACATTTTAATTAACCTCTCAGGTGCCACTCATTTAAATGGCATGTGTGTAATATTTTGTGTGATCTATTAGCATAAATGGAATATAATATTCATAACTATGTTTTCATTAGTGTATAATCAGCTGAAACTAAGAATAATTGTGTTTTCGTTAGCTTAGAATGAGCCGTTCATATCTACATAGGGAGCGGGTCCTCTTCACAGAGTCCACCATGTTGCGTTCATGTTTTTACTATGGCTGTCTAAGTTAACACGATAATTACGCGTTAACGCAAATTCACTTTAACGTCACTAATTTCTGTAACGCATTACTGCAACTGATCTTTCGGAGGTTGTAGCTCAGTTTCAATGGCTCAGTTTTAGAGAGAAGATACTTGCATCATATGAAATTACAAAACCTAAAGAATCCATTGGTACCAACATGTCATACTAGCTTGTCGGGAAGGAGGTTAAATAACACTCCAAACTTACGCTAAATTTTGACGAGGAAAAACTGGCATGTCCATTTTTAAAGGGGTTCCTTGACCTCTGACCTCCAGATGTGAGAATGAAAATGGGTTCTATGGGTACCCACGAGTCTCCCCTTTACAGACATGCCCACTTTATGATAATCACATGCAGTTTGGGGCAAGTCATAGTCAAGTCAGCACACTGACACACTGACAGCTGTTGTTGCCTGTTCGGCTGCAGTTTGCCATGTTATGATTTGAGCATATTTTTTATGCTAAACGTAGTACCTGTGAGGGTTTCTGGACAATATCTGTCATTGTTTTGTGTTGTTAATTGATCTCCATTAATAAATATATACATACATTTGCATAAAGTAGCATATTGGCCCACTCCCATGTTGATAAGAGTATAAATTACTTGACAAATCTCCCTTTAAGGTACATTTTGAACAAATAAAAAATGTGCGATTAATCACGATTAACTATTTTAATCAATTGACAGCCCTAATTTTTATATACAAAAATCTAAAGAAATAGTTAACTGAAGATGCTTGTTGTTAATTAGGAATATCATTTTCACCGTGGAAATGTTGACACATGAATATTAATGCATCCAAAAAGTCACTGGCCACCTTCTAAATCTGTACAGCACCCCCCACCACTCCCGCTCTCCCACCCACCGCTCCGACCATCTGAATCCCTGACGACTGGTCTGTTTTTAGCCGCTCTGGATGGATGGAGGCCTGGCACGGTGTGCGGGGGAGGCCGGACCAGTGGGGATGTCCTGGTGCAGTCTGTCCTCTGCTGTACGCTGGACTCCCGGCCATCCCATATTAATCAGATTTGCCGCAGCAGCCATATGTCCAAGCAGCGTGATAAACCCCGGCTGCTACCTGGCACCCACAGGACGCACTGTCAACACTGTGTGTATTTCACACGAGACATTCCTCCAAAGATCTGTTGAGGCATCAAAAAATGTAACTGGTTAAATATTACATGTATTTTTGTGTGTTTTTAATTTTCTTGAAGGTGCTCTGAGTAAAAAAAAAAAAAGCATGAATAAAGAAAAGGGCATCAGAGGCGACCCTGAAGGAGGAGGAAGTCATTTTTGGGCCAAGTGATCATTTGGAAAAACATGGGGCTACGTACGTCACTGCAACAGGAGAACTGGCAGTATGGACCTGCACTTAAAAAAAAAAGCTCATTCCTGTTTCCATCTGTCACCTTATGCTTAACAGCACATTATATATTTCATATTCTCATATGATTCAGATCTCGAGGTGTCCCATACAGTATTATAGACCCTGTTTGTATCACACTGTTTAACAGCATTGTTGAGGATCTAGCCCTTGTATTAGCACTAGTGACGCGGATAGGAGGTTGGTGATACAAAGACCGACTGGATACCATTTCTTATCTGAAGCTTTCTATTAAATTCCACACAAAAAAAAAAATGCATTCCACAATCCATAATTCATAACCGAATCTCGCAAGAGGCAACACCAACACTTGTCAAACATGATTAACTACGTCTGTATCTTACACAAATTTAATTCCTCTCTGTGTCTCTGCCTGTAAATCAGAGAACAATCACCAGCGAGTCCTCTCACAAGATTTGTGACTGAGGTTTTTTCAGGTGTCACAGACGGGATTATCAGGTGAAAATGTTTTTTTGTTTTTTTTCTGAATGAATAAAAACTTGCTCTTTAATTGAAAACTGCAGAACAGCTCACGTACTTTTTGTTATAATGAGAGCAGATGTTGTTATTGCCATCAACTGTCTGCAAAACACAACAGACAAACATCTCACTCACACAGCAGTGTATATCATACAGATCACAGCCATTACTACAAAGTATTAATAAATAAACATACTGACATTTAGATATATATAATGTTATGTATTAGTATGTGTTGTATTATCTTTTCCCATATTTCTGCAAGACAAATAAATACATCCTAAGCCCAATGTAACTTTCAATGAAATTAGAGCTAGAGCTGCAAAGATTAATCAATTAGTTGTCAACTATCAAATCAATCCCCAACTATTTTGATAATCGTTTCACCGGTTTGAGCAATTTTTTAAGAAAAAAAGTCAAAATTCTCTGATTCCAGCATCTTAAATGTGAATACTATCTGGTTTCTTTACTCCTCTTTGACAGTAAACTGAATATATCAAAACAAGACGTGTGATGACGTCATCTTGGTCTTTGGGAAACACTCATTTTTCGCCATTTATGTCATTTTATAGACCAAACAACTAATCGATTAATCGAGAAAATAATCAACAGATTCATCGACAATGAAAATAATTGTTAGTTGCAGCCCTAGTAGAGACAAGTACAGTAATGCAATTTCACAAATTCTTCTGTCTATCAGGAATAGGGTTGCAATTAATGATTGCTTTCATTATTTTAATTTGTATATTTTCTTCTTGATAAATCGCTGAACTCTTTGGCCCCCCAAAAAACATTAGAAATAGTTTCAAAACACCCATAACAATTTCCTAGAGCCCAAGGTGATGTCTTTTTGTCCGACCCACAGTCCAAAACCACAAAATATTCAGTTTAGAGCTGCAACAATTAATCAATTAGTTGTTAACTATCAAATTAATCGCCAACTATTTTGGTAATTATCAGTGTGAGTAATTTTTCATGAAAAGAAGTCTAAATTCTATGATTCCAGCTTCTTGAATATGAATATTTTCTGGTTTCTTTCCTCCTCTATGACAGTAAGCTGAATATCTTTGAGTTGTGGACAAAACAAGACATTTGAGGACGTCATCTTGGATTTTTGGAAACACTGATTTTTCACAATTTTCTGACATTTTATAGACCAAAACAACGAATTGATTAATCAACAAAATAATCAACAAAGAAAATAATCATTTGTTGCAGTCCTAATAAACACACTGGCATTTAGATAAATATATTATTATGTATTAGTATGTGTTTTATTATCCTTTCCCATAATTCTGCAAGACATACAAATACATTATAGGCCCACTGTAACTTTCAATGAGCTCTATTGTGAACTTAAAATCACGAATTCAGCTGCAAGAATTAAAAATCAAACATAAGATCAGTTATAAATAAAAAATAAATAATGAAGGCAAAAAGATAATCTTTTAAAAAAGAATAGTTTGAGTGTATGAAAACAAAAGAACTCTATGTTTCCCATGAAATTGACCTCATATCAAACTATGTCTTACAGTGCAGTAATGTGACAAGAACACACAAGAACCGTGTAAATAATCTGAATATATATTAAGTGCATCATGCCACGGTAATAAGCGTAACCAACACGTGTTACATTTTATCCAACAAAAGCCATCAAACGTTCTCAGATGACATTATAGTCGCTCAATCGTGCAAGGTTTGTCCTCGCTGCCTGCCCACCCTCCCATGTGTGCCCCTTCTCTTCTTAGCCGCTCAACCCCCACCCACCCACCACCCACCTCCCACCCATCCTCACACTGACATACATCTGTGCAGGACCCTGCACCTTTTGTCTTGGGCTCCCTCTTTGTTAGCAGCTGGTGGACAGAGCAGCAGCCTGCAGCAGCAGCAGCAGCAGCATCATGTCTACTTTACAGTAATGACAACATACTGCAACACATCGGCCATTTTTATTTCCTGAATGAGGGACACAATTAATGTATTATGTCTTATGTAAAATTTATTGTTTGGATTTTATTTGAATAAATATGGGGGAGTGTGGTAATGATAATTGGATGGAGGCAGTGTTGAATGGGACTGGTGCTTATTATTTTATTTTTTTATATATTTATTTTATTATGTATGAATGCATTTTGATATATTTATTTTTTATAAAATTGGGATGTGTAACAACTCTGTATTAACACATCTATCTATCTATCTATCCATCTATCTATCCATCTATCTATCTATCTATTATCTATCTATCTATCTATCTATCTATCTATCTATCCATCTATCTATCTAAATATCTATCTATCTGTCTGTCTGTGTTGTTGTCTGGTTGAAGTGTGAAGCAGCATCATCACCACCAAAGTGAACTGCAGATAACCCCATGACGTGGCACACACACAGTATGGAAAGCCTATATAAAATCGCCGGAGCCCGCATCATGTATCTGGTGGTGGTCTGAGCCGCTGATAAGGCTTTGCAGCTGATCTGACTTCAGTCTAGATGAAGGATGAGCTTCTCAGACGTAGACGTTGTCCATCCTGCTGATGCTCCCTCGTCTCGTCGTAAACTCTTGTGCACCCTCTGGTGCTTGCTAGTCTCCCAAACTTCTTTGTGTAGCCTGCTTTGCAGATTGTCTTCCTTGTCTGTGTGGTTGCTCATTATTCAGAGACAGACGGATCTCAGGTCATCTGCAGCTGCAGCAAAGGAGAAGCAGGAAAGATGGCGATCATCCATTAGACCGACCGGGCGCACGCATGAAATACGAGGACAACTTTTGGGAGGATCGCTTGAGGAGAAGATTGTACCAGTGAGTTTTTTTCTCTCTTCCTCCTCTTTGCACTATATTTCCAGTTTCGCACAAGATTTTCGGCTGGGGCTTTCAAGGTCTGCGAGAACGTCGGGTATGGTAGATCATGGGATATAATTTGGAGAGCGCCTCGTGAATGACCTGGAAAGAGCTGATCCCCCCCCCCCCTCTCTTCCTCCACCACCTCCACCACCTTTTCTCCCTTCAGTCCAGCCGACTTGGGGAGAGCAAGCCGGGGAGAGATTCCCCCGTCGGGTGTGCGCTCCATGCAGCCAAAGTCAAGTGGGTTCTTCTCGCTCCCCCAGTTAATACCCGAGCCGCTTCCTTTGCTTCCTCGCTTATGTCGCCTCTCGGGTTTGTTGTCAAAGTGACACAAGGAAATGGACGCGGAGGGTGTAGAGAGGGTCGCTGTGCGTGTTTTGGGCTGCACCGGAGCTGGAGTGGGTTTGTTATTCTGACATGTCTGGTCAGGGGGATTACTGCTCCCCACGGCTGCTGCGCGTCCCCCCTCTCCGGCCGTGCGTGTTGCTGCGCGTTAGCTTCATGGAGAAGCCATTGCACGGATTGCTCTCCTCTCCCAAGCAGCCTCCATTAGCGACACAGAGGAGCTGGCATAGTCCAGTCACACACACACACGCACACGCACACACTATGAAAGCCATGTCCAGTGTGAGGAAGCTACATGTCTCTCCTCCCCTGCTCCTCTCAAATTTAAACCTGCTGATTTGGAGTCCACAGTGTTGGAGCTCTCTCTTGATGGTGGTGGTGAAATGGTGGCTTCATTTATTTTGCTCTTATTGCAACCCTGCACTGTTTGGATGCCTGTTTGCTGTCACTGATCTCAAGTCAGGTATGTCAGAGCTACTGGTAGGGCTTCACCATAAAATGGAGGAAAGCAGATGAGTCTCCAAGGAGAGAGCCCTGGAGTCAGACAGGCAGGAACAAAGGTTGTGTTCATACATGACATGGCCACAATCTTCTTCTCCTCCTCCTCCTCCTTCTTCTTCTTCTTCTGCTTTTTCAGCTCGGAAGTTGCTACAGGAAGCAGAAGAACTCTGAAGTGAGGTCCTTTAGTGGTGCTTTCAAGGTTAACTTTCATTTTTGCATGATTTAAACACAGTGTGGCTCGTAGATATGTAGGATTTTTTTTCTTTTGGTGTGAGATTTGCAGATGACACTTTTAGGACGGCAGGCTTTCTGATTGTGATGTCTGAGGGACACGTGGATGAGACAGGAATTTCAATGCTGAATTATGCAGTGTTTTTGGACGTGCAGGTAGTTAATGTTCAACAAAGTGCTCTCAAAACTCTCTTTCTTCTCTCTGTGTGTGTGTGTGAGGCTGAAGTAATGGCTGCAGATCTTAAAGGAAGTTCTCAAGATGATTTTTGTTTTGGATGAGTTTTGGGTGAAATGATCTGTTACCTACACACTCTGTGATGGCTTTAAAATCAAGTGTTTTTATAGTCTAATTATTTGCACAGCTGGTTATTGGGGTGACACACGTGTGACTTATCTGTCTACTTGTTTCAAGTATATTCAAATACTTTAAAAGTTATTCAGACGAATGGATTTATAACAGTACGGAGCCCTATGTTGTAATGCACCCTATGTCCACTGTGCACCCTTAGGTGACTTTTCACACGTTATATCCTAAAGGTGTCTGTTGACCAGCCCGTCAGGACAGAGAAGGAGGTGTGTTTGCAAGCTGTATAGTGTGTTCCTGTGTGTGTGTGTGTGTGTGTGTGTGTGTGGCTGTGTGCTACGCTCTGCAGTTCCCCTGGCCACTGTGTGAAATCTTGCTGACAAGGAGACTGCGAGCTTGACACACTGTGCTGCGACAATGCCGGGGCTGAGAAGAGCAATCAAAATGGTGGCGATGCTCCTTCTCCCTGGCGTGGCAGCAGGGCAAACAGGTTCTCAAGGAGGAGGTGATGTAGAGGACAGGAATCTGCTGCCGTCGACACATTTGGTCTCGCAGACGGGTGGCGATGGATACAGTCTGGTGGTAACGGTGGATGTTCTGCAAATGAGCCCGGTGATTTAAACTCTGGATGTGACTGTGATGTTTCTTTCTGGGGGAACTACTGACGCCGTCTGCTGTCTGTAGAGTTCCTGTAGTAACTTTCACACGCCTTCAACACATTCTGGACTCTCTCTAAAGCTCATTCGTGCTGCTGCACTATAAACTAATCTGTGAGCTCAGGTTTTCAGTTCAACTCCCCAGCTAAGGTCATTCGGGTCAGGGTTGTTGGCTTTTGCTGTGGCAGAGAAGGTATTGATAGTTTTATAGTAGAGGCTGGATTACTAACAGTGGGGGACTGCGCCGGGGCCCCCAGACTCTCAGAGGCCCCCGAAGTCCCCAGGTTCTCTGTGTGGCAATTATTTTGTTGTAATTACATTAATTACACATGGTAATATACACACCTGAAGTATTTAAACAATGAAAAGCTCAGGGCCCAAAGGTGAAGCCCCTGTCTGTCTTATAGATGTGTTTAAATTGTAAAGATGAAATGATGGGTCAATTATTCAATTGAGGATTTGCTGCTTTTCTGTGATAAAACAATAGACTGTATATAAGGAGTGGACGTAGTCACCATGACGTCGCCCATTGGTTTGTGGGCTTTAATGGTTTTGAAGCCTCGTGTTTGGCGTTTTGGCCGTCGTCATCTTGTTTTTTGGCCGTCGCCATGTTTGTCTTTTGCGACCAGAAATGACACAAGAGGGTGGAGCTAAGTACAACCAAACGCTCAATAAGACATTTTTAGGCGACTTAACTTTCATGAAGTGAAAACACACTGTGAAAGGGTTAAAGTTGGAAGATTAAAACACGGACAACTCCCAGACCGGACAACGCTGTGGTAGCGACTTGTCAATAACAAGGTAGCCCCGCCCTAAAGCATACCCTGCTTTATGGTCTATTTGACTCTAAATGGGACCATAATTTACTAAATGAACATCATGCTGTATTGAAGAAGACTTGAAACTAGCGATTGAGACCATAAACTCATGTTTACAATGTTTACTGAGGTAATAAAGTGAGAAGTAGGCTCATTTTCTCATAGACTTCTATACAATCAGACTTCTTTTTGCAACCAGAGGAGTCGCCCCCTGCTGGCTGTTAGAAAGAATGCAGGTTTAAGGCACTTCTGCATTGGCTTCACTTCTCAGACCTGGAGGTTGCCCACTAGATATAACTGATATAATTGTAAGCCGTTGCTTTTCTTTGGCATAAAACATTTTAGTAAATTGAATATCTTTGGATTTTAGACTGTTAATCAGATGAAACAAGACATATGAATATGTGGCCTTGGGCTGTGGGAAATTAAATTGAGAAAATAATCAGAAATTGCTGCCCTAGTAAATTGGATTTGATATTTTAGTTAATATTCTGCTTACATGATGCATATCTTTAAAAGAAAAATGTGTTTAATCAATTTAACTGACATACATGGGGCTTGGTTTTCCAGAGTATAAATACTGGTTGGTTTCTTGAACTTAATCCGGCCATTCCTCTAACATCTTCATATTTCTAAAGTTTCTCCATTTATAATATATGTATACATCATTGATTTATTAAATGGATAACATAGCATTTTGCAACATGCTATAAGATACTAACACTTTTTTATATTGACCCTTGTAGCTTTAATTATACGGTCCAAATTTGTTACTCACTAAATATTTGTATCATATAAGTGGTTGAATTTTACCTCGACATAAGACTTCTTTTATTACTGCAGTTCAGCTTTAAGGTGACGGGGCAGAACTGAACTATAGATACTTTTAGAAAAAAGAATTACATAACTGGATTTTTGCAAGGTATTTCAGGATTACGCTTAAAAAGCTCGACAGTGAGGACAGAGGATTAAACAAGAGAGAGACTCCTGTGATGGTTTGAACGCTGGAAGGAAGTGGTTGTGAAGCTCATCACTCACCCTGATACTCTTTCTGTGTCTCTTGCACACACAGACACACACACACACACACACACACACACACACACACACACACACACACACACACACAAACACACACACACACACACACACACCCCCCTCCCCTCTCCCTCATTCACTCACTCACATTGGGCGATGCACTCCTCCATTCTTCTCTACCTGGGGCAGTGAAGAAGGCCAGGGAGACGCACAAAAGCAAATTGAAATGCTCCAGTGAGTGCTTTCTTGACATGATGCATGGCTCATGAGATGCAGCCGGGCCCTGCTGCTACACTTGTAAAGTGTGCTGAAACACACAGGCCCCAGATCCACAACACTATAGTCATTACAGCACAGCTAAAAACCTCTCTACTTACTGACCTTCTTCACTCCATAAAACACATTTCTGTCATGATTTGGATTCTTGATTTAGATATGGAAGCACGTAAAAACCTGCCAGGATTCTTTGAATAATTTGATGCTGTGTAACTAGGTACAGGCCTTTTTGAAAAGCTAAAAAGCAACATCACGTTGGGGGTTTAAATGGAACAAGGAAGTGGCTCGCTGGAGGTGTCATTCCAGTTTCTGTTGTCAGTTGCCACGTTACACTGCTGCAGAACTGGTTCCCCCTCTCTGCTTTCCATCAGAACATCAACAGTTCAACGTCACCTTTCCCCTCCTGGAAATAAAAATGCTTGTAGCTCAGTATAGCTCACAGATGCTCGTCTATAGAGGGGGCTAGCTTTATAGAAAATGAAGACTTGCAGAAGAAATGAAGAGGCAGTTTGTCCGGTGAGATAAATTAAGCCATCTACTCAGGTTTCCGGCCTAAATTCAGGATTTGTGCCCTTCTCGTATAAGACACAGTGAACCAACTCTGTCAGCCTCGAGCTGCATGTGGTGGAAAAAAAAAAATCCTGAATTCTTTGGAGACGCCCGTTCCTTTGGCAGTGTGGTGCCACCGGACAAGGCCTTCATTGAGCAGGAACAGGAGTGGTCTTGTAGAAGGGATCCACACTGGCTCGGCCTACGAAGCAACAGAGCTGTCCAAGGACGATTAAATATTTAAGAGCTTGGAAAGGAGGTCTCGGTGGTAAGTTAATATTGATGGGTCTCTCATCTTTCCCTTCTCAAACTTGTTGAGCTGCCTCGAGAGGTCGGTTTGGCGAAAACCTGGAGAGGAACCTCACCTCTTCTTAGATAAACTTACCAAAAAGCTATCCAAAAAAATCTTTCCTCCAACGTTCCTGCGAGCCAACCAGACTGAGTTGGATTTTTCTGCTCTTTCTCTTTATTGCTTCCTGTGTCCTCTTTTGGTCACTCTGAAATACTCCATCCTGACTAGCTTGTAACCTCACCCACTCCCTGTAACTGTAGTAACTGCCATGTCAGGCTTATAAGGAAGTCAGCATTGCAGTGTTTTCTGGCAGTTGTCCACTGAGTCCCACTTACAAGAAACCCTTCAGTGCATCTCACAGCCTTTTCTTGTAATCTTTTTTCGGTGGAAGATGGTTTTGCTCGTAGCGAGAAGGAAGTCACATCCATAGACTGTATAGCAGAAGTGGACGTGGTCACCGCGACATCACCCATTGGTTTTGTGGGCTGCCGTTTTGAAGCCTCGGGTTCAGCATTTTGGCCGTCGCCATCTTGTTTTTTTGCAACCAGAAATGACACGAGAATGGAGCTACGTACAACCGAACGCTGAATAAGACAGTTTTAGGCGACCAAAAAGGTTATAATTAACTTTCATGAACTGAAAAGGGTTAAAGTTGTAAGACGAAAACACGGACAACTTCCAGATCAGATGTTTTGGACTTTTGATTGAGGTGAGGTACAAGCCTTCGGTGGAAGATGGTTTTGCTCGTAGCGAGAAGGAAGTCACATCCATAGACTGTATAGCAGAAGTGGACGTGGTCACCGCGACATCACCCATTGGTTTTGTGGGCTGCCGTTTTGAAGCCTCGAGTTCAGCATTTTGGCCGTCGCCATCTTGTTTTTTTGCAACCAGAAATGACACGAGAATGGAGCTACGTACAACCGAACGCTGAATAAGACAGTTTTAGGCGACCAAAAAGGTTATAATTAACTTTCATGAACTGAAAAGGGTTAAAGTTGTAAGACGAAAACACGGACAACTTCCAGACCGGACAACGCCGTGGTAGCGACCTATCAATCACAAGGTAGCCCAGCACTAAATCCTACCCTGCTTTATGGTCTATTTGATTCTAAATGGGACCATCATTTACTAAATGAACATCATGCTGTATTGAAGAAGACTTGAAACTAGCGATTGAGACCATAAACTCATGTTTACAATGTTTACTGAGGTAATAAATCAAGGAGAAGTAGGCTCATTTTCTCATAGACTTCTATACAATCAGACTTCTTTCTGCAACCAGAGGAGTCGCCCCCTGCTGGCTGTTAGAAAGAATGCAGGTTTAAGGCACTAACGCATTGGCTTCACTTCTCAGACCCCGAAGGTTTCCCACTGGTCACATCATACAAATAATATACTTTACTGGATTGGAGTTTATGATGAGAGCTGACCTTAGTCCGTGTTCCCAGTTATCCGTATATGTTGTTCGAGATGATACAGATCTATTTGAGACAGCAGCAGATTGATTTACGTCAGGAAATGGTTTCCGAGGAGAGATGGACTACAAAGCCGTGTGGAATGTAAGGTTTCCTGGAGTGATTGTTTTTGTGGAAAAACACTTCCTGGTTTCTCTCCAAGATCTGTCCTTGGACATCCTTCACTTGCCCGGCTCTTCAGCGGGTTGTTTATTTAGCCTGTGTGTTTCAGTTTGAGGACATCTGAATGAAGCCTGTTTTCAGCTTAATATGTCTGACTGTGAACATGTAGGGTTTATGTATTACGTACGTGGAGCTGGAGCAGCAAATAAATTAGTTTTTTTTGCCGTAGCCTACTTGTGTACAGTACTTGATAGAATTCGTTTTCTGAGAATTTTTCTCTTCGGGCTCGAGGGAAGGAACCTCTCGAGAAAACCAAATATATCTACCTATTCCTTCCAATATAAAATTGTAAAAATAATCACGCCTGAGGCTATTAATTAAATTGTGCACTTAATCATTTTTTGGATGGAATATTTAATCATGTTGCTGAGGGTTGCCCCATGTTTCATCTTTTATGCTTTTCAGTCTAGAAAACAAGGATTTTTACCTCTCTAATAGAAGCACTAACATGTTTACTGTAGAACATGTTGGGTCACCTGTGTTTGATGTTATCTACTGAAGCTTACACACATCTTCTGAAAGTTTTGTATGATTGAAAGCTCCGCATTTAGAGGCACAATCCTCAGATCTCTCTAGGATGTTGTCTCCAGCTTGTGATGAGCGCCAGAGCCGCACTCTAGGTGGCCATCTTTTGCAGCGAACAAAAAAACCGCACGTCTCACTTCTGCTTTTGCTGACGGCCATGACAGTCAGCAGAGGAACAGACAGACAGGAGGGGAAGCTGCTCGCTCAGGTCTTGTGCTCTTAAAGTTAAACACTTCCATCTGTGTAACGAGATAGCGGAGCGAGCGGAGGCAGCAGCTCCTCTCAGCTGAGCTGCAGGACAGTCAAAGACCTTGAGGAGCACAAAATGGTGGATGGCCGTGCCACTGATACTCCAGCCGTGATTGGCAGTGTCTCCTTGGCCACAGTGGGGCAGGCTGCGTGAAATGGAGTCCTCTGTGTGGAGCGTTTGGCCCAGCCTCAGCTCTGATGCAGAAGATAATTCTGTCAGCCCCGAGAGAGGGAGAGGGAGAGGAAGCCAAGTGAGGTGACTGCACTAAAAGAAGGTTGAGCTTCCAGAGATCTCAAACCGTGCACGTCTGCTTGCTTCCACCTATTATCCTCCTCACTCAACTACTTGATTTTCTGGGTTCTGACTTCTGTTATTAACTGTGTTTTTTTCATTTGCTGCTTTTTGCATTGAACTAGAAAAAAAAGACCAGCTTAGATGAAAAGATTCATTTTTGGTTTGGTAACAGGAATGAAGAGAGGGACTATCTGAGGGTATTCATTATCTAACCTTCACACCCAGCAGGCTTTAGCCGAGGGATTTACCAGCCCTCTGTTTTTGTTGCTTTGTGAACATTTCCAGGCTTGAAGGTCACATAAATATCTCTGAAGGCTAATGATTAAAGGTAAATGCAGGAGATGTAAAAGACTGTAAGCGGCTACGTTTTGAATGGAGTAGTATTTTTAAATACGGTGAGTTTTCACCATGACAACCTGAAGACAGTCGCCACACAAGAGATGGCCATTAATGCTTGTCTCCTCTTAATCTGCTTGGTCATTATCTTCTGTGCAAAAGAGGGCAAATGTTGCTACCGAGTGCTCTGTGTTGCAGCCGTCCCCTTTCTCAGAAGGAACAATCTGAGCCCTTTGCTAAACACAAAGGCTACCCTTGGAGCAAGGTTACTTGTACCATGATGGCCAGCTTCTTTCTTTTTCTTTTCTTGGGTGCAGCTTTAGAGAGAAACATGTAGCAAATTAGCAAGTTGGATGTCTTTGATTGAGAAAGAAGCCGTCTCGGTTTGCATAGACCGAGTATAAAGAGGGGAGCGAGTGCAGCGATATTAAGTATTAAAGGCCGTCTGACTGGGTGGGTGATGTCAGGTAACCATCTGTCAGAGAGCGGCAGACTGACAGTCTGACCTTGCAGTATGGGCGACGCCGACATAAAATAGAAAACTATCATCTCTTCCTGGGATTAGTGTAGTATTTGCGACTGGGAGCCATGCTAATACGGCATTCCTCCTTCTCTCTTTCAGCTTCTCCGTCTCTCTTTTTGATGTGAGGTCTTGCTTGAAGGCCTCAGTCAGCAGAGTACTTTGAGGTCCCGAGATCAAAATCCTTCAGTCCTCTAGACACTGCTTGTCCTTTATGACTGAGGTGGTGCATGTTCGTGTCATGCGACGCATTAACTTTGATGTTGAATCAGATGATATCCCGAAGCATGATAATGATACGTAAACCAATTTTTAAAGGGCAGCAATATTGTGTAAACACTAGGGCTGTCTAAGTTAACGCGATAATAACGCGTTAACACAAATTTCTTTTAACGCAACTCATTTCTTTAACACAACTTGTGATTTTTAGGTTGTAGCTGGCTCAGTTTGAAAGTTAGAGTGAAGATACTGGTATCATATGAAACCAGAAAACCTAATGAATCCATCAGTACCAACCAGTGGAGGCTCGTCCATAGAGGCAGAGGAGGTTGCTCCTCCTCTATTTTTTGGGAGCAAGAGGGAGATGAAAATATAAAAGAGTAATTGGTTGAAATAAACCATTACCAAATCTCATTATCATTTATAAACAAATTTTTCTCTCTTCTTTGGAAAAAATCCATTATTTAATAAAGTCTAATTGAAATGCCTCAACAGCAGCACCTGCAGGTCAGAGGGGAAAGGGCAGCCTGTGTGTGTGAAGTGTTTGTGGCATCGTGGGGGGGAAGGTGACGCTGTTGTTGCCTGTTGGGCTTGAGTTTGCCATGTTGTTATGTATGATTTGAGCATATTTTTTATGCTAAATGCAGTACCTGTGAGGGTTTCTAGACAATATTTGTCATTGTTTTGTGTTGTTAACTGATTTCCAGTAATAAATTTATACAGACATTAGCATAAAGCAAGCATTTTCCACTTCCATGTTGATAAGAGTATTAAATACTTGACAAGTCTCCCTTTTAGGTCACATTTTGAACAGATAAAAAATGTGCGATTAATTTGCAATTAATCACGATTAACTATGGACAATCATGCGATTAATCGCGATTAAATATTTTAATCGATTGACAGCCCTAGTAAAAACACATTAAAAAGATTCATTTTGTTCCATTAGACCTGCATTCAGTCGATTTAATAGGATGGTGGTAAGCCTACATGATCTTTTCCTTTACACAGAATCCTTAAGGGTCGCCTGGGCCTGAGGTGTTTCTTTGTAACGCCCTCTGAATGTGACACCAGTGAAGGTCAGACTGCAGACAGATCAGCGAAGCTCGCTGGGTTGCAGCGTGTGAAAGGCTCTGCACCTGTATTTACCAGTCCTCCGAGTCAGTCAGGGATAACTGGAGCTGGTTTCCTGAATGTTCACCAAACAATCTCAATCATTCAGTTAAAGTAAACACAAAAGGTTTGTAGTCCCTCTGCGCATGTATGCACATACCTCATTAACTCAAGGTTAGTTGCATTGAAAATCAAGAAGTGAGGTACTTTTGCTTAAGTGAAGTGATTCCAATTGGATCAATTAAAATATTATCAGTGAAAGTCAAAGTGTACAAGCGTGGACAGCAAGGAGCCAACGCAACATTTTTGAGATACTGCAGAAAGATTAAGACATTAAATCAAATTTAAGAGCCTTTCATTTTTTTCTGTAACACAATGAAGACAAACTTGAAGACTTGGAGGAATTATGGCACCATGAGGACCTTATCTAGATCAGGTCATCTTGATATGATGGATGGTCATGTAAAGAGGAAGCTCTAAAGGAAAAACTACCAAGAGGCCAACGGCAAGCTAAAAATAACTGAAGGACTGTATAGCATGAGTCTATCCACACCATGCTTAGCAAGAGTTTCATGTGTTCTTAACACTTCTGAGCTGAGCGGTAGGGCGACTCCTCACCAAAAACCACATGCTAATTTTGCAAGTGTGCGGTTCATTCCCGTGACAGGAAATGGAACTCGTGATCTGACAAAACTAAGGTAGAATGTTTTGATCTGAGTTCCTAAATATAGAGCAACGGCACATCGAGTACAGGTCAAACAATGCCTACTGTAACGCATGCTGGTGGCCCGTAATACTACACAGCTGTTGTGTAGGCCACAAGACGAAAAGTTTAAGACACTAAGACGTTTTCTGGTAAAATGTTCCCCCGTAAAGAAAAACCAAAAGTGAACCAGTGCAGTCTTACATCGTGGGCAGACATTTAGCTCCATTTAAAGCAATCCTATGTACATTTTTCTGAACTGCGGCAACACATGGTAGTTACAGGTTAAAAAGGTAAATGCTAAAATAAAGTTTAAAGGTGGCACAAGTAGAGAGGAGGTCAATAGGCTATAGCCAAAATCTTCTATCCCAATATCGGTCATTTTGTATCTTGATAACGATATATATCACGATATAGCATGTTTTCTGGTAATTCAATACATAAATAGTCTATATGAAATAGCCACCTGTTTTTTTATATACACCTGTGAATGAAATACTTGACAAATAAAAAGCACTGAGTATTTTCTCACTTAATTAAGAACTTAAGTGCAAAATTAACAGAACAGTTTCAAATGAAACTGAGGAAAAAAATGATTAACATTTCCACTGACTATGTTTACATGCATGCACACAAATACAGAGTAATCAAGAGTAATTAAAACAATAGTTTGATTTAACTGAGTTTGATCAGATTTTTTGAGAAATTTAAGGTAGTATGTGCTTCTTATTATCAATTTAGATGACGTAATTGTGTATGACGATATCTTCATATACGATTTCATCACGATTCAGATTCCATTGAAAGACGATAAATTACCATATTGAATTATCGCCCAGCCCTAGTTACAGAGCAATATCTGTCTAAAGTTTGCTAACGTTAGCTAGCATTAGCCACCATAAGCTACTGGTCATACCAGACCAAATAAGGCTGTAGCAGCAAAACCCCTGAGTGTGTTGGACTGAGCAAGGGTGTGTTTTATTTCCTAATTTACATTTGTAAGAGCTTCAATGCAGATTATTTTGCTTGTGTTAGCTGCTGTTAGCTGGTTAATGGTTGACCTACTTTTTTGACGCCATATGCTTCCTGAAACAGATTTGTTGTCAGATTAACACCAGTGTTTTTAGTCAGGTGGCTGATAATATTTTATGACAGTGTTGATGATTTTGGCCACTCTCAGTGACTTTAGGCTCGGTTGATTCATTATTAACATGATATGGTCTCAGTATATTAGCTGCATAGCTGGTGATTTATCTTAATGATGCTGCTCAATCTGCCATTTTTATTCAGCATATTGACCTTGGAGAACAAAAAACTAAAACAGACTCTATGAATACGAGTTGGAAAATACCCTAAAGTTTGGATGTAATTTAAGCTTAAAATAATTAAAATCAAAATATTGGAAGTTAAAATGTACGCCAACTGTTTACAGGGATGTGTGTGATGGCATTACTGTTGTTTTTTCAGCTCTATTCTCCTTTTTCTCTGTTGTATTTCATGCCATTCCCCTCCCTTTCATTCCATTCCAGCAGATGTCTGATGAATGTTATGACAAAACGTTTATACCGAACATTATTGATTCCTCACATCTCCTCTGAAAAGGCCCGGTCCATTGATCGGCCAGGTGGGATCGATGTCTCATCTCTGTGTATTCAGACTTTCTCAAATAAGCAGCAGCATGTGATCACATCATTTTAAGGACACTGACTGCTCTGATCACAGGCAGCGAGGGGTGAGGTCACTGTCCAGCTCACTGTTGTTCTTATCACTGAAAGGCTGCTGTAATGAAACAGATATGCTCATCAAGACTACAGTAACACGATATCTATCTGTCACATTCAGGTGGTTCGATTGTGGTCTTGTAAATTAATTCCAATGTCAAAATCTATCAGATTAAAGTGGATTATTATTACATGTTTACATGTATATCCAATAATCAAGGTATTAGAGGCCAAAGTGACAGCTAACGTTGCTAGTTAAAGGGGACACATGCTCATTTTCAGGTTCATAGTTGTATTTTGGGTTTCTACTAGAACATGTTTACATGCTTTAATGTTCAAAAAACACATTATTTTCCTCATACTGTCTGTATGAATGTACCTGTATTCACCCTCTGTCTGAAACGCTCCGTTTTAGCGCCCGTCTTTTTAAGCCCCCCCTCCCAAAAAAGCCCAGTCTGCTCTGATTGGTCAGCGTTTCCGGTCTACCGCCGTCGCCGTCTTCACAGCGTCACTGCAGCCAGGGACTCGCTGGGTGTGTCACCTACACTGAGTTTAGCGGCGCTTATACCGGTGACTGTATAGTTGTGACATCACAACGTTACGGATGTCCTGGCAGCACATTTAAAGGCACAGTTTCGGAATACATTACACGTGCATTTCTTGGGATTGAGCATTTTGATATTTTCACAGTATTCATATAGCACTTAGAACCGCTTTATAATCAAAAAAAGACATGGAAATCTCCCTTTCTACAGTATAGGACCTTTAAAGTCATATGGGGTTCCAGCCAGGGAAGTTGGGTGATATAGGCATCATTATTTTCCGATTTTAAAAATAAAAAAACACTAAAATATATTTAAAAATTGTGGATATCTGGTTTCAAAAATAGTGTTAAAAAAGATCAAATGTGTGCGCTAACATGCTCACATTGACAATGCTAGTTTATATTTAGAAGGTATAATGTTTTGCTATTTAGCTCTAAACACAAACTACAGTTGAGGCTGATGGGAGTGTCATTGGTTCTGCAGATATTTTGTCATAAACCAGAGTTAAATTTGACTTGATGATGGATCTACTGTAGATAAAAAGTCAAGGGACCACCAAAGTTATTAGGATACATCTTCTGGGAACCATAGATATCTGCACCAAATTTTATGGCAATTCATATAACGTATCCTCATGCAACAGTTTGTGTGATATCTTACGTTACATGCATACAATCTTTTCAAAATAAACTTCCATCTTTACAGGAAACAACTTAGTTAGGTTTAGGCAACAAAACTACTTAGTTAGGAAAAGATTGTGGTTTGGGTTAAAATAACTATGGATGTGCCGTTACTAAAGTACTAAGGTAGGTGACAAATAAATCAACATTAACTTCTGGTTTTACACGGGGTACGAACACCGGTCTCCTGGGCGAAAGTCCAGGGTTTTTTGACCCACCCGTCCACCACGACCTCCTCCCTACTCGGCATTTGTTGCTCTTTATACTTCCTGGTTCATGATTATGTGGATTAAATACAAAATGATTTTGTGGGATATATATACAAATTGTATTACTTTTCGTAGGTATAGCTACGAACGCTGAATGAGCACAGCCTGATCCATACATTAGTTGTTGAGATATTGCAGTCTGGACCAAAGTAATTCACTGACCATGGTTGAAACTGCCAAACATTTGCCAGTTTCAGCTCCTCAGATATGAGGATTTGCTGCTTTTCTTTGTTGTAAACTGAATATCTTTGGGCTTTGGACTATTGGATGGTCAAATTGGGTTCTTAAAAACTGAGACTGGCATTTGTCACAATTTTTTTGTCATTTTAGAGAAATAATAAACAATCTAATAATAAAACTGTTAGTTGCAGCCCTACTATTATGCAAAATCTGCACCTCATTGGCATTTTTTCCCTAGTTTACTCTTCACCTGTTCACTTTCCTTCCCAAACTCCTTTTAGCATGAAGACTTTGTTTACTGTAAACTTTGGTGTCTTCTTGTAGCAGGAAGCCCAACACTTTTGAGTGCAAGGGGACATAACAACAGTTTAATTTAATCTGCTTTTCATGAAAATCTGTAAAACCCCAAAAACGATGAGCAGAAGCACAGCACTCACCTACAGTGTCTCTACTTTACATGCTTACTAACACAATAACAGACTCCCGTGCAATGTTGTGGTTGTATCCGTCAATATGTTATTCTTATGTGTAGGGATTAGGCAGCGGCAACAGTATTGGAATATGAAGGTCATTCAGGTCGGACCAGCTTTTCTCTTCTGAACCAGTGTTGTTATCTGCTACAGTGCCGACAGATAAAAGCCAACTGCGAGCCAACGAGTGTGAGCTGCACACGGGCCAAAGAATCGCTGCAAACCAGAAGCTGCTTCTTTGGCTGGCTTACATTTGAGGGCAAATTTTCTAATCTGAACCAAAATAACTTCCAAAGCAAAGACATTCTTGGGGGGTCCTTTTTAGGGAATAATGCTGTGACACATGCATGGCTTTAATGTGTGTTTTGAGACCTTCAGGTGAGGCAAAGCTATGAAAAATCCAAGACAATATGGCGCTGGAATTCAGACCTTTGTGTGTATTTGAGGTGGTGATGGAGCCGGTTAACTGTGTATTTGCTTTCTCTTATGAGTGTTGTCCATGCTTGGCTAAGAGAATGTAAGCTCATGCACATATGGTTGCATGTTAGCCGACAGTCCAAACGTTAATTATGCTTCCTGGTTACCCTTTGGCTGTGGTTTCAGTGCCTGTAGCAGCCCTGTGTCTGTTCACCATAAATAATACAGCAGGAATGTGCCTGAAATTATGTCAGAAATGTGTCTGGACTCATAACCCGGTTAACACAGTCATCTTCATTTTATTTTAGATTTGTTTTTTGCCAAACAGAAAATGCCAAACTTTATCTGTTTGGCTGTCCTTTCAGCTTCTCAAATATGAAAATTAGCTGCTTTTCTTTGACATATATGATAGTTACCAGTTTATCTTTGGGTTTTGGATCAATGGTCTGATAAAACATAGTTTTAAGCTTTTATGCTTAAAGGTCCCATATTATGCTAATTTTCAGGTTTCATACTTGTATTTTATGTTTCTACTAGAACATGTTTACATGCTGTAATGTTAAAAAAAAACACTTTATTTTCCACATACTGTCTGAATATGCCTGTATTTACCCTCTGTCTGAAACGCTCTGTTTTAGCACATTTCAACGGAATTGCAAAGGAATTGCGTTGCTAGGCAACAGCTTGGGTCCATGTTTACTTCCTGTGAGCCGGTGTCATTCACATAGACTTCGTCCGAAATCGCATAATATACACTAGATACTCAATATGTGTACTATCGTTCAACATACTTTTGTGTGAGTAAACAGTAGTATGTATGTTTTCGGACGCACTGAGCTGTAATTTACATCGTCACTTCCCGAGAGCCTCCTTGCCGTTTGGAGACGTGTAACCATGGTAACCCGTGCCAACCTATTGTGACCAAAACTAAGGTTTGTGAGAATCAAATTCTGAATTAATTTAAGATATATATTACACCTAGCAGAGTGAAATCTTATACTTACACTTAAATTGAAGCGTTATTGATGTTACAGAGCTGTCCGTCAACATCCGTAATGAACGTCGTCAATACCGCATTGCATTGTGGGATATTTATGCTGCCGTAGTGTCCAGCGTTGCATACTGTAATATTTCACGGGAAATAGTAGGCAATTCATGTACTATTGGTTTCATACTAAGGTTTCGGAAATACTAAAATATCTCACATACTGTTTTAGCGTACACAAATGGACAGAAATCCTGACAGCTTGTTTCAAAGGCACAGTTTCTGAAAACGGACTGTGTGTATTTCTCCACGGATTGAACGTTACGATACTTTCACAGAATTTATACAGCAATTAAACTTACTTTACAATAAAAAAGACATGAAAATCTCACTTTTTACAATATGGGACCTTTAATTTAAGAATAACTTAAGCACTGAATGTGCAGGTGTTGCAGACTTTTTTGTGGGTAAAAAGGATGCAAAGGTTAAGTGAGTTCGTTACAGCTCATACAGAAATGGCGTGTTAAGATTTCTCACTGATGTGGAAGGAGTGACTCAGTTGTCCTGACCCTTTAGTCAGTGTCTCCGTTGGCTGTATTTGCAGCTCATTGCAGCTGGGGTGGTAGTGGCAGTCTGAACTGTTTTGGTGTTCCATCCAAGTAAGCCTGTTTTTAATCTGTTTTTAGGACTTAATATAGTTAGAACCCTGTCAAGTCTAGTCCCACATACTGTCCTCTTTGAACAGATTTAGCACTCCCTTCAGCATGTTGGGATTTTCTTGATCGTACTCGGGATATTTGCACATCATTTCGGTGTCTTTTACAGTCAAAATGAAAAGCTTGTGGGGAAAATGGTGCTGAAGTAGCTCTAAAAAGACAGAAAATTATTTTCTGATTAACTGTAAGTGCTGCACAAGTATGAAACTACTTCTGAATTTAAAATACTTTTGTGTGTTTGCCAGAGAACATACACATCAGTAATCTGATCTAGAGCTGCAACTAATAATTATCTTTGTCATCCATTAAGGCCGTTACACACAGGCGGCCATTTTTTTGTGTGTGATTAATTCGCACGTCAATATATTTTTTCAAACTGTTGTTTTTTTTCATGAGTACTTTCACACAGAAAGCGAATATTACGCGGCAAAAAAGCGACGGGTTTTATTTTTGGAGCAAAGTCAATTTTTTTAGCTTTCGCATCGCGAATAAAGGAAACAACCAGTCACACTGTGCGGAACAGGTCGAGTTGCTCCTTTATTTATGAAACAAAAACATGGAGGCTCGGTAGTCCGAGCCAAGACGGCAAACTTTATTACTCCTTTCAACCTTGACAAAGGCAGCGCAGACCAGATCCTCTCCTTCCGTTCTTACCTTTCACAATAAAAGCCCTAGACATATATTATTCGCAGGCGAGTATTTCTGTTGTTTATTCGTCACGCCCCGAGTGTGTAAAGGTCACAAAATAGTGAATAATGTCCATCACAATTTTTCTAAAACCAGAGGTGATGTCCTCAAATTGCTTGTTTTGCTCAACCAGCGGTCCGAAACACCAAAATATTCAGTTTTCTAGCACATCAGAGAAAGAAAAAAATTCTCACAATTGAGGAGCTTAAACTAGAGACTGTTTGGCATTTTAGCTTTAAAAAATTACAGTTGCCAATTAATTTCTTGTAAATCGACTAATTGATTAACCAACTCCTCCATCACCACATTAGGCCCCAAATGAAGTCTGTCCTACGACTTTCGGCCTACAGAACGCTGTAATATTATAAGACTGTAACGATTATATTGCAAGTTAAATGTAAGCCAGCGCGGTTGTGAATGATCTCATCGGCTCTAATCATCACTCTGAATCTCACACCTAATGATGCAGTCACCAGGTGTCGGATGAGAAAAACTTTTACTTTGAAACCAAAGCCTTACCTCAGTTTTTCTGGTTTCAAAGTCCCTCAGTTGTATCTGGTAAAGGGAATGATTAAAGGGTTGGTGCCAAAATAAATATTTCTTGCTGCTGCTTGACTTGGCCCATACTTGCATCAGCAGATGTTGGATTTCAGGATGATGATTTGAGCCTTCAGATACATAGCTACAGAGAGGCTGTCATACTGTGATAAAGACAGGTCTTGTTGCAAAACAGTTCTTTTAGTATTTGATGTAAATGCATCAAGAGCCATGTAATAATTTTA
Organism: Sebastolobus alascanus; assembly: GCA_916701645.2. Classification (NCBI taxonomy): domain Eukaryota; kingdom Metazoa; phylum Chordata; class Actinopteri; order Perciformes; family Sebastidae; genus Sebastolobus; species Sebastolobus alascanus. The sequence continues at coordinate 153,399 of CAKAOJ020000321.1, forward strand.
CAAAATAACAGAAAATCAGTGTGCGAGATACGCGGTGGTTCATAGTGCTCCAGTTATACTGAAGTCTTACACAGACTCAATATATAAGATTTCAATAATGCAAGCCAAGGCAATCAACTATATACACTTCTTTGCACACACATCACCAAGGCTAATATCGCAAACAGTAACGCCACTCACATAACTACACAACCACGTAACAACTATTCCCCGCGACAGAATCCACACAGCACACCGGCCTCTCTCGTTTCACAACTTTTCATCTTATGCAAAGCAGGTCTATCACAATTCAGTCACAGCGCACCGAGTCCGTATTTTTAACCGAGTGTAGCCACGATGTCGAAACAGAACAGAAATCCACTGTTTGCCAGGTTGTACGGGGTAACAACTTCTGCATTGCGGACCATTAGGGCCGCCCATGGAAGAAGGCCTCACCAGAAACAACCGGGGATTCAATGAAGAGGAAACACATTTGTAATTTGAATAATGGACACTGCTGGTTATAGTAAGCTTTAAAAAGACATTTTGTGACAATTGAAAGTGACAAATAATGTTTTAAAGATTTTGCTGTTGAGGCTTTCAGGGGGTCTCAATGTCAATAAAGATAGTAGGTTGTATTTTGCACACTGCAGAAGATATAACTTTTCTTTGACACCTCAGGAGTTTAACTGAATTATCATATTAAATCAATATTTATTATTCAACTCACTTCTACTTCCTTCACGAAGGAAGTGAGTTGTTTAGTTGGAAAAGAAAATAACTGACCTTTTTTAACTAATAAAATATGGTGAATGATCACAAAAATGTTAATAATACAATTACAATGGGAAGACATATTTGAAATGGTAGGCTAATGGTGGTAATTTTTAGGGATGCACCGATACCGGATCAGATATCGGGCCGATACTGATTCAAATAGCTGGATCGGATATCGGTGACAATGGGGCCGATCTATTCAATTCAATTCTATGTTTATATACTATATACATTATATACTGGAATTTTAATTCCTGTTTAAGTTTTGACCAATTTGTTGCTGCATTAAAAAGGTTTACACCTGAATTGTAATTCCTGTTAATTTTGCAGATATTTTTGCCAAGTTGTTGGTGTACGATTTATTATTTTAATAATAAATAAAAATTCAGTAAATGTATATTTATGTATTTATTTCTTACATTTTCTTTTACAAAGTTAAAAAAAACAATGTTTAAGTCAAGCCGATGTTCCCTAACCCATAAAAGAATGATCCCAGTCAACACAGTGAGGCACACAGCTTATTGATTAATCACTGTTATCGGATCAGTACTCGGTAGTCGGCCGATACCCAAAGCTGAGGTATCATTATCGGTATCGGGACTGAAAAAGTCAGATCGGTGCATCCTTAGTAATTTTTCTGAATTACAACTAGATTTAAATAGAGTTTTCTTTATTCAGGGGTCTGAGTTACAGATACATTTCTAGAATCTCATAATTTTCGACTGAATATTACTTTGTGTAAAGGAACACTGCGTAGATTCAGAGACACCGTTTTTTTTTTTGCACATTCAGGAAAAGCAGGTGGTGGAGTTACATGTTTAGTAAACTTAAAACAAAAAGTGTGATAACAAGGGTGGGTGGGCTGGCTCGCACACAGCATGGGAAGACGATATTAAAGGATGAACTGACCAATACGCAAAGTAAAATTAAACTGAACAACAGGCTTACTTTGCACTAGGGGTTGTCCACAACATCTAAAACTAAAAACAAAGGTGTTAAGTACAATAAGGAAGTAAAAATAAAAACTGAGAAAAAACTACTTAAACAATTTCTTTGTGTTCTATCCGTTTTTTAAAACTAATTCTAATTAAGATATAGGTGAAGTATTAGGGTTTTTTTGTTGGTTATGTACATGGATTTGCAATGGAATATGACAATGCCATGATATTATTATGCATAAAAAAACATGCATGTTACTTCCTCCCTCGCTTCTGTTTGGTCTGATGACACAAAGGTGACATGTAAACATACTGTAGCTGAAACGATTAATCGATGAGCTGATGGACAGAAAATTTCATAGTCAGATTTGTCGTTTAAATAATAAATAATGAATGGTTCCACCTTCTCAAATGTGAGGAATTGCTAATAAACTGAATGACAAAACCAACAGATTGATTGAAAAAGGAAACATTTGCTACATGACACAACAGCAGCTGCTTCACAGTAAAAAGCCTTTCATTGCTGCCACTATTGTACCTCTTTAAATTTCAAGTTTTTCCATCATTTTTATAGAAATGCACCTGATGCTGTAAGCTCTTTAAGAGCTAGTTTCTATTATTATAAAACTTATGCATTATGCATTTAACTGCTCATTGTCATATTCTCTCTCTTTTTGACCAGATGTATTATAGTATTGAGTGAATTCTTCTATAGCAGCATCCTGTCACAAGTTGGCATATTTCATAGCAGAAAGTACTTTAAAGTGGAGTAATGGGCCCAAATGACAGGTGCACATTATCACTGGAGGGAATACTGAGAAAAGGGAAATGCACTGATTTTTCATTGATGAGATTGTTATAAAATCAGAATATTAGTTATTTACACAGAGTGCCAGCATGCAGAAGCTGCCGGTTATTAACCGGTTTGCTTTACCACAGTGGTTTGCCTCAAACTTGTTGTGCCTGCTATGAACGTGTGATTAAATAATCAAAGCAAAGAGCTGCAAAAGATGAATTCATGTAAACAAATCTCACTCTCACCAAGTGAGGTCGGGTGTACTCAATACTTGATTGTGAAGCCAAGTTTTTAGACATTGAAGCCAAGTTTTGCTGTTTTGGATATTACCTTCTAACGTTTACAGTTGTAGTGAGGTTAAACAGAGATGGTAACAGTTTGGCATGGTTTACTGAGCCAGAATTAATCTAATAATCCAGCCTGTTCGCACGGAAAGGTGTATGAATGCCACGATAATGCGGCATTTAGCGTGCAATAAGAACGCCTTTCTTGCTTTTGACGTGTCATTTTTAGACCATGTAGTCTGTACTGAGTCCAATGTAAAATGTTAAACTATTTGGTTAGGTTTAGGAAAAATATACATATATATATATATATATACACTAGGGCTGTCAAAGTTAACGTGATAATAACGCATTAACACAAATTTGTTTTAACGCCACTAATCTTTAACGCATTAACACAATCGATCTTTCGGAGGTTGTCTCGGGCGCAGTTTTAAAGCGAGAGTGAAGATACCGGTATTATATGAACATAAGGAATCCATTGGTACCAGCCATGTCGTACTGGATTGTCACGAAAGAGGTTAAATAACTCTCCAAACTTACACTAAACTTTGGTGAGGAAAAACTGTCATGGCCATTTTCAAAGGGGTCCCTTGACCTCTGACCTCAAGATATGTGAATGAAAATGGGTTCTATGGGTACCCACGAGTCTCCCCTTTACAGACATGCCCACTTTATGATAATCACATGCAGTTTGGGGCAAGTCATAGTCAAGTCAGCGCACTGACAGCTAGTTTCTGGACAATATTTGTCATTGTTTTGTGTTGTTAATTGATTTCCAATAATAAATATATACATACATTTGCATATAGCAAGCATATTTGCCCACTACCATGTTGATGGGCACTGATAGATACTTGATAAATCTCCTTTTAAGGTGCATTTTATAGATTCACTTTATTTTATAGTTAAAAAAATGTGCGATTAATCACAATTAAATACTTGAATCGATTGTCAGCCCTAATATACACATACAGTATGTAATGTGTGCCCGGGACGGCTGCAAATAGTATTGTTGGCCACTGACACCGGGGAGCTAATAGCATGCCCTTATATTATACAGTGCGTTATTTGTGTATCAGCTACTGTTAAGCACACTATCAGATCCGGTGTGTTGAGTTCTCCTGGGCTGATGACATCAGAGGATGGGAGTAGCCATCTTGATCTCCAGCACCTTATCTCCTGTTTGTGCAAGACGCCAAATTGTCGTTGGTCCTGTCTGTGACGCAGCGGTTTCTGCACCTCTGCTATGAGATCTTTCTCTGCTGGTGGAGAATGCGGGCTCAAGAGATCAGCGTTTGAACTATTATACATTTTCCTTAGCTCCTCTTTCTTGAAACTAAAATGTATTGATTTTTCTGATGTTGTCATCTCATCTCTGCAAAAAAAAAAAAAAAAATCAATTACCATGGCCCTGGATACCTGCTGTTGTTTCCACTGTATTTCTCCTTTAAAAAGCAGGCTGTCATTTCCAATCAATGGGTCATTAATTATTGAGGGTGTGCAGGTTGACAAGATGCACATCCCGTCTTGTTTGCCAGATGAATCATCTGGAGCAGGGATAATAATATTTTCTCTCCCCCCGACGGCATGAGGTGGAAGCGCTCACCAACAGTTAAGGACAAAACCTCTGTACTCCTAATCAGCTTAATGCTGGCTTATTCAAAGGCCCTCTTTCAGACAGAGCAGCTGCTGTCAGCCAGTTTGAGTAGAGGGTGTGACTGCTGGCAGAGCTCGCCGATGCAGAGAGACCGGTTGGTGATTAACAAATGTCAGTAGACTTTGGAATCTGGGGAGCACGGGCTTTGTCCTCAGTTGCTGAAGGTATTCCAGGTGGCTCTGTCATGCTCGCTCGCTGCCTCCCTTCTCCTCCCACCCTTCCCCTTCAGGCCTGCTCTCCCCTTCTGCTCCCCTCTCCCCTCTTCTCCTCAGGGTTTCAGAGCTCAGAGATAAAGAAGTTCAGGCATACCACACATTTTTAGACCCCCTTGTGGAACGCGGTTGGCAGTTTTTCTCCATAAAGTGTCGGTGCGCGCCGCTCACTCTGACCTATTCTAGTCTTTATTTGGAACGCTGGGAATCCCTTCATGTGAGAGATAATGTCCCTGAGAAATGAAAAGGACCAGGCAAAGTCAGCCTGGCACGAGCCTGAGATGTTTTCTGCTGAGCCGTGTGGGCACAGGGCTTGGGTAGAGTGCCGTACATCTGGCAGATAGATTTCTGTCAGCAGCTCTCCAGTGTCAGGCGGCCTGCCTTTGAGGAAGAGGATCAGATCTGTGGGTCCATGTTGTGTGCTGGCTGAACACCTAAGCGCACATAGTCAGCTCCTAAAATGGCTGCCCTTGAAGCTCGGCTCAGAGGAGGATCTGAGCAGCTCAGTCGCTGCCTGTTAGAGCCCCAGCTGACTAGATGAAAGCAGTTACACAATCTCACCCATTAACTTGGTGTGGCGCTGGGACTGACTGGCTGAAAAGACACAGCCAACTCTAAGGCAGATGGTGGTTGTGTAGGAGGCTTTTTTTTCTCCTCCTCCTCCCCGGGCATTCCTCTCCCCTTCTCTCCTAAAGGATTCTCTTGATATCCATGTCAAGGAACCTGGCATTAGGAGGCAACTTTGTTCAAAACAGCAGTGAACTGCCAAGAGAGCAGGGTGGGGCCCCGTGGTGAGGCTGTAACCTGACCCTGAACAACAATGGATCCCCTGGTTGCTCAGGGACATACTGGCAGCTTGGCCGGCTCGCATGGAGCTCTCCACTGGCTCGCCGGTTGGGTGTGGGAAGCAGGGCGGGATTCCCAACTGTCTCTGGCTGGATCTCACTTGAAATTTCTTCTTTGCAGTATCCAGATCAGTGGACTGCATTTGATCCTGGTATTAAAGCTACACTTCACTGTACCTCTGTTGGAATCAAAGCTGATTTTGTAACACAGAACAATATTGATTTCACTGGTTTTTGAAGTGAAAATAAATTACACTGGAACTGTAAAATGTTTTCTTGTTCGCTTAAAGGAGCCGTGTGCAGCATTTAGGGGGATTAATTGGCAGAAATGGAATATAATATTAATTAATAATTGTTGTGTTTTCGTTTAGAATGAGTCGTTTATATCTACATAGGGAGCAGGCCGCCATGTTTCTACAGTAGCCCAGAATGGACAAACCAAACACTGGCTCCAGATAGGGCCATTCACGATTTTTTTTGCAAATATTACATGACAACAAATTTTCTATATCTTTGGAGTTTTATGTTGAATACAGCAGCGATTTCGTCTCAAGCTAACATGGTGCACTTAAAAGGTGCTAAATGCGAGATTAGGAGCATTTCTATTGCCTCCGCATGGCTCTCAACATGGCAACGGTTAAACTGGCAGCTTGCAGCTAAGGGTGCTAACAGCGCTAACAGTGATGTTAACAGTGCTGATGGAGCTAACAGTGTTAACCTGAGGGGGAACCGGAGGGTGGGTGCTACGCTTCCGCAATGCTAAGTGCGTCGGTCAGGACGGCGTTATCAGCTGTAACCGTCGTATGAGCGCAGTGCAGAGCGGCAGCCGTGAGCGAGCCAGTGGGGCAAGCTCACCTGCACAAAAAGGCACCGCGGCCGGCCTGGTTATGTCAACTAATCATGGAGAAGCTCAGAATACAACACACACAGAGGGAGAGAGACTTAATTATCTGCTCAGGTAGACATTACTCCACTATATCTTTACATAGCAAGTAGTTGTTTGCTGCTATATTAATGCTCTGAATATTATATAGAGCACCTTTAAGTAATAAACCTGTGCCAGCTCAAAAACTGTGTGGCCACAGTTAGGGCGCTGCAAGGGTAAATATTTAAACGTCTCCTCTCTTGAGCCTGCCTACTATATGGACAGAATTGAAGACATTAAAACAAGGCCTATATGGTGTGCTAAATATTTCCTATTAAATCACAACCTTTTACTTATTTGCATACTTTATCGACCTGCTTATTGACTTGAAATTATATCCGAAATATATAATAATTACAAATATCGAGCACTGACATTTTCAAAACATTTTGTGGCCTCCTGGCCTGTGTGAAATCAACACATCAGGCTGAATAAAATAAATGTGTTCTCTATAAAGCTCCTTATGAAGAACACATAGTGGAGCTGTATTAATGCCACTCTTGCTCTAAGGCAGCTTCATAATGCTGCTGTTGTATGAATATAACTTAATTAGGATGATTCTTCACCATATTTTAAGAGGCCTAAATCAAAGCAGTGAGTGTTGATTATGATAGTGTTATAGAATGATATTGATTACGATTTTATCATCCATTGATGAAACATCCTCATCTTCTGGCATTTCAGCAACAATATAAGGAGAACTGATGCTTATAGATTGGATTTAGTTGGATTATAGACACAAACGAATCATGGCGTCTTGTGATGTAGACTTTTTTTCATTATTCGACAGAGGGTCATGTTCCCAGTTCACCATTAATCTTCTTTGAATACATGCAAAACATTTGTCTTTGCCTAATAGAATACACAAATGAGTACTTGTTATAAAGAAATAGTACTTAGAAAAGTGGCTCTCAGCTTTCAACAAAATGTGCGTGTCCATCAGTGTGTTAGTATTTTCAATAGTAAGTTACATTTAATGTCATTTAAATGGAAGATGTCTACCTTGTATGCCAGCATGTATGGAGGACGGAACCTGCCGAAGTCCACAATGAATAAATGACTCGATGAATAAATAAATATCCTATTAAATGTACCAAAAATAATAGAAAATAAATGAAGGCATTAATTAATTGATCAAATGTGACTAAATTGGACTATAAATTGATATTTCTGTTTTAATTTGCTTCTTTATTTATCTAACTTTGTATTAATTCCCCTATCCATCTACTTTTCTATTTAATTTTCCCTTTTATTTATTTAAATATTTATTTTTATATATTCTTTTTTCATTTATTTATTTATTTAAAATGTATTTTTAATCTAATTTTAAATTTATTCATACACTATTAAATGTATGTATTTTTTTATGCAGTATTTTCCTTTTGCATTCCCCCCATACCAAAAGGGTCTATAACTTTGTCAGTGCACAAAGGAGTTTAACTAATGTGCAGTATACACACAATGTGTGTGTGTGTGTGTGTGTGTGTGTGTGTGTGTGTGTGTGTGTAGATATGCGTACATACGCTAGTGTGCACACAACTTTCCATGTTTTCACTTCATTGTTGTTTTGGTCTTGTATTTCAAGTTTCTTTTTTTCTCCAGCTGACATTGACATGCAGGGATGGACAAAATAAAGAAAACACCTGCCATTATATCAAGGAGAGTAATGAGGAGAATGACCACCTGTAGCAGCGCTGTTGCATGCTAGTCAGCTTAGCCCGGTTAGCCCGGTTAGTCAAGCTCAATGGACAACGATTTGTGTCAAACTGTATGCCAACATTGTTCAAATGAAGTCGGGTATATCTGTGGATACACCTCAAACATTTCATTAGCGGCAACATCACCCAAATGTGGTGATTAGCGTCTCCCCATAGCGTTCATTCAGGGAGCCTCTCACTGCAGATTCAGACCGTGCCAAAGCAACAACTAATGCTATAAGAGTGTTTATCTCTAGATATGCGACCACACTCGATCTTTCACAATACAGACTTAAAGCGTGTGGTCAAAGTGTTCTGAGCCCGCTACAATGTGCCTTCACATGTGCATTTTACTCTGTTTGTTGTGCTGGCCCTGTATAAACAAGCGAAAACAGTTCAGGAGTTATCAACAGTCCGAGGATGGAGCACTACATTTACTAACAGACATTTATTTTTGTTATTTTTTTTCTTATTACCAATATACCACCGTTTGAGTGTCTTAACTTCTACAGTAAGAATTATGGAAAATGATGACTTATCGTGTTGAATGTTTACATTTTTAAAATACATTTAAAAAGTATAAATTAGTTATTATTATTTTTGTTTTCCCTGCTATACCGAAAACACACCGAACCGTGACCCCAAAACCGAGGTACATGCCGAACCGTGAATTTTGTGTATGCCTTTCCACCCCAAGATCTTAAAGGATACGATCACCTTAACAGGTGTGCTTCACATGTATTTGTACCACAGGGTGCACTTGGTCTTGTAAAATGGCCTCATACTAAAAGGCCATAATGCATCTATGGAGAGCAATCAACAGACCCAATGAATCCCACTATAGCCATACCCATACCATTACAGATCCTCCATGTTAGTTGCGTCTTTGTGCATGGGCCTTGGGATATGAATGGGACCCTTGTTATAAATATCAGCTTTGTAAAACTTCAACCGTTCTTGTGCACAGTGAGTCAGAGAGGCTCTGATTCAATTCCTGTTAAGCGTCAATTTCTTTAACTTTTTTTAAGCTTCTTCACTCACAATATTATTACTTTATATTTAAAAGTAGAACTCGTGATGTTGGAGTAACTTTGTCTAAAACATCTCCAATATGTTATTGTCCTATTATATGTCCTATACCTATTGTCTTAAGCAAACTAGGGCTGTCAAAGTTACCGCAATAACGCACAAATTTGTTGTAACGCCACTAATTTCTTTAACACATTAACGCAACTTGCGATTTTTAAGTTGTAGCGGGCTCAGTTTTAAAGCTAGAGTGAAGATACTGGCATCATATGAAAGAAGAAAACCTAAAGAATCCATTGGTACCAACATGTCATACTAGCTCATCGCAAAGGAGGTTAAATAACGCTCCAAACTTATGCTAGATTTTGTTGAGGAAAAACTGGCATGGCCATTTTCAAAGGGGTGAAAATGGGTTCTATGGGTACCCACGAGTCTCCCCTTTACAGACATGCCCACTTTATGATAATCACATACAGTTTGGGGCAAGTCATAGTCAAGTCAGCACACTGACACACTGACAGCTGTTGTTGCCTGTTGGGCTGCAGTTTGCCATGTTATGATTTGAGCATATTTTTTATGCTAAATGCAGTACCTGTGAGGGTTTCTGGACAATATGTGTTTTTGTTTTGTGTTGTTAATTGATTTTCAGTAATAAATATATACATACATTTGCATAAAGCAGCATATTTACCCACTCCCATGTTGATAAGAGTATTAAATACTTGACAAATCTCCCTTTAAGGTATATTTTGAACAGAAAAAAAGTGCAATTAATTTAATCACGATTAATCATGGACAATCCTGCGATAATTGATTGACAGCCCTAAAGCAAACATAATGTGTTCACAGAAATTAGTAACTTTGTGCTTTTTAAGTGTGTTAATAAACATATTGATTAGGTTTTGATTTGAGTCAAGGTTATCAAGTGTTCCCTTTAACTACCTATCTCAGAACCAGACTGAGCTACAAATGCTATCTGTGATATTATATAGTTTTGCGAGACAAAATGAGAATTGATCAGAAAGCGATGATGAAAGAGCTGTGAAACGACGGCCACATCATCAACTTCCATTTCTCTGGCCAAGTCCAAAGTGCAGAGAAGCCCAAAGACATAAAGCCTTCATCTCTCCGTTGATTCATCCAATCTTATTTCAGAGCAGTTGATACAATCTGATGGAATAGTCTGCTCTAAATACTGAGCTGTGGAGCTGCTCTCCAGCTGTTGCTTATCCCAAGGTAATAAAAACGGGACAAATCAGCCCATAATCCCTCCTCAGTCCCTCCATTGTTCTTAGAACGATGCTACGCTCAAGAATGGGACCTTCTTAGTATTCTGAATAACATCAGCATCTGCTCATTTCTCCTCTTTGTCATGTTTTGTCTATCAGAATTTTTGGACAGCTCCCCTCGTTTTGGAGATGAATTTAATCTCATTTTTATATGAATTTGTGACCCTTTATCTGCGTGGTTTTGTCTTCATAATGAGACAACAGAAATTTGTTGCAGTTTCGCATAAATGAACAAACGTGTCGTCTATATTACATCTTTGAGAATATTATTTTGCAGTATTTCAGTGATTTTACCATCTCATTACTCCCACATATTATTCAACATCAAAGCAATCATAAAGAAATAAATGCACAGTGTGTTGTGTCTTAATTAGGGCTGTCAATGTTAACGCGATAATAACGTGTTAACGCAAATACGTTTTAACGCCACTAATTTCTTTAACACATTAACACAACTTTTAATTTTTAATTTGTAGTGGGCTCAGTTTCAGTTTTAAAGCCAGAGTAAAGATACTGGTATCATATGAAACTAGAAAACCTAAGGAATCCATTGGTACTAACAATATCATACTAGCTTGTCAGGAAGGAGGCTAAATAACGCTCCAAACTTGTGCTAAATTTTAGGGAGGAAAAACTGGCATGATCATTTTCAAAGGGGTCCCTTGACCTCGGACCTCAAGATATGTGAATGAAAATTGGTTCTATGGGTACCCACGAGTCTCCCCTTTACAGACATGCCCACTTTATGATGATGTTATGATTTCAGCATATTTTTATGCTAAATGCAGTACCTGTGAGTGTTTCTGGACAACATTGTTTTGTGTTGTTAATTGATTTCCAATAATAAATATATACATATATATATCAGCACTCCCATGCTGATGTAGTGTAGGCTATTAAATACTTGACAAATCTCCCTTTAAGGTACATTTTGAACAGATAACAAATGTGCGATTAATTGCGATTAACTATGGACAATCATGCGCTTAAATACTTTAATACAGCCCTAGTCTTAATTTATCCTGTCACAGTCAAAAAACATGTTGCCCTCAAGTCCAGTTCTTGCAAATGCAACTCGAAGAGGCTCTATAAAGCTAGCAGATGAGACTCTGCTTTAGAAGGATATCTTTTGAACACACAATCATCATCATTTGAAAGCATTATATCTTTTGCGGCTATTGTCTTACTTGTTATGTGGAAAGCGTGCGTCTTCCATCTTGCTCTTGATTATTCTTTGTTCACAGCAGGGATTGCCATTGGTAATCATGCTAGATCATCACCAAGCTCATTTTTATGGAAGGGCATGTTCACTACACTGAATATTGAAGCGTTACAGAATAATATTATTCATGCTTTGTAATAGCTCTGTACATACGAGTCTCCATGCAATAGTAAATACCCGTTAACTTGCGCTGTAAATGGCTCCTATGAATAATTTAACACGATTCTCATAAATTACTTTTATTTTCTATCACACCCTCTTAATTAGACATGTATCATGCTGTGTACTCATTGGAAAATGCTGCATGTCCTCATGTTTTTTTTCTCTTTTTTTTCTCTCTTTGCAGGTTTCCCTGATTTTCCAGGGAGTGCTCCCTCTTTTCAGTGATGGAGGTATTGCAGTGTGACGGCTGTGACTTCCGTGCCGAGTCATATGACGACTTGAAGACCCACATTCAGGAAGTGCACACCGCTTTCCTGCAGCCTGCAGATGCAGACGAGTCTGACTCTCTGAAAGACGAGGATGAAGACGAGGAGGAGGAGCAATGTGAGGACAAGGATGAAAAGGATTATACGCCTCCTAAAGCTGGAATGAGTATGTCCACCACACTGAATCAATGTTACAGTTTAATTTGTTGAGGATTAGGAAATGCTTCTTTTTTTTCTTCAAATAAATTCATAGTAGGATGATTTTATGTTTTATTTAGGAGCACAAAATTTATGAGTCGTTGCTGGTTTTATTATCGAGTAAAATTAGTCTCAAAATGGTCACAAATGTGTATTACGTGATCTACAAATGAAAAATAAGATTTACAAATGTGTATAACAATTTAATTTTGGGTACTCACAAATGCGTTCCAATCTGCACACAAATACAAATTAATTTGAACACATGTAAAACTGTTTTACAAATGCACAGATTACAACATGAATAAATATTTACATTTTACGTACAGATTTTTAGCTTCAACTTCACAGATTTGATCATTTTCGCCTTTGAAAAGCTTCCTGTGTGCGTACGGATCGCTTGATACGCACAGATCAGGTTTAGGGATGCACCGATACCCATACCGGATCGGATATCGGGCCGATACTGACTCAAATAGCTGGATCGGGTATCGGTGACATTGGAGCCGATCTACTAAATTCAATTCTGTTTATATACTATATACATTATACACTGGAACTTTAATTCCTGTTTAAGTTTTGACCAATTAGTTGCTGCATTGAAAAGGTTTACATTTCAATTGTAATTCCTGATAATTTTGATGATTTTTTTAACCACATTTTTTACGATTTATTATAATAAATAACAATTCAGTAAATGTATATCAATGTATTTATTTGTTAGGAAAGCAATATTTAAGTCATTTGAGACTAATTTCACTCCATATTTTATTGACTGAAACAACAGAAATTTTAATTATAGCGAAATGTTACTCATTTACTATTTTTCCAGCAGACATGTCACGTACTTTCTCATCTTTTTTAGGCCCCAATGCTACTGACAACTCCAACCAAACACCACGAAAGCAGACAGCTGAAACCCACCTGCCGTTTTACCAGTGCAAGTTCTGTGTCCGTTACTTCAGATCCAAGTCATTCTTAAGAAACCACACCAAAAAAGTGCATAGTGTTGTAGAGGACGATTCAGATGCGAGCACCTCCTCGCAGACAGCTGAGCAGCTCAGCTACACTGTTATAATGCACAATGACCATTCGAAAGTGTATTCCTGTCAGTATTGCACATACAAGTCTCCACGCAAAGCAAGGATAATGAAACACCAGCTAATGTATCATAACAAGGTTCCCTCAGAGAGCGCTGGAGAACCTTCAGAATACGCCGAGACCGGAGAGGAATCGGACTCAGCCAGTGGACTAATGAAGGGAACATTTGCCTGTGAATGGTGTGACTATCAGACTGACCAGAAGGACAGCTGGACTGATCACGTGGTGAAAGAACACAGTGACAAGGTCAAGATAGTTTCCGGCATTGCGGAGCTGGAAGGAGAGGCAAGTGCAAGCTCACCCAAACCAGATTCTCCCTCCGCTTCCCGAAGCCCGACTAGATCAAAGATGAGTCCCGCTGACGTTCAAGGAAACGAAGAGCCGGTAGGGAAACCAGCAGAAAACACGTCGGAGAAGTCAGTCCCAGAGATCTCATCCTTTCAGTACGCACAGATTAGTGCAGTAACACCCAACAGCACAGGTTCCTCCATTTTGTCCAAGAGGTTCGCTTCTTCTGACGTCTCCAAGAGTGGCGTAGAGATGGATGCCAACTTACTCAACGAGGAAGACTCTAGGAGCAGCTTAGAGGATGATGATGAAGAAGAGTTGGGCGATATAGATGACCCCAGCTATACTGGGACCCTGTCGGCAGATGCAAAGCTGCTTTTATCTGATGAGGACAATAAATTACTGGAGACTAAAGGAATCCCATTTAGAAAGTACATGAACCGTTTTCAGTGCCCCTTCTGCTCCTTCCTCACCATTCACAGGCGAAGCATCTCCCGCCACATTGAGAACATTCACCTCTCTGGTAAAACCACCGTGTATAAATGTGATGAATGCCCATTTATTTGCACCAGCCCTCTTAAATTAGGCACGCACAAACAGAGCCACATATCCTCAGATTTAGACACCATGGACCTAACAAGTGATAGTCCAGATCCTCACAATGACAATGCTGCAGAGCCAGTTAACGGGGGTAATGTAAGTTCCAAAGTCAACGGGAAGAAGATAACCAGCACAGCGAACGACCAGCAGAACCCTCATCGCTGCACGCTCTGCAGCTTCTCTACCACCACTCTGAAAGGTCTGAGGGTTCACCAGCAGCATAAGCATTCCTACTGTGATGACCTAGATCCCACTGTCTTTGAAAGCCAGCTGACTGACCAGCCGGACTCTGAAGCGGACGCTTCTCCAATCTTTCTACAAAAAACCCAGACCTCCATTTTAGGACTTGCCACCAAAAAGCCCTTAGTAACAGGGAAAAGAGCAAGGAAGTCCATTAATGACTTGCCTTTGGATTTGTCCTCGGTTAAGAAGAGAACTAGAATTGATGAAATTGCCAGTAACCTTCAAAGTAAGATAAACCAAAGCCAACAGGACATGATCATAAACCTAGATGACATGGATGATGAAGATGCAGGAGAAAATCACGCCAGTGCTGATAAAGAGGGTAGAATCCATGACAATAAAAACCCGGTCTTCGCTTATAACACACAACAGCTTCATGCAAGAGATTCAGTGAGCTCTAACGAGGGAGGCAGAATAGGGAAAAGAAAAAGCAACCCCAAGTCAAAACCTAGAAACATTCCTATATCGCTGACTCTCTCAGATGATAGTGAAAACATCTCTGCTGACCCCAGTGACGGTGCTATCCAAGAGAACGCTGATTATTCAGAGGAAGCAGGAACTGCGCGTTTCTACTGTAAACACTGTGATTACCACAACAAGTCAGCTCGTAGCGTCAGCACCCATTACCAGAGGATGCACCCTTACATTAAGTTCAGCTTTAAGTACATCCTGGACCCCGAGGACCAGAGTGCGGTCTTCCGCTGCTTAGAGTGCTACATCGAATACACAAATTACAATGATCTGCACCAACACTACATGGATCACCACCCTGAAGCGAGCAATGTGCTCAACTTCAACCAACCAAATCTGGTATACATGTGCCGCTTTTGTTCATACACAAGTCCCAACGTCAGGAGCCTAATGCCCCATTACCAAAGAATGCACCCTACAGTGAAAATCAACAACGCCATGATCTTCTCCAGCTACGTAGTGGAGCAGTCCCAGAAAACAGGTGAATCGCAAACCCTGAGGGAAATATTAAACTCTGGCCCCAAGAATTTGAACTCAGCCGCGTCGACCCCCAGGTCCTCCTCCAGCCCGGCGCCGAAAACAGTCTCCAAGACCCCTGAAGCCAGTGCTGAGACAGACCCTCTCAAAGAATCTCTGGGCGGCAATGTTGTCGTCTATGATTGTGATGTGTGTTCTTTCGCCAGCCCCAACATGCACTCTGTTTTGGTCCACTATCAGAAGAAACACCCAGAGCAAAAGGCATCTTATTTCCGTATACAGAAAACCATGAAGGTCATCTCAGTGGATCAATCGCAGCCTGTGGCAAACTCCTCATATAATCTCAACATGGCTACGCCTCCAAAACAAACAAGTGCAGCGCTGTATGGATCAGATGAAGAAATGTACTACTGTAAACATTGCGTGTACAGCAACAGATCTGTTGTTGGTGTGTTGGTCCACTATCAAAAGAGACACCCAGAAGTAAAAGTGACAGCAAAATATATCAAACATGGCGCCCCCACCCCCGGTTTGATGAAATTAATGGATGAATTGCAAATTGCGGCTCCCAAGCAGTTTTTGAAGCAGTTTCAGAACAACGGTCACGATGGATCTAACAACACGAGCCCTAAACCAGGAAGTGGTGAGAAAGGTGAGGACGAGCTGTTCTTCTGTCAGCACTGTGATTATGGCAACCGCACTGTAAAAGGAGTGCTTATTCATTACCAGAAGAAGCACAGGGAAACCAAGGCCAACGCTGACCTTGTACGTCGTCACACTGCAGTTGTCCGGAGTCAGCGCGAGCGCGCACAGATGGTCCAGTCGAGCAGTGTCTCTTCTGCCTCGATCCCAGCCCCTCCGGACCCTGAAAACACTACGTCTCTGCGTTCCCTGAAGTGCAGACACTGTTCCTACACATCCCCCTACGTCTATGCCCTAAAGAAGCATCTGAAGAAAGAGCACCCCACTGTGAAAGCCACAGCCATGACCATTTTACACTGGGCATACCAAGATGGCATTCTGGAGGCTGGCTACCACTGTGAGTGGTGCATTTACTCCCACGCCGAACCCCAAGGCCTGCTGCTCCATTACCAAAGACGCCATCCTGAGCACAATGTTGATTACACATACATGGCCAGCAAGCTATGGGCTGGTCCGGAGACCACCCAGCAAGGGGGCAATGCGGAAACTAAACATTACAAATGCAGAGACTGTGCCTTTGAGGCCTGTACAATATGGGACATCACTAGTCACTATCAGGCAGTCCACCCTTGGGTCATTAAAGGAGATGAATCTGTGCTTTTGGATATTATCAAAGGAAATGGCTCAGCTGAAAAGATCCACCAGCAGGTTGCCAAAGAACACGTGTCTTTCAATTGCCAGTCTGTGGAAGATGATGGAGCGCTGGTCATTGTCAGCACACCTCAAGAAAGCAATCCCCATCCTGCCCACCCACGTCTTTCCATCTCTAACAATCCTTATCAGTGCACTGTATGTCTGTCAGAGTACAACAGTCTCCATGGCCTCCTCACTCACTATGGAAAGAAGCACCCAGGCATGAAAGTAAAAGCTGCAGATTTTGCACAGGAGGCAGACATCAACCCCAGTTCTGTCTATAAATGTCGTCACTGTCCGTATGTAAACTCCCGAATCCACGGTGTCCTAACTCACTATCAGAAGAGACACCCATTAGTGAAAGTCACTGCAGAAGACTTTGCAGATGATATAGAGCAAATAAACGACCCAAATGAAGGAGACGACAAGTGCAAAACTCAAAGGCAAGGCTATGGCGCGTACAGATGCAAATTGTGCCCGTACACGCATGGCACACTGGAGAAACTCAAAATCCATTATGAGAAATATCACAATCAGTCGGCCTCTGAAATGTTTTCTCCCTCTCTGACATATTTCTGCACCGATAAAGAAACAGAGCCAGTAGCCGAATGCAGCGCTGGTAATATATCAAGCGCAGCAAAAGTCCAGGAGGTCAGTGAATTGGACCTTGCCCTCTCCAAGTTACCCATCAATAAGACAGAGAAGCATGCTATATTCAAGTGTCAGCTCTGCAAATACTTCTGCTCCACCCGGAAAGGCATCGCTCGTCACTACCGTATCAAGCACAACAACGTCCGTGCTCAGCCAGAAGGTAAAAACAACGTCTTCAAATGTGCTCTGTGCCCATACACAAACCCTATACGCAAAGGTCTGGCAGCGCACTACCAGAAGCGGCATGATATAGATGCCTATTATACCCATTGTCTGGCCGCTTCCAAGACAATGAGCGAAACGCCCAACAAAGTGATAGCAGAGCCGCCGTCAGAAGGGGACAATTCAGAGATGAGCGAGGACTTGCGTTTGGCTGTGGAGAGACGAAAGTGTTCTCTTTGCGCCTTCCAGGCCTTCAGCAGGAAGAGCATCGTCTCACACTACATTAAACGCCACCCAGGTGTCTTCCCCAAGAAGCAGCACGCTAGCAAGCTCGGTCGCTACTTTACCGTTATCTATGCCAAAGAACCCGAGAAGACTGCCGTCAGTGCGATGGCAGAGGACGACAAGGAAGTGCTGGAGCTTCAGCTTGAACCGGAGCAGGACAGAGAGGTCGAATGGCTGCCATTCAAGTGTCTAAAATGCTTCCAGTTGTCCTTCAGCACAGGCCAGCTGCTCTCTATGCACTACAACGACCACCACAGCAACGACTTGAAGAGGGACTTTGTGGTATCGCCCCATCCCGGGGACGAGGACTCCGAGTTGTACAAGTGTTCTCACTGTGAGCTGAAGTTCCTGGCTCTCCCGATTCTGGCCAAACATCTGTTGAACCACAACGAGGAGTTTCAGAAGCGGGCCATGAGGCAGGAGAGGAGGAGGCAGCTGCTCAGCAAACACAAAGCAGCAGAACCACCCGAGACCAAACCTGAGAAGGTGAGCGGAGATACGAGTCTCCCTTAAAGCTTATAAATGAAAGAATACCATTTACCCTTCATATCTGACAGCATTAGGGGTGTCGCGACATACCGGTATCGACTATAACCGTGATATTTAAAAAATGAAATATTGATATCATGTTAATAATACACATATGATAATACTGTGTAAATAATCCAGCGCCTCATAAATAATTCTATATATACATTTATGGTTACAGACTCTAATCTCCATCTCCATACTCGTATTCATTTGCCAAAAAAAAAAAACGCGACAAAACGCACAATAAACAAAGTTAAAGATGAATTTGGCTGATAGCATTTTTTTTTTTTTTTCAATAGAAATCGCAATATTGTTATTGTGAATTATTTTGGCCACGATAATTGTGTAGTGAAAATCTAATATCGTGACAGCCCTAGACAGCATACAATAACTCTTCTGATACTGTAAGCTGTTACTGTCTATCATACTACAGCGGCTCCTTAACTCCCTGGAGTCATAGACTCCCATGGGTTTGGAAAACAGCTCATAGAGACATCATGTATCACTGAGAGTATTGTTAATTTATCACAACATCACTTTATAAACCCAAAACCATCGCAGTTGTACACAAAGTAGTCATAGTCTGCCAAACGGAATTAAAGAGATAATTATGTATTTCAAATTGCCCCTCCACTGTTACCAGGAATATATAACTGTGATAATGATGTGTGATTAGTTAGTTTCATAATAAGTTCATTAAAATACCATTGATCTCATTTAATTAGGGCTGCAACTAACAATTATTTTCATTGTTGATTTATCCGTTAATTTTTTTCTGATTAGTTGTTTGGTCTATAAAATGTCAGAAAATGGTGAAAAACCGTCGACCAGTGTTTCGCAAAGCCCAAGACGACGTCCTCAAATGTCTTGTTTTGTCCACAACTCAAAGATATTCAGTTTACTGTCATAGAGGAGTAAAGAAACCAGAAAGTATTCACATTTAAGAAGCTGAAATCAGAGAATTGTGACTTTTTTTCTTAAAAAACATTCAAACCGATTAATCGATTATCAAAATAGTTGACAACTAATCCGTTATCATTACAGCTCTACATTTAATGTGTATTTGAGAACAGTGGCTGTCTAACTTCATGGAGAATAGAAAAAGAAATAGTAGTATCTTCTGACTGTGGCAAAATACATCAGTTGGTTTAGATTATACACTGTTATTGTCCTTAAAAGGTTAAATAATATCATTTAAAATATACATCTTTATCTCAAATCATTTTCAAATGCATTTTAAAAAAATGTCAAACAGAAAGAAAACGAAAACTGTGAATAAAACTGGTTATTTTTGTCACTCTTTTTCTGTGAACAGGAAAGCCCTGTAAATAACGCTCCCATAGGATTCAGGTGTAACTTCTGCATAGAGATGCACCCCACCCTCCGAGCCATCTGCAACCACCTTAGGAAGCACGTGCAGTATGGAGAGGTCAAAGAGGGACATGTCAAGGTAAATAGAGTTGGATTTATTGTTAAATGTATTTCATGCCATTAAAGTGTTTGTCTTATTTAACTGGGGATTTGTTACATTAAGTCTGACATGTTTTCTTATTAACTACACACATCAATGTTAAAACTGGGGCTGTCAACGTTAATGCGATAATAGCGTGTTATCCATTGGTACCAACCGTGTCATACTAATTTGTCGCGGAGGAGGCTAAATAACGCTCCAAACTTACACTAAATTTGTCAATTTGTGTTGCTAATTTATTTCCAATAATAAATATATACAAATATTTGCATAAAGCAGCATGTTTGTCCACTCCCATGTTGATAAGAGTATTAAAAACTATAAATCTCCCTTTAAGGTACATTATGAACAGATAAAAAATGTGATTAATCTGTTATTAATCGTGATTAACTATGAACAATCATGCAATTAATTGCGATTAAATATTTTAATCGATTGACAGCACTAAAAATAAGACGTTTTCTATTTTTTATTTATTTATGGCAAAATTAAAAACAATTTTATTTTCAAAACTGCATATGTTGATGCTTGTTTGTAAAGGAATACTTTGACATTTTCTTGCCAAGAGTTAGATGAGAAGATTTGTCATATCTGTCCCATAAATATAAAGCTACAGCCAGCAGTTGGTTCGCTTAGCTTAGCATAAAGACTGAAAACAGGGGAAAATTCATAAGCTTTAGAACCAAGCTTTTCCCCCCTATGCTAAGCTAATCTGCTGCTAGCTGTAGCTTCATATTTAGTGTTACAAATTTGAGAGTGGTATCAATCCTCGTATCTAACTCTCTGCAAGAAAATGAATAGGCGTATTTCCCAAGATGTCAACCAATCGTGCAGCTACTACTTCAGAGATCAAGCAAATGTATAGTATGCATTATTCAGTGATACAAACGTTATATTTTACTTTAGCAATACTTTAAAAAGACCCACTTTGGCAGTCCCTGGTGTTTCTGTCTCGTAAACTAACTCCTCATCCTCCTCGCTCTGCAGTGATCTGTTTTACTGGACTTGGGTTCTGTTTCCCATTTTGTTTATTACTGGACGGTGGCTTCTGGGTAGACAGTTTGTCAGCTTCCCCCGAGAAAAAAAGCAACGCTGTCCCATTGCAGTGGAGAGGGATGTGGGGAGGGGGGGCGGTGAGTGTAGGGCAGAGTTGTGAGCCATAACTTTTAGGGCAGCAGCGGGTAACCATTCGAACATTAGTATTCCACTGAGGCTGCCAGTGAGGGGAACAGGACTAAGGATCCAACGCCTCGGCCCCGTTCTTCTGTCAGACACTCAGTCTGTCTTTTATGTATTTAAGATGTACAGTATTCACTTTGGCAACTGAGGCCTACTACAAAACATTTAGTTTGACTTTTAGGTATATTCAGTATATGGGATAACATTTAAAGCTAATGGCACATGCCAGGGTTATGGGTGAACTGCTAGTTTTATGGCCTACAACATCTCTAACAGATGGAATTTACTGTATGTTTTACACATTGCAGAAGGTAAAAAAAATTCAAGTTTCTTTTTATAGTATCATGAATACAGTTTCCAACAGTAGAACTGCAATGGTTTCTGATACAGTTGGATGAAGAACAGGCTGACAGTGCAGTCAGGGCAGACTGGATGGCAAGGTTGGGCCTGTGGATGCCACATCTTATTTATGGCTGCATGAAGTGCAGGGTCAGGTCCTTCCACAGAAAGAATGAGCTTCCTCGAGGCAATAAAAAAGTCACCGTGATTGTCTGTCTACTTGTGACGACTACAGAAACCAGCCAGCACTCCAGCAGATGAAGGAAGAGGAAATGGATTGAGGAGCTTTGTTTTGCAGTTGGTTCGTGTTGTTGTTGGTAGATGTGCGAGTGTGCAAGGTCTTCTGTTTTAGGTCTTTATCTGTTTTGTTTCTGTATAACTAGTTTTGTATGCTCCCATTTCTTTTCTGGGTGATTTAGTATCAGCAGCAGCTGGTAATAACGGTTGTTAATCATACGACAAGATGCATTTTGCGATTGACTTTGTTAAGATGAATTTGATTGCATTTATTCTTATTCTTAGAGTGATACGGTTGAGATATATATATATAAAGAAAGATGGAGAAGAGTTGGGAATGATATGTAATAAAGCTCCTGGGCAGATTCAAGGGCAAGGTAAACCGGCAAAAATATTCTAAATATAGCGTACACTTAAAACTGATATTGATTTTTTTAGGTGGGCCTTTCTTATAGGTGTCTAAAATACGTTTTGCTGCCGGCCCCGTCCACAGCAGTACATTGCTTTGCTCCAATGTCGGTAACTCCTGTCTGCTTCTCCAAACTGGAGGCGTGCCCAACGTCATCTACTGTAGATAATACACTGACTATGGATCAGTACCTCATACAACCCCACTTCAAAACACCTGAACTATCCCTTTAAGGCTCACCTGCGCTGGACTTGACCCAGTTATGTTTTTAAGTCAAACTTGGACCAGAAACACTTTCATTTACAGACTCACACTGCAGCTTAAGTGAAGTTGTTTTGGCTGGAAGATGTGTTGCATAGAAAGGCTTTCAGGTTACTGATATACCCACATGCTGATCTTCAGCACAAATCTATCCAATTGACGTTACAGAGGGTGAGTGAGAGAGCCGTAACCAACACTTAACTGAAAATGATTGCACTGATACAGCACAGACAGAACCAGAGGTGTTAGACAGATGTTTAACTGTTGCTTATGTGCCGTTAACATGATTTGCCTGATTTAGGGAAAACGGTTAGAGGTGCCAGACTCTAAGTGATACTTCACTGAACAGCTATTTTTGTCATCTGGTAGCTGATTGAGTGTCAACATTGGACTATCCAAATAAATTGTCGCCCTTAATCTTTCTCCTTTTATTGCCTTGTTGTGCATCCGCATAACAAAAAGGCTGCGACAGACAAATTCAACGGGCACAGAGAGGCTACTGAACATCTTCTCCTTTTTGTTTTTGCAGCAGGAAGTCAGCGAGGTCCCCCTGACCCTGCCTTCAGAGACCCTGACTAATGGCGACCTCGAGGGGGATGAAGCAGCCGAAGTCGACGAGCTCGAGAGACCCGCGGTTACGATGATGGGTCCACCCTCGGTTTCTGGTGGTGTTGACGTTGCCACTGAGACGCTGAAAACAGAAACGGATGCCGTTGAAGGAAGGTCTGCGGCCCTCGTGGCTGCAGCGAGGGCCACGGTGTCAGAGGGAGAACTGAAGCAGCGCTTAGCAGCAGGGGGTCACCCGTGTGCCCAGTGCGACCGAGTCTTCATGTCCATGCAGGGACTGAGGTCCCATGAGAGGAGCCACTCAGCCATGGCTATGTTCAGCAGAGAAGACAAATACAACTGCCAGTACTGCCAGTTCGTCTCACCCTTCAGACACAAGTAAGTACGGAGGAGCAGAGTCTATGAATGACACCTCTAACACTGTTTCTACAGTAGAGTCCCCTGTAGGGCTGTCTATTCTAAGCCTTAATGTCTGTCACCTGTCCTGGAAAAATAAACTATCAGATGTTTTTGATTCATATTACATTTCTTATCTAAACGTGCCAGGCCTATTTAGATCAAATATACAATAGGCTTATATTTATTTATTTTT
Source organism: Sebastolobus alascanus (assembly GCA_916701645.2). Taxonomy (NCBI): domain Eukaryota; kingdom Metazoa; phylum Chordata; class Actinopteri; order Perciformes; family Sebastidae; genus Sebastolobus; species Sebastolobus alascanus. The sequence goes on from CAKAOJ020000321.1 coordinate 176,874, forward strand.
TTTCTCTATAATTTCACTTGAAACTGTTATGTTCATTTTGCACCAGAGTTCTTAATAAAATGTGAAAGTACTTTTCATTTGTCAAATATTTAATTCACACAGGAGGAAACAAAAATAGGCTTTAGCATGTGATCATTTCAACTATTTATTTACTGAATTACCAGAAAACATGCTATATCGTGATATATATCGTTATCGAGATATGAAATGACCTACAGTATATCGTGATAGAAGATTTTGGCCATATCGCCCAGCCCTAACATAACGTTACTGAACCACAGGCTGGAAGTTTATTTTGGAGGGGGGAATCTAACTTACAGTACTCTACGTAGATCATAAACATATATAAAAATGAATCGGTTGAGAAATGTACACATTATAGTGCTTTTAATCCAAAATATGGTTCAGTTTATTGTAATTTATTGCAATAATGTACGCATTGCGATTTTTTAAATTTAATTTTAAGAAAACTGTCCTAGCATAAAGAAAACACTGAAATATGCATAAAATCGGAGTAAAAAAAAAAACATCTTAGCACCACTTTTTGTGCAAGCCTCTGTCTGCCATGAATCTTTGCATGTAAAATATTAATTAAAAATCTATAGTGTTTTTGAGAATCGATACAGTATCACAAAACATAATATCGCGATACTCAAGTGTATTGATATTTTCTTACACCCTTAGTTCTCACCCTTATGTACCTTACCAGTCTTGCATCAGCTGTTCAGCAAATCAACTCATTTTGTACAGAGCACAATTTTACACCTTACTCTGTTTACCCTATCATGATCCCTTTGAATCCTCAATCTTCTCTAAGATTTCCTGCCTCCTCGGAGAGCAAGACAAACATTACAGCGAGACAGACATTTTGGTAGTGCGATTTGTTTTATCCATCACAGAGACACAGAGCGAGAGGGGAAGAGAGAGTCCTCATCTCCTCTGAGCTCCCAGGTGTAATCCCTCTGTACTGTATGTGCCCTGACCCAGAAAGAAGCCGCATTCCCATGCCACCTAGGAGGCTGGCATTAAAAACACAGCCAGCGTCCCCACAGGCGCTCACACGCTCACTCCCACCAAGGGATTGTGGGTAGATGAGTTCACCCCACGGCTCCTTGTTCTGTAGTCATTGGAAATGTGCGGTTGTTGTTTGTGAGGTGCTGAAAAAAAACCCTGCTGTTGAAATCATCAAAGTGGATGCTCTCTCTTTCTTTCCTCTATTCTTGTCACTTTCTCTCTTGATCTGCTCTCCTTTTGTCCTCATTCTATCTATTTTTTTTCTCATCTTTTATCCTCTTATCTCATATCCTCCCTAATTGTTTGTATATTTTGTCTTATCGCCAGTCTGGACAGACATGTGCAGTCTCACCACGGCCACCACAAGCCCTTCAAGTGCAAACTCTGCCCCTTTAAATCTGCCTACGTGAGCCGCTTGAAGAGCCACCTGCATAAGGCACACACAGGTAAAAACACACACACATACATTAAGTCACATCTTACAGCTGTAGCCATGACTAACAAGGTATTCCCGGGCCAGAATAGCAGCCTCCTGTTTATCATCTTCCACATAAAGATGCTGCGCTCCATTTAGCTCATCCTGCACAGTGTAACCAATGGACTAGCTGGAGACGCATCTTCGCCATTCACAGAGTACATTAGATACACCTAATTAAGCACATCCCAAAGAAGATAAGATATTGTTTATTTGGGAATATGGCGATGAAAGGTGAATGCCTACAGGTGTCTTTAGTCAGATGTGATTCTGCGCCTGTGATCGTCTTTTTGTTGTTGAGGGAGCCAGACGGCAGACAAAGTCATAGACGTTCCAGCAAATGTAAAAGCTGAGAAATCAATACATGAGCAAAAGAAACTAGAGAGGCCAATTTTCAGCAGGCTTTTCAGTGCTCTCGACTGTGATTGGAGAGAACAAGAAACAGCACAAAGACTTAACAACTGCTGTGGATAATTGGCACAAACCAATTTAGGGTTACGATTACATTTGAAAAGTGGAGTTTGGTGATTTTGTAGATTTTGTGAAAACAACTAAATTTTGGTATCATTGTGGCTCGGTGCTTCTCCTTCTTGTCCAACAAGCTAACGACACTTGATTGATACTTCCTCATTCAGAGGCTGTTTTATTCCAAACATGTTCTTCCAGAAACAGTTCAATCAGGAAGTAGATTCCTTATTAAACCACTTCTGGTAAGAATAGATCGGATTTGGTTGTAATGGCGTCACTCCTCTGGATGCTGCTTGCATTAAGGTTGTTAAAGCAGCAGTGGGTAGAAATGGAGCAAATATGATTAAAAAAAGTTATTTTTATAAAACGGTCACTATATCCTGACAGTAGTGCATGAGACAGGCAATCTGAAAAATATCATGTGCCTCTGTGTCCTAACGGCATCTGCAAGATTTCACAGACCGGAGGAAAACAACCAGTCAGAGCTGATCTGGAGCCTGCCGTCTCTGAGCAGCTGTCAATCACTCGCGATCGAACTCCGATCAAACGGTCAAACTAGGCAGCGCTGATCAAATATGAATCAATATTCTGTAGCTGTAATGCCTATTTCTCTCCTCAAATGTTTTCAGAAACATCTTGTAGTGTATTGTTTAGCTGTAAAATGAGAAAGTTTGTGACCCGGCAGCCATGCTGAGATCTATTGAGGGAATACCAAGCACCGCCCTCCAGCCGGAGTACAACCAATAGGAACGCTTTCTTTCTGAAATGACCTGTGATTGGTCAAAGTCTTCCGTCATGGGCTAGACTATTTAAAGCCTGGAAACAGAGCCATGAGGAGTTGCAGAAGTCTAGTTCTCTCTCAGAAGAATTGAAGTACAATATGCTGAAAGGTTATTATGGAATTTTTGCCCAATGATAACAAAAAATTGTTGCCTACTGAAGCTTAAAGCAAATAAATAAAACAGCTGTTATAAAAGATGTTATAAATCCAAAGCAGCACCAATACAGTTGTATACTGTAACGGCATACATCAAAGAAAGTGTTCATATGACTGTAATTTGTGTGCATAGTTCACCAACCTGCACACAACTTTATTTAACCTAACAAGCTTCATGCTAATTATGGAAAAAAAAGTTCCTCAATAACATTTTGCCTCCCATTCTAGGGCTGCAACTAACGATTATTTTCGTCGTTGATTAATCTGTTGTTTATTTTCTCGATTAATCGATTTGTTTGGTCTATAAAATGGTGAAAAATGTTGGTCAGTGTTTCCCAAATACCAAGATGACGTCCTCAAATGTCTTGTTTTGTCCACAACTCAAAGATATTCAGTTTACTGTCATAGAGGAGTAAAGAAACCAGAAAATATTCACATTTAACAAGCTGGAATCAGAGAATTTAGTCTTTTTTTTCTTTAAAAAATTACTCTAATCGATTATCAAAATAGTTGCCAACTAATCGATTAATCGTTGCAGCTCTACTCGCCTCCCTCTGGCAGTGTGAGACTACAGTATATCTGTGTTTACATTCAAAGCCTTTTATACGTAGTCACCTAAAATAATATTAGTTTCACAATGTAGCACTTGTGTTTCTCACATACAACTTCCAAACTGCCAAGTGTACGGTTAGGAGTTAGAATGTGGATCATGTTTATGTGTGATACCTCAAGACATTTCTAATAAACATTGCAGCTCAATAGTTTTTCTATCGAAATAACGCTAATTAGTCCAAGAGGAGCACTAAGTGACATATTTGTTGGCTCAGAGGGGAATAGCTTTGTTTGTGGTGGAGGATGTGTTTATTATCAGTTTTTTTTTTTATTAAACCATTAACGGGTCTTTTCAGATCCTCATCTAATGCTGCCTTTGTACAGTGCATTTCATACATTAGTCAATGTTATGTTTCTCTATTTCCCTCCAGGTGAGCAGCACACATACAAGTGCTTGTCGTGCCCCTTCTCCTCTATGACCATCAGCCAGCTGAAGGAGCACTCTCTGAGAGACCACGGCGAGGCCTTGACCCTCCCCAAACTGCGGGCTGCTACCCAGGCTGCTCATGGCGCCCTCAGGCTCTCGCGGATGGCCAGTAACGAAGAGCAGACTCCCTTGGCCCCGGATGGTATGAGATCCTGCATAATGTCATTTTAATAGATCATATGATGGGCTTGTCAGGCCACATTTGGAAAATCTCAATTGAGCATCACAGCAGAATCCAGTACAGAAATCCTTAAAAATGAGTTTCTTAGATTTGGATCCAAGTCCTGTAGTGGGGTTTGATTTAAAAAAAAAAAAAAGAATTATATCTTTATAGAAATAGGCCTATATCATCTTGTCTATGTAGTCTGTATAATATGTATGTATATATATTAGGGTTGGGCGATTGGACGAATATATCAGCTGTTGGTGAGTACGGCTGAGTACTTTGTACCGGTTGTTTCCGGGCGATTGTTTGCTTATTTAATGGTCTGCCTCCGAAGAATGAGAGCCACTCAGCTGCTGCTCAGCGGGCAGATAGAAACACAGCGGGGGGGAAACGGCGTGTAGAGCCGGCATATTTTACATTTAACTCGGACAAATAAGTGTTTATTTCGACCAAACCAGAGTTGATGATTGTTGGAAAGACTAACCAAAACGGTTTTTGTGAGTTTTATTTTGTTTCTGTCAAGTTTGAATGTTTTATGATGCTCCGCCGCTAGAACAGCTGATCTCCCAGCTGATCAGCCAGCTGATCAGCCAGTTGATCTCCCAGCTGAAACTACGGCAGCGGGGGAGGGGAAGGGGGTTTTCACAGCGAATATATCGGCAATCGACAGTTGTTGGACTGACAGTGGCCAGTTGGAAATTTTTTGACATATTGCCCTGCAACTAGCGACTAACTTTTATTTTATTGATATCAAGAATATAATTTTATTTTGATATATGCAATAATTTGATTTGTAAAATATCAGAAAATGGAATAGAACAATGTGCGCTATAATATCCCACAGCCCAGGAGATGTATTCAAATATCTTATATAATTTTCCCAAAGAAATTCACCTAACTATCATTATCGAAATTGAAATTTTATCAAAATCACAATATGACCTACTGCAATTTTCAAATCGCAGGATGAGGAGAAAGTCGTAAAACTTGAAAAACGAAACGTCTTTGTTTGGTACAGATCCCCACAAAAATCACACCATAATCATTTGAATGTTTTTCAATGAAAATGAGAATAATGATGTAAAAATTATCATTCCCTCTAATATCATATCAGTCCCAATTAGATATTTTTACAAAATCGTTCAGCCTTATCATGCTCTTGAAAATAAAATAAAGTAGCATAAGAAATGTAATCAACTAAAACGTATTCACATTCTAATCTTGAAAGGCAACATTTGGACTAAAAATTTAACATTTTCTGGTCGATCTTTTCATCCGAGGTTATTTTATACTATTAATGTAACACATTAAATTTGCTATAAATATGGAAAATCAGGGTCAACAATTAAGTGTCACAGTGTTTGGGAAAGGGTTGTGTGCGCGGATTGAATAAATAATATGAGAATTTAGGCCTTTGACTGCTGAGATTTGACTACCCCGGCCTACAGAATATTTCCTATCACAGAGGCACCTTCACTGTAGCTTGGTGCAGAAGCTTATCTCCTTGATGTGATGCCATGTTTTAGGTGTTTTAGTGGCTGTGCATCGTACAGCTTGCAGACTGTTCTTGGCAGCAGCTGTCACCTTGCTGCTGGAGCTGTGGAATCTTCCCTGGAGCTGAAGCAGGGCAGCATTCCTCAATGCACCAACCACCACTGTCAGCTGTGCCCTACCAGGACAAGTGAAGCATTGAGAAAGAGCAGAGCTGGCATGTTGAATGTCTCTCTACCGTGCCAAACTAGCTGACTTTAGTCCAATGTCTGATATTTGAAGTGGAATAGAGGGTTTGTTTTGAAAAGATTAATATTTGATTGGCTCTAAAACTCTAATTTTAAGACCCACGTTCTTTAAACTCCAACACAATCCTTACTTTTTAACACTGCTTTAAGGTCATCCTTAAAATATATTTAAGCTGTCCTCCTCCCCTGTCTTCTCCAACTCCTCACAGACGTATCCCACCTCTCATTTATGCGATGTAATAGACAGTTTTGGCCCTTAATCCATTCAAGAAGACACATCACCGCCTTACGACAGAGTTTGCTCTCCATCTGCTATCTCATCTCCATACATCTCCACAATGCAGAGAGGATATTAAAAGCATGAATCAGCTGTGGCATTGTTTGATTTGTGTGAATTCCTCTGCCTCTTCTGCAAAAGTGAGAAATTGGATCTCGAGCATTTTATAAAGTGGAAGTTTAAAAGAAAAGTTATGCTTTTCTTCCATGCTTTCTCGTACTCTGAGTGCTGAATGAGGCATTTTTCACAAGGATAGATATTCTATTAGTGTCACTGTGGTTTATTTATTGATGTGTTGGAGGCTCAAAGTAGGGCGAGAAGATGAGCTTGCTCACTGATATTATAGACTCTTGAGATGGGGAATGAGGAGGGAAAGAGGTAGGGGACAAATGATGACAGTCTTAGTTATACTCTCTCTCTGTGAGGGGGGGATGGGGCATTTGGTTCCCGATAGTCTCCTTTAGAGAGGAAAGGATCAACCCCTATCTGCATATTAGTATACGTACAGAATATTTTCTTTTTGAAGAATCAGACATCTCTCATAAATAGAAAAGAAGAAGTTGAATCTAGATACATAAAGTAGGTTAAACTGCACAACTGCAAAAATGTGCATTGGATTATAGGGCTGGGACGATACACCAATCTCCCGATTCAATACTATCACGATTCTTGGGTGCCGATTTGATAAGTAATGCGATTTTTAAGTATTGCGATTCTACAAGTATTGCAAGTAGTTTTTTTAAACACTAGACCATGGGAAAAAGTTGAATCATACACTTCTAGGGACTTTTACTTTGGAAAACAAATTAGTGGTATTTTCTTTTAAATTTATAAGGGACATGTAATGTTTTATACTACTGAATATAATCCAATCAATCTTGTTTCCATATATGTATTTTGTATATACAGTTCCCTTTGTTAACACCTTATTTTGGAAACCAGATGTAGTCACATGTGTATACTTCCTCTAACTTCTCCAAGTCCGTCTCTAGCTCTCCCGTCAGCTCTGTTCTCTTAATACATCCATGGTCAGCTCCATCGTGGCCGTTTGAATGCATTTAAGATAAATGTCAGTATATGGGTGCTCTATAGTTGTAGCGTCGGCCGAACACCGGAACAAAATACTGACACATCACTGACAGTATGATGATAATGCACTTCCCGTGCCTAGTGTCATAGCCTATAGATAAGATATATTTTAATAAATTGCTATAGCCTATAAAGAAAATACAGTTATACCAACAGAATTCTAAAGTGCACAGAAGCCATTTCCATAAAGCGCTGGCGTCTGCCTGTCTATTCACATGAGAACGCAGTACAATATACTGGTAGCCTGTACACATATCTTGTGCCATGCCAAAACATTTCTTCTCCAAAAATATCTCCCGACCAGAGGTGGATGAAGTACACAGATCCTACCTAAGTAAAAGTACACGTTTATCAGCTAAATGTAATTAAAGTATCAAAAGTACTAATTCTGCTGGACTGCTGGGCTGATATTTATTATATATTACATTATTAGATTGTTTATACTGATGCATCAATGTTAAATTAGTATTGTACTGTTGTAGCTGGTGGAAGCGGAGCTGGTTTATGTACAGTTCGGTAGTTTAGTCCAGGGCTGGCCCCCCCCCAAAGGATGACGAGATAAATCTGAGGGGTCATGAGATGATTAATGGGTTACAAAAGAAGAAAGAAGACAGTTCTGCTACATAAATCTGCATTAACTTTTGGGACTTTTCTTTAATCTTTGCTTTTTTGTGAAAATATTGGAGAGCTTTACCTCGATTGGCCTCGAACGGTTATTTAAATGAAACCATGTGAGACTTTTACAGGGGAAGTGTCTCTTTGGTAGAACTGCTAACAATTTATAAACATCTGAAACATGGCAAGGAGCCCCAACTAGACGCTGCTTTTTTGTTAAAAGGCCACAAGCCAAAAAGGTTGGAAACCACTGGTTTAATCTATAACAATGTATTGTATTTTGTAAGCTGTTCCATTTTCACTTGAATAGAAAGTGTTTGTTACAATATAATAAACAGCAAGTTTCTCTCATTTTCTCTCTCAGATCCATCATACCTAGAGCCAGCGGATGTTCGTCAGCAGCTTAGTCATTACCAGCTGGCCTCCCGCAGTCAAATGTCTTCCGGCTCAACACCTGGTGGCTCAACAGTGGCTGATCATCGACCAGACAGCATCCTCACTTGTGAGTTCTGTGAGTTCAGCTCTGGATACATGCAGAGCCTGCGACGCCACTACAGGGACCGCCACGGTGGCAAGAAGCTCTTCAAGTGCAAAGACTGCTCCTTTTTCACCTGCTACAAGTAAGGAACGACTCCAGCAGGGAAAAATAGGAGCATGATTGAGATATATGCAAACTTTAGGCAAAGTGCATAAACTATGTACTATGATACTAGATAGACAAGCATAAAGGATAGCATAAAGGATAAATCCCCTCAATGATTTAATGATCCTTCTCTCGGTCTCTGAATCTATCTCAGGAACACCTTCACCATGCATGTGGAGGCCGGTCACAACAACAATGCACCTGACAACCTCCCTAAAGACCTGCGCTGCCCTCTCTGCCTCTACCACACCAAACACAAGAGCAATATGATCGACCACATCGTCCTGCACAGAGGTACACAGCATGCAAAGTGGAACCAGACATAGTAAACTTGACTTTTAAAGGAATAGTTTAACATTTTGGGAAATGCGCTTAATCACTTTCTTGCCGAGAGTTACTGTAGATGAGGAGATCGAGCTTAAAGACTGGAAATGGGGAAACGGCTACTATTTTTTTGGCCGAGTGCAGTGACTTCCTGGTAGGGGTGGGAATCACCAGAGGGCCCACGATACAATATTATCACAATACTTAAGTCACGATATGATCTTATTGCGATTTTAAACATTTTGCGATATGCTAAGTATTGCAATAAGATATATTGCAATATATTGCGATTTATTAACTTTTTTCAACTCCAAATTATGCAGTTTGTCAACATCTGTTTTATCTAATAAGATGCAGTTTTCACTCTGTTCATCTCAGAGTTTTCATTCACATATCTTGAGGTCAGAGGTCAAGGGACCCCTTGGCCTTGCCAGTTTTTCCTCGCCAAGATTTAGCATACATTTTGAGCGTTATTTGGCGTTCCTCCTGACAAGCTAACCTGACTTGGTCGGTACCAATGGGTTCCTTAGGTTTCTTAGTTTCATATGATATCAGTATCTTCAGACTGAGCCCGCTAGAGCCTGTCTTAAAGACAGTCATGTCGGTCGGGATCGTAGATCTCAGGGGGTTGTTAAAACCCTAATTACCAATTTGCCAAAAAAGCTAACATGACATGGTTGGTACCAATGGATTCCTTAGGTTGAGCCCGCTACAACCAGAATAGCGGCCCATCGGATTGTTAAGAGGTTAATAGTTTCTATAATAAAAGATCGATACTTGACGTCCGTGCATTGAGTATGTATTGTTTGCCACACAAAATATCGCGATACTATGCTGTGTTTATTTTTTACCCCCACCCCTACTTCCTGGAGTCTTGTCATAACCACAAGGTTGCCAGGCAACCAGCAGACATTGATACGCGCCTTGTATTCGATCATAAGAAATGTAAACATAATTCAAACAAAGTAAACAAGTAATATAAACCGTAACTGAAGCTTTTGGTTTACTGAATAATTACGGCATTGCGTACAGTATATGAGAACGTAAACGGAAAGGTTTAAAGATTTAAAAGCAAATACAGAGGGATGAAACTGATGTGATGGGGCGAGGAAGCTTTTTGGGAGTTTTGGGTAGTTTTTATATGAGACTATCTTCAGTTATCTAGAGGAAGTGTTTGTGTTGAAACTGTCAAAACCACCAAACTATAACAGCTACTGTATGTGTGTGTGTGTGTGTGTGTGTGTGTGTGTGTGTGTGTGTGTGTGTGTGTGTGTGTGTGTGTGTGTGTGTGTGTGTGTGTGACAAATGTAATTTGATCTCTCTCCTGCGTCTCTCTCTCTCTCTCTCTCTTTCTCCAACCTAATAAACCACCTCGCTCTCTCTCTCCTCTTCCTCCACCTTCCAGAGGAGCGCGTGGCTCCGCTGGAGGTCAGCCGCTCCAAGCTGTCGCGCCACCTGCAGGGCCTCATATTCCGTTGCCACAAATGCACCTTCACATGCTCCAGTGACCAGGCCCTGCAGCTGCACCTGCAGAAGCACGCTGAGATCAAACCCTACCAGTGCCAGCTCTGTTACTACGACAGCAGTCAACGGAGCCAGCTAGAGGAGCATCTACGCCTTGAGCACAAGGTCAGTGGGAGGCCATACAGTATATGATGCAACTAAATTTAAATCGATATACCCTACGTATCTGATTTCTATTATAATAAGTGACTTTCTGGCTTATCTCCGATGGAGAGTCTTTGTGGTTTACTCATAAGTACATGTTTTAATAATAAGCCTTCTTCGTGGCTGTAGCAGGATATGTTTACAGCTTATACACTCAACACAAACTGTTTAATTAATTCTATATATTTTATATTCCCAAGATATTAATCCAAATCCAATTCACAACTCGCATATCAAACATATCTGCAGCAATCAGCTGCTGGATTGTAAAAAAAATATATTTGAATCCCAGGTTCCCAGAACTTTTTAAAGAACTGATGTGATGATGATGATGATGAGTAAAAGAAATGATCTTTATAATCAAGCAAGAGCAACTATTGATACCCAGTAAAGTGCAGCAAAAGCATGGGAAAAGGCTTTGTTTATTTAGTGATTTTAGGTCCATGCGAAGTTCAGTAAGTGCTGGAAGCTCTTTGCCTGTTTACTCAAGTAAAACTGAAACGTAGATTTTTTTCATATAGACAAACAGCACCGGTACCATATATATGTAAACCATACTGCTAGCACCCTCTTTCCCCGGCTATGCTTACATATATGGTACCAATGCTGTTTGTCTATATGAATTTTATTTGAGGACGGTATGAGGACCAAAACATCATGAATAAAGTGACTACAAGTGATTCGCAGTGTGCAGGAGCTTTTGTTCCTTTCACGTGCAGTTGAAGGTCAAAAAAGGTCCAGAAAGCAATGAAGGCAACGCAAAAATCTAGATTTCTTTGCCATAAGGGTTATGTAAATATATGCCTCAATCTTGGAAAACATGCAGTTTAAAGGAAGAAAGAGAGAGAAGGGCTCCTCCTGGGTGAGACAGAGCGCTTATTCATGGTAGGAGGAGAGGAAGAACAGACATGGGAAGGATGTTGCAGTCCTCAGGGGATGTGGGAGGAGGGAATTGCTCAGAAAGAGTGACATCATTTGCAACAAGATGCAAGAAGCAATGAAACGAGATGATTCTGTCATCAAAATATTTCATCTTCTTTGTTAAACTTTAGGTCACTCATCATCTTATGCTACATTGACTTGTCATGATACTTCGGTACCAAGTCGATGCCAAAATTCTGAAAACGTTTTTTTACCGTAGGTATCGTCAGGGCTCATTATTAATGGCGTCCCGTCATCCCGGGGATGATAGAAAATGTGTTTAGGACGCAGTAAACCTACTATCAACGCATCCATAAAATAGATAATAGAGAGGGAATTATTACCTGTTTAACTTCCTAACAAAAACCAGTATGTAAACAGTAATAAAGGAGTGTATGTTGAAGTATTGTTTTATTTTGATTTTTACTGTGGTATCAAAACTGGTATTGAGAATCGTGGAATTTCACTGGTATTGGTATTGACAACTAAATATCTGGTATTGTGACATCCCTACTGCATTGTCCAGTATACAAATACAATACTCTGGCTTGAGAGAAGTTATTTTTAATGTATCACCCTTTTAGTTGAAATTCAATTAATAAAAAAAAGAAATTCAAAGACCTAAGCACACATTAATGTAACGAATTGTGCAAATATAGTGTCCTCCCTTTGACTTGTTGATGAAAGAAAGAAAAGCCCCACATAAAAAGGGAGTTATTTGAGATAAATACAGCTCAGAGCCCACTATACCAAACTGATTAATACTGCCTGTTTCTAAACAGGTTATCCGGAACTTCGAGCTGATGGGCCGCGTCAACCTGGACCAGCTGGCGATGATAAAGGAACACGGGAGCAGCGCAGAGGAGGAAGAAGAAAGAGTAATCATGGAGATGGTTGGAGGTGGAAAAGTAGCTGCAGACGAGGAGGACGACGACGAAGGAATGGAGATTATGGCGAACATAGTGGAGGAACAGAGAGAGATGGATGATGAAGAGATGGAGGACGGCATCAAAGAGGAAGAGGAGGAGGAGGAGGAAGAAGATGAGGAGGAAGTCAGGGGGGTGGAGGAAGAGAAGTCTGGCCTACAAGGTAAATACAGACAAAGTTATCTTTATTGCTCTCCTGTGTTACATATTATCTACTCATATTCATCCTGTCCATATCGAAAGGACAATTTGCTTCAGACTGTCAAATATAACCACTGATGTTTGCTGAAAGAACAAATATCGCATAACACATTTCTGTATAAAACCTTTGGGGATTACAATATAAATGAGTACCTGCTGAAAAACCATTTTCTGTTGTGTTCTCAGTAATTTTATATCAAATTGTGATATGTGTGAAAAATCTCCTGTGTCTCATTTTAAGCCAAATAAATGGGCCCATAAGTTAGAAAGCAATCATACTGCCAGAATATTGCAAGTCCCATAGCATACATATGCTTTTTAAATGTCATGAGCAGTGTTTTTCTTCCAAAATAGCTACGGTCTTGTAACTCTGAATTGATTTTTTGCATTTCATTCTTCTAGCTTATTATTCAGTATACTTGACTGGTAGTGCACTAGAGGTGGGAACCGCCAGAGGCACCATGATGCAATATTATCACCATACTTCAGTCACAATACAAGTTTATTGCGATTTTTAACATTTTGCGATATGCTGAGTATTGTGATAAAATTCATTGTGATTTATTTCCTTTTTTTCTACTGCAAATTATGCAGTTTGTCAACATCTGTTTTATCTAATAACATACAGTTTTCACTCTGTTCATCTCAGAGTTTTTATTCGCATATCTTGAGGTCAGAGGTCTCAAAGGGAACCCTTTGAAAATGCCAGTTTTTCATCACCAAAATTGAGCATACTTCCCGACAAGCTAACATTACATGGTTGGTACCAATCGCTTTCATAGGTTTTCTAGTTTCATATGATACCAGTATCTTCACTCTAGCTTTAAAACTGAGCCAGCTACAACATCTGAAAGACAGAATACGGGCGGGCCTACCAGTTGGATTGTTTGATTGAGAGGTTAATGATCAATCATTATTAATAATCAACCAATCATTTGGACTCTATTTCCCAGAGGTCCTTGCATCTCCCAGCAGCAGCAGCAGCAGCAACTCTGCGCCGAGCAGCGCAGAGAAGCGTCTTCCATGTGAGTTCTGTGGCCGCTGCTTCACCAACAGCCTCGAGTGGGAACGTCATGTCCTTCGACATGGCATGTTAGTATTTTTTTACTATTTCTCTTCTTCTCTACTCTCATTTTGTGTGTGAGCTTGTGTACCTTCCTGTTTACCCATCTTTCTGGTTTTTGTGCAAACAATATGGACTAATGCCATCGCCATCGGCCTCGGCAGTTCTTTGTGTTTAGTGCTAATAATTAGCAAACATTGGCATGCTAAGCTAAGAAGGTAAACATACCTGCTAAACATCAGCATGTAAACATTGTCATTGTGAACATGTTAGCACATGTCGTCGGTGTTGAAGTTCTTCAGCGTGAGTTAAGAAGACAGCTAACGTTAACGGACGTTGCATTGCCTTGCAGTATGATGCGTTCAAGCTCTATTCAGTAAAAATTTGCTCCGTGCAGGACGGTGCTGCTTACCGGTTTGAACACGGGAGGTGCCATTGATATACATTATGATGCTTTTCAGTAAAAATTAGTATTGGGCAAAGGTAAATTATAACGTTATCATGATGTGTTCAAATGTAATCTTGTAAAATGTCGTTTTTGGCGAGAAACTTGAATAAATCCAGTTGTGTAAGGCAGATGTTTTCACAGCCATATAAAATAGATAAAAGAGAGGGAAATATGACCTGTTTAACTTCCTAATACTATCTCCAAGCAACTTATAATATATAATTAAAACTACTAATGCCAAGATTTTTTTTAATCAAAGCAAATATTTAAAAAAAAATACAATAATTTATTTCCTAATCATTTGAATTGTGTGTTGTTATGCAAATAACCACTATAGATGACAATAACAAAGTAAAAGAATAACATTTATAATTTTTTACGGTTTACACTGACTTCGGGACGATGGAAATAATTTTTCGCCTTGCTATCAATTATAGTTCTTATGTTGCGTTCACACCAAGCGCAAAGCGAATTTTAGCCTCGCTTTACTCGCACAAGTTGGACCGCCGGGATCATTTGTGTTCATTCGCGTCGAGAGGAGGAGGGGGCTTGTCTCCATAGATACCAACAATTTTTCTTTCCACAGTTCACATCACCACACCATCAACCATGGAAGAAATAACCACTGTTGCTGCTTTGCACATGTTGTAGAAGTCCCAGATATGTCAGAAGAACAAACGCAGTCGTGTCTGGGTTCATAACATCACCCAGAGGTGCTCGGTGAATTTCACTGAGCTGTATTCACATACAGTGCCATTGCACAGACTGTATCTAGCAAGCCACACGTCGCTACTACGATATGAACCCAAAATAAACAGATAGTGCTGTGATTTATTTACAATAAACGGATCAAAATGATGCCAAAATAACTACATAATTATGTCAATTTGTAAAAAGCATGAATACATGCTTTGTCAGGTCTATCTGCAAGACGACAAGCAAACAACTTTTAAAATGCTTGTTTTCTGAATGGAGTTTGGATCGATCAGTGCCAAGCTATGCTAACATTGTAGCTGCTCCATCAACACTCAACATAACGTCATCTAGAGATAAATATGGCAGCGATGTTGTTGTTTCTACCATAGACAGTCTGTGGTTTATACACATACATTTATACACAAAGTTTTGTCCAGTTTACAAATATGAGGTACTATCGTAGCTCTGGGTGACCACAGATGGCAAGAGGAGAATCTCAACGCTGATAGGATTTCATGACATAGTGTCACGCAAATTTCTGAGCGAATTTCGAGTTTTCACACCCTTTGCACCATTCGCGTCGCCTGGCGCGAACTCGCATCTATTTGCCTCTTTGCATTGACTATAAATGTAATCGCGCCGCGTGAAATGGTCGCTTCGCGGTAGGTGTGAACGCAGCATTAGAGAGAGAATCTGCAAAAATCGGAATCGGCAGGTCGGACTTTCAAAAAATGGGAAATCGGCAAAGAAAATTGCAATCGGTGCATCTCTAAGTCTTAAGTTTGTTCATATCTTTCCACATGTTAAAGGCACTTATTTTTGCTCCCTCCCTCATAGGATGGTTAACAACAGTCAAATGGACACCAGCACCACCTCCGCAATGGAGGCCTCAGCTTCATCTTCCACTGGCTCCTCTGTCTTGGACACAGGATTGGACCTGTCCAGCTACACCAACGAGGAAGAGAACCCCGCTGATCTATCACTGAGAAGTCCAAGCCAGTATGTGGAAGACAAAGAAATGCTTGACACCAAAAAGGATCAACAGTTTGGTTGAAGTGATGTGGCCTCTTGAGATATTGTGCTAGAAACTGATAGCATTGGGTAGGATCAGCACTGAGTTGGATCTTAAAATAGGACATCAAAGGAAACAAAAAGATTGAAAAAAGTGACTTCTTATGAGTTGGCACATTACTAGATTTTAGGTGTTACATATTTAAGTATTAGATTGTGCTGCATAAAAACGGCTGAGCTCTCTAAATGGGCAGTCCCCTAGGACAGATCTTAATATATTGGTAACCAATAGTGAACAGAACTCTTTATTGCTGACATTCTGGTCAAATCTACAGTGAAAGATCCCACCTAGATAAAACTATTTATAAAGAATGTTGTCCAAAATGATTAACTAAATTTAGTATTTTATTATTTGAAGCACCTTTTACACTCCCCTAAAACAGGGGTACTGTAAATTTACCCAAAAGGAACAAGCAAGATATGAAAGCATTTAAAACCGTGGCCCACTGTAGAGCTACCTTTTCTTGTTGAAATTTGAGACTTTTTTCATCTTAGCCTTGTGTTAAATGTGTAGAAGTATTCCTTGAGAAAGAGTCGCACCTTATCTATTTTAGTAAAACCACGATTCATGTTTTCTTCGTCAATTTCCCCCAAATGTTTGTAGCAAATTGCTACATTTTAGGTCCCTTAATATTATACTACGTATAAGCCTTCAGCCTGTGGCACCCTTCGCGTTCTGACTATTTTATTGTCCAGTAATTTCACTGATGAAATCTTGGAAATAATGGGATTAGTTTATATCTCCCGTCCCCTGTAACAAACAATATCCTGTGCACTCGGAAGATCAATATAACAACAGAGATATGTTTAATGTGTCATGACTGTATCCATTATGATATAGATATCCGTTAAGCTGAGCCTGGAACATAACTACAGTGGCATAATATTTGTCATCATGATCAATAGACAGAGATCCCACTTGTCTTTTCAGTGCAAAATTAATAATTGGATGTGCCAGAATCATCCACAAATGAAAATTTAATGCAAAGTTTTGAGGAGGCTGACCACCACGGCTGAGTGTTGAAGCCAGTGCGTAAGTGCCTTAAAATGCAGTTCCTCTAATGGCCACTAAACGGCTTTAATTGCTTTAAAAAAGAGTTTGAAGTAGCCAGGAAATCACCCTCCAATCTCTCTCTCTCAAAATGTTCTTTTCCACGAGAATTTATGGCCTCAACAGCTAATTTCACTTCTTCTAATGTGTGCCCAAGTGGCAATTTTGACAGTCATTGTTTAAATAAGATCAGATTAGATTTAATTAGATTCAACTTTATTGCAATTGAGTGAGTACCAGTACAACGAAACGTGGTGTAGCATCGGACCAGGTATAAGGATGTTGAGGCTTAAAGTGTAGGTTCGACCAGATTACAAACAAATATATATTCTCATCAACCTCTGGTCGTATTTAGCCATGCAGTTAGCTCTGGTTTATTTGCCAACGTCTTGAGATATCCGTCTCTGAGATTTCTGCTGATCCAATGGAAGTGGGTGGAATTTAATTTGTTATACTCACAGCATTAAAATTGAGCAGTTTTCATTGGAAACACTTTCTACCAAATACATAGTTCCTATGAAAACTGCTGATAGTGTGTTCTACTATATCATCTGGAGTAAAAGGGGGTGATGTTTATGGAAAAAAAATGCTGCTAAAGGCTGGCCCACACTAAAAGATTTTTCAAATCTTAACAGATTTTGAAAATGTGAGAGATCCCACACATAACGACATGTTATGTTAAATTGAACAGTTTTGTTCCTATAGTGTGTGGAGAGCAAAACAGCACACCACACACTAACAGATTCCATTCATGAACAACAAGAGTCCCGACTAAAAAAAAACGGAAATATCGCAAAATCCCTCGAGAACAAACGTGACTTTAGTGTAAACAAACATGACGGATGACGGACAGGAAGAATTAGTTAGTTTTTGCACTACTTTTTACTAAAAGTTCACAAAGGATGGATGGATGAAGTCATGGAGACACGTTAAATAAACACTTGTGTTGTTGCCACAAGTCAACACGTTGGTCCTCCATTTCTGAGGTCCATCTTACTACTACGTTATGCTTCGCGTATTGCATTAGCTCATGCATTAGCTCATGCATTACCCACGGCTGCCATGGCGACGGAAGTTGTACTTCCGTCAGCTTGGTTCCCAATTGGCTATCGTTCTTTCCCATGTGACTCGGGGTTCCCCAAACACAACAGGACATCCGATCGTAAATATTAAACATGTTTAATATTTACAATTTGAAATCGGTGTGGCCAGGATGGACTCCTCTTAATATACCTCACACCACAGGAATATCTGGCAAGATGATCTTTAGAACCATCAAAAAATCAGGGCTTTGCTGACGATTATCGAGAGGGGGGGAAATCAGGCCCAAAATTGGCTTGATTCTCGTAAAGTGTGTACCCAGCGTGTGTTTTTTAATGCTGTGAGCGCCATTAATGAAATTCCATGCTAAGTTGGGTATGTTTGGAGCCATGTTTGCTTGATTGACAGATGTCTCTGCCTTTCACAGTCAGCCCTGGTGATTACCTCAACTCCATCCAGGTCCCTCCACATCGCCCAAATTCTGAATTTATGGCTCCAAATGACTGACAGGCTGGCATTAAGCATTAAACTCAAACTTGGCTTTGAGATGTCCCTTCAGAAACTTATGGCTGCTGCCACAGACAGCCATAAGCCATATACAGTCTGCGGTATAGTTTTGACGTGATGTGATACACTGAAAAGACAAGTGTAACCAGCTCAGAGAGCCCTAAAACCATTTTCCACGTATATAGAGATTATTTGCCACTGGGACGGTATGTTGAAGATTTTTAAAAAGGTGTCAAATCCCCCAACTTAAACCCCTTTAAATTCTGTATGGCACAACTGTCATAGCCTGCATATGTGTGCTTCTTTTTAGACAAAGTTGTCATGTTATTGTTCATACTGACAAAAGGCAGAGATTGTATTTGTTGGAAGTTGCTGCTTGAATGCCCTAAAGCCTTATAAGATGATAAATAGTAATTAAATCAAATTTATGTCCAATTCCAATAAGACCAATAAGCAAGGTTAAACTAGGTGAAATAAAATGGCTGATAACTACAATATCAAATTTATAGAGGAGCACAATTAATGTTAATTGTGTTCTTGGTACCAAAATATTTACCAAGCCCGCTGTGTTTGCTGCTGTGATTGTCTTTCCTGAGCATTGAACCATTGATGGAAATTTGGGTTTGTAACCCAGGCGAACCACATGTTTGCAGCCATGTATAGAAAACAAAACTACTCGTTAAGTGTTTGAACCGTGGTGTTTCAGAAAGGATACTTTAACCCTTTTTTCCTTTAGGTGTTCTCATTTAAAAAAAAAGAAGAAAAAAAAAAGAAATTTAACAGATGATAGCTAACCCTTAGGGGCTTTTTGAGTCCCCCAATCCAACATTATTACGCTGTTGTACAATGTCTGGTTACAATGAAAAATATCTCCTTTTTTGTACTGTAATGGGAAGAGCAGTGTGGTTGTACAATATTTAAACACGTGAAGGAAAATGATGCAATTCTCTGCTGATTAATGGCCAGGGCTTTTATTGTGAAAAAACATGGCAAAGTAAGAGACAAGAGAAAAATTGTTCCTTTGGGGGCATTTACCTAAACTGCTTGGTCCTTTTCTCTGCTATAGATCCCTCTGAGATCTAGCTGACTCATGTCCAATCCAACATCTGACACTCCAGTTTCTTCTACCAATGACCAGTAAGGACATCAGCTCACTAGTAGGCCTGCCCGTACATGTAGTCTACCCAGTCAACAAGAGGTGGGAATGTAGCATCCCCACTATGCTCCTCAGTCCTTGTGACACCTTAAAAACCTGTTGAGTTGGTGCTGAATCTCAAAGGACCAGCTTGTAGCTTTTTGAAAGTAAAACTGTTGTTGTAGAAATAAGCTTTGTACGGCAGCTTGTTGCCCAGCTTGAAAGCCCAGTGTAAACCAGATGATGAATTGGGACAATCTGGGTAATGAAGCTGTCAACACAAAATTGTTTGTTGTTCTGTGATCATTTTAATAGAAAATGACTATGAATCCCTCACTGTGTGCAGTCTCTAGACTGTAATATTCCCGGTTTACCCAAAGTTAAGCCCCTGCTGACAACACACTGGATACTTGTATATATGTTTAGTTTGTTTCCGATGCATTTCTCTTTTCAGACTGTTGTCTCCATAGTTTGACACTAGAATCTCTCCTTCTTGCCTTTCTTCCCATATAAATCTGATTACCTGATGGTGGGTTGTGATGTTGCCTAGAATGATTGTTTACAATTTGATTCCATTTATCTCTGGATATTCTGTAAATATTGTAATTCATTGTCTTTTTTTAACTTGATAATAAAGTTATCAGATAACGGTTAAGTTGTGTTGGTCTCCTCTTTGTACAGACTCGTCATATAAATTCAATTATGTGACTTTTCCTTGCTTAACAGTAGCACTAAGATGTTATGGGTTAAATGTAGCATTGTGGGAACATGCTGCACTGTTACTTTGTAAAATAACTTTTATATTTTTTGCAGACTTGATATCACGCATATCACTTCCTCGTGTATGATATATAACTTCCGCTGCCCTCTAAATCATTTAATTATGCATATCAGCACAGATGTCAAACTGTTAATATTCCCTGATAAGCAAGCTTCCTGAATAAAAAATTGAGAATTAAATGTAAGTGATTCAATGTCAAGGGGGAACTGATGCCAAAGGAACTAGTCAGGATGCAAGTACCATCGAAAAAGTGTTGTTTTTCTAACCAAATCACCTTTAAAGGTGCTTCCGCAGGGCTCGCAACATGGCGACAGCTAATCCGGCAGCCGGCCTTTAATGCGTTTTTTCTTAAGAAACTAACGTTATCAAACTTGATCAAACTACAGTACTGTAATGCCTGTGGTGTTGCTGCTTGCAGCTTTCTCGAGAAACGCTCATACAAACAACTTCACACTCCACACTGTGCTTTCTTGGGTCCTCAGCAATATACCTGCCATGACTGAGTTGCATCACACACCCAAGTCAACTACTACTACTACTCGGCTACTCAGAAACACTGATGAAATACAGTCTGGTTCATGGGAAAAAACACACCCAAGTCCAGCTACTCGCAGTCAGAAACACCAGTGTAATACATGAGAAAAAGTGAAAAAGGTTTTTCCATTGGACAAACTAAAAAGGGCCCCGAACAACTATTGACTTATTATGATGTTTAGGTATGAAAATTATTGGATTATGTCACTATTCTAAGTCATTGTACCCCGAAATAACTTTAAAAAGGCCCCCAAAGCACTTAAAAAATATGCAACTCAACTGTTTACTGCGTACTTTGTAGCCTACTTCTAATTCTACTTCAGAGGAAAACATTGTACTAATACATTTACCGAACAGAGAAATGTTACTGGTTACGTTGCAGATTCTGATTTTACCCACAAAATATAACAATTAAAATATGATGAATTATTATTCATTAAACTATCAAGTTAGAATTGAAAGTTCAAACTGTAAATTTAAGTACATTGTGCTAATAATGCCTCTCTTTCACTCGTCACTTGAAATAAAAAATTTAAATGCAGAGCTTTTCCTGTGGAAATGGAAATCAGACAATGATTCAGTCAGTCTCAGCCGGGATTGCCTTGTTCTCTTTATACAGCCATGCTCCACGGCTAGCAGCTCACGGTGCTAACAACCGCAACAGTGCTGACAGAGCTAAGTGTGTTAACCTGGGGGGAATCAGCAGTAACTGCAGTACAGGGCAACGGCCATTAGCTAGCCAGCGGGACACACACATAGGGACTCACATGCACTAACATGCACAGGCTGCCATTGTTATGTCGAATACTGTTTCCCGTCGATATGTGTTTCCCCCTACCTAAAGCTGAACCAACCCTTATCCATAACCCTAACTATCGCTATCATTTTAACAAGAGGGAGGCACTATTAGAAGGGGGAACAGACTTCAACATAAAACCGGCTTAGCAGTTTTTAGTATTGTAAGTAAGTATGGCAAAAACTTACAGTTGAGTTGAGTTGAGTTGTATTAGCAGAGTGGCGCTGCTCCTGTAGGCTTTCCGCTCGTGCTTGTTGACTTCTGGGAAGTGAAGAAAAGTATCCATGTAGCATTAGCAGGCTAAAACCAGGGTCCATGTAGCATTAGCAGGCTATAACCAGGGTCCATGTAGCATTAGCAGGCTAAAACCAGGGTCCATGTAGCATTAGCAGGCTATAACCAGGGTCCATGTAGCATTAGCAGGCTATAACCAGGTTCCATGTAGCATTAGCAGGCTAAAACCAGGGTCCATGTAGCATTAGCAGGCTAAAACCAGGGTCCATGTAGCATTAGCAGGCTAAAACCAGGGTCCATGTAGCATTAGCAGGCTAAAACCAGGGTCCATGTAGCATTAGCAGGCTAAAACCAGGGTCCATGTAGCGTTAGCAGGCTATAACCAGGGTCCATATAGCATTAGCAGGCTAAAACCAGGGTCCATGTAGCATTAGCAGGCTAAAACCAGGATCCATGTAGCATTAGCAGGCTATAACCAGGTTCCATGTAGCATTAGAAGGCTATAAACAGGGTCCATGTAGCATTAGCAGGCTAAAACCAGGATCCATGTAGCATTAGCAGGCTATAACCAGGCTCCATGTAGCATTAGAAGGCTATAAACAGGGTCCATGTAGCATTAGCAGGCTATAACCAGGGCCCATGTAGCGTTAGCAGGAGCGTTAGCAGGCTATATCGACCAACCATGTAACATTAGCATTAGCAGGCTATATCCAGCATCTATGTAGCATTAGCAGAGTATATACTGGGTCCATTTACCATAGCAGGGTGTATCTAGCATCCATGTAGCATTAGCAAGGTATATCCAGCACCTAGCAGCGAAAATGGACTGCAGTCAGCCAGTACGCCAGAGGCTACAAACGACATGCTGGACTTCAGTGGAGCCTGTGTCCCTGAACACCTTTCTGCTAAACAGAGCCCTGTTCTACTTCTTCTTTGCATTTTTTTTGGCGGATTACAATACCTACTTTTAGGTGCAAAGGATATAGCTTATATTACCCTGTAAATGATGATAAAAAAATAAATAAATAAAAACAGTTTATTCTATTAAATAATCCAGTGCTATTAGGAAAACAATTTCCCCTCTCTGAGTTTCTCCACACCATTTATCTCCATTTCTTCCTAGTATCCCTTCCAAATCCCATGCTTGTTTCATTATATTTTACACAGTACAGTATTAGGTGTTCAGTATTTTCAACTATATTACAATGCACACGTAGGCTCCTTATAAGGAAAAGTAAATCCATATATGGATTTACTTTTTCCCAAAAGAAATAGTGTCTATTTTTACCTGTCTGATCAAACTTAAATACTTCTTTCTTTTCTTTTGTACTTTATAGTATGTTCTGTCTTTACTGTCCTTATCCCACTTTTTCTGCCAAAGTTCAGATATTTTCTTTTTGATAAGTGCTTTACCTTCCCCTTTAGGCCTACCTACTTGTTTCTTTAACATCATATTCTTCTGATTTATCTTTTATCTTCCATCCAAAACCATTTCCCTTAAATTTGCAGAGCGCTGTTCGCTTGTTTATTAATATTTTTAAATATTGAATGTGTCGCGTGTCCATTTTCACCATCACCCCTTATGGAGTATCACACTGTCTATACTACAGCACCTGACTTCAGCTTCTGTCATCATTTCTACTGTCTCTAGAGGTCGCTGTTGTGTTCTTTTATTCCTTCGTTCAGTGATCTACCATGAGAATAGATGATAAAACCTACTAGTGGGTGTAGTAGGCCCCTATTGACCCACATCTATGGGGCTTATGGCGACTATTTATTAGCCTGACAACAGTCTAATAGGCTGGCTTTTCTTTGTCATATCATTTTGGACTTTTGGTTCAACAAAAGAAGACATGATGACATTACCTTGGGCTCTTGGCAGTTGTGGAGGGTATATTATTTAATCGATAATGAAAATAATCGTTAGTTGCAGCCCTACTTATTTGTTTGTTTTTTGTTTGATAAAATGTCTTGGTTATCCATTCTATCTTTTGTGCTACATGTTTCCCATTTCCAGTGACATACAGTATAGGATTTCCTCTGTAACATGTCCACAGAGCCCTCTTGGAACAACCAATAATAGTCCCGGCAGCTCGTCCACAGGAAATAGCTTCGGGCTGAGAAGGCATCTCAGTGGCCTTCACTCTGTGTCACACCCTTCTGTTTCTCTCTCTCTCCTCTCTACTCCACTACACACCCAACAAGAGCTCTGCTGACCAAAACCGCAAACCCTGCAAATGCCAGTCGTGTGTGTGTATGTGTGTGTGTAATGCACATGCATGAAATGCTGAAGCTCTTGTGCCCTAAATACCACAAGTCATTGAGATCAGCAGGATATGCTTCCGCTTTATATTTCACTGTTTTTATTTTCCCAACATCTCTCTAAAAAAAACAGCACATGGAGGATCTGTAGTGTCTTTCTATTGGAAGTCTCAATTTGACACATGTCCTCTGCATTTCCTCTCCTGCCTGTTTTAGAGGGGGCCAAGTCTTTATTTCACATGTCTAACATCATCTCTTAAAAATATCTCCAAGTCGCCAGGGATTAGACTGTAATCTCTGTGGCTCGCCACTTCAGAGGGGGCCCGATGGCAGACTGACGACCCCTGGAGACAGGAGCAAGAGGCACAGCCACAGTGGGGAGAGGGGAAAGGAGGACACTGCTGCTGCTGCTGCTGCTGCTGCTGCTGCTGCTGAGTGGAGCAACATAAGGAATGCCTGATGAGTGTACGCTAGGGCCAAGGCAGGCAAGGACGCTGCTCCTGTCTTAATAACTGGATGACAAGAGAGAAGGGGCGGAGGGATAGAAGGGAAAGTCAGGATAGAAGAGGAGCAGAACAGGGAGAGACAGAGACTCTTGTGGATCCAATGAGCCCAACTGCATTCATGTCCGATGATGTTAGTCCCCATAGTAGCCATTTCATTGTAGTGAGACCATTTTTTGAAACTTGACCTCGCTGTATAAAATGACCTGTGGTGACCTCTAGGATAATCAAAGCCTCATGAAAATTTATATTTTGATAGGAGAATAAGGGAGAAATGACCTGGAGAAGAGACCCCTTTGAGCTCCAGCATATTATCTCTCGCACTTAACAGTCCTCTCAGAGTCAGAGCTGTGCAGCATGTGAGACAGAAGTCAATAAAGCCTCTGAATACTGAGTGCTGGATGGATAATATTGAAATTCCTCCCTGCTTGAAGGACCTGGGGTTGTGATAACAGCAACTCAGGTTCAATACGGGACGCAAGGTTATTCCACCAATGTCTGTCTTGAGAGGAACATGATGAAAAGCACCAAAAACGTATGGATCCATGTATTCAAGCAGAAATTACATTTAGCCAGTTAGCAATGTATTTGCTTGAGGGACTGAGTTTTTGCTCTGTCTGCTTCGTATACTGTCGGCCTACAATAAGAGAGGGAATGGGATGACCTTACAAACATAGCCTGATGAATACAGGCTATATTTGTAATGTTATCCCAGTAGGATAAAATAAATTTATTGTTCACTATTACAGTATGTTTCTCTACTCTTATTATAACCTACCCTCCCTTGCCGTGTGCTATATTATCAAAATAACTGACAATAAAATGTTTTTTAGAATTCAACTCAGGGACTCTTTAGGGTGGACAGGGCTAAATGAAAAAATATATTTTATGCTGTTGTTTAATGATATTACACTTAGTATTTATAGTGTTATATATTATATATTTATATATTTATATAGTGAGGTATTTGTCTTTAATCTTTTTTTTAAATGGCAGGGTTGCAGAGAAATTCTTCTACAAAACATTGACAAACTACAACATTTAAATACTGCTTATATGTTAATATATCCGTAATAATAATCCAATAACATACTGCATTATAGGCTAATAGTATATCACTCTGAGAGGGGCTTTTTTTACTTTTACGTTTGATACTTTTAGTACATTTTGCTGATAATACTTTTACTTCAAGCTGCCATGGTGAGAACATTTGAGGAAATACCAAGCACCGCCCACCAGCCGGAGCACAGCCAATAGGAACGCTCAATAGGAACGCTCCTCTCTCTGAAATGACCTGTGATTGGTCAAAGTCTCCCGTCACACACTAGATTTTTTAAAGCCTGAAAACAGAGCCATGAGGAGGTGAAGAAGTCTAGTTTTCTCTCAGAACACTTGAATTACAATATGCTGAAAGGTTATTATGGAATTTTTGCTACTGAAGCTTTAAGTACAATGTTGAAAGCAGGACTTTTCCCTGTTATGGAGTATTTTCAAATTTAATTATTGCGAGAATACTACTAACTTAAAACTGCAGTGCGCGATATTGGCGCAAATATGATTTTAAAAAAAGTTATTTTTAGAAAACGGCCGCTATATCGTGACAGTAGTACATGAAACAGGTAACCTGAAAAAAATCATGTTCCTCTGTGTCCTACTGTGTCCTCCGGTGCTCCTAACGGCATCTGAAGGATTTCACTTACCGGAGGAAAACAAGGTCCGCTGTCCAGCTGCCGTCTATGAGAGCCGGCTGTCAATCACTCGCGATCTCCGACCAAACGGTCAAACTAGGCAGCGCTGATCAAATATTAATCAATATTGTGTTACTGTAATGCCTATTTCTCACCTGAAGTGTTTTCAGAATCATCTTGTAGTGTACTGTTGAGCTGTAAAATGAGAAAGTTTGTGATCGACCGCCATTGTAAAATCTGTTGAAGGAAGCCAAGTTCTGGTCACATGACCGGAGCACAGCCAATGGGAACGCTCCCTCTCTCTGAAATGACCTGTGATTGGTCAAAAACTGCCGTCACGGGCTAGATTTTTCTAAAGCCTGAAAACAGAGACATGAGAAGGAGCAGAAGTCTAGTTATCTCTCAGAACACTTGAATTACAATATGCTGAAAGGTTATTATGGAATTTTTGCCAAATTATGCCAAAAAAATTGTTGCATACTGCGACTTTAAAGCACAACTGTAAAAGTGTCTATTTTCGTTGCAGTTCCAAGGCCAACCGGAAGGAGCGCTGCAGCTTAAATATCTGACATAGAAGAAGAGAAAGCAGAAAGTCATGGCGGCTGACAGTTTGTAATGAGCCAACAGAAACAGATAAGCTTCTTGCTTTGGATCTACAACGTTTACAACTAAGAAACGGGGATTAAAAACTCTGACGCCAAAATGCAGATAACGTTGAAAACCTTACAACAGCAGACGTTCAAAATCGACATCGATGAAGAGGAGACGGTGAGAATGGAAACCATGCAGGGGGGGTGGAGTGGGAGCTGGCTATGTCCTGGAACAGAGGACTTTAGTTTTTTAATAATTTAAAATTAAACCATATATAGATGAGTCTGCGTAAACACCACGTATACATGTTAGATGGAGCAACTGTTCGGGTTAATTCGGCTTGTGTTAGACGCGGGGTTTGAGACAGATTGTTGTGATTTATTGAATACAAGTGAGGAAAGGAGTTTGCGTTGTCAGCATTTAGCCGTAGCCCACTTCTGGCACAGATTGGGGGGAGTGGAGAGGGGGATGTTAGCCTGTATACAGCCACCATAGTTACACTCTATTAATGCACACATGAAAAGTTTTATGAACTTTGTTTTTAAATATTAAACTTCGTTATGCTATCGGTCTGTAATTTCTATTTAAAGTGGCAGTAGGCAACAATTTTTTTCGCATAATTTGGCAAAAATTCCATAATAACCTTTCAGCATATTGTAATTCAAGTGTTCTGAGAGAAAACTAGACTTCTGCTCCTCCTCATGTCTCTGTTTTCAGGCTTTAAAACAAATCTAGCCCGTGACGGCAGATTTTGACCAATCACAGGTCATTTCAGAGAGAGAGAGCGTTCCTATTGGCTGTGCTCCGGTCATGTGACCAGAACTTGGTTTCCTTCAACAGATTTTACAATGGCGGCTGCGTCACAAACTTTCTCATTTTACAGCTAAACAGTAACTACAAGATGATTTTGAGAACATTTGAGGAGAGAAATAGTCATTACAGTAACAGAATATTGATTCATATCTGATCAGCGCTGCCTAGTTTGACCGTTTGGTCGGAGTTCGCGAGTGATTGACAGCCGGCTCTCATAGACGGCAGCTGGACAGGAGACCTTGTTTTCCTCCGGTAAGTGAAATCCTTCAGATGCTGTTAGGAGCACCGGAGGACACAGTAGGACACAGAGGAACATGATTTTTTTCAGGTTACCTGTTTCATGTACTACTGTCACGATATAGCGGCCGTTTTCTAAAAATAACTTTTTTAAATCATATTTGCGCCAATATCGCATACTGCAGCTTTAATGTTCAACATGGTTCCTTAGGGAGTTCAACTCCAGTTTTATGAACACACACTTTGGACTTTATGTTCTAACTCGTGTTATAGTCAGGGTTGGGCGAAATGCTGGTGGGAAAGCTGATTAAGTTTATGTTATTATGATATTATACAAGAATCACTAAAGTGTCTTTTTTTCCCCCACAGGTAAAGACATTGAAAGAGAAGATTGAAGAGGAGAAAGGAAAGGACCATTTCTCAGTAGCTGGACTGAAGCTGATATATGCTGGTATGTTACAGGCTGCTTTTTATAACCCTTCTTAAATCCTCACATTTCTTGATGAGAAAACAAAAACACATTCCTCCAAAAAGCTGCCTCATGCTTTGTTGTATTTATGTATTGTGTGCTGCAAGTCATTACACTGTTTAGTGATGTCAGTAATTCAGGAAACACTTTGTTTGTCAAATGTTTTCATTGTTGAGATAGATGTTGATTCTCACTTTCCAGTGTGTTCTCTCATTGTAACATTTAATAGCTAGACAGGATATTCATTAAAGATATCTGCAGTGTCATTTTGCTTGGACAAAAATCTAATTCAAGATATCCCTAATTCTATTTTGACTAGGCAAAATTCTAATTTTAGATATCTGTAATTACATATGACTAGTAGGATTCAAACTACTTTTGCCATTCATGTGTACGAGGTTTCTCATTACGGATATCCGCAATGTGGATTACGGATATCCGTAATTCCAGTTTCAGATATCTACAATTTAATTCTGACTAGTCATAATTCCAGTTCAAGATATCTTTAATTCCCCTCAATTGTAGATATCTACATTGCCCTTTTTAGATATCTAAAACTAAATTGCGACTAGTCAGAATGACGTTGTAGATATCTCTAACTGGAGTTATGGATAGTCTAAATGTAATTACAGATATCTAGATTTAGAGTTTTGACTAGGCGAAATGACGTTGCAGATATCTGTAATTACGTCAGCAGCTACGGCAAGTGGGAGGCAGAAGCTATTCAAACATACTATGGGTTTATAAAGTGTGTTTGGAGACAATAAATCTACAACACGCTGTAAATTTCTACCACAACTCTTTAGCGAACAAAGCTCTCGTTCGCCACAAACTCCTTGATGATGAGCTCTTTCTATTTCATGGCATTTTCTAACTATTTTATCCACAACGGTCCCTGACCACTCGTCTCACAGCCGGCTGCACATAGGACCACACATTGGATTTGTTCTACTTTTGCATTGAGAGGTCTAAATTACTGCAGTGTCGTTTCTGTTTAGCAGGTTAAGCTGATGCATTACAGTTAACAGCAAGGGCTGGTTTTCGGAAACGGTTTTATTCTCCTGTTGCCAATAAAAACCTACAGCAAGGAAACCTGCCAAAGACCACTTCAGTCTGTCAAACAAATGAAAAAGATAGCCAGATAACTGCAAAGGATGCAGCTTGGTTAAGCAAGCGTTTCGTGTCATCCCTACCTTAATTGTTTAAACAAGTGTTGCAGTCATCTGTCTTTCAAAAGATAGATAAATCTTGGAGAACATGGGGAAAACAGAGTAGTAATTAGGATTTTTGTCAGACTCAAAAATTCCCAATTACACCACTGTACTTTGTGTTTTAAAACAGTCAAACTAGGGATGCACCGATCCGACTTTTTCAGTACCGATAGTGATACCTGGGCTTTGGCTATCGGCCGATACGGAGTACTGATTAGATACCAGTGTTTAATTAATAAGCTGTATGCCTCACTGTGTGGAAATGACTGGGATCATTATTTTATGTGTAAGGCAACATCTGGCTTGACTTAAACATTTTATTTTATTTATTTATTTAACCTTCATTTAATCAGGAAGTCCCTTGAGATTAGTATCTCTTTTTTGAGGGAAACCTGGCCAAGGTAGCACGCCATTACAATATTACAAACATTTTAAAATAAAGCATATCAAAAACAGATATGGCCAAATAACAAAACATTTTTATATCGTTATTGTTATATCCGATATGGATATCGGTATCGGTGCATCCCTAAGTCAAACATGACAAACACCAAGGGAGGCTGAATACATGTTATAGGCACTGTGGAGCATATTGTAGCAGTTTAGACAGTGGGGTTTCGTGTGACCTACTTAAAGTGGCTTCCTCAGACACATAACACAATCAAAAACAATATAACAAAAAGAACCAGATGTGGTGACAAAAGCAGGCGATTTATCCACTCAACAACCCATTCAATGCTAAAATGTGATACCATCTATTGTTACATCCCTGCATGTTGTTTCAGAGTTCACGCCGGGTAAAGCCAATAGAAAATTGTGACTCATTTTTCTGTCTCTTCACAGGTAAAGTCCTCAACGATGATGCAGCGCTCAAAGAATACAAAATCAATGAGAAGAACTTTGTGGTCGTCATGGTGACAAAGGTTTGTGAATTAGAAATTGTTTCAGTAAATGGCCCGTGATTGTTAGAAATATGAGCTAACACTGAACTATCATTCGATTTTGTAACCTTTTCGTTCCGCCGCCAACCATTTATGTCAACTAACTGACCCATTGTGAACATCAAGTGATATCGGAGAAGTAACATATTATGTTTTTAAAATTGTCTTGCAGGCTAAAGCAGCTTCAGCCGCCGCGCAGCCTTCACCAGCCACTCCAGCTCCCAGCTCTGCAGCACCTGCAGCACCTCCTGCCTCATCGTCCAGCTCTGAAAACACATCAGAACGCTCCTCTACAGACGACAAGCCAGAGGAGACAAAGTCTCCGACTGCTGAACCAGCTTCCAGCCCCGTCGGGTAAAGATGGCTAGATGTTTGTCTTTAACTGTCTAACTGGTTTCAGTGCGTCTTCTTTTGAACCTCACCCAACCTCTGTTTTCTCTTGTAGAAGCTCCGAGGCTTCAACGAACACAAACCTGATTGATGAGGCAGTTTCAAATCTGGGTAAGGCTGCATTTGTAAACAGAATTTGTCGGCCATATAAGAACCTTTTCACAAATGCCGCACCATTCGTTAGACAAAAATGACTTTTTGCCTCAATGCCTTTAAGGCCCAGACACACCGAGCCGACATCAAACATTCGACATGCTGAATCAGCCGAAAAGCCTCCGACACGTGCAGACTAGAGCCGACTGACGCTCATCGGCGGCCCCAAACTGTCCGAAGGCCGACCGTCGGCTTGGCGTGTCGGATCCTTTAAGCTGTATCTTGTAATAAATCTGTGGCCCATTTTGGTCCACCATATTTCTTGTGGATATCCATATCATGCTGACAGACATAGATGTCCCATAATCAATAAGCAGCTGGATACTGCGGCTTGGCTAAAACATAATCCCACAGTTCCCCACGGCCTCGTGCTCTCAGCTTCACAAATACTGCTTTGCTCAGAGCAAATCCTGCAGGTCTTAATTATTCTGACTCGTGTAGTCATTGATGTGGATTTTCAGCGTTTTTATGGGACACCGTAGAGAAATTGATCTTTATGTATGCTGCTAACTCCCAAAATGCTCTTCCCTTGTTAAGCATTAAAGTTAAAGCTCAGCTGATGCATGGTTGTGTTTATTATGCTGTCATAGTCTTACATTTTAGTTGTTTTCTTTGAGCAGCATGTCTTCTGACAGAATTTAATGACATATAAAATATCAGCATGCTAAGTGCCATGTTAATGAATGAGATTAGTAGTTCATATGTTAATGTCTACATTATGCAAGATAAGCAGATCGTTTGTTTCCATGAACGGCAGAATGGTGCCTCGCTTTAAAAGTTGCGGACGCAAGGAATTGTGGGACGGCATTATCTCCTTTCCTTTGGTAAAGGATGCTCCAGTTTATCCTATGCTAAAGGAAATGAGAAAGGAAGCATTGAAGCTCCTTTCCTTAGCATTTAGAGGATTCTAACAGCTCTTATCATGGCTGCTACTGAGATACTTCCGTATCATTTCACTCCGTTAGGAACCTTCCTAAGCAAAAAGGACTTTTCGACTGCAGCCACGGTGCTGTTGACCAGCTATGAAGCTCTTTAGTCCCACTACTGATTTGTCTTGGTGTGTGTGTGTGTGTGTGTGTGTGCGTGTGTTCCTTTAGTGACGGGCGCATCATATGACGCCATGGTAAACGAGATGATGCTGATGGGCTACGAGAGGGATCAGGTGGTAGCAGCTCTGAGAGCGAGCTTCAACAACCCAGACAGAGCTGTGGAGTACCTGCTCACAGTAAGAACCGTCTTCAGTGACACCCATATTCTATGTTTATTATGGGATTTCTTTTTAATTTGTATTAATTGTTGTATTTTCTTTCAGGGTATTCCAGGTAGAGATTCGGGCCATGCATCAGGGCCTGAGGCGGTGGTGACTCCAGTGAGTGGAGTTCACACTGCACCCATAGGTGGTATTAGCCTTCCCGCCAACACTGGCTCTTCACCAGGCGCCGGGGGAGGTAAGTGGCCCGTACTATTCTGCATATCCCAGCAGCCTCAATGAGCAAATGTTTGTTTCCGTTATCATCCCTCCATGTGTCTTCTTTCTGACTAACGTTTTATCCTTTCAGGCAACCCCCTGAGTTTCCTAAGAAGTCAGCCTCAGTTCCACGTGATGCGACAGCTGATCCAGCAGAACGCCGCTCTGCTTCCTGCCCTGCTGCAGGAGATCGGCAGGGAAAACCCCGAGCTGCTGCAGGTGGGGGGGGGGGGCCTTGACACAGTCCTGATTAAATTAGTTCATGGTTTAAGCATTGTCACAGTCACAGTTCACTTAAAGGGGCACTCCACCGATTTTACGCATGAAGTTCGGTTTACGTCACGAGGAGTACTACTCAGCCTTCGGAAACAGTTCTCAGTCTCAGTTTGGACTTAAAGGTTTTAACACCGGCAATACGTCCTCCAGAGTTGGCTCGCCTGACCACGCCCCCTTTTGGGGGAAACCAATCCCGTGTCCCTCATAGACGGTAACAGCGTAAAGAGAAGAAGTTGAAACATGTCTCCAAACTTCTACACTAAACTAACGCTATGCCCAAGAGTTGCTGTGTAGTTGATTGCTCCAACAATAAATCCCAAAACGCTGATCTCTGATTTGTTCCCCTGTCATGACCTAAAAAAACTAGAATAGAGGGGCTTTATGCCTCCAAGCTATAGACCAGACCAGCATGGCGTCATCTCCGAGGCTGCGCTCCCTTTTGGGGGAAAGAAACTCACTGTCACAGGAGAGAAAATGATGAAAAGCTGTTGTGTAGCGGGTTAACCGAGGCTTTCACACTGAGATTTGAGGCTCATACGATACTTGAATATTCACTGTCAGTGTGCTAAATGGCTAAATGATGCTGGTGACTAGCACGGCTAGCTAACGTTAGCTTGAGTGGGAGGCTGCTGCAGTAATACAGTCATACATTAACGTTATAGCAGCATCAGACTGTCGTCTCCAACTGCAGACAACACTTAGTCTAACGGGTTATGTCAATCAAATATGTAGAGATGTCAGGATAAGTAATATCCGGCACCTGTGTTGGACGGGGGAAGACTGAAGGGACATGATGGCGTTCAACCTTAATTTATTAAGGTATCGCGAACGCTCGCTTTGTATAACAAGAGATGAATACATATGAACTTGTCAAAATTACAATCCAAACATACGTCAAATTGCATTGAAGTCTATGGGATCTTCGTTTTTCTATCCACCAAAAGGGGGCGCAGCCTTGAGTTTTTGCGAAGTACCCGTACATGCCGGTCTGATGTATTGAGTTGCATTGTGGGATTATGGGAATAGTAGGATCCAGTGTTTTGGAGTTTGACCCATACTACAAAGTTAAAGTCAGGATTTTGACCATTTTCTTTTAAAGCTGTCTCTTGTAAGTCCCCAAAATTGAGGAATATCAAATATATAAAAGGCAATTATTATCTGTTCAATACATTTTTGCGCCACTTCAGAGGTTTAAGTGCCGAGGAACAGTTTCTCTGCCTCCACAGTCTTTAAAATGTTCATTTA
Source organism: Sebastolobus alascanus (assembly GCA_916701645.2). Classification (NCBI taxonomy): domain Eukaryota; kingdom Metazoa; phylum Chordata; class Actinopteri; order Perciformes; family Sebastidae; genus Sebastolobus; species Sebastolobus alascanus. The sequence continues at coordinate 210,980 of CAKAOJ020000321.1, forward strand.
ATCACTGTAGGAGATCAGCAGCCACCAAGAGCAGTTCATCCAGATGCTGAATGAACCCAATCCAGAGGCAGTGCCTGCTGGAGGTGGAGCGGGAGGAGGAGGAGGAGGAGGAGGAGGAGGAGGGGGAGGAGGAGGGGGAGCCGGAGGAGTGGCAGGCGATGCACCCGGTGGGAGTCACATGAGCTACATCCAGGTCACGCCACAGGAGAAAGAGGCCATTGAGAGGGTACAACACTGTCACTAACCTTTTCCTCTCAGTCCGCAGTTCAGTACAGCTTCAGCTGGATTATGATGCTCTTTGTGAACTCTGTAAAAGATGAAAATGAAACGACGATTTAGTTAATATCATCACAGTCGAGACTGTTAAACATGAAGCACAAATGATCATTTGCTTATTAAAGTGTCGTTTGGCTAATTTGCAACTCCTCTCTCTCTCTCTCTCTCTCTCTACTTACAGCTAAAAGCTTTAGGATTTCCAGAGGGACTCGTTATACAAGCCTACTTCGCTTGTGAGAAGAACGAGAACTTGGCCGCCAACTTCCTTTTACAACAGAACTTTGACGATGATTAAATTGTCAATTTTTTTTTTCTTATTTCTTCCTCTACTTTTTGATTGCTAAATATATGTGTACAACAAGCCTTTTACATGTCCAAAAAAGTTTTATTCACCACTTCCACATTTACCTTTCTTAATAACACTGGATCATTATCAGCTGGTGTACGAGGACAGGCTGTTGTTTGTGATCAGTTCGAAATGGAGGAACAATTAAAGTACAATAACTTTGCATCAGAAATCACCTGTGTGCTATTGATTTTTTTTTTAATACTTTAGTTTATGGTTTGCAGTATGTGTCGCATTATAAGTGAGATTTTTTCAGAGTAGATCTGACAGTATTCATGCACTCTTATTCTGTTTTTCTAAGTTGACAAGTTATGAAGAAAATTAAAGTTGTGCACAACAAACAAGCATCATGTATGGTTCTTTTTCTATAATTCAACATCCCTCATCTGCATGCAAATCAACAGGAGTATGTTCAGGAGCTCTGAACTGCAATGCATAATATGTGAAGGCATCTGAACATGTATATACTGTAGTTTATATACATGTGGTAGGGTTTAGTTGCAATGACTTGTCATTTTACAGAAAAATAAAGTTTTCAAAAATAAATGAAAACTGCCTATTCTGTTGTGTTCACATGGAGTGTGACTGCAGATATCTGAATGTAGGTACTCTGCTTTTAAAGAGTAACTTAGCACTGAATGCACTTTTTTTGTGTAGTAAATTATGTGTACAGTCTAGAGCTGTCAAAGGCAAATTTGTTTTAACGCCACTAACTTCTTTAACACAATTTGGCCATTTTCAAAGGGGTCCCTTGACCTCTGACCTCAAGATATGTGAATGTAAATGGGTTCTATGGGTACCCACGAGTCTCCCCTTTACAGACATGCCCACTTTATGATAATCACATGCAGTTTGGGGCAAATCATAGTCAAGTCAGCACACTGACACACTGACAGCTGTTGTTGTCTGTTGGGCTGCAGTTTGCCATGTTATGATTTGAGCATATTTTTTTATGCTAAATGCAGAACCTGTGAGGGTTTCTGGACAATATTTGTCATCGTTTTGTGTTGTTAATTGATTTCCAATAATAAATATATACATATATTTGCATAAAGCAGCATATTTGACCACTGCCATGTTGACAAATCCTCCTTTAAGGTATATTTTCAACAGATAAAACATGATTTTCAGAGAAAATTCACTAGTTTTGTCCACCAGACCCCTCCCAAATAAAGAAATCTGTCATTACCTGATACACCACACCCTCAAATTATAGGGCAACAAAAAGGCAAACAACATATGTGGCAAATGAACACTAAACTGTGACCAGGATCAATTCATTCTGTAATACATACATGTAATTTACTAACACAAAAACGTGTTAAGTTACTCTTTTAAAGACAGTACAGAGAATCATTTCCATGTGAGCTTTCAGTGTCATCATGTCTCAGGCTTGTTAGTGAAGTCCAAAATGTAGAATTGTTTTTAAAGGCCTAAGAGGGACTTCCCACAATTCTCCATTCGGGAATAAAAGTTGAACAACAAGAGCCCCGAGTGTGCTTAAAGCTGAATTGACCTATAGGGGGCAACATAGACCACAACATGTTTCCAACACCATCAACAATAAGCTCTATTTGCCAGTCTGAAGATGTGTGACCTGTGACCAGGTGAGTGAATATCAGAGGCATGCTTCTTATTTTCGTAGTAAATGTAGCAACACATAAACTTTGTTTGCATTAATAAGCAGTTCAAGTACATTAGTGCAATAGTTTTTCCTCTTTTGACGATTTTAAACACAGTTGAAATACATATTTAAAGACCTCATGGTTCCCATCAAACATACCATAGGCTCTTATGTTGTTTAAGTTGCAATTCTTTGTTTTAGTCACTTACTATTTATGAATTTTAAGACATGTTTTGTTGGATGTTATGATGTTAACATACAGTACAGTAGAATTGTATGGACATAAATAATGTCATTTTTTAAAATGAACACATAACTGATCATTTTGCTCACAGTTTGGATCAAATTTGAACCACTTTTGAAGTATTACTTATCAAAAAGAAGCGCCATCTTATTAGTTTTACCTCTTTTACCAGGCGACTTTGAACACAGTTGAAATACATATTTTATGAATACAAATGTTTAACATCAAACATACCATAGGCTCTAATGTTCGTCACTATTAAGAGAATGCAATTCTTTGTTTTAGTTGCTTGTTTGTACTATTTATGGATTTTAAGACATGTTTTGTGGGGTGTTATGATGTTAACATACAGTACAGTAGAAGTATATGGATATTAAAATGTCACCTTTTTTAAATGAATACATAACTGATCATTTGGAGATCAAGCAATCATTGTTGGGTCAATGTTTAATCACTTTTAAAGTATTACTTTTGAAAAAGAAGTGCTATCTTATTTTTACGAAATAATTCACTATATAATATAATAATATATAAACTGCAATCATGACTTCTATGTTTTGGAACATCGCTATATTTACTGTAAATAATTTTGTGGGAAAAAAAAAACCCATTTCTTTTAACATACATTAAAGGATATGCTATTGTTACATTGTTAAAATCAACTTTATATATTTTTTTTTTTCAGTGTTGTATGAGTCACTCGGGTGTTGAGTGAAGCATATAGCAGGATTTCATGTATGTAATTTCATAATATCGTCATGTAACTTTTTTTTGTGAAAAAAAACACACGTAGCTGGATACATTACATACGTAATTCATAACCATATGGCAGAGACATATCAAGACACTATCTCACTGCAGCATCTTTATGGGTTTTATTCTTATTGTGCACCCGAGAGCTTCGGCTCCGGCACCAGATTCGGTGTCACCCTTGAATGTCAGCCAGTAACTCGGTTGTCCTCCCCATTCTTTCCACGGACAGGTGGAAAGAGGAACCCACGGAAACAGGACATTGTAGGAGTGTAGTTTTTTTGAAAATCTTTTTAACGGCAACATTGTGTTAGTTTGCCTGCGGCGATGTGGCTATTATCAGGGGGGATTATTGTGTGTGAGCTATTGCTGCCATTTAAACGTGCTTCTCCATTTACACTACCTGGGACACCTATGAGGTTCTCAATGAGATAATGATGTAGTAGAAGAGGTCGTTATAGCTTTCTTATTTCAAATACATTTTATTGTATTATAGTGTAAAATACAAAACAATAACAAAGCATTTTTATTTACAAATGTACAAAATTCAAGATTATATTACATATTTTTGGCTATAAACAAAAAAATCTTTGTTCAGAGTTACTCATTCAATACAAAAATATGAATGTCTCGTATAAATTATTGCACTTTGCGACTGCAGTGCGTTGAAGATTGCCATCACCATTTATAAAGTGAAGTGTTCACCTGATTTACGTCAGATTGTGGAAGAGAGGTTTCCGAGAAACACACACAAACAACCATATGGCACTTTTTCATAGTTTTTGTATATTTTCCTTAATCTTTGGTACCTTTTCTTCAATAAAGAGAAAAACCTTCAGAGCACCATTCAGTATAAATTAACATTGTACCTGAAATTAATGGCATTGCAGGTGAAATGTGTATATAAATATAGATGTATTTATTAATACAGTATTTTGAACAGTGTGTAGTTGATAGGAGAGCCTGTGTTGGCGTGTTGCTGGTGTTAAGGCCTCTGGAGATGTTTGTCTGTTGCTCCTGGTTTCCCTGACAAAAATACGTTTCCAGTTAAAAGTTGTTGGCACCTGGTCCTCCAAGTTTTGTCGGTTAAATAAGACAAATTCCAGTTTGGTCCCTTTCATAAAAGTTTACAACCCCGACTGAGAGGTCTTTTCAAGTCACCTGCACAAGACGGGATCAGTCTTGAGAGAAATTCTAGGCTCTTGAGGGAGTAATGCTGTTTTTTTTTTTTGCCGTGAACACCACAGCTTGTCTCGTTGTCTTGACGACGGCTTGAAGGCAAATTATGGTTTTAAAAAGTGTAGGTCACAAGTTTGTTCAGGGTTTCTTGCGGACATCTTTTTCTGGGAGCCTTCATCCAAAGTCTCATAAGTGTCTCTTCATATGGAGAGCAAGGTGGTCCGACCTCGAGAAGGCCCGGTCACATTTCGCACACTGAAACGGCCGGTGGCCTGTGTGTTTCCTGTAGTGGCGTGTGAGCTCGTCCGAACGTGCAAACTTCCAACCGCAGCCCTCCCAGTCGCAGTGGTAAGGCTTCTCCCCTTTGATGGAAACACAATACACACATGGAGCGGTTAGTGGTTGCCCTGAGGTCAAACTGGCCCATCCTTCTCCACCTTGAGGAGGAAAAGAGGTCGGTCCTGTCCTGCAGCTAGTGTGTAAAGGCCGAGGTAATCGGCCTGGGGTTTGTATTTGAGCAGGGATCAGGATCAACCTGTTTCACCGCACCTGCCAAACGAGTCCCCGTCCCCCCACTCATCTAACCCCCATCATGACTTAATAATTCACTGTGATGTGTTTCTTTTGGATAGTAATTGGCTCTGAATAACGATAAAACAACTTCATTAAATAGTAAATAAAAACAAAAAATATGCTTCACGGTGAGAATATAGAAAGCTACCGGCATGCGCCATCATGTAATTTAAACCAGGTATAAATGGCTGACCGTTACATACCTGTGTGCGTGCGGTGATGTGCTTTGAGATGGGAGCTCTTTGTGTAAGTTTTCCCACAGCCGACGTAGTCACACGTGTGCGTGGCGACTCTTTTCCTCGGCCAGGAGCGCCGACCACGTTTAGGCTTCGGTTCCTCCGGCAAGCAGTCCCCGCTGGAGATCATGAGGGGATCTGTGGGGGTCAAAAGATCACGGTCATCATCACGGTATCGAGAAAATATTCAGTGTAGAAATGTATCACATAACACAGTGTAAAAAGGTCACAGGTCCTCATACGTGACTTTCATGGCAGATCATATTGTAAAGATGCATGGGTCGACACACAGAAGCAAAAGAAAACATCAGCATTCTTCTTAAAAAACTTTAAAAAACTTGTAAAAAAGCAGCCAATTTTCAAAGAACTTAAAAGTACTACAGTATAAAAGTAAACAACAATGGACACTGGATACTGATCCTATGAAAACAACTAAATAACTGCATATTTTGTTAAACATCTGGTAAAGTCTTGCATCTTTTTTAGGCTGGTTTAAAAGAACTTTATGATGAAAAGAGGGTTTGTTGCCCAAGGCCATGGCATGTAGGTTTCAATCCTTTTGAACTGCTGGTTTTGGGGGTATAATTAAATCCCTTAAGGTTGTATGAGATGTATTTAAATAGACTCTACGGACTTGATATTCCTGTTGTCTAATCTGTTCTGTGTTAAATTTCTTCCCACATTTAAATTACTGCATTCAGTAGCCACAAGAGATTAGAAGAAAGTAGGTCTGAATAATGAGAGGAAGAAATGTGCTCTAACCTTGGTACTGCAGGGGGGACGGCTGAGGGTAGGAGGTGTAGCCCTGCGGGGAGCTATGGTGGTATCCCTGGGGAGGTAGAGGGATCTGAGAGTGGGGGTGTCCCAGAACCTGATGCTCCCGACTCAGAGGATGGTCTGGGGAGAGGGAGGAGGATGAGGATAACCTGCCGCCTGTTATGGACCTCCCTCCCTGAAAGCCGTGTAGCTCTAACTGGCACGGACGCTGCTGCTGCTGGCTCCCTCGGCCCTGGGAGTTCCCCCCAGCCAGGTGTAGGTCCATGGGCTGCGAGATGGTGCAGTTACTGGGGTTCTCCTGCTTTATCCTGGGGCACGTAAAGGACGGCGAGGCACGCGAAGGAGTCGGCTCCGACGCAGCGGCAACGCAGACCTTGCTTACGTTCACGCCTTGGCTGTATTCTCCCATGTCCATTGTTGTCTTTACCACAAATTTGCCGTGGAGGCTGGTGGGGTGGAGGTACGCAGGGTCCAACTCGGGTCTCATGAGCTCTGCTACGAAGCCTCCAGAGGGCGAGACGTCACTGATATCTGGGATGGTATAGAGGAGCTCGCTGGCAGCACTCTGAGGGGAGGGGAGAGGGTGAAATGAGGAGAAAGAGCTGGGGGAAGGAGACAAGGTCTGGGCAGAGCTGCACGCCATAGCCTCCTCCTCCTCCTGCTGCTGTTGTTGTTGTTGCTGCTGCTGCAGAATGGAATTAGACAGAATAAAGTCGTAGTCCAAGTCCAGGTCAGGCTCGGCGTCTTTCTTGGACATGCTGGGGCTCGTTGTGCCGGTGGCAGTGGGATGGTCTGGGTCAGAGCAGCTGCTTCCGGTTGGCACGCTGGGTTTCTTAAGATGGGACAACTCCTCCTTCCATCTCTAGGGGGAAAGTTACAGAAGCATTAACAAGCTGCTTGTGTCACGTTACTGTTTTATAAGATAGTAGCCGAGAAAACCTCACTTAGAAATGAGTGCTTGTTTTGAATACATATAAGGAGCATCAGATACAAGTATAAGTCGATGCTTCAAGGAGAAAAGAAGCAACGGAGAGTGATTATTTTGACAGCTCAGTCTGGTGCAGCAAGTGTCCTTGGCACAGAGCACTACCTAGAATACAGATTATCCTCACTCTTGCTTTGGAGAACACTAGTGGTGACATAGGTACACTTCTTTCAATCAACGTGTAGCCTACTTAACAACCCATTCTTAATAATACAAATAATAATAATCAGGGTGTTTTGTAAGGAGGAGTGCAGTATCCCATGTGTGCTGAGAACCTGCTGTAAGCGTGTGCACGCCCCAGTAGATGGTGGTGTCAAGCCCTGACTGTGCCCATAATAACATGGGAGCGACACAAACACTGTAAATAAACAGCACATGTTACACATTTTTCCTACATGGCTATTTTTTGCATGTATTAAGATGAAGAACTCACTGTATTGGCACTTCCTATGGATTTACTCTTGACAGTGGGTCCGTGGGCGAACGTGGATATGGATGGCAGCAGAGTCCCACCTAAAGCCATCTCGACGTCATTTGGAGGCTGCCTGAAATTAAACAGAAATATATAGTAAATCCGGATTTTGCAGGGATCCTGTTGTAGTCCACAAAAAACAAGATGTGCATCAGTTAAAAAAAAAATATATTTTTTTTTTAAAGTTTCTCAAAGATCCACACCTCATCTATGAGAATCGGAGTCCTCCTCGGTGCGTGTTGCTTCACGATCCCCGGGTCGAAAGTTTCTGCTCCTCTGCGTCCTGCGTTATGCTGTAATCCAGTACATGCTGCCGGGAGGACGCAGCCACACTAACTGGTTGAAGCGGTGTTTGACGGGAGAGGCGACGTTACGGGGGAACCCCTAACGCCCTGTTGCCGTGCAGGGACCGGCTGCCTGAACTGAGACAAACCGCGTGAGAGAGGTATCCTTAAATCACTGGAGCTGCTGGACACGCCCTCGTTGCTCGGCAACAAAAGCGCGGAAAAACATTAACGCGACGCGAGGGAGGGAGCACACGTGGGGGAGGCTGGGGCGAGAGAGAGAGAGAGAGAGAGAGACAGAGAGAGAGAGAGAGAGGGTTTGTTTGTATTCATAGCAACGGCGCTTATCCTTACTGCTGTTCTCCCTGAGAAATGTGGGTTAAGGAGCGCATCGCTGACACGCTGCACGCCGACTGAGACCGGGACAACACTGAGGACTATTTAATCACCTGCACGCATGGGCTTCACCTGGGCAGGACCTCAGCCTGTCGCATTAGCGAGCCTACTTAGAATAATAATAATAACAACAAATAAATAAAAACTCATCTGAAACAATAACAACCTTGTTATTCACCTGTTTTTTCTCCACTTGTGATAATAGATGAGTGCAATGATTATACTGGAGCTTATAGGTAATTATAGAATAATAATAATAATAATAATAATAATAATAATAACAAATAAATAAAAACTCATCTGAAACAATAACACCTTGTTATTCACCTGTCTTTGCTCCACTTGTGATAATAGAAGAGTGCAATGATTATACTGGAGCTTATAGGTAATTATGCAAAGTATTGTGGGTACACCTTGAGTTTACATTAGGGTGAATTAGCCTAACGTGGGACATTTTTTTGCATTTCAGATTTCTGGAATATATTGTGATATGAAGCCAATACATTAAATCCAAACCACTCTGAAATCCCCAGAATGTGTCCTAATCAAACCAAAAAAAAATGAAATGAAAGAAAATGCAGATATCACACTCATAAAAGAAATAGTAGACAGATCAGTATTCCAATGCCAAGTTTTCTCAGACAAATCTTGATTTTCTAATGTGGGACACTGAAGAGTCTGTTAAAAGACTCCACCAAAAAAATCACCTTAATTAATGCAGAAAAACTCGAGGCTAAAATGTGCAATCCCATGTTCAGTAATTTTACCACTTACAATGTTATTACAAAACCTAGGCTTATGTGTGGATGTTACATGGAGAGTCGAACAACATCAAACAAACAATAAGACTATAAATAATAATAAATAAATAAATAAAGAATAATAGTTTTGAAGCATTTAGGCATATTAGAAAGACATTAAATCTCTGTTAAACACCAGATATAAAGTGGTGCTTTTGTGTGATTCTTTGTGAAGAAACTCAGTTTCACAGATCTGTCGATTAAATCAACTAATCGATTAGTCGACAAAATCGTAAGACAGCCCTAATAATAATATTATTATTATTATATCCTTTTATTGTTATCTTATTATTTTTATATGTATAGACAAACTGTATATGCATATATACATAGCAGACATTTAAATTATACATAGCAAAAATTCTCAAACATAATTAGTCTTAAACACTTTGAACAAATGTCTAAGACTAATGAGATTTATGGGAAATATATATAGAATCTGAATAATAATCTATACCTTGCACTGCTGTGTGTCTACATTTTAGGTGTTTGAGACAACAATGTTATAGAAAATATCCCACTTTTTATTAAACAATATTCATTGGCCTCCCTTGCAAATTACACTCTTGCCCACTATCAAAAAAGACTTAATTTAATACTACAGTATAGTTGTGAAAATTATGTATGGGAAAATTTTTAAAAAAAACATACCTTACCTGGGAACAGTAAACTGCTGAGAACTGTTCAGTGTTGAGGGTTGAATTGGGTTCAGGCAGTGTTTGCTCAGAGCTAGCGAGCTAACACAAACCTCTCTCTCTCTCCAACATAATTAGACACATTGACTCAAGAGTTCAGAGCAAACAAAGAGCTTGCCACTGATCCTGCTGCATCAGGATCTTGTCCGTTAGGCATGTCAACAAACATGCCGTCACTTCAACAGGACACAGTTACTGTCAGTGTATTGTTGGTGTCTTCATTCACAGGTTTAAATTGCATGAATGCACGTTTCTTGGGTTGGCAAACAAAAACTGGTGGGAATAAATACAACTTTGTAAATAAAAAGCACATCCTGTTGGGCAACTAATTATTAATTGTTTGATATATTAACAGTAATATGTGTATTGTCTTCAACTTCTCCAATTGGGTGGTTAGAAGTGATCAAACCGACAATGTTTGAACTACGTGTCTTGTCGTTGAAGACCTGCTTCCTACAGCAAGTACAGGAGCACAATGGCAGCTGTGTCATTATAGCCATATTCTTTATTGTGGGAGATAATGGTTTTGAAAATGATCCTGAAAACAAAGGCCTGACTTTGACAACTGAGTTGCTTTGCATCATATAATGACAGAGAGATGAGGAATAGAGAAAGGAGATAAAGGAAGAGAAGATGACACCACTGTGTGCTTTTCCTGACACAATGAAGTCATGGTAATTCAGTAACTCACACCAAACCCTTGTGTGGGATATGTTAATGCAACATTTGCTAGGGGTGGGAAAAAATTGATTCACCTATGTATCGCATTTTTTTTATTTTTTTTTTACGATTTTAAAATCAATTTTTTAATACCAGAATTGATATATTTGCTTAATTTGAGTTTATGTGGAGGTTGAAGGAAATTAACACTTTTATTGTTGTAGTCACAATAACGTGACGTCATATCCGTTCCGTATCCATCAACCAAAACAAACCTCAGAAAGTAGAAAATGGCGGAGGGTCGGCGTGGTTACGACCTGCACCCTCACACTTTAAATCCAACGTGGTAAACACTACACATACAGTAAAGTATGGAAACACACATTGCAGGAAAAGCAGAGCTAGACATCACAGCTAAAGCTGCATGCTAACTCTGTCATGGACAGGAAACGTTATCGTATTGCGGTAACATGCGGTCAAGCCGGCCTTCATTCTCAACTCCGTGGTCAAATGGGCCGACGCTACAACTGTAGAGCACCCATATACTGACATTTATGTTAAATGCATTGAAACGGCCCCGATGGAGCTGACCATGGATGTATAAAGAGAACGGAGCTGACGGGAGAGCTAGAGACCACCTTGGAGCAGTTAGAGGAAGTATACACGTGTGACTACGTCCGGTTTTCAGAATAAGGTGTTAACAAAGGGAACCGTATATACAAAATACATATATGGAAACAAGATTAATTGGATTATATTCACCAGAAATATAAAACATTACATGTCCCTTATAAATTAAAAAGTAAATACCAATAATTTGTGAGGGAAATGTCTTTAGTCTTTGATTTTTTTAGGTTACTGGAAAAAAATTAATAAATGATTCCTGACAATAACTGAGATATTTGACTTCAGGACATCTCTGACTATATACATGCCGAAAATCTAAAATTTTTACTGTATCAATTTAGATATTTTCCAAAGTAAAAGTCCCTAGAAGTGTACGATTCAGGTTTTTCCCATAGTCTAGTCTTAAAAATGTTAACAAAAATCAAAATAAATGGTAATATCAAATCGCAATATATATCGAATCAGCACCCAAGTATCGTGATAGTATGGAATCTTGAGATAGGTGTATCGTCCTCACATTTGCAGTATTAACTGGATGCAGTGCTGAGAATATGAAAGCTGCCCACAATGAATCATTTCAAGTGTTACACAGTTCCAGGTATCGACATGATGTTAACGCCATTGGTGACATCACTGCAAGAATCGCATGTGGAGAGATTGAGGTAATGTTGTATAAACAATGTATCACACTTTCCTTTTCAATGAGTGTTCCTCTGCTTATCAGCGTGGATCAACTGTAGATGTCATATGCCGCCTACTCGAAGAAGCACCTTCAGAATAATAATTGGCGTTTTATAGGTGAGCCGAGGTGTTGTTCTTGGCGATGCTGAGAGTTTCGACTGCTTAGACGTTTAATATTTTCAAACCAGTCAATGTGCAGCTGACATGATCTGTGGTTATATTCAAAATCGAGATCAAACACAGTTGATAATCCAGTCACACAGTTGTGAATATTGATATCAAAAAGAGCGTAAGTAACTCGACTTCACAACTCTCGAGTGCTTTTCCCCCCTCTTGGTGTGCATGTGACTGACATGGTTTCCACTGGTGTCCCTCAGTTTAAGTTCCCCCTCCTGGAAAGCACCCAAGTGAATATGAGTACCAGCGGATCATAACTCCAGATATTGAGGTTTTCAGTGCTCTCTTCCAGATGCTGTTCAGTAATTAAAAAATAGCTTTCATTCTTTCCTTAATTCTTGAAAGCTGAGTCAAGCTTTTTTTGATTCTCCGTGGTGCACTTCCCCCTCAACTCCACTTCACATTAACCTTAATGCAATTATAGATGTAGGAACTTTCTGTCAGTGCAAAGCCAAGGAGCCTTTGAACAGCTCAAGCAACAAGGACTAAATGTCTAATTTTTATCATCTTTTCTTCTTGTACTGCAGTTTTTTGTTTTAGTTCAGAGTCATAATTCCTCATCTCAGAAATAATTTGAAGACCTCACTGGCAAATCTTTATTTAAAACACAATTTGCAATAAAATGTGTAATTTCACCTAATGTCCACTATTTAAAGGGATAGTTTGGATGTTTTGAAGTGGGGTTGTATGAGGTACTTATCCATAGTCAGTGTATTACTACAGTAGATGACTGGAGATTGGAGAAGCAGACAGGAGTTACCGCACGGAAGAAAAACAATGTACTACTGTGGACCGGACCGGCAGCAAAACATATTTTTACCACCTAAAAATGCCCACCTAAAAAATCAGTGTAAGTGTACACTATATTTGGAATATTTTCCTCAAAGAACACAGGAGTTGCTGGTTAGTTTGTTAGTGTTAGGCAGAGGTAGACCAGCAGCCCCCCGTGTTCTGCGAGATAAAATTACTGTTTTTTTCAATGGAGTCTGGTGGATAAAACGGCTTCAGTTCCCCGTCGGAAAAGGCTGTCTCACGGCACGGTAAAGTGGTGAAAACATTCTAAATATAGCGTATACTTAAACTGATATTGATCTTTTTTAGGTGAGCCTTTCTTTTAGGTGAATAAATACATTTTGCTGCCGGCCCCGTCCACAGCAGTACATTGCTTTGCTCCCGTGTTGGTAACTCCCGTCTGCTTCTCCAAACTTGGAGCGTACCGACCGTCCTTTACAGTAGGTAATACACTGACTATGGATAAGAACTCATACAACCCCACTTCACATCCGAACTATCCCTTTAACACCTCCTTTTGCTTTCATATTTGACACCAATATCTGTTCAAAAATCATACACTAATATTCAGGCATGACAAATTCAGAATGAACCCCATGCTGTTGATCATATTATCCTTAACTTCTGATACAAATTTCAAGGGTGATGATAAATTATTATTCTTTTATATTTGATTTATCGTTTTAGGTACAAAAATGTCCATCGGCATTCCCCAGAGCCCATGGTGAGAGATGTGCTTGTTTTATCCTAACAACAGCCCAAAACCAAAAAGAAATGCAATTAACACAGCGGTATAAAACAGCACAAAAGCAGTAAATTACCACATTTGAGAAACTGGAACCAGTGAATGTTTGAAAAAAAAAAAGATTAATTAAGTATCAAAATAGTTGTAGTCTATCGACTAATTGATTCATTGTTTTAGCTCATGGTAAAGGTGTAGAAATAGCACGACATTTTATGTGTCATGATAACGCATTTTAGGTTTTTTGCGTGTCATTTAACATCACGTCGTTACCGTGAAACGGCTGCAGTTAGGTTTAGGCAACAAAACCACTTAATTATGTTTAGGAAAAAAATCATGGTTGGGCTTAAAACAAGTATGTAAACTAAGTAAAATACGTACGTAAACAACTTAACAAAAGTATGGAAAACACATCACAAACGTCACTAACGTAACTTCAAAATAACTCAAAAATACTTTGGGACACGAACACCGGCCTCCTGGTTTAAAGTCCTGTGTTTGTTGGACCCATCCAGCTCCCCACCCGCCCACCATAAGAAGTCGTTCTCACTTTTTATTCTACATCACTAGCTCTGAGCGTAGCATGTTATTTATACGCTATTTGGTGAGACCAGGCCGGGTGTTCAGCTCAACACAGTTTTTCGGCCCAAAGAGTTCACCACACCTGTTACTGTGATCCAGACATCCACCAGCAAGTGGAGCCTTGTATATAAATCATCACAGTGAAAGAAATTACCTCTGGTCAGTTTTTATGACAGAATAATTCTGTTTGTTTTCCTAGCAGACGGGGCTGGTTGACAGTTCGGCTGTGTGATGGTATGCATATGGATGAGGTCTGACTCAGTGGGGGATGTTTGTTTGGACAATCCCAGCCAAGCCTCTATAGTCGGACAGAGCTGCGGTCAGGCTGGGATACAACCAACCAACACTGAGCTTTCATCACGTCATATAATTTAGCGGTGGGCTTCCACAGGCGTTGGAAAATGTGGTGGAGGTACGGGGTGGTGGTCGTGGTCATGTTGCAGGGCTTAAAATGGGTTAAGAAGAGGAAGCGGCGAGAGGGAGAAGTCAGCGAGGAACAGACAGAGGGAGGAGAGAGCTCCTGCCGGGCGGCAGGCTGTCCAGCCTTTGCCTGCCCTGGGATTCCTCGGGAGCCTTAAATATGCCAGTTATTTTTAACCAGCGACGTAACAGAGCCCAGCGCCGGCCCCCTCTGTTACAATATTTCCTTTCTGTCAGGAGGGGAAATGGAGGGGAGCCACACTTCCTGGTCACATGATGCAGCTCTAGGAGACATACAACAGGGGAAGTGGGGAAGAGCGAATGAGGGGAGTAGAGCCTCATACCCACACAAGCCCATATATCCACTCAGCACCGCCTTTCTCTGAAGCTTAACCCCCTCAGCTGGCCAGATGAGGCAGTCCGTTTTAATCAGATGCTCAGACGTCAGAAGCCAAAAGGACCAGAGCACAGATTGGTGTTCGTGAGCTGCGGAGGAAATGAGAGTGTGCGTACGGCACGTCGGCAGACGGAGGGGGGGGGGGGCGGCCCTGTGACGTCAGACCAGGGACCCGCCAGGATTAGAAGCCTCTAAAAAGAAAAGGGCCTGCGACTGGGCTGCCAGAGCTGGAGAGAAAATGTGTTTCTCTGTCTGTCTGACATGGGAGAATCAGGGACTTCCCATGAGCTCACCTTGTTGACATACAGAGAACTTGGTATGGTTCGTGACTCAATCTGCGCTAACCTCACTACCAGCAGAATTAGTACAAGCCCCACGTCATAGCCTGTAATGTCTGACAGATTTGTACTGCTTCACGTCCAGAATGGACACATGTCAGTTAAATAGAAGGGTATGCAGAATGTCAGCCTTGATTTTGTTTAAATACACATAAAACCATTGGATGTTTGTCTAATAAACACTCACTAAAAATATGGTATGGTTGCAAACTCTTATGAGCTCCTTTAAAACTTAAATGTCACTATTTGTTACTGATTGTTAAAGGAACAGTGTCTAAAATTTCGGGGGATCTATTAGCAGAAATGGAATATAATATTCATAACTATGTTTTCATTAGTGTATAATCAACTGAAACTAAGAATCGTTGTGTTTTCGTTAGCTTAGAATGAGCCCTTCATATCTACATAGTCCTTTTCACGGAGTCCTCAATGTTGCTCCACCATGTTTCTACAGTAGCCCAGAACGGACAAACCAAACACTGACTCTAGAGAGGGACTTTCACGTTTTTACGTTAGTTCTCCGACACACTTGTGAAACTGCGGTAACGTGAGCCGCAGAGTGCAAAACCGTGGTACCGCCAGTTGCCGTCTGACTTTTGTTGCTCCTAAAGTAGTGTTATTATGGTAAGGACGGCCTCTGAGCGAGGTGAACCAACTCAGTTGGTTGCCATTTGCAACCACACCACTAGATGCCAAATCCTACACACTGTACTTTTAATAATTGTGTTGCAGTTTTGTACAACTCAGAATACATTTGTGGCAGTTTTAACAAAGAGTATAGAAGCAAAGAGACGAAACTCCAGTGTTTTTTTGGACAATAGTCGCCATTTTGGACACTTAATATATTTCTAATATTTTATTGTTCAACACAGGCCATTTCGGTAGAATTTGACAATAGAATAGAAATTATTTTGTTTGACTTTTGTAAGGCACTTTTTAGGCGGACATTTTACTGGTGTCCGGCAGTCGCTTTCAGTCCAAAATGGCGGAAGTGTAGCTTCGCTGCTGGGCGCTGATGTTGCAATGGAACAAACAATTGACTTTCACTTCTTGGCGATATACTTTCTTTTATTTTAAGGTAAAAACAGTAATATTTTACACCGCAGCTTTTTCTACCCATGGGTACTGGGTTACATTAAAGCAGTATTGTGTCAGTGCTATATTGACCCAAACAGGGGAAATTTGGATTTTTGTTTGCAGTATATTTGATGTGGAAACCACTCAAATGGTGGTGCATTGCTATGATACTAACAGCGTAAAAGTTTAGTTAAACTGTGATTGAAATTCATATTTATGGATGATTCAGATCTTTGAGCCTTATGATGAAATAAAGTGCAAATCAGGGCAATTCTCAAGGGAAATAGCATTTCTGAATCCAGGGGATGTCAAACTGAAATATAATGCTTTTATAAAACTCTTACTAATAATAACAAATGTATTGTGAAATAACTTCAACCGTAGTTGCGTGCAGGATTTAGGAATGGAAAAATAATCAAAAGTTTGTGAATTCTCGTAATCTTGGATTTATTCAAATGCATGAGCCGAGTATTACATTACTGAACCCCTCAACCACATCTTTTCATGATTTATACTTATTGTTTTATTTAAAAGTGACTCACAGCCCCGATGGATGAGCCGTCTGCATAAACAAGGCAGTGTCCTTAATAAAAGCGATGCTGTGTGTACTATCTATCCCCGGGGTGCTAGACAACATAATGTAAACATGGAAAAACATGTTTCCTGCGGTACTTTAATCACATTTACAAACACGGCTTCAAAAATGGTTCATCTAAGGTTTGAATACCAGTCAGCCGCATCTGTCGGCTAGAAAAGAGATCTGACAATCAGCTCTTTGATGTCAAAGTTTCAATGCAATAGGAGACAATTAACTGAGCTCCAAGGAAGCCAAGTCATCTGTGTGCCTAAAGAGCAGGTGCGGGAAAATGAATATGTAATAGGAACAATCTCAGAAATCATAACATGTGGTAAACACAGACAAACTGCAACGGAAAGCAAGTATCGCATTCACAAGCTGAAGCAACAGGGATACAGTATTTTATATAGCACATTGTTCCACACAGTTCAGCTAATCAGCAGCTTAACATCTCTAGCCATGTTAGCAATAAAGCGACATATCTTAAAATGTTTCCATTATTTTGTCCATCCCTGCATCTATGGTTTAAAAAGTGTAGTCCAGAGGAACAGAACAATCTAATTTTAACACGAACCGTTTCAGTCACGCTGTACCATAAAAGCTAAGTGTATAGCCTGTCAGTAAACCACATCTTTACAATGTTAGAGAGGTTCCTATAGAAACATACGAGCATGAACGTTTTTTATTTCTCTGTACGAGTATCAGGCCCCGGCTGCACAGCAATTACCGCAATCACCAGCATTCTTAAACCGTCAAGAGCGCCCTGGCATCGATTCAGAGGCAGCGAGTAGGTCGTCTACGCTCTCAGTGCGCTGCTGTTAAACCGTGGCTGTCACATTTTCACAACACTTGATTAAATCTTTATGTTCGTGAGGCTCATTGGAATTCGAGATGCAATGTTGATAGAGGCTCGGTGGTTCAGTGACATAGACGCGTGGCCTAGAGTTTGTGATTTACGGAGCTTTGAGCCTGCGTATCATTGCACTTGGAATTTTAAGCATCTGTAATGTGAATTTTGAGCTCTCCAATAGATTTAACTGAAGCCTCAATACTTTAAATGGATAGCTTTTACAGTTAAAGCTAACAAATAGCCTACACATGATCTCCAGACTGGCTGAACACCATTGGTCTGCAGTAAAGTGTCATTATAATATGCCAAAATTCATGTGGTAATTGTTGTCAGATTTCAGGGTAGTAGGCCTCTGCGTTCCTGAGAAGGTGTGGACTCTCCTGTTTTCCCACTGGGAGCGGTTGGGAATGTGTGACCTTTTTCCACGGATCGCCGTTTTTCAGGCCCTGGATTGACTCTGTGGAAACATGCCTGCAATCGGTGCAAACATTCAGAAATGTAAAATGACATTAATAATTGCGGATATCAGCACGAATGGGCGCTGCAGGATGATCCATGGTTTGTAGGAGAGACGAGACAGTCTTGTTGGGGAAACTCCCGTCTCTAAAACCAGGGAACTCCTAATAAATTTGCTTTGCAATAAGAGAGGAGAAACATAAATGTCACCACTGTTTCTCCAAACCTCCCTCTGGTATGAACTTTAATACTCAGGCATAAATCTGGGAGTTAGATGGCAAAACTTTGGATTGGTTGAATAAAAGAGGAATGTTGTGAAAGACTAAGAGGGGAGACATGGAAAATTATTGTCAGAACAGTTCAAAGTTGAAACTAACTTTCTCACTCAATACCATTACTTTTCCTTCCTCGGTGCGTTTTCTCTGTGTATATACAGTATATCCCCAGTAATAGGCAACGAACAACTTTTATGGCAACGTTTTCAAGCCAAGTGTCCATATCAAATCAGAAATGGCACATTGTGGTAACCTTAATCAAACTACAAATCATTTCAGACTGATCGTCCCTGCTGGAATGCTGAGGAAAGAACAATACTTGACAGGCCCAATTTAAGTGATAGCTTCTCCAGTCTGACGTTTTATTGACATCATGCTGAGTCTAATTGAGAAGGGGGGTTTCAGTAACTCAAACCAGATGGGCCACCAGCTCATGAACTAACAGCCCCCCCTCTCTCCACCACTTTCTCACTCGCCGTCTCTTGCTCGCTTACACTTATACAGCAATTTTGGCTCAATGAAATACTTAACTATGAAATATCATAAAACTGACCCATTTGGTCAAATTTATATTCATTGTACAAATCTGATACCATGCCATTCATCATAAAGATACTTAAATCTGGCAGTGGAAAGTAAGTGGTGAAAGCATTATCTTTGCGTGTCGAACTCCATGGATATTATATCGAATTTTCTTTTTGGGATAGACTGATGACTCCCCTCGAAGGAATGGTTCAGCATTTTGGGAAATAGGCTTATTCGCTTTCTTGAGAAGAGTTAGATGAGAAAAATGATACCACCCTCATCATATACTAAATGTGTAGCTCATGGATGTATAATAAGACCTGATATGGTGCCGTCGCTCAGTCTTTCTTCCAATTTTTTCCAGTGGCCACTTGCGATATTGCAGTGAAAAATCCCCCCGCGGCTCGAAAAGCATTTTCCCCATAGACAACCATTGTAAAAGAGTCGTCTGTATAACTGTTGACAGGACACCTCGACCTGCAAACAAGGTTGATTATGACTCTTTCTATTTTGATTCATGGAGGTTTATATTTGTAAAACTTTCCTGGAGCTGAGAGAAGCGATTTTAAAATCTGTGACGTCATCACAATGTAAAGTCTACGGGCTGAGCGGGAGCTCGCGGGCGAGGCCAGCAGGAGAAACACTACTGCACATATTCAATGGGGCGCATACCCGGGAAGTAAACCCGGAAGCTAGAAAACTTTTTTGCCATATGCGCCAGGTGAGCAATTCTTATTGGAATGAATAAGCGCCATCTTGGGGTCCAGTATCCAGTTATACATCCATGATGTAGCTGTAGCCAGCAGCCAGTTAGCTTAGCTTACCTGCAAACCGGCTGGAAAAGACTGCAAACAGCTAGCATGGCTCTCTAGGGCAACAAAATCCACCAACCAGCACCTCTAAAGCTCACTACTTAACAAAGTTATATCTTCTTAATTAAAAACCAAAGTGTAAAAAACTGCGTTTTACATGGCAGACTATTTCATGGCCGGGAAAGAAGGTAGAACGTCTAATGAGTGAGCTTTAGAGGTGCTGGTAGGCAGGTTTATTATCTTTGGACAGAGCCACGCTAGCTGTTACCATCTGTTTCCAGTCTTTATGCTAAGCTAAGGTAACTGGCTGCTGGTTCCAGCTACATATTTAGTGTACAAATCAGCAAATAAGCTTATTTCCCAAAATCTCAAACTATTTCTTTGATCCTAAACTAAAGTTCCAACACAGAGGATTAACAAGACACAGAGACAGAGAGAGAGAGAGAGAGAGAGAGAGAGAGAGAGAGAGAGAGAGAGAGAGAGAGAGAGAGAGAGAGAGAGAGAGAGAGAGAGAGAGAGAGAGAGAGAGAGAGAGAGAGAGAGAGAGAGAGAGAGAGAGAGAGAGAGAGAGAGAGAGAGAGAGAGAGAGAGAGAGAGAGAGAGAGAGAGAGAGAGAGATCCTACACAGGCTGCTCATTAGACACATGGATTTAATGAGTCTGAAAAGAAAACGGGCCGTTGGAAGGGAACTAAATTAGTAGGTTCACAAGGATTTCTTTAGAACCAAAATGGGAAATTTGCCACATCAGCAAAGCACTCTTCATTTGCAGGCATTTTTGAAAAGACATCAGAGACTTTCTGATTTCATACCAACTGCGATCAATAGCGCACTTTGAAGGCATTAAAGTAATTCCACCAACTGTTAATGACATTCATGATGCAGCATGTAGGCTACGGTACAGTAATCAAATAGGCTTGAGGGGCTAAAAAACAAGTTCTTAAGACTTAAATTAGGATTCCCTTGGCAAACCGGTCCACATAAATGCCAATAAATATGACAAAAGCATGGTAATCATTAAAGCTTGGCCAATGGAAATACATGTAAGTCTGTTTTAACACTCTGAATAGTGCGTTTTTTGCCCACAGATTTTATTTATTATAGTCTTTGGTGGGATAAATTGTGTAAAGATGGCCTAAAAGAGAAGTAGAAACAATTTCATTCTTCCTAAATGTATTGGAAACATTGGAAAAAGCTTCAATCAGACCACTGGAACTGATGCAACTTGGTCCTGGTCACATCAGTTGTCTATTTTTTTTTTGTTCAGCTAATGCCACAGGAAGACTTTTGTATGTGCATCATACTGGTAGAGACATATGTGTTTTCAATTATTGTGGCTGATTAGACCTCTGCTCAGGTTAAAGGTTGAAGGTGCCCGAGCTTTGACGGGAATTTATTCACAAATCTTCATCTACCAATAAGAATGATAAAGGTGTAATTTGTCCCGCCCTAACAGGATCGACTACAGCTAACAGGAAACTCAGGAGGATGTCACACAATTAGTCTATACATACCCACACAGTCCTGAGAACAGGTCTAATGACCTAGATCAACTGAAGACACCTGTGTACAGAGGCTTTAACAAATATTTAACAATATTAACTACTTAAGGGATGGACGAATAAATTATTAAACCACAAATTGATTTGCTGTAACTTGAGCCAATTTTATTTCCTGGTATGCTTTTGAATTTGCATGCAATGGCCAATTTACTCATCGTGATGTGCAGTATGTCCGTTAAGTGGTATATTTGCCATTGGAGGAGATTGTGAGCTGTAGTTGTAGCAGGTCATGCAGTGGTACAATGGTATTCATTCAACTGTGCTAATGCACTGTAATTAGTATATATATCCAACAAAATCAATTTGTATGTAATCCAGGAAGTATAAAAAGCGACAAAAGCCGTGTAGGGAGGTGGTCGGGGTGAATGGGACTGGTGTTCGTATATCTATATTGAACCTACATTGTCATCTTGATAGTTACACTCTGATTACTGTAAAAAGAGGAGAAAAGAGGCACTGACGTTGGGGAATCGGCTCGTGGCTCTGCTTCAACTGTGCAAGAGCCTGTAGTCGGCCGACCAAAATTTCTGACATGCCAGAAATTCATCCGACTGTCCGACAGCCGGTCGGGAGGAGTTCATTTGTCCTCGTTCCTCGGTCCCCCCCGTACACTGCACGCCAAACGACACCCGACAAAGACAAAATTCCATCCTACTCTAAAATGAGTCGTGCGGCTCAAAATTCGGGCCAGAAACGGGCAAAAATCGTACAGTGTATGCCCAGCTTAACTAAGTAGTTTTTGTCACGCAACTTCCGTACTTAAGTTATGCCATTTATTCCATAACTCAAACCACCATCTTTTCTTGAACCCAGTTTGTTGTCTAAACCAAAGTAAGTAGTTTTGTTGCCTAAACCTAACCAAGTAGTTTTTGTCACGTAACTTCCGTACTTTAGTTACGCTACTTCCAGTCATTTTAACCCAAACCACGATCTTTTCCTAAACCTAAGTAGTTTTGTTGCCTAAACCTAACTAAGTAGTTTTGCTTCCTAAACCTAATGAAGTCGATCTTTGCCTAAACCTAACTAAGTAGTTTTGTTGCCTAAACCTAACTAAGAAGTTTTGTTGCCTAAACCTCACTAGGCTGTTTCTTGTGAAGACAGAAGTTTATTTTTCAAAAGACTGTACACATGTAATGAGTGGAAATTGCCATGTGCCACATGTTGAATGAGGGATATGTTGGTCAGTTGAGGGTCCATGGTGAGATGGTGAATGAGACAGTGTGAAATATTTTGACATATTTTGCCGGTCATTGCTTCCACATGCTGTAGTGTTTAAAGCATAACTTGCTGCAACGTTTCCATTTTTCCTGTGTGAACACGTCAAATTGGAACCTGAGGAGGTGCCAGTTTTGTTGGAGGAATCACTTCTTCTACAATTGTTTTTAAATGCTTTCATCAGTTGACAGATTTGAAATAATTTGGATAATTATCTTGAAACTTATCAAACTTTTCTCTCACTTTATTATAGGCCAACATGAATACTTTGTGTGCTTTTCCAACAATACCTCAAGCCACAAGACTGCTTTTAAGAGAACCGTGTGACTCACGCAGCGGTCGTGTTTCTAACTGTGCGACCTCGTTGCCCTGCGTTGGTTTATAGACCTTACAGCCAGAGTGGATGCTCTCCAGCTTGTTGACGGTGTGTGAGTGTGTGTGTGGACTTATTCCACTACCCCACAATGCCAAACTACAGTAGGCTATGTATACCCGCTCGTCTACATGGCAGACGTGAGCTAGCTACATCTGTAGCAGGGAAAATGTGATGCGGGACACTGTGCTGTGGTGAAACATATTATGGAACTTCACAGAAAGCCAGTGAGACGTGGGCATGCAAGCACCATGTAGGCATAATGCACACACACTCTCGTACACACCTTTACTCTTAATGCTGAGGGGAAAATACAACTTTGTGTTTGTCTTGGAGGCTTCAGCACCAGTGTCACCACGTTCACACACAGCAAGAAGAAGTCATTTAGCTATTTAAAGCACACCCATGTTCACAATAAAGGGCTCATTCAGCCGGTCTTGTGTTTGTGTTTTCTTGTTAAATAAGTAAGGGGCTCCTTCCTGCGCAGAGCAAACAAGTGCATGACTCCACAGTGAAGAGAAGAACAATCAACAGTGCGTGTCCCTGTTGTGACTGAGGTGTCGTTATAGGACTTAACGGTTATGTTACTGGATTCACACATACCCAGGAGCTACGAGTATCCTCATTTCCACATTCTGCATGTGCATGTGTGTGTCTGAAATAGACGAGAAGCAGTGTATTGTATACCTTAGAACACTATAGTCTAGTGTGTTAGTTTCTCTCCTCTGTCACAGACCTGGGAAACACCGCAGGGAGGACATAAAGCTATTTTTGGAGCAGCTCACCTCTGTTTCCCTTCTGGGTTAAAGAGGATTCAGGATGCCCCAGAGGATTTTGAGCATGGCCATGACAAGACATAATAAAATTACTCACAATTTGTATTTAGGAAGATGTTTGTGGTTATTCAAATTAGTTAAAATACAATTACAGTTTAATACAACAATTTTCTTATTGTCTGTTTGTCTTATTTTCATAGCTTTGTTCCAAGATTGTACCCACCAAATCATGCTAGCGGATCTGTGAGGCTGTTTTTAGGCTGAAGCCTAACAGCAGCATGCTAACATAATCACAACAACAAAGCTAACATACTGATGTTAAGCAAGGTTAGGGTATAATATTTATGAATTTTAAATTAATCTCTATTTCATTTTAGATTTAACTTTTCAATTTAATTGTAGTTTAGTTTTAGATTGCTAGTTTTAGTTAAGTTTCAGTTTGTATATTTTTAGTTTTACAGTAGTTTTAGTATGTTTTTGTTAGTGCCAGCTATAATGTCTCAGAAGTATGTACATAAAAAATACGTGGTTGGAGAACTGTGTAGGAATGGCCATCATGTTTAATGTTTAATCTTGGCGCTACTTTATTGTCCGATGTGAAGCAATTGCGGCATAGTGCCATCTCCTGGAATGTCAAGTCTGTTCAGTTTCTGTATTTCAATGTAAAGATAATTGACGGAAATTCATGCCGTCTCCTTTTTTTGGTAGTGATATATTATAGCTAAAATAAACTATAATAAAACTGAAATGAATTTACGTTCATTTTTATTTTATTGTTTTTTAACCAGGCAATATCGTTTCAGTTTAGTTTTTTCTTAAAGGATTTAGTTTTTATATAGTTTCAGTTTGCTAAAACTATTTTTGAAAGCTTAATTTCATTTTAGTTTCAGGTTTAGTTTACTATAATAACCCTGATGCTTAGCAGGTATACTGTTTGCCTTGCTAACCATCTTAGCATGTTAGCATGCTAACCGTTTCTACTTAGCACGAGACACAATGTACAGCTGAGGAATGTAAGTAGTTTTGCAGGTATTTGGTCCTAAACCAAAGTATTGGACAAATTAACATTTCGAGCTGATGATCATGCTAGATGAAAGTCAGAAGATCACAAAAGTCATTTCAGTTGATCCCCTGGGGACCATGAATGTCGGTACAAAATGCCGTGGCAATCCATCAAATGAAAAAGAAGTTATATGGGCAAGAAACACAATGGTTTGCATAACGGTTTTTAACGAACCCCCAGGTCAGAGGCTTAGTCAACTGGGCAGCTGTCCATTGTAAACATCAGACACAGTTTACAGGCCAACTTCCTGCTTCAACTAACCTACCGTACTTACGACACAGCTATTCACTTGCGTATGTGGAAACAGTTTTCCTGTGCCATGACGGATTATTACCAACATTTGAAGTAAAGTACTGACTGAGTTCATCTTTGCATGCATTAATTAAAAATCGATAGTGTTTTTGAGAATCGATACAGTATCAGAAAAGACAATATTGCGATGCTCAACATTTTCGATAGTCAAAACTATGAAAATAAAACCCCTTTGATGTAAAGTACACAGCAAGATTATTTCATGGAGGTTGGATTAGATTAAACTATCATCTCTTCCAAATACTATATTGATTTTCCTTTTTTCTCTCTCTTTATCTCCTGCTTGTTTAATTGTTCTACAGTAATGCGCATGCATACCCTTCATCAACACAACCACTACGGCTTACCATGCGTTCCATAACAAAGAATCCAGATTGTGTAACTGTCTGTCAAACCAGTTTTTTGTTCTCCTCACTATTTTAATACCTCACCACAAAGTTGCAGAGGGAGGGAGGACCCTCCCCTCCCTGTGACTCATTCGGATGCGTGCGTAAGCAGCCGCTGCAGACCTGAGAGTAGTATTCCATTACTCTTGCCATTATTATTGTCTTCATCATCCTCATCATCGCTGTTGCTGTAACTGCTAGCACCCTGTGCCAGGCTGGTGTAAAGATTAAAGTTGAAAAACAAGAGAGCAACTCGCTGTGGCAGCCGGGGTTAGATCTGAATGTAGATAATGCATCTCCATGGAAATGTTTAGTTTCTTTTTCTCTCACGGTGTAGCACTTTTTTTTAATGTAAGAAAGGAGGAGGGGGTTGAAACTGAGATGATAAAACGACTATAGAGTAAGAAACCAAACAGTAAAGAGGGAAAATACAGACGGATGTAAGATTGAAAAAAGTATGAGGAGAAAAGAGGAATATGGAAAAAGGGGGCGATGAAGTGGGGAGAAAGGAAAGAAGAGTGTGAAAAAAGCGTCAGAATGGCGAGCAGCAGGTGTCGGGAACGTAGTAACACGACTGTGGGTCAAAGACGGATCATTGTCGAAGGGGTTTTCCATTGAGCCGAGGGTCTCTGTAGTATTATGTCACTCTTACAGCCCCATTAAGCCGTAATGAGGGTGTTACCTAAATTATAATGTCACAGTGGACACTGCCAGCAATACTATTACACTTGGCTCCATAAAGTATCAATGCTGTCACTGTATCAGCTTGTCCATATGACAATATACAACCTCTGGTAATGTTCTGAAAATTGAGGAAAAACTCAACTGTGAAAATGTGACGGATCAAAGTGTCGGGACACATTCAGCGAGCAAGTCAGATGGCATCGTGAGAGAGAGGCCAGGGCAACGGGCCAGAGAGTAAATATTCACTTGGCGATAATGTGCGTGCTGATCTGGTGTACACACCCTCTGCCCACAGATAGGAGCAGCCTTTTATCTTAAACTGTACACACACACTGGCTCAGTAACAGTGACGGGACAGAAAAATAGCAGCACTGAGCAGTGAGAAAACGCTGATGGAGCATCTTCAGTGAACATGGGGAATATCGACAGTTAATGATATGGTAGAAATGCCATAGATGCCAATGCATAGATTTAAGCTCATATGTCCACATTATCCAACCATACTAGAGAGTCTGTGGGGCCAACAACCTTTCAGCATATTGTAATTCAAGTGTTCTGAGAGATCACTAGACTTCTGCTCCTCCTCAAGGCTCTGTTTTCAGGCTTTAGAAAATCTAACCCGTGACGGGAGACTTTGACCAATCACAGGTCATTTCAGAGAGAGAGCGTTCCTATTGGCTGTGCTCCGGTCATGTGATCAGAACTTGGCGTTCCTTCAACAGATTTTACAATGGCGGCCGCGTCAAAATCTTTCTCATTTTACAGCTAAACAGTAACTACAAGATGATTCTGAAAACATTTGAGGGGAGAAATAGGCATTAAAGTAACATAATATTGATTCATATTTGATCAGCGCTGCCTAGTTTGACCGTCTGGTCGGAGTTCGCGAGTGATTGACAGCCGGCTCTCATAGACGGCAGCTGGACAGCAGACCTCAGATCAGTTCTTACTGCTTGTTTTCCTCCGGTAAGTGAAATCTTTCAGATGCCGTTAGGAGCACAGTAGGACACAGAGGAAAATGTTTTTTTTCAGGTTACCTGTTTCATGTACTACTGTCACGATATAGCGACCGTTTTATATAGATAACTTTTTTTAATCACATTTGCTCCAATCTCGCCTACTTCAGCTTTAAGTGATTTTAGCTATTTGCTCACACATAACTGCATTCTTTTTCATTTTTAGGATCCCTATAAAAACTCTCATTTATGAGTATGAAAATTATGGCAAAGGAAAGGAGCCAAGCCAAAGTTATGAACTCTCTCCACTCACACATTAAAGTTGCGCACTAAGATAGATGTTAAATGGTCTGACCACTTGTCATTCCTTACCTAAATGCTGCGAAAGCTTTTTCTCTGCTGCCATAATGTTTCTTATTCAGCTCCATTTCAAAAGGCACTCTTTTCTGCAGGACCATGGCCGGAGCCACAAAATGTGAGAAACAGACACTTTTTGTCGCTGACGGGGGCAATTTGATGCTTATCGCCATTTCTGTGCGCCACTTGGTCTCCGCTGCATGTCGTGATCATCTACAGCACAAAATGTTGTCGTTTTTTGCAATAGGAAATGTTAAAGTGGACCACAGAAGGCTAGCTTCAGCTTACAGTTCATCAGATAAGGCCGCAGTGACAAAACGCACCTTCTCAAAGAGACCTTTTGTGACTTTTTCCCCCTTCACTGTCTAAACAAAACCAATAACTGTGCTCACAGCCAGGGCCCGTTTCTAAAATACACACGAGCATGTAATTATTGGCAGCTAATTGGTCTAGCACAGCGTTACGGTACAAGTGCAGAGCGGTCATTTAAAAAACATTTCCTGTTTGAGTTCCCTGATGCTTTGATTGATAAGCACAAAGACACATTTTGATATTGTCGGAGATCGCAGGCGCCAGTCCAAAAACAAGTTTCACGATAAAGGGTGACTTGTGGGAAGGTGTCACAATGTAATATTTCCTCATCTAGGCCCGTTGAAGTCAGACCTAAGCGCAGTTCAAAATAATACAAGAGAGAATTATGCTCTCTGTGGCAGACAGCTGGGTTCAATTTGCTTGAAATGACCGAGTTTGTGCGACGTATCATCCGACTAAATCTTAAGGCAAAAGTGTTAATACCCGTCCCGGATGGACATACTTGAAGATGGGGCGAAAAGCCTGTGCCCACTATGCCCCCATGTTCGAAAGAAATGCAGTGCCCTCTTGGATTCCCCTATAAATTGCCCTCTAGGGTGCCCGTCCAGTAGAGTAAACGGGATAAATAGCCCTCTAGGGTGCGCTTCCAGTTGACGCTGTCGTCACAGCTTGCTAACTCTGCCTCCCAGCTCTCGCTCCAGCCTCAGTCTGAGTCTCATTCACATGAACGGAGGAAGGGAAATAACTCTGGATTCGGCTATTAGTGCATTTTACAACTTTTTAGGACCTAATGATTTAAATAAGGGCTATTCAGGTGTTCATACTGGGAAGTTGATTTACCTCAAAAAAATTATCCGCTGAGATACAGACGTCTCTTTCCCAATGTAAGTCTATGGGAAAAAGTCTTTTTGGGCCCAATGGCATCACGTGATGGACACAGAAGTTGTAGTACCACCGTTTGGCCACTACGAAAGTCGGGATCAACGACCGGCGCTCTTCCTGAGGGCTAGCTGTGTCATGTCAGATGCTGTTAGATGATCCAACAAGCACTTTGTTTGAAACATATTGATACTACAGCTAACAGTATATTTACATATCGAGGATCAACCCAATACGATAGCTCTGCGATAAATGCTTACTTGGTGATGCTTATCATTTTTCATCTGCGTTGAGACGGTGTCAGAAGTTCAATTCTAGGATATAATTGATGTGTTGAATCATGACATAATAATAGCCTCAATGCAATTGTTTCCACCCCCTGTATGCACGCCCGCTGTAGCAGGAGCAGACTCAGACCTACTTTCACTACATCACAGGATGCGCTCAGGAAGGGAGGAACAGGCTGGAGCTCCAGCCCGGCTGGAGAGGAGTAGGCAGGCATAATGTCGGTCACAGGGCGATGACCTCATAACATCGTGCCTTCAGCCTGTAGTTACGCAACAGCCCTAGCGCCACCCGGGTTGCAAAGGCCGGGGAGGAAGCGCTGAGGACAGACAGCCTCCCTCTCGGGGGGCCGGGTGGAGAGACGGGCCAGGGCTCAGATCTGATTTCGCAGGAAGGAAAGGAGAAGGGAGGGGAGCGTCGGATAAGAGCGCTGCCGCTGCTTTATTTTATCCTTTCTCCCTCTTAACTGTGACCCGGGCCTGTGTTATGAATGCCACAGAGGTGGAGTTATTACACACACAAAGCCAAGCCAGGTCTAATCTTGTTACTATTCTGTTCAGTAACAATGCAGGGCTCCTTTTACAGGACGGCCACGGTTCAGATAAGTGTAGTTCGAGAGAAACAACATGAAAAGTTATGCAACGTCTTGAGCGGCTGCTGCCACTTAGAACGTTTTACTGATTGTGACATTTTAACATTCCTAAATTCACCTGAAAGCACTTAGTCCTGTCTGATCTTTTTCACTTTCCTTCACTGCCCTGCCATTTAGCGAGCTTCCTCACCGACTAGCAGGTGATTTTGAAGTGCTCGTCTGTTTGTCTGCCCTGGGCCAAGGGGCGCCTCAGTCTGGCTATAAAAAGACAATTACAACAGGAAGCTCCTGTCAGCTGGATGGATACACGTAAGAAGGGCCTCGCCGTGATCAAGGAATGCACACACGCCCATGTGCCTGTGCACACAAATGCAAGTACCTTCATACTGGATATCTTTCCATCTGAGTACACCCATTGATGCCGACAAACACACCTCAAACGATGTCCATGCCCACTCAAAGTCTCTCATCCCCGCCTTCATTCATCTGCAATGACAGGGCCCTTCATCGCCAGACAACACAGAGTCTCTCCACCTACCAGAGAACGTGGAGGAGACCTGTGTCAGAATTTTGGCATAGTGCTGGCAGAGGAAGTGAACCCACACCCTGCTAGCCAGGGATCAGACCTCACTACCTGTCGGCCTCGCCTCATCTCCCAGCCCTGCAGCATGTGTGTAGTAGTATGTTAAAATCTCTTTAAAAGGAAAAGTTTGGGGAAAAGTCTCATTTGCTCTCTTGCCGAGAGTTAGATGAGAAGATTAATATTACTCTCATATCTGTCCATTGAATGTGTGAGCTAGCTACAGCCAAGACACTGTTAGCTTAGCATAATAACAGGAGGAAACAGCTAGCATGGCTCTGTCCAAAGGTCACAATCCACCTGCCAGTACCTCTTAAGCTCATTAATAACACGTTACATCTCATTTATTACATAACTTTGTTGAATACTTGATTCTGATTAGTTAATCACGGCGTTCTACTGTCTGTTATTTCTTTATAGTAGACCGTCGTTATGTATAACAGACCGTTGCTATGGCAGTTCTCGGATTCTGGAGGACCGTTTTTGTGTCAAATATCGCAATATCTAATGTCCCCGCATGTACAAAAAAAATATCCAAATTTGCTAAAAGTATTTGTTATCGTGGCTCTGTGTCTTTCTTGAGTCTAAGCATTCGACATGTGCTTCAACTCCATAGGCGTTCAATTATGTTGAGTATACACAGTACAATATACAGTGCAGAATTTGGACAGTTTAATTTTGGCACATTGGATTCTAAATGAAGTAACTGGTTAAAGGTCTGACTTTCAGCTTTAATTTGAGGGGGTTTACATCCACATCAGATTAACTGTTTTGAAAGTGTACCTTTAACATTGAAATTCTGCACTTTAACCTCACAGTCATTGTTTCCTTTCATATCCAAAATGCTGGAGTAGAGCCAAAATAATGAAAGTCATATCACTGTCCAAATACTTAAACGTATCAGTTTCCGTGTTAGCCGACACTGTACCTCATCTCGGGAATAAACTCATAAGCATTTTTAAACCGTAAAGACACACATTAAAGAGCTGTGTCCATATTTTCTCATATAATCTTTTATCATTCTGCAGTGGAGTGTTGCTCAAGTGGGCCATGCAAACATTGGCTCTTATTTTCCTTGCTTCATCTTTGACTCCCAACTACTAAAGCTGGGCTTATAAAAGTAAATTACATGTCTATAAACTAACTCCTCCTGGGTTTGTGGGTCCATATTTGAAGTTGCGTCATAGCAGCAAAACAAACCCTAAATGTAACATATATATATGTAACACACAGTCGTGGTGCTCTCAGCTCAGCAGCTGTAAGATATAAGATGTAAAATATATTTATACCTCCCAAGAAATCTGACAAAAGCCCCACATTCTTCTAACATACATGTGAGTAGACACACAAACACACACATATCTATAATCAAACTATAAAGCCATTGCTTCCGCCTTCATCTTTTCGGTCATTGCTATAATCTGTTTTTGACATTTATATCTTATTTTGTGAAATCATCTAGCCATCCCCCCCATGTCTGTTAAAAATAGTGAAATTCACACAGCCACCAAATACACAGTGAGTTAGCCTTGGCTCCACCTCCCATACCAAACAACATTTTTCTGATACTTTAACTTCAACCTTTTTCCAAGTAAAAATAAAATCAATGCAAATTAGTGCACAGTTTGGTAGCTAGTTAGCTAGTTTCAGCTCTGCCAGTGAAAACATGGCAACCATAGTAAAGTGATGTCTATCAAGCTGTTCTCATACACCGTTCGTAGCTATACCTACGAAAAGTAATGCACTGTAATTCGTATATATCCCACGAAAGAAATTCGTATGTGATCCACGTAATTGTTAACCAGGAAGTAGTCCCTACACAGCGAACATTGGGAGGTGGTCGGGGTGTATGTGTGGGTCAAAAAACACCAGACTTTCGTCCAGGAGACGTTGATTTACTTGTCATGTAACTTCCGTACTTAAGTTACGCCACTTCCGTAGTTATTTTAACCCAAACCACGATCTTTTCCTAAACCTAACTAAGAAGTTTTGTTGCCTAAACCTGACCAAGTCGATCTTTTCCTTAACTTAATTATTTTTGTTGCCTAAACCTAACAAAGTTGTTTCCTGTAAAGACGGAAGTTTTTATTTTGAAAAGACTGTATGCATGTAAAGAGCGGAAATTGACAGGTGTTGTGGGACATTCGTAGGAAATGCACGAAAAACGAGGAATAACTTTTCGTAAGATATCATATGAACCGTTGTATGAGGATGTGTCTTATCTGTACATCAGGTACCAGCAGACCATTGGTAAATAAGTCTCCTGGACTAACTGGTATCACAACTTCTTCTTATCACACATCCGCTGCATGGATATCTGATTTCTGCTATTTATAGAAATCTGTTGGAAATTATTGCATGAATCCAATCCACCAACTCTCAGAACTACATATGTGAATGATCATGAGATTGTGGTGGCAGAACTCCATGGTTACGGATCCCACACCTGAATACCTGCGTCTTTCATTCTCAGACTGGCCTACTTTCACCCACACATGACTCATCGCCGACCTGCTATCTGATAAAGCCTCATTGTCCTTTCCTCTATTTTGAGGAAACAAGTTTGTCTACCTGGTTGTTGTACTGTTACTTCTTCCACAGATCCTACCCATTCCAATAATGATATATTTGACTTTATATACGGTCAGGACAGTATAACCAGTGTTTCTTTCACTGTTGTGACAACATAGAATTATAAACAACCACAACTGCTGATATGCTCTTATCGCTAGTGGACTGCGTGGGAGGTTTGTGGTGCAATTTACTGCCACAAGGAGGCCAACCAAAGTCCAAGAAATGACACCAGGTTTACCTCTCAGGAGCGAGAAAAACAGGCTTTGAGGAAAACCCGATCCTCTGGTGTCCCCGAAGGAAGACCACAGGAGATTAGATTAAACGTGCTATCAGAGGTATGTGGTGCTCTGGATTCCCTTTGAGCTGAATCACTGACTACGACTTGTTCAAAGGTTTACAGTGACCTGCATACCTCAGGGCAGGACTGACCTTTCACTTACAGTATAATATAGCAGGGTGCAGGGATTACGTATTAGGCCAACCCGGAAGTTAGCATTGCACTGGTTCCCTTGACAAAAAAACTAATGGGATTTTTCCATTGGCTTTTTTCCATTTAAGACATACAAAAGCTTCAAAATTCACGAGTGGGATATTTACTGATGTATGTTATGTTGTAGAACAAAACGTCATGTTTAAAGATACAGTGTGTAGGATTTGGCGGGATCTAGTGGTGTGATTGCAGATTGCAACCAACTGGGTAACCCTCCGCTCATTCCTTGCTTTCCAAGACTGCGGTAACGTGAGCCGCCGAGAGTAAAACCGCCGTTCGCCTCGCTCAGAGGCCATCCCTACCATGATAACACTACTTTAGGAGCAACGGTAGTCAGGCAGCGGCTGGTGTTACCGCGGTTTCACAAGCGTGTCAGAGAACTATGGTGGCCTTCAAGTAACATAAAAATGCAAAAGGCTCTCTCTAGCACCAGTGTTTGGTTTGTCCGTTCTGGGCTACTGTAGAAACATGGCGGAGCAACATGGAGGACTCCTTGAAGAGGACCTGCTCCCTATGTAGATATGAAGGACTCATTCTAAGCTAACAAAAACATACATACCAAAACTTAGTTTCAGGTGACTATACACTAATGAAAACATAGTTATGAATATTATATTCCATTTCTGTTAATAGATCCCCCAAGATGTGATACTGTTCCTTTAATTGTAACAACTTTAGTGATCCCTGTACTTTCAATATCGCGCCATCATCAGGTACATTTTTTAAAATGTTTGCCCAATACTTGCAAAACTAATGACATTCCCATCAGCCTCAGTTGTACTTTGTGCATGCCAACACGCTAAACTAAGATGATGAACAGGGTGAACATTATACATGCTAAACATCAGGATATTAGCATTGTCACTGTGCGCATGTTAGCATGCTGACTTTAGCATTTAGCTCAAAGCACCGCTGTGCCGAATACAGCCTCACAGAGCTGCTCGCTTGGCTGTAGGCTCTTGTTTCTTCTATTTCTTAGTCTCTACATCACTGATTTCTATCCTTTTCCTTCCTGCTTTTATTCTTTTTCTCCTGCTCTTCCTCCTCCTCCTTCTACTTCTCTTCCTCAATCTTTTCCTTCCAGTACAAACGCAATAGCCAGCGTCAGTCCAAAACTCTGACTGACTGCAGAGAGCCCCAGAGGATACTGCATATTTTCACCCTGCCCTAACATGTGCACGCACACACGCACGCACACACACAACCCCTCTCAGCTGCCTGTCCAATCACCACACCCGACTGCATGACATCAGCCTGTGATGTCATCATGGGACCAGTGCTGGCATGCTGTCCAGTGCAACTTCATCATCAGCATCATCATCCCTTGGCAGCGGTGGACGAGCCTCGGATGGGAGGCAGCTGGATTGTAACAATTCCTTCACCCTTTGCACATGTCAGTATATGTGTGTGTGTGTGTGTGTGTGTGTGTGTGTGTGTGTGTGTGTGTGTGTGTGTGTGTGTGTGTGTGTGTGTGTGTGTGTGTGTGTGTGTGTCTGTGTGTGTTTGCTTGCAGAGGGAGCAGAGGGGAGGCTAAAAGACGCAATTGCTCTAATTCAAACAATCTGAGCCAGACGGAGCTTGGCTTTCTTTGGCTACTTCGTCCTGTTTATAAAAGGGCTTTCTGGGCAGATTCACATCGTGTTTGTCAATAGTTTTACCGCGAGGTAAATATTACTGTGACAGCACTTATTAAAGAGGAAAAGGAGAGAGGAATGTGTGGCAGGGGAGAGGCTGGGATCAGGGGAGAAGGGAGGAAAGATAGACACATGAGAAGAGTCCGAGGAAAGGAATAAGATGGCAAGGAAGTGATCGGACAGTACAGGATGGGTCGGGATGACAGGGGAAGGCGAGGCGTGACAGGACAGGATGGGATGGGACAGGACAGGGAATGGGACAGTAGGGCGAGGTGAGGCGATGAGACAGGAAAAGTGGTGCACAAATATGATGACAGGTGCAAAAATTGGATATGATAGGTGAATTTAGGAAAATGTGGTAAAAT
This sequence comes from Sebastolobus alascanus, assembly GCA_916701645.2. Classification (NCBI taxonomy): domain Eukaryota; kingdom Metazoa; phylum Chordata; class Actinopteri; order Perciformes; family Sebastidae; genus Sebastolobus; species Sebastolobus alascanus. The sequence continues at coordinate 245,998 of CAKAOJ020000321.1, forward strand.
AATATGTGAGGACCAAAAGGGAGGAAATGAAAGAAGATTTGAGGATCTTGGTATTATTTTTTTTAATATATATTCTGTGATATGTACACAGTGCTTTATTACAATTACAAAGACGGGTATAAATTGCCAAAAGGGAGGAACATTAGAAATAAGACAACGGAGAAGGCTGGCAATAGTCTATATTTTTGTTATTGTCAACAAATCCCTTCAAAAGACCAAAACCAACCATGTGTGCTGTCTGTTGCACTCAGCCCCGAGCCCGTTTGTTCCAACTGAAGGCGTGGATCTTTAAGAACTGGTCACAAATATAAGTAACAGCTGGGCGCTGTGGTTTTCATAAAATGACATTCAAACAGGAGTAAATAGCGCATTTGTTGATTTGGTGTTCTAGTGAGTATTTATTGCAGCAGGAATAATAAACTATAATGCACATGTTCAGTAAAGAAGGAACATGTGACCCAGTGAAACAGTGTGGATCATTGGTGTGTTTTTAGTACAACAGCGGAGCTCTATGGCAGGAAGGAATATGCTTTATCTTGGCTAAAAAGGCAATATTTGTTAATCAAATCATGTAACTGTCCTTCGATGACCAGAATTTGAAAAAAAGAGCTCAGTTGCAGGTTTGTAGCTATACCGTTCGTAGCTATACCTACGAAAAGTAATGCACTGTAATTCGTACAGTATACTGTATATAGATCGCTGTTCGTACCCCGTGTGAAACCAGAAGTCAACGTTGATTTATTTGTCATGTAACTTTCGTACTTAAGTTACGCCACTTCCGGAGTTATTTTAACCCACACCACAATCTTTTCCTAAACCTAACTAAGAAGTTTTTGTAACGTTACTTCAGTACTTAAGTTACGCCACTTCCGGAGTATATTTTAACCAACACTACAATCTTTTCCTAAACCTAACTAGGTAGTTTTTGTCACGTTACTTCTGTACTTAAGTTACGCCACTTCCGGAGATATTTTAACACAAACCACGATCTTTTCCCAAACGTAACTAAGAAGTTTTTGTCACGCAACTTCCATACTTAAGTTACGCCACTTCTGGCGTTTTTTTTTGTTAACCCAAACCACGATCTTTTCCTAAACCTAACTAAGTAGTTTTTGTCACGTAACTTCTATACTTAAGTTACGCCACTTCCGGAGTTATTTTAACACAAACCACGATCTTTTCCCAAACGTAACTAAGTAGTTTTTGTCACGCAACTTCCATACTTAAGTTACGCCACTTCCGGCGTTTTTTTTTTTAACCCAAACCACGATCTTTTCCTAAACCTAACTAAGTAGTTTTTGTCATGTAACTTCTGTACTTAAGTTACGCCACTTCCGGAGTTATTTCAACCTAAACTACAATTTTTTCCTAAACCGAACTAAGTCTGGTTTTTTTTTGCCTAAACCTAACGAAGTTGTTTCCTGTGAAGACAGAAGTTTATTTTGAAAAGACTGGAGCAGAAATTGCGCCTCACGCGTTACTGGACATTTGTAGGAAAACGCTCGAAAAATTAGAAATAGCTTTTCCTAAGATATCATACGAACCGTTGCATGAAGATATGTTGCTCAGTTCAATCGTTCACTGGCTGTTCCACACAGCTGGACTCAGTCAAACTGATGAGCTCCACATGAGTCTGATAACCCAAAACTGCCTTAATGACAGTTAACTAAGGTTGTATTACTCTATAACTTTGTGTCACTGGAAGTGGCTCTGGCTCATCTGAACCAAATGTTCATGAAAACTTATCGTGAGGAACCACAGCACTCTGGCGCCTGAGTGGTGAGTTTATACCATGGAAACAACCACACTGTTACAACACACCTGGAGCGCATCCCAGGGACAGAGAGACAGAGAATGAGAGACAGACAGAGAGACAGAGACGAATGGATGAGCCTGTGACAGCGTCCCAGCACTCACTGCAGCTCTTTTCACTCTGTAAATGAAGTCCGCAGCTGGATTAATTGCTTCATTCGGAGCAGCCCATGCTGCTTTTAGGGACCCTCACTCCATTCCGCTGGCTGTCAAGCATTAGTGCAAACATCATGCTGCACAGATCACCTCCAGATGTTGTCACGTATAGTTTACATTCACTAAAGCAAAATACTCTTTAGCCAGGCATAATGTAAGACATAAACTGCCTTTTTATTATGTTTGTTTTAAACAGTTCTGCTGCTTTTGGAGTCTTTTTGCTCAACAGAAATCTGCAAAACTTGTTACTTGTGAAGATGTTGCAGTGGCCTTTAACCCACTTAAGGGTGTAGAAGACAAAAGTATGTAAATCTGATGCAAATCTGATGATCTCAAATATGCAGTTTCTGCGAAAGAACCCTGTTGCTGCCAAAGGGAAAATACTGCATAAACTATACTGTATTCAGCCGAGTTGGACAGCAGAAATCCTCAGTGATGAATGTTCTACATTAGGGTAATAAAGTGGACTGGAAGAATCCACATTGGATCAATAGGGCAGGGCAGCTTGCCAAACCATGTCATTAACCGCATATTAATTCTGGCAGCAGCCGCCGAGCCACATTCTGATCGGGGTGGTTTCTAGAGGAGTGTTTACCAAAACAAGCTCTGCTTTAGTGGTTTCACAGAGCTGCAGTGACGTAGGAGAGCTCCACATATTACTGACGTTATGTACGCATGTAGAAATGTGAGTTCATGTCAGTCTTGTAAGTGTACTTTCTCACCAGAATGTGCTATGTGGTGGACTGAGTCCCAAAGAAAATTAAAGCCTGGTCCTGCAACGGATCAAAAGCATAATTGCTAAGATAACTTTGCTCCAAATAATAATAGTGTGGAAAATTGTTAACTTTAATGTAAAAAAAAACACAATTTTATTCCACCAATGGCAATTGCACCAAAAGTCATATTTTAGTTGGAATGTGAGGCTCAGAATTACCACAAACTTAAATGTGCCTCAGCTCCTTATGGCCTCTCTAACATATTGAATATCAACCATACAATCTCCACTGCTGATATCTCATTCTTCTCACTCCAAATATAAGACATGTGTCAAAATGTTCCTTCCCTAATTGACCCCTAATCACATTTGCTGAACACACAGACGTCTGGGGGGTCTGTCGGACTCGTCTCTCCTGAGGGTGTCCTGTTTGCTCGGCCCTTTCCGTCTCACTAGTGCATCATACTGTTCATACATATTTTCTGTGAACCTCTATTTTTGACCTCTTGACTCTCACAGAAATCCAGCAAAGAACTGGGAATAAAATTTTCTGTTGCTTTGAGTATAAAACTTTAATGTAGATGAAGAAAACACACAAGGAGAGAACCTCATAGTTAAAGGGATGAGATTCAATCCATCATCTTTTGCCTATTGCTCTAGACAGAGGGAGGTGAGAGTTCATGCTGATACTTATTATTGGCTGATTAAGATGTATGATGACCCCCTGACCTCTCCAAAATCTAAACCACGTGTGGCCAAAAGAGGACACTAATAGAACTCTGATGGGTTTTCATACAACCCTGTGTTTGTACGAAGGCTAATCAGATGAAGTTGTATGAAAACCTCTCTTTGTCTTTTTTTCTCTTCCTTCTTGATACTAAGATCTCGCAGTATTTATGTCACCGGGCTCATAGAAGATTCAAGCTCAAGATCTTTTTTTTCTAAATGTGAAATATCTATCTATAAAGCGAGGAATCTCTGTCCTTTGCATATCTCGAGAAACGCTCATTCGATCTACTTCACACTTGGCGGGTGTATTGCTGGGGACCCAAGGGATGGCTTAATCGAATGTGGTGCAATTTTACCAGATGGTGGCGCTATAACAACAAACTTTACGTTTTGGCCTGTAACTTTTGAACCGTACTGTAAGTCTCTTTTTTTTCCTGGATTTTGTGGATCCAGATGAATCTATGCATGTAAGCCACTTGTGTCTAGATCATATTCCTGCCATTTTGAATTGTGTCCAAATCTTTATTTTTCGTGACTCCTGCTACAACTTTTGAGCAATTGTCACCAAACTGGTACAGAACATCTCTGGACCAAGTCAGAAAAAATTACTCTCTTGGATTTTTGATGTTCCATCCAGTTTTGCAAAAGCTGGCCCTCAAAATTCGCTCAAATGCTGTGGACAGGGCTTATATTATAAAAACAATTCCATATCTCCTGAACACTTTGTGCTATTGCAACCATATTTGGTGGTCATGTTTAGATATAACGTTTGAGTCACCATGACAAATTTGTTACCGTTTGGCCAATACTTAGCGCTGTAGCATCATCATCTAACTATGAAGCTAGGAATCTACTTCACACTTGCTGGGTGTATTGCTGGGACCCCAGGACGTGCAGTGTCGAAGTTGGTGCAATTTGGACATGCGATACGTTCAATATTAATAAACTTTAATAATCAAGGAATAGCGCTCTGTGCAGCAGTGGGCCTTTACAGGCTGTGGCTCATTGAGTGCAGTTCACTTTTGCTGCTGGATGCTGGATATGCTAACATTACCACCAAACTCTTCTTCACTTCCCTGGAGTCAATAGAGTGCTCCAGAGATGACGTATTTTTGTAGACCAACCCGGAAGTTAGCATCGCCCTGGTTCCCTCGACAAAAAACCAATGGGGTTTTTCCATTCGGTTTTGGATTATTGCAGAAAATAAGCTGTGGCAAACAAATATTTACTTATACGTTTTGTTCAGCACGATAATCTCCACAAATGAACTGCACTTTTATGATTTTTGAAGAGTAAATGCTATCGGTAGAAGTAAAAAGCTAACGTTAGGCTATAAACAAACTACAACTCATTTCTGGCTTTTAGGACTCATTCCCGTAGCACTCTATGAGCGATGAGTGGTTCTCGACAACCCTGCAAGGAGCATTTCCGGGGGGCCAAGCAATCGGCCGGCTCCAAACGGCCCCCCCCCCGAACGGGCACTGGACTAGTCACTATAAACAAACCATATTTAAAGACGCTGATAAAATGGCCACTGTAAAAAATACAGTACTCAAATTGAAGGAACATGTTGTAAAAGTCAAAATGTCTCATCTTGGCGAGTCCAAAATGTAAACCCAGTATGTTATTTGTAATTATTTAAAGTTGATTAATTCCAGTTGGGTTTGAAGTCTTTAAACACTAAAAGGCTGAACGTTAATTGGATTTTTATTAAGTTTCTGCTCAAAACAATGAATCTAAATGAATGAGTAGCTATGTAGATTTACACTGACTTTTTAAACTCCCCACAAAGTACAGCCGACTGTCGAGAACAAAAAAGGAATAAGAGTTAAAGCCATATTATCCTATTAACTTTTTTCATAGTCCAACAGGCAAACTGAATCATTGGCTTCAACTTTCACCTCCGCTGCATCTCTGACATCAGCGCTCAGTTAACCATTGAAAAGAATTTGGCAGCTCATATCTGGCTCTAATTAGGGACTTTGTCAGCGCTGTTTGGAACAGAGAGACAGAAAAGAAAAGTTAGGAAAGAAGGTTTAAGGTTTTAATAAAACTCTTGATATGTCTTTATGGATGCTCATATGAACGACTCATATCCATCAATTATCTCCCAAAATGTTCATGTAAAGTTCTAAAATGCAAATATATTCATGTTCATGAAAAGTGTCGGAGGTATTTTCCCACCACTTGTAGGATTATGTGAAGGAAACAGCCAGTGGTTTTCACATCGAACTAACGTTGTGGAAAGTGAGGGTGTTGTGGTCGGGTTGGTGCATGGGTGGATATATGGCCTTCAACTCTGGTGACCTGGGTTTAATTCCCGGCTCATACCGAGGAGTTTTCTACTGTGAGAGTGAGAGGTTCACTTTTTAGGAAACACATTTCTCACTTAACTATTATCGAAACCATATCCTAACTTTAGTTTCTCAATTTAAGCCATAATCTCAACCAAACCTTTTCACATGCCAAACCATAATCCTTTTATGAAGCACAACACTAGATCTAATTTTTGTCGGAGGAAAGTGATTTATGTCGACAACATGCAATCTGAATTTAAGAGTTCACTTTGTTGGATCATGTGCACATCATTAGTACAGTATATCCACTAGTTAAGATACAGCGAGCAGCCAACTTCACTGAATGTTTGCTAAAAATTGATGTCCCCAATTACAAACTCCGGGTATGATGACAACATATAGAACAACAAGTTTTATTTTGTCATGTATTTAATATGTATTATGCAATACAGCTACATCGTTATTTATCATCTTGAATCCAAACAAACGTAAATAAAAAATGTCACTTATAACTTTTCAACTCTCACAAAAACGGCATAATAGTAGCATAGCTCTGTGGACGTTGGTTCGTTGGTTTCCATGCTGGTTTTTCAGCCCCCACTTTAGTCCAGACTAAAATATCTAATCAACTGTTGGATGGATTGCCATTAAATTTAGTACAGACATTCATGTTCCACAGAGGTTTAAGCCTCATGACTCTGGTGATCCCCTGATTTTTCATCTAGCGCCACCACAAGGTTGACATTTGTGGTTTTGAGTGAAATGTCTCGACAACTGTAGATGGATTGTACCAAAATTTGGTACAGACATTTCATAGACTGTATATAAGAAGTGGACGTAGTCATCGTGACGTCACCCATTGGTTTGTGGACTGCCATTTTGAAGCCATGAGTTTTTTTTTTGCCCTTATTCTGAAAAAGACAATATTCCTCCTAAACTGTTTACCTGGCTAATGAAAATGAATGATCCACTAATATTCCCGTTTACATGCAGCCGTGCAGACTCCGATTAATGTAACCGGTGGCGGGCTCGACCGTGCGAACACAGCCTCCAAAAACCCGTTGTTATCCAATTCTTTCATAAGGTTTAAAAGCAGGTGTGTTTCTCCTTCCAACCAGAAATGTGGGCTTTTCTTTTGGGCATTCCAGCTCCGTGCATTGTTTACAATGCACGGAGCTGGCCGTAAACAGGCGAGAAGCTGTGTGTCGCAAACTGTCGTAAAAACCCAATTGAGACGCATATTTCGAATGCGCTGTATACATGTCCAAAGAATGCTCCTAAAACCTGAATAATATCGGCATATCCCACATGTCTTAATCGGAAAATGCTCCATTTGGCTATAAGGCCTAATTCAGAATATCCAAACGGAATATGCTGTTTACACGACCCGTATCAAATTCACAATATTGTCATATTCGGTATTATAGTGGAATATTATGTGCATGTAAATGTAATCAGTGTGAGCATGTTAGAATGCTGACGTTAGCATTTAGCACAAAGCCCCATTGTTAAAAGTTACAGGTTTGCAGAGTTGCTATCATCGCTGTAGACTCTTAGTCTCGTTCATTTAGAGAACCTGGATATCCACTCCTGGGGAGTAGAAGATGTAATCTTATGTTGGTGTTCAGTCAGTGAGGGATTAGCACTGACACAGGAAACTGAATTCACCCAGGTATGTCCAGAATGTCATCTACTAAGACATAAACATTGACAATTACTGAGTATGGTTAACATGCATATTTTGTAAACTTAATGTGACTGTAAGTTTCCATTGGGCCCAATATATATTAAAAAAAGATTTAAAAAAAGAGTATTTATGTTTCAATATAGCAGCAAGAAAAGTACTTGTTTGTCTGCTGTATAAAGAATAACCCATTGTTGCTGTGTGACATTAAATGGTGCTGTAATTTATGATGTGTACTAAACAAAAACCTCACAAACACACAATGCCAGTATATATCTCTCTAATATGGATATATTACTTTGTTGTTGCTCTTTCCTCCACTTTTCTGGGACAATCTTGTGTTGCTATCTATCATGAAAATACAGCGACACAAACAGAGAATGGTATTAAGTTGAAGATGATTAGATGGATTCAGGCCAGGGTAAAAAAGCAGCTCATTACTTGAGTAAACACGTTTCAGGCGCTGATGACAGCGGCTCAAAATTAGATCAAACCATTTCATTAGTCTGCAATAGTTAAGCTATAGACTACACACTCACATACATATACATGCATAAACATGTACAAATCGAGACATTATGGAAGTTGCCGTTGTTATATCTACATTTACTTGTGTAATTGACATTTACACATTCTATTGGGTAATACAGCAGTTAGCTGTAGATGTACTGCCAGATATAACAGTAATTATGATAGAATTAATAATAGCAGAACATTGTAGATTGAGCAATAGAGTGAGCAGCATTATCTCACATTATGTTTAGGATTGCTATTGAGAACACTTTTATAGGATCACTGAGTTTACCCACAAACACTCTGCCTAAGTGAAGTTATGATTACTATAATGATATAATGTGCTAACCACCTCCAATTTTTCCCCCTCGACATAGAAAGATTGATGGTGGCCAGTCAGACCGTTCCCCCGGGGAATCCTTTGAAACCCTGCAACAATGTTGATATAACAAAGATTCATTATGACTTTTTATAAAATAAGCTGTCCAATAAGATTGTGAAAATGATTTATTCCCTTTTCGAGGGGAACATTCCTAATAAGCTGCAATAATTTCAGAGCAATCTAAACCAGTTATACTACACTAATGTCTCGTACTTGCTAAATGAATTAGTATTTGCAAACAATGATTTTCTCTGGGGGCTTTATCCACAGGAATTTGTCAAACTCCTGCTATTAATCCTGGTTATATACCAAACTCCAGACAGCACAAACATAATTGGAAGCCAACATAAAGTCTCAGCTGGGTTTCGCAGTTGCATTGTTTTAATGTAGAGTGTCATTTCTGTTTATATTGCTCAATCTGTCATGTCTATGTTCTTTAAGAATTAAAGATTTAAGTCGCAGAGTATCGGTTGTGAGTGAGTCTTCGTTTTATTGGATTTCCCAGGAGTCGTGTCAGACCAACATCGGCATTTCAACAAGAAACTGAATTCCAGAAAACATCACGCTGAATAAAAGATTGTTTACAGTATAAAAACGCAGCAGTTCAATCCAAAAGCTGATTAAAAGCTGAGCAGCCAATCATCAGAGGAATCCATCATCCTATGATCGTATGCCACTGCTGTCTGATCCAAATGTTAATCTGACTCATCATCACGCGCTTTTAAATCAGCCCTCAGATCTACTAATTATTCACTGTTACGTTTGCTGTGGTTCACTGGCCTGCTGAAAAAATCGGCCGAGTCTCTCCTGCTGAGTGAAACATGTTTTCAATAACAACACTGTAACGATTTGACAATCATCATTGCCATTCGCCACATCTGAAATCAGCACATTCTTGGCTCCATGCGTCACCTTGAGGCAGCTCAGAGGAGCCATATACCTCTTGTGAAATGAGTGCATGCTCCTCTTATGATATCTCTCGCCAAGTTCAGAGGTTAAAAAGTCTCATCTGACAAATAATAGTTGCACCGACCCGGGGCGATCGCTACAGATACTGTTTTGTTGCGAGTGAAAAGGAGCTTGATTTGTCGTTTGGCCAATGAGATGAGCTCATCGGTACCACATGAGGCAACATCTGGGGTGTAATGAGCAACTGCAAAAGCTCTTGATTGAGAGAGTCCTTTCACCTTTAAAACCATACATACGACTTAAAGCCGCTGGAAAGTTGGTGTCAAACCCAAAATATTTCTCTCCAACATTAAGGAGCCCAGGACCCCATCACTAAGAAGCTGATTGAGGACCTTTAAAGAGGACCCATTATGCTAATTTTCAGGTTCATACTTGTATTTTGGGTTTCTACTAAAACATGTTTACAGGCTTTAATGTTCAAAAATCTCTTTATTTTTCTCATACCGGCTGTGCTGCAGCACCTCTTTTCAACTTCTGTCTGAAACGCCCTGTTTGAGCTCCCCCCCCGCCCCCCCCCCCCCTCTCAGCTGGCCCACTCTATTGTGATTGGTCAACCGCACCAAACTCTTCGGACTCTGCTCCAGCTCCACTCTAACTAGCTTTGTTTGAGGGCGAAACTGTCGTAAAAACCCAATTGAGACGCATATTTCGAATGCGCTGTATACATGTCCAAAGAATGCCCTAAAACCTGAATAATATCGGCATATCCCACATGTCTTATATCGAAAATGCTCCAGTTGGCTATAAGGCCTAATTCAGAATATCCATACGGAATATGCTGTTTACCACGACCCGTATCAAATTCACAATATTGTCATATTCGTATTAAAGTGGAATATTATGTGCATGAAAATGTAATCAGTGTGAGCATGTTAGAATGCTGACGTTAGCATTTAGCACAAAGCCCCATTGTTAAAAGTTACAGGTTTGCAGAGTTGCTATCATCGCTGTAGACTCTTAGTCTCGTTCATTTAGAGAACCTGGATACCCGCTCCTGGGGAGTAGAAGATGTAATCTTATGTTGGTGTTCAGTCAGTGAGGGATTAGCACTGACACAGGAAACTGAATTCACCCAGGTATGTCCAGAATGTCATCTACTAAGACATAAAAATTGACAATTACTGAGTATGGTTAACATGCATATTTTGTAAACTTAATGTGACTGTAAGTTTCCATTGGGCCCAATATATATTAAAAAAAAAAAGATTCAAAAAAAGAGTATTTATGTTTCATTATAGCAGCAAGAAAAGTACTTGTTTGTCTGCTGTATAAAGAATAACCCATTGTTGTTGTGTGACATTAAATGGTGCTGTAATTTATGATGTGTACTAAACAAAAACCTCACAAACACACAATGCCAGTATATATCTCTCTAATATGGATATATTACTTTGTTGTTGCTCTTTCCTCCACTTTTCTGGGACAATCTTTTGTTGCTATCTATCATGAAAACACAGCGACAAAAACAGAGAATGGTATTAAGTTGAAGATGATTAGATGGATTCAGGCCAGGGTAAAAAAGCAGCTCATTACTTGAGTAAACACGTTTCAGGCGCTGATGACAGCGGCTCAAAATTAGATCAAACCATTTCATTAGTCTGCAACAGTTAAGCTATAGACTACACACTCACATACATATACATGCATAAACATGTACAAATCGAGACATTATGGAAGTTGCCGTTGTTATATCTACATTTACTTGTGTAATTGACATTTACATATTCTATTGGGTAATACAGCAGTTAGCTGTAGATGTACTGCCAGATATAACAGTAATTATGATAGAATTAATAATAGCAGAACATTGTAGATTGAGCAATAGAATGAGCAGCATTATCTCACATTATGTTTAGGATTGCTATTGAGAACACTTTTATAGGATCACTGAGTTTACCCACAAACACTCTGCCTAAGTGAAGTTATGATTACTATAATGATATAATGTGCTAACCACCTCCAATTTTTCCCCCTCGACATAGAAAGATTGATGGTGGCCAGTCAGACCGTTCCCCGGGGAATCCTTTGAAACCCTGCAACAATGTTGATATAACAAAGATTCATTATGACTTTTTATAAAATAAGCTGTCCAATAAGATTGTGAAAATGATTTATTCCCTTTTCGAGGGGAACATTCCTAATAAGCTGCAATAATTTCAGAGCAATCTAAACCAGTTATACTACACTAATGTCTCGTACTTGCTAAATGAATTAGTATTTGCAAACAATGATTTTCTCTGGGGGCTTTAACCACAGGAATTTGTCAAACTCCTGCTATTAATCCTGGTTATATACCAAACTCCAGACAGCACAAACATAATTGGAAGCCAACATAAAGTCTCAGCTGGGTTTCGCAGTTGCATTGTTTTAATGTAGAGTTTCATTTCTGTTTATATTGCTCAATCTGTCATGTCTATGTTCTTTAAGAATTAAAGATTTAAGTCGCAGAGCATCGGTTGTGAGTGAGTCTTCGTTTTATTGGATTTCCCAGGAGTCGTGTCAGACCAACATCGGCATTTCAACAAGAAACTGAATTCCAGAAAACGTCACGCTGAATAAAAGATTGTTTACAGTATAAAAACGCAGCAGTTCAATCCAAAAGCTGATTAAAAGCTGAGCAGCCAATCATCAGAGGAATCCATCATCCTATGATCGTATGCCACCGCTGTCTGATCCAAATGTTAATCTGACTCATCATCACGCGCTTTTAAATCAGCCCTCAGATCTACTAATTATTCACTGTTACGTTTGCTGTGGTTCACTGGCCTGCTGAAAAAAATCGTCCGAGTCTCTCCTGCTGAGTGAAACATGTTTTCAATAACAACACTGTAACGATTTGACAATCATCATTGCCATTCGCCACATCTGAAATCAGCACATTCTTGGCTCCATGCGTCACCTTGAGGCAGCTCAGAGGAGCCATATACCTCTTGTGAAATGAGTGCATGCTACTCTTATGATATCTCTCGCCAAGTTCAGAGGTTAAAAAGTCTCATCTGACAAATAATAGTTGCACCGACCCGGGGCGATCGCTTCAGATACTGTTTTGTTGCGAGTGAAAAGGAGCTTGATTTGTCGTTTGGCCAATGAGATGAGCTCATCGGTACCACATGAGGCAACATCTGGGGTGTAATGAGCAACTGCAAAAGCTCTTGATTGAGAGAGTCCTTTCACCTTTAAAACCATACATACGACTTAAAGCCGCTGGAAACTTGGTGTCAAACCCAAAATATTTCTCTCCAACATTAAGGAGCCCAGGACCCCATCACTAAGAAGCTGATTGAGGGCCTTTAAAGAGGACCCATTATGCTCATTTTCAGGTTCATACTTGTATTTTGGGTTTCTACTAAAACATGTTTACAGGCTTTAATGTTCAAAAATCTCTTTATTTTTCTCATACCGGCTGTGCTGCAGCACCTCTTTTCAACTTCTGTCTGAAACGCCCTGTTTGAGCTCCCCCCCCCCCCCCCCCCCCCCCCCCCCTCTCAGCTGGCCCACTCTATTGTGATTGGTCAACCGCACCAAACTCTTCGGACTCTGCTCCAGCTCCACTCTAACTAGCTTTGTTTGAGGGCGTGCCACACTAGCCTACGCAGGTATTATGCAAATGTATTTCTTGGTGACATCACCATGCTACCAAAGAAAAGGCAGGACTTCAAACGAGGCGTTTCAGGCAGTTCAGGAGCAGTTATTCTGTGGGGGAGAGTAACTCCCTTTGGCCTGGACTTTGGGCTTTGTGACTTCACTGACTTTTTACATGCACAAAAAATCTAAATAACGCACTAAAGGAAAGGGACAAAGCACAAAAGCATAATAAGATTGATTCCAGATCATTCAGATTTTGCTTTCTGACTTGCTTTTGACACGGGTGTCCTATTTAGTAAAAAAACTACATTTCCAGTTCGCTGAAAGGGTCTGAAAGTAATCTAGCCACATTGGCAACACTTACACTCTCTGTTTTGACATTGTTGCGCATTCAATAAGAAACATTTATTGTCCTGAATCACACTGCCTCTGTGGCTCGGACAAAAAACAAGAACACCATTGCTAATGCTATTTGCATAAAATTGGAAAGAGCATTACTTTCTCCATTAATTCCAATCCTATAAATGTCCAAAATCCCAAATTGCAACATGTGAAATCACAGCAAACCATCAGTAAGATGCAAACATGAACACTGGAAGTAAAATCCCCAAATGCCTCTCTGTTGTCTCTACAGACTCAGTCAACACACTTGACGCAAAACAGTTAATAACATGCTGACAAGAAAAATATGTTACTTTGCCAAACCACTAGAAGAATGTACGTGTGTGTACAAATGTCTTTGCTGCCTGAAAGAAAGAGGAGATGGACAGAGTGAGATAAAGAGGAAGCAATAGAGTTTTTTTACAAGGTGCCATGAAGCAATGAAAACAAACACAACATATGCTTTTCATTACATCCTGGTGCTAAAAGAAATATATATATATATTCCTTTTTATTCCCCTGCCAGGTAATAAAACCCTAATTGATTATTGTGATAAAATTAAATAAACTGTAAGCTGGATTTTATGACTCTAGACTTCCTGCAGAGTTTGGTAAGCAAACTAAGGTTGACTATCAGGGCAAAACACTGTAGTATCACACTCAGAATGAGCTCACATCAAACATAACACAACGGTTGACTTTTGTGTTGCCGTTCTTTTATGACCATGGGTATTTCATTAAGCATAGCAGTGACATAATTAGGATTGAGAGGAGCATTAGATAAAAAGTGTTTCTGTCTTGAATGTCAATAACAATTTCCTGCCTGCAGGTCCTGCAGAGTGATACCTCCAGGATGTGTTTGCATAGCTTTGCTCAAGGAAACGGTGGGTAAGCCTGTCAATAGTGAAAAGCATTGACTCCAGCTTTCTTATTGACATATTATTTCATATATCCTCTTGTTATATCTCATTTATTTATGTGGCTTTAGAGGCAGTTCCAAGGTTATTAGATAATTGTTTGTGAATCCACCTAGCACCTCTGCACAGTATCTCCAGCTACAACAGGTGTTGCAGTTGCATGTCCATTTTGTAAGCAAGGTGAAACTTAAGGCCCTGACACATAAACTGGCGCTGGCTACCAGCCCGCTGTTAGGCTCATTTTCTGTAACCAGTGTAGCATGAAAGCATGGTGGAATTAGCTAGCGAACTAGCCAGCCGCTAAATGAGTGAAATTTAACAACTTAACGCTTCATCCACACACTCTTGTCACAGCGTAGGAAAGTACGTCACACACGTTGAGGCAACTGTTGAGTCGCACGATGAGCCAACTGTATGACCAATAATCCAACGACATTTCCACCACATGTCTTTTGTTTACAATTTCTGGACCGTTTTGAGTTTTGCCTATGTGAACCCAAACCGGACCATTTGGAAAATTTAAAAAAAATGTATCATCCTCACATTGGTTGGATTCAGGAACCGGACCTTCAGGTGTGAACGTGCCCTTAGCGATGTCATAAAGGAGGTAGGAAATTACTTGCAGCAAATGAGAGATGACTTGCACAGCCACTGGTTACATGCAATACATATGGTTTCCAAGTTCTCAAACCTCTGAGCCAAACACATGTTCATCTGAACTGTAGTCTATTCCTTTATGTCATAAGACATTACCTTTAGGCAAGCCATCAATTTTCATAAATATTCTTTTCTGGAGGAAATAACAGTTTCATAACGCAGCAAATTTTATCTGGATTGATTTAGGATATCTCCTCAAGAAAGTTTGTCCACAAATTAAACCAAGCTTGTAAACCTCTCAGTGGAAAAAAAACTGTCATTGTAAACTAAATGTCACCCAATCACCCAATCAAAGCACATGGTTTTATTAAACTGATAAGCCTCAGAGACTTCCTACAGTTCAACAGTGATTAGATTCGGGCCAGAAAAGGGTGCAAACTAAGTCAAGGATATCCTCACCGCACCCTGCCTCAGCAGGCGTGCTGCCTGCTGCCTCGTGCGCAATACTATGCTCGCTATTTTCCATCGTTCGCTCTCATTCCAGCTCTAATTTCAGAAAAGAAAACACATTTATTTAAAACATGCGGCCCCTCTCACACCTTTTTCTACCACTTTTTCTCCCTCTTTCTTTCTCCTTGCCTCCACCAACATTCTTGTCCTTTTCTCTCTATTTCTTACACCCTTGTTTTCTCTGTTCGTCCTCTCCAGCATGTGTCCTGTCCTGTTGTCTTTCTTTAGTGTCCATATGCTGTTAGAATTAAAAGGGGGGAGCGGAGGGAGAGAGGAGGTGGGCAGCTCAACCCTCCTCCTGAGGGAGCATCTGCTTCTCTCTTTCCTCTTGAAAATTTTTGGGACAGCAGTTGATACATTGGTGTCAAACCCAAAATATTTCTCTCCAACATTAAGGAGCCCAGGACCCCATCGTTAAGAAGCTGATTGAGGGCCTTTAAAGAGGACCCATTATGCTCATTTTCAGGTTCATACTTGTATTTTGGGTTTCTACTAAAACATGTTTACAGGCTTTAATGTTCAAAAATCTCTTTATTTTTCTCATACCGGCTGTGCTGCAGCACCTCTTTTCACCTTCTGTCTGAAACGCCCTGTTTGAGCTCCGCCCCCCCCCCCCCCCCCCCCCCCCCCCCCCCTCTCAGCTGGCCCACTCTATTGCGATTGGTCAACCGCACCAAACTCTTCGGACTCTGCTCCAGCTCCACTCTAACTAGCTTTGTTTGAGGGCGTGCCACACTAGCCTACGCAGGTATTATGCAAATGTATTTCTTGGTGACATCACCATGCTACCAAAGAAAAGGCAGGACTTTAAACGAGGCGTTTCAGGCAGTTCAGGAGCAGTTATTCTGTGGGGGAGAGTAACTCCCTTTGGCCTGGACTTTGGGCTTTGTGACTTCACTGACTTTTTACATGCACAAAAAATCTAAATAACGCACTAAACGAAAGGAACAAAGCACAAAAGCATAATAAGATTGATTCCAGATCACTCAGATTTTGCTTTCTGACTTGCTTTTGACACGGGTGTCCTATTTAGAAAAAAACTACATTTCCAATTCGCTGAAAGGGTCTGAAAGTAATCTAGCCACATTGGCAACACTTACACTCTCTGTTTTGACATTGTTGCGCATTCAATAAGAAACATTTATTGTCCTGAATCACACTGCGTCTGTGGCTCGGACAAAAACCAAGAACACCGTTGCTAATGCTATTTGCATAAAATTGGAAAGAGTATTACTTTCTCCATTAATTCCAATCCTATAAATGTCCAAAATCCCAAATTGCAACATGTGAAATGACTTGAAATCACAGCAAACCATCAGTAAGATGCAAACATGAACACTGGAAGTAAAATCCCCAAATGCCTCTCTGTTGTCTCTACAGACTCAGTCAACACACTTGACGCAAAACAGTTAATAACATGCTGACAAGAAAAATATGTTACTTTGCCAAACCACTAGAAGAATGTACGTGTGTGTACAAATGTCTTTGCTGCCTGAAAGAAAGAGGAGATGGACAGAGTGAGATAAAGAGGAAGCAATAGAGTTTTTTTACAAGGTGCCATGAAGCAATGAAAACAAACACAACATATGCTTTTCATTACATCCTGGTGCTAAAAGAAATATATATATATATATTCCTTTTTATTCCCCTGCCAGGTAATAAAACCCTAATTGATTATTGTGATAAAATTAAATAAACTGTAAGCTGGATTTTATGACTCTAGACTTCCTGCAGAGTTTGGTAAGCAAACTAAGGTTGACTATCAGGGCAAAACACTGTAGTATCACACTCAGAATGAGCTCACATCAAACATAACACAACGGTTGACTTTTGTGTTGCCGTTCTTTTATGACCATGGGTATTTCATTAAGCATAGCAGTGACATAATTAGGATTGAGAGGAGCATTAGATAAAAAGTGTTTCTGTCTTGAATGTCAATAACAATTTCCTGCCTGCAGGTCCTGCAGAGTGATACCTCCAGGATGTGTTTGCATAGCTTTGCTCAAGGAAACGGTGGGTAAGCCTGTCAATAGTGAAAAGCATTGACTCCAGCTTTCTTATTGACATATTATTTCATATATCCTCTTGTTATATCTCATTTATTTATGTGGCTTTAGAGGCAGTTCCAAGGTTATTAGATAATTGTTTGTGAATCCACCTAGCACCTCTGCACAGTATCTCCAGCTACAACAGGTGTTGCAGTTGCATGTCCATTTTGTAAGCAAGGTGAAACTTAAGGCCCTGACACAATAAGCTGGCGTTGGCTACCAGCCCGCTGTTAGGCTCATTTTCTGTAACCAGTGTAGCATGAAAGCATGGTGGAATTAGCTAGCGAACTAGCCAGCCGCTAAATGAGTGAAATTTAACAACTTAACGCTTCATCCACACACTCTTGTCACAGCATAGGAAAGTACGTCACACACGTCGAGGCAACTGTTGAGTCGCACGATGAGCCAACTGTATGACCAATAATCCAACGACATTTCCACCACATGTCTTTTGTTTACAATTTCTGGACCGTTTTGAGTTTTGCCTATGTGAACCCAAACCGGACCATTTGGAAAATTTGAAAAAAAATGTATCATCCTCACATTGGTTGGATTCAGGAACCGGACCTTCAGGTGTGAACGTGCCCTTAGCGATGTCATAAAGGAGGTAGGAAATTACTTGCAGCAAATGAGAGCTGACTTGCAAAGCCACTGGTTACATGCAATACATATTGTTTCCAAGTTCTCAAACCTCTGAGCCAAACACATGTTCATCTGAACTGTAGTCTATTCCTTTATGTCATAAGACATCACCTTTAGACAAGCCATCAATCTTCATAAATATTCTTTTCTGGAGGAAATAACAGTTTCATAACACAGCAAATTTTATCTGGATTGATTTAGGGTATCTCCTCAAGAAAGTTTGTCCACAAATTAAACCAAGCTTGTAAACCTCTCAGTGGAAAAAAAACTGTCATTGTAAACTAAATGTCACCCAATCACCCAATCAAAGCACATGGTTTTATTAAACTGATAAGCCTCAGAGACTTCCTACAGTTCAACAGTGATTAGATTCGGGCCAGAAAAGGGTGCAAACTAAGTCAAGGATATCCTCACCGCACCCTGCCTCAGCAGGCGTGCTGCCTGCTGCCTCGTGCGCAATACTATGCTCGCTATTTTCCATCGTTCGCTCTCATTCCAGCTCTAATTTCAGAAAAGAAAACACATTTATTTAAAACATGCGGCCCCTCTCACACCTTTTTCTACCACTTTTTCTCCCTCTTTCTTTCTCCTTGCCTCCACCAACATTCTTGTCCTTTTCTCTCTATTTCTTACACCCTTGTTTTCTCTGTTCGTCCTCTCCAGCATGTGTCCTGTCCTGTTGTCTTTCTTTAGTGTCCATATGCTGTTAGAATTAAAAGGGGGGAGCGGAGGGAGAGAGGAGGTGGGCAGCTCAACCCTCCTCCTGAGGGAGCATCTGCTTCTCTCTTTCCTCTTGTTCACAATCATCTCTCTCTCTTTCTCTGCGGACTAACAAACAGCTCTGACCTCAGACAGTTGGATACATTACAGAGGAGCAACATGATATAAAACAAAAAAATATGGAGCCAAATGACAGATCAGGTTAGGGATGTGGCCCAAATCCAGTACATCACAAACATTTGCAGATAATTGAAATAAACCATTCCGCTCATATGTTGTAATCTAACAAAAACACCTTTTTAACCCTGATACTGATATTGTGTTTATTATAGGGCTGTCAAAGTTAACACGATAATAAGACATAATTCGCTTCAACGCCACTAATTTCTTTAACGCATTAACGCAACTTGCGGTTTCTAGGTTGTATCGGGCTCAGTTATAAAGCTAGAGTGAAGATACTGGTGTCATATGAAACTATAAAACCTAATGAATCCATTGGTACCAACCATGTCATACTACGTGTCATACTTCGCTTGTCGCAAAGGAGGCTAAATTTAAGCGAGGAAAAACTGGCATGGCATCAAGGGTTCCCTTGACCTCTGACCTCAAGATATGTAAATGAAGGACTCAGGAACGAGTCTCCCCTTTACAGACATGCCCACTTTATGATAATCACATGCAGTTTGGGGCAAGTCATAGTCAAGTCAGCACACTGACACACTGACAGCTGTTGTTGCCTATTTTATGTTGGTTACTATTTTATGTCACTTCAGATTTTTATCTGTAAATAATCCGGGTGAGTGACGATTTCATGACAAAGCAAAGCAGGTTATTTTAATTCATATAATAATATGTAAGGATTAGGGTTAGTCTGTTTAAAGGGAGGATCCATCTGCGTTCTTCTTTTCCGTTTTATTCAAAAGGACATGCCCACTCAGCCGTTACAAAAGTAGTGACGTAGGTTACCAAAGTAATCAATAACATTATGAAAAATGTGAACGCTAGCTGTCTGACTACGAGGTAAAGCGGCTGTGGACGGGAGAAGCAGAAAAACGAATGTGGACGCGCCCTTTAAGTTACTTATATTGTATTGCAGTACAATGGAACTGAACCCCATGCTTTCATATGATGATGTAATTACCTCTTAAATACCTTTTTACTCCCTCTCACACTCTCATATCTCTCATTAAAGTTGCCTAAGCTATAGCTCAGCTCTTGCGTTTCTTGTGTATGATATTAAGCCTCCAACCCCCCCTTCCATGTCTGCTCTGCCCCGCTCACACAAACATGGACTAAACCTGCAGGGCACCATCTCCACTCTGCTGACTCAGGCCAGATCAAGGGGTGGGGAGTCTTCTTTTTGGCATCAGGGCAGGAACGAGGATCTGGCATTACTGGGCATCACGCCATGTGACGGTGTCACACTTGTTTTGTGACACCGCAATGCATATTGACTCCTTATATCAATAACAGTACGCAAAGGGCTTTCCTCACTGCGTAGGAAAAGGGTGTGTGAAGGCAGCCCGCTTCTGTGTTGTTGATGATTCATGTGAGCTTTTAAAAGGTATTTCAGGTTTGCACACAACATGTCCACACTTGACCTCCGTGTGCAACCTCAAGGTGAAGGGTTTGGTCCATTTCATGGAGCCGTAAAGCTCCTTCTGCTGCATTGAGCTGATGCAATTGCATCATCGAGGAACAGATGTTTGTGACATTTTGCATCCAAACTCTCTCTCACTCTCTTGCTCTTGCCTCACTCTACTTCTCCATGTGTACTTTACCCTCGTATAAACTCTGTCTTTTCGATGTCGGCGCACCTTCTGGGACATTTACAAGGCATTCCCATTAGGTTCACTGAACGCATAGGGATGATGCATTTACTTAAGCAGGATTAGATGACACATAAACAAAGCAGCATATCACAGCAACCAGGGTTTCGGTCTGCCATAAAGTGAGGGGGGAAAAAAAACGAAGGAGGGGAAAACAAGGATAAGAAATAATGACAAAATCATGCTGTTCGTTTGGCAGCAAACAGCGAGGAATACTTCAGAGGGAATCCAGGGAAACTGAGTAAGCATATTTGCTTCTCTCTCTGGAGTGTCTTCAGTGTGTATTGCGGTGGAGCTGAAGATGAGGCTGCTATGTATTATCAAGGTTTGAGTTCAAACTTGACACGTCATCTGTCGGTTTTAGGCTTGTCACGTTCCACTCAGCTTCTCCTTCTTATACAAGGTATGGTCCATTAACAGTGGGAGAAATGAAAGCAGATATCTCACAGCAAATGTACAACCCTGTGTTTTTGTAGTGAGGATTCTACCAGATTTGGAGTAATTACAGACCGGAGGGGGTACAAGCCGAACCAAACAACGTCACACACACATCAGAGAAATGAATGTTTCTGCCCTTCAAAGCCTCATGAATGTATGTATCCTCAAACCACAAGCTGCTAATATACTGTAAAGAGAGCTTAAGTGAAATATGAGCCAAATCATGATTGTCAGACTACTTCTGCAGCATACAGGCTTCCACATGTTTATGTTTCATCTGCGTTATGCTTCGTCTGTCGTACTACAGCCATACCTAAATACCTCTGTAATAGCTAAGGAACAGTAAATACAAAACAGGCACATATAAACCCTTCCTCTTTTTGTTTCCCCTTGGAGGAACAGTTTGACATGTTTTGAAAACACTAATTTGCTTTTTTTGCCGACAGAAGAGCAATACCACACTCGTATCTGTTTAATATCAAGCTACAGCCAGGAGACGGTTAGCTTAGCTTAGCATAGCATAACCCCTCCAAATTAAATACAACTTGTTCTTTTTACACTTTGTTTTTTGTACGGATTCGGCATATTAGATGACATGTAAATTAGTGAGCACATTGTTACCTTTGGACAGAGCCAAGCTAGCTGTTTCCTCCTGTTTCCAGTCTTTATGCAGGGGTGGAAGAAATATCTCATCTTTTATTTGAGTAAAAGTAGCAAAACTGCAGTGTAAAAATACTCTGTCCTGCATTCAAAATGTAACTTAAGTAAAAGTACAAAAGTATTAGCATCAAATAATACTTAAAGTACCAAGAGTAAAAGTGGTTATTATGCAGAACGGACAATTTCAGAATAATATATTACTGGATGATAATTAGAGATGCATTAAATGTGTACATCACTTTAATGTTGCAGCTGGTAAAGGTGGAGCTGATTTTAACTAGCTTATATACTGCTAGGTACCTTAATCCATAATATTAAATCATACTTTATATTTTGTATTACTAATCTGAATCTGTAAAGTAACTAAAGCTGTAAAATAAATGTAGTGAAGTAAAAAGTACAATAATTTCCTCTGAAATGTAGCTGAGTAGAAGTGTAAAATAGCATAAAATGGAAATACTCAAGTAAATTACAAGTACCTCAAAATTGTACTTAAGTACAGTACTTGAGTAAATGTACTTAGTTACATTCTACCTCTGTCTTTATGTTATGCTAAACTGATTCCTGTCTCCTTGCTGTAGCCTCCTACCATCTACTAGCAAGACAGAGAAAAAGTGTATTTCCCAAAATGTCAAACTACTCCTTTAAAAAAGTACTCCACTGATTTAGCACTCACGATGGACAGTTTAAAAAAAAAAAAAAAAAAGGATCAAAATCGACGCAGCAGGACCAGAGATATCTTCCTTGGTAAAACCTGGTACCTACCATAAGACTGTATATAAAGATGGACGACATGACAGCTCCCCAAAAGTGAAGCCGAAACATCCGGATCGCGCCATGGGATGGGACAAGGACCCAATTAAAAGCCAAAGTACATGTCAAATAAATTTATCCCAAAGATGGTTTCTGTAACTTTAGGTAGTTCTTATCACGCTGATGTATGTTCATTTTTCTGGTAAGTTTGGATTTAATTAGTTATTTGATGCTATAAAAAGGGAGTGAGACATCATGATTGACAGCTGCGATTCTCTCTTGCTAACAAGCAGCGGCCGCGCTCGGCTCGCGATTGGTTCAGGCGGGTGACCTCGATACCGCAGCTCCACTGCCCAATCAATACTGCGCAGACTCTGGCTCCAAATTATGTGAAAATCTCAAGATGGCAGCTCCCGTATCTGGGATATTTCGCTTCACTTCTGTACAGTGGGAGGAAGTTGAGACGCGTCTTCCATCTATATACACAGTCAACGGTGCCTACATTCAACGCCTTGTAATGACTTGCCCACCGGCAGGGCGCTGTTTGTTAAGGAGCTAACAACAACAACAACAACAACAATGGCAGATCCAGCATGTGGAAGTCTCCTGTTACCTTTCAGGAAGTTAAACTGACACAGTCAGAGATGTAACACTTCTGCATGCGTCTCACCCCCTACCCATATTCTGCAACCTTTACCTCCCACCATCTTCTTTTTTTTTCTCTCTGTCTCACACACATACAATATCCATGCACACACAGGTCAAGTAGACGGTTGGAAATCTAAGCTATTGATGGTTACCTTGGGAAATGCCAGAGTTTGGACAGAAAAGACTGAGCCATTTCTTCCCACACCTGCTGCTTTGTGTCACTTTATCCCAGAATATCCTCTCTGGACACCTTATCCTGGCCTTCCCAGAGACAAGTATAGGATAACTGGCAGGGTGATTGCCAAGTGCTCCAAAAATCGCAGGAAAAAAATATATTTTAAAGATGTATTTTTTATGCTAGAATATTTAATATATTCTCTATTTGCTTGCAAAATATATTTCATGGCTCACAATAGAGGTGATGTTGTTACAGATTGCCAGGAATTGTCCATTTTATGCGGGACATATGTCATGTAGATTTTATTGTAGCACAATTTATGTTAAAAAACTCTTTCACTCAGCTTCCCCCCACTAGGATACACAGGTAACCAGAGCAGCTCCAGTGACATCGGACACTGCCGAGGAGAATCGACTCTTTTCTCCGAGCCACGGGAAACACAGGACGCAATCTAGGCCTCTCATAGTCAGCACGCTATCCAGCGACACAGGCCCAAAGCTTGAGTTACCACCTTACGCTCTGCTCTTTGTTCCTCTCTCCATTCAGCAGAGAGAAAGATAACTAAGGCTGTTTTAGGCCCTGAGGTGGGATTAACGGCTTTTAGGCACCAAAGGGGCTCCTTAACACTGTCTATGAATTAAACAGGAAGGACTTTTAAAACCTTTGTCGACTTAAACATTTTGAAAACACTTTATAAAGTTAGCTGGCAGACTGTACTCACACGAGGGAAACACCAGAGGTCTATTTAAACCGGTTTGCATGAATGTACATGTGGAGTGGGGGAGGTTGTACATGGATGTTTTCTCAGGCCTGGGAAACAAACTTAATCTGAATGATACACTTTCTCAGAACGTAAATTTCTGCCATAATTAAACACTTTGCAGAAGAGGGGACTGATGGCAGGAGTGGGTTTCATCTGTCCCAACCGGAACTGTAATGTTTGGCCAAATAAATAGAGGGTATCAGTTTTCCCGCAAGCCCAGTAATTAAACGAGGAGGCTTTTTTTAGTGCCGCACTGCTTTGAATCATACCGGCATCGGTTAGATAAGGCTACATGTGAATTTGTGTTGCGTGAAGAAAAGAAAAACTCAGAAACAGACGGTAAATTAGAGAAAACAAATACGTCTGAAATGCACGGTCTTTGAATGTTAATCAGATTTGTTTCCAGTAAAAATATTTGCCTAATCAATGGTTTCCCTTCGAGAAAAAGATAAACAATCATCACACCATGGATCATTAGGCAAAGTGGGCACACGCCTCGATATGGCTGTGCCCAGCAATCCAGCTAAGTTTAGTATTGCAAAAGGTTTTGATTAACGCTACGGTGGCACATGCTGTTTACTACAGTGGAAAGAAGCTCTCATTAACACAACATAATAACTGTAGGCACCAAAATGCAGTCTGGGAGACGGTGGCTTCAGGCCGAGTTTATACAAAACCGTGATTGGCTTCTGATTAAAATATTGGCAAAATAAAAAGGCGTCAGTGTGTCACTAAAAGTCCATTTGCCATCCAGTAATTACAGCACTTCACTGTTAACACCAGTGAAAATAGCAGGGCTGGGAAGAGACTTAACACAGTGTGATTTTTATGCGGAGGAAATAATATGGCGGAGCGAAGGAGGGTAGAGCAGCGGTGGAATGAAGGTCAGGTAGCACCTGTTTAACATCAGCAACTAACAGCAGGAATATGAATCAAACCATCTGGGTACTCTGCCCATCAGATTACTGCTTGGCATGCAGCTGTGCAGCTGTGTGTGTGTTTAAGAAAGAGACACAGACAGACAGATATATGAGAGCAAAAGAAGAGAGAGAGAGACAAAATGCAAAGCAGAGATCATTTCCAAGACTACTCTGCAAGTGGAGGTGCTTGACGAGATCAGCAATATCTCTCTATCGAAGCTCTATGGGTTTAACCTCTCACCCCCTATAAATATTAAATAGACATTTCAAGTTCAGCATCTTGTGGAGTGGCACAGTAACAGAGTTTGAAGGCTCTGTCTATGTTAATACGTGAATTTTGTTGGTACATCCATTTCTTATTTGTTTCATGTTTTATTCAAGTGCATGTTAGAGCATTCAATTGTCTTTCATTCAGGTAATTTGCTACGATATACACTGTTTCTAAACAGTAGGCCCATAGTCGTGGTGGTACGATAGGGTTCTCCTCCAGGAAATTGTGGTAAGGCGTGGCTGGAAGAATTAAAGAGTCTGACGAGGACTGGGTAAACTAGGTGCTTTTCAAACTCTGTCCGTTCTCCCTGAGCAGGTTCCACTGGTTCCCCAAGTCTGGTCCAGAGCTCTACCTCTGATGCAAGCAGCTTGCTACAGGCAGAGACAAGCAGCTGATCTATGTAGGAATCTGCAAATATCTATGCAAATTGTATATCTCGTGTTCATTTGTTACAGCAGTAGTAGTAGTATATTATTGAATCCTACCTGACTGAAGTAAATACAGTAAGCTGTATCATGATGCAAATCATTTTATGAATGAGAAAACAATGAAAAGAATGAAATGCCTGTGTTCAACAAGTCAGCAACCAACCAATATAAAATCTCACTCTACTGACTGAAAACTGGAAAAACTCTGCAGGGTCCCTATAGAGATCACTATTGGACGCTTCTAGCACCCCAAGGTCATATATTAATACTAGGAGTCAGCAGTGGCTGAGCTTGTATCTAAATATTGAACTATAAAGCCAGGAATCTCTGTCAGTGTGTGTTTTATTCGCATATCTCGAGAACCGCTCATCCGATCTACTTCACACTTGGCGGGTGTATTGCTGGGCACCCAAGGGAGTGCTTTTTTCAAATTTGGTGCAATTTGGACACGCGACACGTTAATATTTTATAATTTTATAATATTTTAATAAACTTTGAATAAACAAGCACACAGCGCTCTGTGCAACAGTCGCGGTGGGGCTTCGAGGCTCTGCAGACTGAGTCCAGCATTCCTGTGTTCATACTGGGAAGTTGATTTAACTAAAGAAAAAACTATCCGCTGAGTTACAGACGTCTCTTTCCCAATGTAAGACTATGGGGAAAAGTCTTTTTGGGCCCAATGCATCACGTGATGGACACAGAAGTTGTAGTACCACCGTTTGTCCACTACGAAAATAGGCATCAACGACCGGCGCTCTTCCTGGGGGCTTGTTCCAAACGGGCACACGAGCTGAGCGGCCTCCGCTTATTATATCCATGCTCTACTTTACAACCGTGGTTATGTCAAAGCAAGCGACTTATTATGCCTATTTGGAAATTACCTCCGATAAGTGTATTCCACCAGTGTTCTGAACACGACTAGTCACGACCTGGTTGTAATTTCAATGTACAGATCTGCTTGGATGAGAGGTTAAACCTGCAGTGCACCTGGGGGCAACTTTTTCAAGCTGATTTAATTATGTCAATAGTGCATTGTAGATGATGATCGTGATATATGGAGTTCACTGCAGCCTAAAAAACACCTAATGGATTGTCATGCATCCACTGACAGGAAGAAGAAGACAGCGTAGGCTATGCAGGGGCATCACCTCCCAGAAGAAATAAACGAACAGACAAGAGATGTAAAAGTACACACAAGCAGCCTACAGTATGCATGTGTGCCAGAGGGCCAGCTAGGCATTACAGCCATCGCATACAATGCTTCAAGTTTCTTGTTGTGTCACCCAATCTACTGTATGCTATTTTAGCTAATCCCTTTTTAGATTAACGCCCCGGGCATCCCATATGTAACACCTGTTGTTTACCTCTCAGTCGTTGGGACACAAACAGCCTCGATTGAACCCTCGAATCTCGAGGAAGCACACGGAGGGTGACATCTCCAGGCCCCACCTCTGCCCTTCCTCCCCCCCCCCTATCCGACCGTCTCCTTTGAGCGCCATGCACCACCGACAGCTGTGGAGTGGAGAGCGAGCTGATGACGTCCTCAGGGGTAATTGCGCTGTAAATGTGAGGTCTAAGGGGGTAAATAAAGAGCTGTAGGCCAGGACCAAAGTCACCAGAGAGAGGGAGAGAGCAAGAAAAGGACACAGAGAGTGAGGGGGGGGGAAAGGGCGTAACCTGACACCAACCACCACCTCTATTATAAGGAGCATCACCAGCACCACATCTGCCCTATATATAGCTTGTGGGCTGCTTTCAGTTTCAGTTTTCCCTCTCTTTCTTTGTATCTGTGTGACTCTCGCTCATCTATTCTCCATAGCTTCCACCCTCCTGCAGCCTTTCCGCCCTTACTATCTGTCAATCACAGAGGGGTGTCATAATATGCATGCACACCTACATTCAAGTGCATGAGCTCATAAGTCAAGGTTTCACGCACATTAGAAATGACTGTATACATTTCTGGGAGAATATTGAAAAGATGGGCCTTTCTCACAGAATTTAGCTGCTTTTCACTTTATTCATTGCACTGAAATTTACCTTCTGATGAATTTCCAGATTACCAGAAAAGTATTTCAGCTCAGGATTTTGGATCTTTACACTGAGCAACAGCAACCTCAATGCATTAAATAGCATTAAAAACATTAAATCAAAGTCTTTCATGCACTTTGCTGCTCGAGCAGAAATCTGCTACTACTATTTACTCGTCTATCAGTACTAGAGAGGACGAACATTAGCTACAGTGAAGAGGACAGGAGCTACCATTAGCAGGTTTTAATTATCCACAAAATACATTTTGTTATACAAGACATCAACTGAAGTGTGTGGGGAAATGAAGATACAGTAATGGGTGAAATTTCGTAGTCGCACTGAACACAAGTGGATGTCAGTTGTCAGTCAGGCTAAAAACAACAGAGATACCGATACCGGGCCGATACTGACTCAAAAAGCTGGATCGGATATCGTTGACAATGGGGCTGATCTATTCAATTCAATTCTAGGTTTATATACTATATACATTATATACTGGAATTTTAATTTGTTACTGCATTAAAAAGGTCTCTATTCATAACATATCTTTTTTTTTTACAATTTTCTAGATTCTTTATTTGTATTACTGTTTAATATATGTGTATGCATCGTCAGGATTGTTTTTTAATTTCGTTGTAATTCTTCTTCTGTTAATTTTGAAGATTTTTTACCAAGTTGCTGGTGTACGATTTATATTTTAATACATGACAATTCAGTTAATCCATATCTATGTATTTATTTGTTACATTTTGTTTTACAAAGTTAGGAAAGCAATATTTAAGTCAGGTCTGATGTTACCGTACACATAAAAGAATGATCCCAGTCACTTCCACACAGTGAGACAAACAGCTTATTAATTAAACACTTTTAACGTATTGGTACTCTGTGTCGGCCGATACCCAAAACCCAGGTATCGCTATCGGGACTGAAAAAGTCAGATTTATATAACAACTTTTGCTGGTTACCTATAGCTTTATGACTTTACCAACCATAGTTACCATGATCTGAACAGAAAACCACAGACCTGGATGATGTTGCTGGATACCCGGAGCTACTGTTTATGTGTTTACCAACCGTAGTTACCATGATCTGAACAGAAAACAGCTTGAGGCAAATTAGTGCACCAAGTTGTTTTCATTCATTTAAACTGTACTATTAACTATTTGGGTCACGTACTGTTCATGGTTTGTAATAAGGTAACGTTGGTACTCATTTGGTGGTTGCCTAGCAACATATCAAATAAAAAAACACAGCAAACTGCAAAAATGTCTGATCGGGCAACAAAAAGACAGCGTGGTGCGCCTCGTGTTTTCCACCTGCAAAACACGCTCTGTCTGATCAGGGCCTAAAGGGGCAGAGAGGTCAGTGGCTCAGTGAATCAAAGCCCTGGTTCCCTGTTTGTCTGAGTTTCCTCCCAGGTAAACTGGAAACACTAACTTGCCAATATATTCCATTAGTTGAATGTTAAGGTGCAGCCTATTCTTCTACAAATGGGTTTATATGCAATTAATTTGTGTTGCCAAATAGTTTTAAGAGCAAACATAATTGTTGCTTTGACTGTTAGCTCTGTGATGAACTGGTAACCTGTCCAGGCCGTTTCCCTGGCTTTGCCCATTGAAGTTTTTGTAAGCCTAACTAACAACTGACTGTCATATCAACTGGTAAACATCTTGGCTGCAGAGTTTCCTTTCAGTGTGTGTGTGTGTGTGTGATACACAGCACAGTAGTTCTTTTTCTATTTCAGTGTGATGCCCGAGGAGACATGCAGACGGTCCCTGGTTCCTTGTGGTTCCTCCATCAGCTCTGAATCTGAGTGGGTGGCTGACTAGCTGGTCGACTGGCATTCCCCCAGAGACACGAGGAATGACAAAAACTTAGAAAAACAAAGGCACACCAAAACCCCAATTCAGTTGCACAATAAAATCCTAATTAGCTACTGGCAATAATGATAATAAAAATATAGTCTAGACATGCTGTATTGAATAAAAAGTGGGGATTTTATGAGAGCGTAATGCACAGTTTAAAAAAACCTCCACAATGTTGTCTGCCATGCCAGTGACAGCTTATATTATCTTGTTTTATGAATAATAAAAAGCTTTGCCGTTTTCTTGTTTGCTGATGTAGGGGGAAAGTATGCTGGTGGGTGTGAGTGAAGTCTGGGTCAGACTCGCACGCTGGAAACAGCTCAGCGTTTCATTAGCTTGCCTACTGTTGCTTTATTGTTATTGAAGTGGCTGTTAATTTAAGCTAACTATAATGAAGCGCCAGTAGAGTTAGGGATCATGGTATAGTCTTCAACAGTAATTCTTGCAGATTGCCTGTGTGAAAGACTGATTGCTTGCTAGCAGTATTTTGTTTAAACGGCACCATTTTGGTTTTGTTTTTGCATCTTAAGAAGCACATCTTCTAGGGTGCCCTTCCAATAGAGAAAACCTGATGAAGTGCCCTCTAGGGTGCCCTTACAGTGGAGAAAACTTAATGAAGTGCCTTCTAGGGTGCCTTTCCAATAGAGAAAACTTAATGAAGTGCCCTCTAGGGTGCCCTTCCAGTAGAGAAAACATGATTAAGTTCCCTCTAGGGTGCCCTTCCAGTAGAGAAAACCTAATGAAGTGCCTTCTAGGGTGCCCTTCCAGTAGAGAAAACTTAATGAAGTGCCCTCTGGGGTACCCTTAAAATTGAGAAGATGTAATACACTGCCATACAGGCTGCCCTACATGCTAGAAAAC
Source organism: Sebastolobus alascanus (assembly GCA_916701645.2). Taxonomy (NCBI): domain Eukaryota; kingdom Metazoa; phylum Chordata; class Actinopteri; order Perciformes; family Sebastidae; genus Sebastolobus; species Sebastolobus alascanus. The sequence continues at coordinate 276,297 of CAKAOJ020000321.1, forward strand.
TTTCTGTGTGTTGGTGCCCTTCTAATTTTTTGGCCACTGGTGCTGGACTATATCTTGGCCAATATCAAACTAACTCTCGGAAAGAGAGTTAATCAGCATATTTCTCAAAACGTTGGAATAGTCCTTTAACACTACCTGTATCTGGAAACCCCTTCTTTTACGATCTTGGCTCCTTAACTGAAAATTTACTGCCTCTTTTAAAGACTTCCCACAAAGTGTTTTCGTTAGAGTCGTAAAGCGTTCTCGCCTTTAAAACGTAAGTTCAAAGATGAAACAAACAGCTAAAGGTGACATTTTTCCACAATATACAGTTAGATATTAAGTGAATTATATATTTTTGAAAAATTGGTTTATTAAGATGGATCAACATACACATGCATAGTGTACTGTATAAACATTATCTGAAGGGTCAAAGGGCACCTAGATTATTAATGGACGATCCAGGGTTGTATTGCTGCACAAGCTACATAACCATTGCCTTATTTGGAAATTTGGTGTATCCGTGTTTGTAACAATGAATGTGACCAGAATATCTGTCAAGTAACTTACTGCCACTGTGTTTTATTGTGTAGAGACAGTGTGGCGATGCTGGTTGTTGCCACAACGGACACCCATAAAACAAGTCATTCTCTAATTGTGTTTGTCATTTACTGCATGAAACAAATGTGGCAAAATCTCTTGCACTCGATATTTTTCATTGTATATGATATAGTGCACTGTGGAGGAACCACTGATGGAAATGTGCACTGAGCTTTGAGCATGGTTGAAATGTAAAAAAGCATCTATTTTTGTAGACCTCTGGTGAGGAGCTTTTCCTGCAGTGTGCGGGTTCCCTTCTACTCTCTTTGATCTTTTTCTGGAATCAAATGTAATGATTGTGGCTAACTTTGAAATCTGGAAACACACTTGCTGCGTCTCGTTGCAGAGCTCCTTTGCACGGTTCTCACTGGCACATTTAGGCTGCTGTTTTATTCATTTGAAATACTGGATAGTTTTGATGAGATATATGAACCACTCACCAAGCATCGTCTCATTAGTGCAGATGTGCCAGGAGGTTTTCATTGTGTCAACAGACTACACCAGAGTATTAAAAGAATAGTTTGATGTTTTGGAAAATACACTTAATTTGCCTTCTTGCCAGGAGTTAGATGAAAAGATATCTCATATCTGTGCATATGGAGCCTGAGCTGGGAGGCGGTTAACTTAGCTTAGCATAAAGACTGAAAACAGGGGGAAACAGCTACTGGTGTGAGTCATGATAATATCACGATATCACAAAACAATCTCATTGCGATTTTAAACATTTTGCGATATGCTGAGTATTGCAATAAGATATATTGTGATTTATTTTCTTTTTTCAACAGCAAATTATGCAGTTTGTCAACTTTATCTAATAAGATACAGTTTTCACTCTGTTCATCTAAGTTTTCATTCACAAATCTTGAGGTCAGAGGTCAAGGGACCCCTTTGAAAATGGCCATGCCAGTTTTTCCTCACCAAAGTTTACCGTAACTTTGGAGCGTTATTTAGCGTTCTTTCCAACAAGCTAACATGACATGGTACCAATCACTTCCTTAGGTTTTCTAGTTTCATATGATACCAGTACAGTGGAAACCACTTATAGTGATCACGTCTGTCCAGGACAAATTGATCACTATAAGCAGATGATTATTATAATCAAATTTGTGTTGCTGTGCATCATTTCTCATGCAGATTACCATCTGATTGACGTGTATATTTATTATATGAATACAAAGTAATGAAATGGACCGCTTCGCTATTTACTGGCTCAGCCTCAGGTATCCAGTCGGAAAGCAGAAGGTCCGCGAGGCAAAGTATCAAGGGAGTAAAGTAAAAAGCAAAACAAAATATTCAATCAACGTTAGTCTAACGTAGTTTTAAAATGTTTTCCATATGTGGTCTTGTATGAAAAGTAGGGGTGTGACGATTCACTCAGCTCACGATACGATAAGATACACGATATTGGGTTCACGATCTCGATATTATAACAATAATTTTCACAAAACTTGAATGATGAAAATATATGACTGAAAAATTCGCCTTTTATTCAAAAGACAAAATGCAAAACAATGCTGTTGCTTTCCCTACAGTTCCATTTTTTATGAAATTTTAATGTGTTAACTAGTAACATGGTAAAGCCTAATCATCTTGTTATAGAATGTGTCACTTCAATTCTACTTTTGATCACTATAAGCGAATTATTTAAACAGAATTTGTATAGGAATGATTCTGTTCCAAGCTTTTTGACGCATATAAGCGATTAATCACTGTAACGGTGATCACTATAAGCGGTTTCCACTGTATCTTCACTCTAGCTTTAAGACTGAGCCTGCGACAACCTCTAATAGACTGAATAGCCGCTGTCGGTTTGTTAGGAGGTTACTAGGTTATATAATAAAAAAATCAACACTTGACGTCCGTGTATCAATACAATATTGCCACGCAAAATATCACGATACTATGCTGTATCGATTTTTTCCCCCACCCGTAGAGTCAGTTAGCTTGGGTTTCTCCAAAGTTCAAAAATACGCTCGTTGGTGTGACCGAGCCGCAGGAATTCAGCTGTCGCGATTAGGTGAAATGAAACCTGCGTGCCCACAGCCCTCCACTGCATTAGAGTATTAGTGGACCACAGTGTAAGCAGTGTTGCATTACATATTCCTGTATATTTTGTGACCACTAATGTTACACAGTTTGATTTGACCGCTGAGTGATGTCTATTGATTGAATCTGCGAAGGTTGACTGCAACCTCACTCTAAACCTACTCTAATCTATTTTTACCTTCTGCTGGAGTGCACTATTTGCACTTGATAACATTATTGCTTGGTAATAGAACAATTCTTCAACCTGCTGCACATTTATTTATCGTAGTTTTCACTAAATAATTTTACATTATTGGGCACTTTCAGTTTTGCTGCTTCATCGTGTTTTTCCTGGTAATCAAACAGTATGAAATACTAGTATCGTATATGGTGAAACACTGATAAACAGAGCCTCTGTGCGAAGCGGTACGCCCAGTAAAGCTGGGACTTAAGCATGTTAGGCTATAATGGCAAATGGAATTAGAGCAGAGCATGTCTTTCATGTGGTAATAGCACTATTTGTTGGAGTTGGGGGACCCTGCCTTTATGTTACTTAAATGACTTTATGGGACTATATTTCTATATATAAAAAAGTTCTTTTTACCACAAGTTCCATGGAGGTTTCTTTTTCATGTGACTGTGCATTTTGTAGTGAAGATATATAGTAAAGTTCTTGGTTGCTCTGTCAACCTTCTACAGCATCATTTAAAAGTGAATTGTCTTTAACTATGAACCAATACTACCAATGTGGTATAGGAAAAATTGACTTCTCGCTTTAAGACATATTAGGAGTGTAATTTTTTTTTTACCATTTTGCATTATCATTTAATTTTGGAGTGTCGTTCCACCACTTTGGTCCAGACTGGAGGATCTTAACGGTTAGATTGACAGCCATATTCATGGTCCCCAGAGGATGAATCCTACTGACTTAAGTAATTCCCTGACTTTTCCTTTAGCGCCACCATCAGGTCAAAGGTTTCACTTAACCTGAGAAATATCTCAGCATCTACCAGATGGATTGGCATAGCATTTTGTACACACATTCATGGTTCCCAGAGGATGAAATCTACTGAGTTTGGTGACTTTTCCTCTTGCGCCACCATGAGGAGGACATTTGTGGTTTTGAGTAAAATATCTCAACAACTATTGTCATGAAATTTTGCACACATTCATGTCCCCCTTAGGTTGAATTTGAATGACTTTGATGGCCCATTTACTTTCCATATAGTGCCATCATCAGGTCAAAATTTGAATTTGTCTATTTCTTTCGGACGACAGAAAGTGAAAGTGTCTCAGCACAGAGTAGCAGGAGTCATATTTCACACACACGGGACGAGAGAGAGAGTTGACAGACGAAACAATGGCGAAGGATTTGGTGTCGAAGCGAAAAGCAAAAGCGCTAATTAACCATAACGTTAATGAGGCAATCGCTGTGCGGAGGACAGAGCGGTCACGGTGCACGGTGGAGTCACGTCGGGTGGAAACTTGCAGCCTCACAGTGAAAGCTCGACCGGAGAGGCCAGACACGCAGTCATCCAACGGTAAAGATCAAAGTAAGCGCACTACATATATTGAGCGTCAACTTTTCTTGTAAAACGTCCGGTGTTACAAGTTTAATCAGCGGGAAAATTTCCTCACCGTCACGTCCCTAATCGTAACCCCTGTATCATGATATGTATCGTATCGCCAGATTTATGCCAATAAACAGCCCTATGGTTTAGTGGTATTTAGAAAATGTTACCATGCCAACATGCTAAACCAAGATGGTGAACATGTTAAACATTACCTGCTTAGCATCAGCATTTTGGCACCATCATTGGGAGCATATTAGCATGCTGACGTTAGCATTTAGCTCAAAGCACCGCTGTGCCAAATTATAACCTCACAGAGCAGCTAGCATAGCTGGAGACTCTTCGTCTTTTTTATTATTAGACAAACCAGGTGAAAGTTTAGTTATTTAGCAGCGGGTGCTTCCTGTCTGTGTGATTCACCATGTTTGAAAACAGAACTGACATCACGTTTCTGCCTTAGTGACGTGGGAATACGCATGTCTCAACTGCCAACTCATGCAGTATCTAGAAGCCGACTTCCCCACCTTCATTATCCAATGTAATGAGTTCAGGGCACTTCAGGTTTGGAAGCTCGTGTGGACCATAAATCTGTCACTACATGCGGTTAGACTACCTCACTTCGCCTTGTTGAAGAGTAATTTGACAACGTAATGAGTTTTATTAAAGGATGTCCTCACTCTCTTTCTTTTTAGGAGTCCTTGCTCTCCTTATTTGTCAGTGTTTAAGTGTGATGAACTTTAGTTTGCGACTTATTTGAGAGCATGTTTCTCTCTTTACAGAACTTAAGATCTTAGGTACAAAGCATTTATCATCATGACGCACGAGGCAGCAGTTGACACATGGAGACAGCGTCCAAAATAAGGGTTTATAATTTGAGCTGAACAAAGAGTCTATTATGGCCGACTCAGGGGAAGAGAGAAGACGCTGACTGCTGATATTTCTGTTTGTTTAAACATTTTACTCACAGTGAAACAACGTTAATTTTGGTTTGCGGGATGTTGGCGGTCGGGGATTGTAGAGCGGTGTGAAGAACAGATGGTCTGAGTAAAAAAACCTGCTCAAAAACACACAGCCTGTTGTGACAATACAGCTTTTTGTCCTCTCTCAACTGTGACAGATCACTGCCCTGGTGAAAAAGCAGATATTTGTTTTAAGCTTTTGTTTGATTTTCTGTATATTCAGTACAATACGGTAATCATAGAAGAGAACAAGCCAAAGACACCATACTTGTTTAGCAAAAAGAGAGAGCCCCATTCCCAGCCATAGCACACACATGGGAATCTGTTCCCACTAGTGTCTTAAAATAGTCAACGAGGGCTTTTCAATTACACAGGCCACGCTGTAAGAAGGGGCCCAATCATAAAACCAGAGTGTTTACCTCCTCTCTAAATCTTACTGTGCTTTGATTAGGCGGCTGGGAAGCTGGGATAGAAAGGACAAGGCCAGGGGGGGAGATACTGTACAAAAACTGTAGGAAACACAATGAGAGTTGTAATTGTCAGCCATCTGTGACCTGAGGCCAGCAGAGCATCCACCATAATGTTAGCTCAGTGCTGAAACACTAGAAGTACAGAGAGAGAGAGACAACATGAGTGGGGTCATTACAGAGGCGAAGTCAGGTCAAGTGAAGCTGAAGTTCAACTCAGTCTATGTTGAAGCAGCAGTCCTTCATTTTACACATCAAAGTCAATCAACTTGTCACGAGGAGTACTGCTAAGACTGTGAAAACCATTGTCTTCTGTTAAGTCTGTGAAAATTACTCAAGTGACATCACCAGAGCCTCTCAGCCATTCATTTTTAGCATAGTCAACGTTACGTGACTCACAGCTAACTTCTACAACTTCTACTGGTTGAATCATCACATAAATCACAGAAAATATCTGGTTCATTGGTAAAAATTCAAATGTACAAACCTGTGTACATAAATTAACTACACCTCCCAAGGTGCATTTCAGCAAGAAACATCCAATAACAGAGCTTGAAACTCTATTGTGTTCACTGCTAGTGGTGGGTGCCAGCTAAAGATTATGGTGTTGAGATTTTACAAACTTCAGGTTTAACTGATTAACTTTCAGATTCTGAGTTACTTTTGGATCAATTCAGTAACTATGGCGCCGTGTTTTATAATTGATGCCAATTTTCGTAGTGGCCAAATGGCGGTACTACAACTTCTGTGTCCGTCACGTGATGCCATGGGACCCAAAAATACTTTTTTCCCATAGACTTACATTGGGAAAGAGACAACTGTAACTCAGCGGATATTTTTTTTTTTTTTAAGGTGAATCAACTCCCCAGTATGAACAATTGAATAGCCCTTATTTAAATCATTAGGTCCTAAAAGTTGTAAAATGCACTAATAACCGAATCCAGAGTTATTTTCCTTCCTCCGTTCATGTGAATGAGAAGCGAGTGCTGGGAGGCGGAGTTAGCAAGCCGTGATGACAGCGTGATGGCTGGGACCCCATGACCGAGTATAAAATGGTCTTGATTCACACCACTGACTGGCTTCTTCTCAATAGCAACGGCTGCAGAGGCTCACGGGTATTGTAGTATTTAGAGTCGTCCACAATGCTAAAATGATGGACAAAACATGATCTCTCAGAATCAAAGTTGAAAAAACTAAAACTCATGGCCTTCACATACACCTACTGGATGAGAGAGTCTTGTGTTTCTATGTCAAGTAACATTGAGGATGTTGTTTAAAGAAAAGTTTGAAATAGGAATACAGAATGGGGAAAAACACTTTGCACCTACTTCAACTCTACTGAGCTAGAGCCATGATGCGACAGACTGCAAAAGACTGGAAGCAGAGTGAAACAGCTAGCCTGGCCCTGTCCAAAGTTTAGAAATCCACCTCTACAGCTTTGACACATTAATGTGAAAATAGCAATTTGTGGTTTTAGGTGGAGTTATGTTATATCTATTACTATTTTTTTGAAGGCAAGTCATTGTTACATTAAGTAATTCCCTGTAAATTCCCTGTATTTTTAGTTCTGTTTGTGTACAGATTTACAAACGAGATAGAACTTGTTAGTTAGTGACCTTTAGATGTGCTGGTAGGTGTATTTTTTAACTCTGAAGAGCGCCAGGCTAACTGTTTCCCCCTGCTTCCAGCCTTTATGCTCAGCTAAGGTAATCACCTCCTAACATGAGAGTGGTATTGATCCTCTTATGTGCTGAGTGTCATCATCTTAAATGTTTCACAGAGATAAACATTACAAACATTTTGTCCTCAGAGCTGCACTACAGGATTCCCTCACTGTCATCATGGAAAATTAACCACCTATTGCGCGCGCGTGCGCGTGTTACGTTATGCGTCTTTATAAAAACAACGGCTGCATACAAGGGCGTGGACGTGGTTATAGAAAAGGATTTACGCTCGTGTTGCCAGCTTTCATTGTCGATCGCCGCTTTGAGGAACCAGCTAAACCTGTTTGGACAGAATTCCCTCTAAATAAATCGCAACTTAAAAGGACATCTTTTAGAGCACACCTTGCTGTTAATGTTGCACTGCAGGCGTGATCATGATGTCCTGCTTATCCCACAGTTAAACAGGAATTAAAAACTACGTACTATAATATTACTATCCAGGGAGCAAACTGTTTACTGCTACCATCATCCTTAGTGCTTAAACACTGCAGAGTTTTTATCTGCACACATCATCAGGGCATAAAAACATTTAATGTCTTCTTTATTTTTTCTCTTTTTCTGTCTGTTATTTGCTCATTTCCCCAACTGGAAAATAATCTTCATAGTCTAGTTTTTGTCAGTTGTAGAAAAGCATTGTAACTAATACATCGGGTGATATGAGTCATTGGGATTACAATAAAAAAGTGCGACAACTGTGACTGAAAATCTTGTGCATTTTCTTCCAAATACCCACACTTCTGAGAGATACCAGTGTCCATTTAAAAATAAATATATTAAAACAAATACTTGTTTTTGAATGTAGGACTTAGGCATAAATCATTGATGCTCATTTAAGGGTACATTTGATTTTTGTTGATCTTTAATTCAGCAGGTCAACCTCAGCATAAACACCCCCGTCTGATCTTTTTCTGCTGGCTGGATGCTCAGGGGATTATGTTTTTTAACGAGCTTCTCCCCATAGGAGGTGGATCATCCCTAATCAATATTTCAACGCATACATTAACATTATCCAAATTGATTAGAAGCCTTTGCATCCTTAAATGTTGTTTATCAAAGGAAAGGTCACTTGATGTATTTGGCTGTCCAACAGGGTATCTTCCTGAGGACTCCATAGGAAGACACGGTGTAATATTGATTAGCTTAGCTTAGGTTTATCATCACTAATGATTCATAAGTAAATGTTTACACGTCTCTTCAGAGAAACAATACAGAAAACATCAGTGCGTGTGTTTTACAAATAAGAGAGTCCAATCGGAAAAGCAAGAATAAATCAAGAAAGGCCATCGCAACTGCTGCATGCAAATCAAAGATCACATAAAATTTATGTTCAGAGCTAGATGACTCATAGTTCACACTCTGCAAAATGTCTCACCCCTGCAGCTGTGTTAATCCGCTGCTCTCTCTGTGTTGGTGCAGGATTTTAGGCTTTCAGGCAGTGCAGTAAAACTAACTTCTATATAGAGCTCCTTCTTCAAAAATTGATGAATCTCACAGAGATGTTACTTTAGATATTGCTGTTCAGGAGCCTTTTTTTGTTGTCATTTATGTGACAATTTGTTTTTGTTTTCATTGTAAGGTACTGTTGTCTAGAGCAGTGATTCTCAAAGTGGGGTCCGGCGGGGACCCCCAGGGGTCCCTGGCACCCTGTCAGGGGGTCCGCAAAATAATTTGCTATAAATTATAAAATTGTGCTGTATCATTAAAAAGTGCATATCTACCGATGGAGACCATTTGCGTCGATAAAACAAGCATATTGTCACAATTAGTTCCACCCGCGTTAGCTTTGAGCCAATAAAAACTCTGATATGATTGTGACACACAGCAATAAGTTCATTATTTTTAAGTTGAAGCACTCACTGAAAGTCAGCTATAGACTGGTAAGTTTAAGTATCTGGATATATTAGGACTGTGCCATTCTTGCTACTGTTAATTTTTCTGAAATTGTTCATCAATTGCTTGAAATGTAGGCTATAAATGCTGTTAAGTTTAGTCCATATGCAATTTGAATAATATCACCCTCTGTTTAAGGTATATAAGTGGTATTAACTTTCAATAACATTGCAAATTTCCCCACATCATCTTATCTTAACATGATTCAAATTGAAATGTGTTTATCACTATGAAACAGGTCTTAAGCATTTAGCTTGAAAAGTTTTAGAATACAATGGCATCTAAAAGTACAAATGGTAGTAATCATATGCTTAATCTGTGTTACAATTAAGTCCTTGGGAAATTTTCTCCTCTGTAAGGGGTCCCTGGCCCAAAAAAATTTAAGAACCCCTGATCTAGAGCAGTGGTTCCCAACCTATTTTTCTGTGAAGCCGCCCCTATTTGTAAAGCAGAGCCCCGCCGACGTCCTCACCCTAAAAAAAATATACAAATCCTGGAACAAAATCATCACTTTGAATAAGTGATTCAGTGTATTAAATGAGTTAGTCATTTTTTATTAAATCAACTTTCTTTAATCAATAGAACTCATCAGTTTCGTCAACATAAATAAAGTGATGACGCCTTGACAGATTCGCCAAGTGAATACATAATATGACTTAATTAATTTACTATAATAGTGTTAGAGCCAAAATATATGTTTTTGTTATTGTGGTTAAATACATGTAATTTATGGTGCTGTTAGATTACTGCTAGACTACCCCATTAATACAGGTACGGGCCTCCCTTTGTGTGCAGAAAGCTGGAGTTTGCAGTGAAATGTTGTTTTTGAAAGGCTAAACGCCAACAAATATGGATTGTAGCAGAATATTTCATTAGATTTTGCTAAAAAAATATATCTTTTTAAGTAGTTATATATACAGACTTTTGTATAAATTATCCAGCAAGTGCGTTATTATGATTTTGGTTATACATGAGCAAATCTAATTTTGACAACTTCAGAGCAGACAAATCCAGGCGCCCCCCTAAGGGAGGCCCGTACCCGAGGTTGGGAACCACTGTTCTAGAGTCATTTCACTTATCTTCTAAATCTTGATATTAGGCTTGTTTTGCCTTTTCTTGTTTTATTGATACTGTGTGCTTTTGTATTGTTTGTTTTTACTGATATATATTCATATGTTGACAAGGGCTCCAAGAAACAGGACATATTGTTAACATCACGGCAAACACGAGACAAGCTTTTCGTCGGATGGAGCAGGAATTCATTTTTGATGCACTGATGATTTTAACAATGAAAATGGAACACAGCAGTTGCCAAACAATGAATACAAATACTTTTTATCCTTTTTTTTTCTAAGACTGCAGGCTGATGCAAGTTCACTCACCGAGTCTGACTGACTCCAGTTGATATAACATTTGATTCAATTTGAGAACAGAGCATTAAATTATTAATGCTGGCATGGATAGCGTTTTTTAATGAACACATAGTGGTGTATGATTCCTGTCTAATGCTCCATTTGGCACGTAGGAGGAGGTAAGATGATGTTACAGGGTGAAACGCAAGCATTAAAGATTTTTTATTATTTCATAAGGACAAAGGAGAACAGAGCAGTTGTTTAAAGCTTATCAGTGCACTCCTCAGTTATTCTGCCTCTGTGTCGACAAGGGATCTCTGGGCAAAAAGAGAGACAGATTTTAGTAGAGGCAGAAATTAAAAGGATTGTTTTGGGTTGAATTACATGCGCATGAATCAGCACGCTGAAGTGCAAACTGTTTTGTTGCTAATAATATGAAGAGTAAAAATGCTACTTTGGCCCCTTTGTCCTCAGATCAAAAATGTGGCCTTGGTTCACTCGTCTGGAAATTCCCATCCTAAAATTTCTCAGATGTGGAAGATCAAGCCAAATAAGCATGAATAAGCATATGTTTCAGAATTCCCACCAGCTGAACAGGATTGCTTTACATGCGAGGACAAACCTTCCAGTTTGTGATCCATGGAGCCAACATGGCCAACTGAGGACACAGACACTTGTGATCAGGACTGACTGAAGTGCCACCAGAGCACTGACACAATCTGCACCATCTGTGCAGGTTCTGTCAGCTGCCATGTGTGAATAAAGACATTTCACAAATTTTGATATCCAGCCATGAAGCTTTGCAGTTTTTTCATCACCTTCTGTTCTCTGCAGCATACAGCTCTCAGTGTATAGGCCTTTCATATCTGTTAAAATGTGTTATTTTACTGCCACACAAAGCATACTGTCCATAAAGATTAAATACTGATGTTGCTATGAAGGCTGTCAATTGAATAAAATATTTAATCGCGATTAATCAAATGATTGTCCATGATTAATCTCTGATTAATCACACATTTTTTATCTGTTGAAAATGTACCTTAAAAGGGAGATTTGTCAAGTATTTAATACTCTTATCAACATGGCAGTGGGCAAATATGCTTGCTTAATGCAAATGTATGCATATATTTATTATTGTATCAATGAACAACACAAAACAATGACAACTATTGTCCAGAAACCCTCACAGGTACTGCATTTAGCATAAATAGCATAAATATGCTCAAATCATAACATTGCAAACTCAACAGGCAACAACAGCTGTCAGTGTGTCAGTGTGCTGACTTGACTATGAATTGCCCCAAACTGCATTTGGTTATAGACATGACAGTTTTGCCTTGTGAAAAGTTAGTGCAAGTTTGCAGCGTTATTTAACCTCCTTAGCTAGTATGGTTGGTATCAATGGTACAAATAGGTTTTCAAGTTTCATATGATGCTATTATCTTCACTTAAAAACTGAGCCAGCTACAACCTAAAAACCACAAGTTGTATTAATGCGTTAAGGAAATTAGTGGCATTAAAATGAATTTGCGCTAAGGCGTTATTATCGCGTTAACTTTGACAGCCCTAGTTGCTATACATGTTTGTATAGACAGGTAGAAAAATATAGAAACCTGCAAAACAATATGTGCATTTTGTTGTATCATAAAGAAGATTTATGCAAAGGCTACATGATACCCCACTATTCATCAGATTCACAAAGCACCAAACAACGCTTACAACACAGCAGAGACATAACTGTCGCAATCACATTCCTCATTCTGACAGATCCAACCCTCCCCGTCTTTCACAAACAAAAACAAGCCTATGGTGTTCAGCTCATTCATGAATCTACGTCTTTGGAGTTCCTGCTTGAAAGTGTAAGTCTACCAGTTCTGAGTCAAAGCCAAGTGGACGCCCTTTTTCTCCTTTCTCAGTTTTGCAACCATTCATGCCCTGTGGAGTTTACGCTCCACCCAAACAGTATCTCCATGGTGACACACATACTGTATATAGACCAACTTTTAAGGTGTGTGTCGGTGTGTCTTTTTCTTTTTTTTCGTCTCTACCTAAGAGGCCTTCGAACCGTGACAACGGTTGAACGACAACGTCAGCAGATAAGGGGTTTCCCTCTTCACGGCCTCCGGTTGCCCAGGCAACATTCCTGAGTCGACAAACATTGGCCCGGACTCGAGAGTGCATACCAGAGGATCTCCCAGGAAGTCCAAAAGGCTTTCCTGGCGTGTTGTTATTGTTGTTGCTATAGTAGTGGCCACCAGCCAGCGAGTGTGTACAGGTGAGGACAGGTACACCTACTGTACCTACCTGTTACCTGCCACTAATACCTGAGATAGAAATAGAACACAGTCGGCAGGGACACACCTGAAAGACGTCACAGAGAACGCTGTGGGCTGTCCCAGACACACAACACTACACTATGTTTGTTTTGTTGATATAAACAACATATCAACATGGTATCTGCATTTATAGTTTATGAATAGAAACATAGAAATAATTATGTAAACCAGCATGCCAAAGAGAGATTACCTCAAGTCTTTAAAAGAATAATTTGCAGCGTCAAAGAAACACAGAGATACTTTAGAAGGCTTAGGAGAGTTTTCTGACCTGACCCTTGAAAAAGTCAGTGTATGTGGTCCGGAGTGTGTATGTGTGTGTGCACATGGTTTGTCATGGTCACTAGGGAGGCGAGAGGCTTGCAGCCGTTCAGTGCAAACACAATCCAGGGCCATCTGCATGCCTGGATCCCCTCCAACAGCAACACTAGCGCACACACACACTTTACATGATATCATGAATTGGGTGTCAGCGGTTGTAGCACCTCATCTTTCGACGTAAATGTATACGTCTGGGGGCCGAGGCAGATGTTCTGCCTATTGTGATAACCTAAAAGGAGGTTTTTGGCCACAATTTCTATTCAAAACTCAGCGATGTTGAACAATTAACGTTGTAAATTTGATCATTAACGGTTTAAATGAAATAACAGCTCCTGTGGTGTTTTTAATGGTTTTACATCACACAGATTGTGTGAGTTAGATACGTTTTGCCTTAGGTCCTGGTTTCGCTGTTGCTGGGTAATGTTGAGAAAACAAGTAAAGCATGTTGTTATGAAACAGTGACTGATGCTGTGTAGCAGCAGGCTAAAGTGAAAATGCCTCTTTTGCTGCCAGAGATTTGTATTGGAAACCACAGATCCATGTCGGCCTTAACTCTAGCACTACACAGATCCAATTCCTCAAGAAAATGTGTGTTTGCAATGTGTTTTTGTGTGTGCGGTGGTAGGCAAAACATGCTTAAAAAGATTTCATTTGGTTTCACTCTGAACTCTAACTATAACCGAGTGTCTTGTCGATTTCACAGCGAGAAATCAAGACAAACGAAGTGCAACAGGTTGCCATGGCGGTTGATGAACATGTGATGAATGCACTGTCATGCTGAAATTTGTGAGTGAGCCTCACGAAGCGCTTGGCAGCCAAACAAAACTCCAGGTGGGGGTAATTCAATTGGTCACATACCCCCCTCACATACATAAAGTCGATGGAAACTTCACATGCTTTGGATTTCAGAAATTTCTAAATATTTTCTAGTACTAATCCCCTAACATTAACTTGAACTCGATATCTCCTTCTACGATCCTCTTTTCCTTTGTCTTCTCTCATCTTTAATGGAAATGTTTTTGAAGAAGGCATCCTTAACTAATTAAGTCTTCGAGGTTGTCCTCCACCAAACAAGAGCGATGGGATCCCAGCTGTATATACTGTACATTCAACCATCCATCAAGCTGGTCCACTTCCCTCTCAAACTCCCCGACTTCCCTTTGAACCCACCATTGTGGACTGAGAAAAGAAAAACATTTCACAGTCACGACAGTCTGCTGCGTCCTCTTATCAGCCATGCAGACGGCTAATACATATGGATTATTAATCACTGAGCGTCCAGATTGTGCTGGAGCCTCTTGAGCTGTAGCACAGACTGTCATTTAGTGGAGAGCTTTGTTTACCAACGGTTTATTTGGGGCAAAGTCGTGTTCTTTTCCTTTCAATTTAAGTAAGTTAAAGCACCAGTGTTTAGCATTTATTGGCAGAAATGGAATATGATATTAATAAGTATGTTTTCTTTAGTGTATAATCACCTGATAATAAGAATCGTTGTGTTTTCGTTACCTTAGAATGAGCCGTTTATATCTACATAGGGAGCGGGTCCTCTTCACGGAGTCCGCCATGTTGCACCGCCATGTTTCTACAGTAGCCCAGAGCGGACAAACCAAACTCTGCTAACGTTTCCTGCTTGGGCCGGAGTCGATAACGTTACTCGTTCCCTTCGCCACCGCTCTCTCTCTCTCGCTTCACCACTCACTTCCCTCATACACACACACACTCTAAACACTGGATCTGCTCCCAATGACCTACGCTACTCTTACAACAACTGGCTTTAAAGGGGGCAACTCGCCTTTTTGCGTCGGCCACCCACCGTAGCTCTCTAACACGCTTGGCACACGGGAGCAGCTTCAGTTGATTGCAATCTCCTCACCTCACTGCTAGATACCGCCAGATCCTACACACTGAACCTTTAATGACAAAAAAAAAAGGGTGGCGTGAGATGAAAAGTCAAGAGAATCACAAAAGTGATTATAATTCACCCTTAAAAGGTGTTAAATGTGAGAAGAGAGCATTTCTATTGCATCCCATGGCTCTCAACATGGCGACAACTGAGTCGGCGGCTCATAGCTAACAGTGCTAACAGCGCTAACAGTGGAAACAAGGATGGATGCATGTGATATCATCTCATATCGATCGCAGGCCCCTGAATCGAATCAAAATCGTATCATAGCAGAATTCTTGATATCAGCAAATATCGTATAGTTGTCCAAAGAATCGATAAGATATTGTATTGTGATGAAACTTGTGATTTACACACCTACTGGAGGCACGCAAGGTCAACCCGGCTATGTCAACAAAGCACAGAGAAGTTCGGATTACAACACACACAAAGGGAGAGCAACTTCATTCTCTGCTCAGGTAGACATTACTCCACTATATCTTTACAAATAGTTGTTTGATGCTATATTAACGCTCTATCGTATAGAGCATATTTAAGGGGACTTGTGCTTAATAAATTTCATTGCAATTTATCCAATAGTTGTCGAGACATTTCTCTCTGAATCAAAAATGTCAACCTGATTGTGGCGCTAGCTTTCAACATGGATGTCTGGGAATGTCATGGCAATCCATACAATAGTTGCTGAGATATTCCAGTCTGGACCAAAGTGATAGACGACCGACAGACTGACTGGTATCACAAAGTGCTTTGCGTTTTCAAGTTCTGAGTGACAGAGCACATCCGATTAGATTAAACTTGACCGCAAGTTAAAGTTATCACTTCAATCTGACCTTCAGCAGTCCGTGTTTTTCCAGGTGGGTTTTCAGATGAGTCACCCAGACAGTTTTGCAGGTCCTTCTAGTTTTGTGTTTGGATTTCAACAGATGCGCTAAATTGCTACCAGCATGTGGCACACATCTGATCCGACCCCTGAAAGAGTCTTATCAGATGTACTATGACAGCTCTCACTGAGAAAGAACTAAACATAGTTACGTGGCGAAGCTTTATCATAAATCCCAATCGCACTCTCACTTCTTGTCAAGGAGTTACTTGGATACAAAGATGTTTTCATATTACCAACCGTCATCTCAGTGGGCATGATACTGCTGGTGCTTTCACTAAATGTAGTGTTATGTAAGAGCTATCATTTTGAGAATTTGGGTAATGCCCTCAGTGGCAAAACAATCATATTGAACTGAATTTTAATTTCCCAAATGTAGAGCAATTAAGACGAAACAACCCTGTACGATTGATCTTTTTAGTTTTTTGTAGAGTATCCCCGATTTGCCTGGTTGTGTTAGGCCAAGGTAACAGAAGTCAACATTTTTCGATCAGTCTATTAATATTATTTTATATATATGTTACCAGTGACACTCACTTATGATTGCCTAGTTAGGAATCTCAGTTAAAGCAAGCCGATTTCCACCTTTTTTAATCCGTCTTTACTAGATTTCAGTATCCATTCTGTAGCTTCTTCACCGCTGCCTTCCCCTTTTTTTCAGCATTTCTCGGCCTTAACATGTAAATTCTATTTGCCTTCCTCCACTGCTCAGGTTGAGGTATGGACTTCTTCTTCCTGCCAGCTACAGCAGACTCAATGAGCACACCACCTGCCCAGACTGCTCACAATGTCAGGGTGATTGTGGACAACAATCTGTTGTGTCAGGCCGATATCACAGCTGCACAATCCACCAATCTCCGAAGATCTCTTAAAGAAATATCACGCTTTTATTCCATCATCCCCTCATTCTCATACCTTGAATATTTTTTGTCTTTATTTGTGCTGTTTTCAAAACTTCTTTACCTAACAATTTATGGCAATAACTACGAATAAGGAATTTTGCAGTCAGAATGTAGCATTATTCTGCTGTTGCATTAATTATTATGATTTGCTCTGTATAATAATGTCAGTTAAATAGATTAAAATGTAAATGCAAGTCAAACAATGGTAATAAACATGCCAAAACAAGCCAGATCCCTTTTATGTGATGTGACACCACTCAGATATCTAACATTGTCTGTTGTTTTAGTATCTTTTGGCGCCATCTAGTGACTATATCTCGGTGTAGGCTGGCAGTTTGTAACACCATGTTACAAGGAAAGTAATAAATCATGAAATAGATGTCAGACTTGTGTAAGGAGAACTGGGTCAGAGCCATAAAAACATCCTACATCTACAGTAGAGCCCACAAAATCTGTAAGACTGAGAAGGTCCAGGTGGGAAACGCCGGGGTCATTCCTGGGAATTATAACAATACAGCTGGTCGAATGATACTCGAGTGATACTACTATACTATACTACTCTGGATCAGAGAATAACTGCATGAGACTTTCACCAGTGAAACCAGAATGTCAGAAACCATTGTTGGGTGGAAAAAAACGGATGTGATTTGAATATTGCGTAAGGTGAGGGTTGATCTGAGTATCACCCCACCAGTGTAATTTACTTAGTCATAGGCACTAGGGTCACTCCCTAAAAACGATCATATAGTGGGAGAAATTTGCCAAACAAACTATTATGACTCACAGAAAATTATTAAGTCGGGTTCAGCTTTAAAATATCAAGTCAAAGCAATTTTATCTAATGCTCAAAATTACAACGAGGGCTTTACCACAGGGTTGTAATGGTAGGAGATTTTCACGGGACGATAACAATCTTGGAAAATATCCCAGTTTCACAATATCATGGTATGAAGTATTACACTATTATTATTATTATTAGTAGTAGTAGTAGTAGTAGTAGTAGTAGTAGTAGTATCAGTTACATTGACCCTTAAAGGAATGAGAACAGAATTATAATAACTACAGCACTACAGCATGTTATTAACTACTAAATGAAAAACAACATCATCTGTGAGCTTTTAAAATAATGTCCTATGATTATAACAATTAACATATACTGTAGGTGCTGCTTCGGTCTGTACCTTTAACTCACACACTCACTCACATAGTGAATGTCGGTTTTTTTCAATTTCGTAGATAAGCAAATGTATGATAACCGTCAACTTTTATACCAAGGTATACCGTTACAACCCTACTTTGTCTGTACACAGTCTATCCCTAGACCCTTGATTCAGAAAAGGAACAACTGCAACACTTTGTAATACAACACAATTCACAGTGTAATTTGGTTGTATGAATCAGCTACCAATAACATATTTACTGCTTCCTATTTGTAAATAAATGTAGAAAATAAGACTATATGGTGAACAAGGGAGTAACAATTGGGCATATTAGAGAAAAAGGAGAAATAAATTATACTACTACTACTAGCCTACTATACCGCAGGGTGTAGCTGGGAAACAAAACTGACGTTTGGGGAAAATGGTGTTAATAACCTTGAAAAGAATTTCCGGCAATGTGTGAAACTGTTTGCTGGGAAATTAGCTTTCAGGCAGTAGAATTGAATAATGCAAAAAAAAAACAGGTGCAAAAACATGTTTAAATGTGACAGAGAGTTACGAATACAAATCAGCAATCGTCTCTTTCATGGTGATTGCGATTACACACACTGCGGTGTACTGAGACGCCTTTGACTTAAACAAATAACAGAAAAGGCTCAATACAGATGATCACCTTTTCACCTCCTGCTGCTGCTGCTGCTGCTGCTGCTGCTGCTGCTGCTGCACCCACTTTCAGATGGGAACATCTACCAACAACGCCCAAGGAGTGACTAACCAACGAACAGTCATCTCTCCTCCACGGTCTGCAAAGTGTCTGATGATTCAAAGCATGGACAATGTCCAGGCAAACGCAGTGGGAGTGAGAGTCTGTGAGCCATTATTGGAATGGAGCGGCCACCGAAAGAAAAAAAGAAAAATGTGTTGAGATAAAATTGAGCAGAGAATGTGTCATCCTAAACAAATCGAACTGTATAGAAGAGGGAAATCTGCAATCTGATGATACAACTGGAATTATGGTTGTTTTTGTGTCACAGGAGCTCAGAATTTGCACTATGGACACATAAACTCTACATTTGTAGCCACAGAAAACATTTCCTCAGCAGCTGTTGATTGTTGTTCTTTCCTGGCAGTCTAAACCTCCTCGAGTTTTCATCACCCTGATGTTTGTGTTGTTTCATCTGTTGCTCATTGAGCCAGAGAACACGTAGCGATACAGGAATGACAAGCATGTCATCGAATTCAGCGATTTCTAAACGTCTTTCTGGTCTGAAATGTGCTCTTAAGGCTTCCATTACCTCTCCGAGACCATCATAAATCTGACAATGTGACTTCTAAAGCCATTCAAATGCAGTCAGAGTTACGTCTTCATGTATCAATGTGATCAATGGCTTTTAATATCTCTGGTTTTCCTCTCGTCCGGGTCAGTGGGTTCAGGCAGCTATAGCGCACATCCCACAGTAGGTGGCACTACACCACATGAAATTAATACACTTTAACACCGGCATATGCTAAAAATAACAATAAAAGCAGGTGCTACATGGCTGAAATGGATCATTAGCAGCAGTAGCATCATTATTCTTAATAAAATAGGTTTGTTTTATTTTAATATGAGTATAATTTTCAGATCTTAGTCCCTCCGTCTCGATGATTTTGTGACTTTAGATCTCAGTCAGTCCATCTTTAATGAGGCCAGACTCGAAAAAAATAAAGTTTTACTGTGAAGTTCTGCGCTTTTATTTCATCAACACCAATCTGGTTCGGATCTCCATGCACACACACACTCACACGTGCATGCAAAAAGATACCAATTACTGTGTGACCACTGGTGACAGCAGAGCAGAGCTGCACAGTCATACTGGGGGTTTGATGTGTCGTTATCCATATAAACCTCTTTATGCCTCGCTGGTTGCTGTGCAGCACCAGACTCCGTCTTCCTCTCTTCGTGCACACACTGCGACTCCCTGATAACACTGTGTTCAGTTGTAACAGAAGATTTCAAAACCTAAATCTGCAAACGGTATTACAGACATACAAAGGACGGCAAAGCCTTCTTTAAAGCAACTTCTATAAAGCAAGTCATTCTGAATTTAAAAGAATGATTTTTAGATGCAATTTCTATGACTCATGTTATGTTATCCATCTCAATGGTGATTCATTGAGGGTGGTCATTTAGAGAGAATTACATAGAGAGGAAGAAAAAATATAATAAATGAGTCATTTTCTGCTGTTTATGATCATTTTTTCTCTTGAATAAAACTGAAGTAGGATTTTCAATAATTAAAACGTTCAATTGATTTTTTTCAAGTGGGCTTGTTGTGACTAACATTATGTTATGTTATTATGGATTGCTCATTATTGATCGACATCGCGGATGAAAGAAACTGCATTTACATGACATACCTCTCTCTACGCTAGCTCTAATCTCTATCTTCGACCACTGTTCAGTGATCACAGTAAGAAACCAATCATTTTTTATCCTCAAAATGATTTATGGTGTTAGCGCATGTTGGAGAAAATGAGCCGACCGCAACGATCTGTGGTCAAGCTGACAGCGAGATAAATTACACTGCTTTATTGGCACCCCTGCCCTATCTGACCTAAAAATGGAAAAATATACCAGTGTCTGTGAGAAATGCCACTCATTAATGCAAAATGTAACATGAACGGGCTGCAGTATGGAGTGCTTTCTTAAATGAGATGGTATAAGGTGGTAAAAGGCATCGCACGTTCAGCTGATGGAACTCTTTGTGCCAACTGCTGGCTCAGTATCACATTTACAAAAAGTATAGATCAGTAACAGATCAGAGTCCTAGATACGGAGTCATTACTCTAAGTAAAACCCACCATTTATGATTAATATCTGACAGTTAATACACATCGTTCCATAGCAGCAAATATGCATGAGGTGAGCTTAAAGTTAAGATCTGACTGTCTGGCTGAATAATTTAGATCAGCGATTCCCAACCAGGGGTCCTTTGGTTGTTCGCCAGGGAGTATAAAAGTGGAAAGATTGTGCAGCAGCTCAATAAATTTGATTTAACAAAAAAATGAATAATAATAATTTTAAAGATATCGAGTCAGCTAACACCTTGATGCAACTAAGCCAACAAGCAAGCAGAGAAGAAAATAGAAACAAGCTGAAAAATAATGGATAAACAGTGGAAATAGATAACTAAAAAATAATGAATGAATGGTTGGACTAAATAGCCAAGATAAATGGTTTAAATGTTATCTAAAAATAATGAATAATAGGTTAAGACCATTAGGTAAAAGTAATGGATAAATTATTAAAATTGTTAGTTAAAATTGTTAGCTAAAAGTAAATGATAAATAGTTTAAATTCACAGCTAAAAGTGATGAATAGAAAACTTAAGCATTGACTGTTCAATTGTATAAAAATAAATATTGTAACAAACACTATCCACGAAATAATATCCAGTTTAAAATCAATTAAAATGAGCATGTGTGTGTGT
This sequence comes from Sebastolobus alascanus, assembly GCA_916701645.2. Taxonomy (NCBI): domain Eukaryota; kingdom Metazoa; phylum Chordata; class Actinopteri; order Perciformes; family Sebastidae; genus Sebastolobus; species Sebastolobus alascanus. The sequence continues at coordinate 297,836 of CAKAOJ020000321.1, forward strand.
GCATCATGTGTGAGTTATGGACATTTAAAATATATATTCCACAACAATCACTTCCAATTTTAAAGACATTTGACCTTATTCAAGCCATTTTCAAATGCTATTTGTCTGTATATTTGTCTCTTTCTGTCTCTGGCTCTTCCCGTCTCCTCTCTGTTCTTCTGTTTGTGGTCAAATTAAAAGCTGACAGAATATTTAAAAAAAAAAACATTTTACCAGAATAACATCGAAATAATTCATATTTTGTGATTTCATTTCATGCTGCCTCACAACATTTAATCAATATTAATAAAAACAAAAATCAACAGAGTGAGCCCTCTCCTCCAGTACCACCAGTACTCTAACAACAATATAAACACAAATGGCCAGTATAAAATGATCTGCATGCGTGATCTGAACACTCATCCAGACCAAGGGAGGATTACAGGACTTCTACACGCATTAATCTGAAGAAAGGCGGATGCTACGTTGTTCTTAGTGTGGAATCCATCCATCAGGTCCTCTAAATGAGCCTGTGGGCGGCTGCATCGTACTGAGCCCGGGGCTCACCAGCACACACAGTAATGAGCCTGCTCGTCCCCGGTAGCTAGTGATAAATGACATGGGACCATAATGGCTCTGCTCTCTAGCGAGTGATTGACAGCAAAGTGAAGCAGGACTCGGCCCTGTGATACTGTGAGCATCTGAACACATAACATGCATTGTATTTTCATACAGTACAAACCAGAAATACTGCTTAAACAAGATGTAAGTAGTTAAAATGTTTAAACAAGGGGGTTACGCAAGATCTTCCATGTCATTTACTCATCTGTCTACTTAATGGATTTGTGATTTTCTCTCTGATAATTATTAAAGTTATTGTTTGGCTCAGGTTTCATTGTGTATAAGTGTACTGTATAGGTAATTGTTTGAATATGTTCTGACAGGAACACTGCAACATACCAAGCTACAAATCAATAAATGCTTTGCATACTTAAAATAGCCCTGCTTACAAAGTGTAAGTTACAGTGCATGTGCAGTACATCTATGATTTGGTGTGGTGCTGCCATTTTCCATAGTTTGACTCAATTTAACCAGTTGTGTTCAAGCTCATAATATGCCAAATATGTTAATCTTACTGTCTAATCCATAAACATTTTAAACGAGTGCCCATGTTGTAGGGTTAAAAGTACAAAGACAGACAATGCAACTACTGCTGTCTTCTTAAACATGATTGCTATTTGACTCCAGTGTTGTAGCAAAGCTCAACGTGAATTATGTGTATGATCTGGAATAATCAATGCAGCAGTGCTTTTAAAGTGTATAACATTATGTAAGTAATTTATGAGTGTGTTGAATTTGCATGTGCTTTACAAACACATTGAGTTTTTCTGCATCTAGTAGGCCAATTACAAAACACACAGTATTGTCTATGTGTAAAAATGGTTCTCCATAAATGCATGGTACCACATAGACTTCATAACTTTTCAATATTAGCCCACCAGTGGCGTTTTTTACATGGAAAATGGTGGGGCAATAACCACTTTGGACAGATAAAACACCAGAAAATGACACAATTTGACATAATGCATACACTGTTTCACATCCACAACACAGTTTAACACAGGTGATAACTATAGGTACATACCTGCTCTCCATCGTTTGTTGTTGTTGCTCGATTCCCCGACTTTGTCCTGCTGCTTTCCTGTTTGGTAAACCTCTCAGAAAGATGCTTGACATCCCGAAAGTCTGTTCTTGACTAGTTTTTCTTCAAAAGGACGACTTTCACCTTTGTGTAGTAGAAGATAACCACCGTCGTTGACCGCTGTTAGCCTGCTAGCTTCTTTTAAAACTTCTGACAATTACGAGCGAGTGACGACACCAGAATTAGGCAAACAGCCAATCAGAGGGCAGCGTGGCAACAGGTGATCTTGCGCCCTCCGCGTTCAGTGCCGACTGCTTTGCGCATGCGCATTGTTGTTTTCCCACACTAGCGGTACTTGACATTGCGCGGACTGTTTGTTCTCTTGAGCAAAGCGCGTTTAAAACAGAATTTTAAACTACTTCTATATCCAGCCAATGGTCTTACATTGTGTAATAATGATAAATAACAACAAAGATAATGTTTTGTGTCATGCATTAAAGTAGCAGTAGGCAACAATTTTTTAGCATAATTTGGCAAACAATTCTATAATAACCTTTCAGCATATTGTAATTTGAGTGTTCTGAGAGAAAACTAGACTTCTGCTCCTCCTCATGTCTCTGTTTTCAGGCTTTAGAAAAATATAGCCCGTGACCGCAGATTTTGACCAATCACAGGTAATTTCAGAAAGAGAGAGAGAGCGTTCCTATTGGCTGTGCTCCGGTCATATGATCAGAACTTGGCTTCCTTCAACAGATTTTACAATGGCGGCTGCCTCACAAACTTTCTCATTTTACAGCTAAACAGTAACTACAAGATGATTCTTAGAACATTTGAGGGGAGAAATAGTCATTACTTTAACAGAATATTGATTCTTATTTGATCAGCGCTGCCTAGTTTGACCGTTTGGTCGGAGTTCGCCAGTGATTGACAGCCGCCTCTCATAGACAGCAGCTGGACAGCGGACCTTTTTTTTCTCCGGTAAGTGAAATATCACATGCCGTTAGGAGCACCGGAGGACAAAGTAGGACACAGAGGAACATGATTTTTTTTCAGGTTACCTGTTTCATGTACTACTGTCACGCTATAGCGGCCGTTTTTCAATATCACATACTGCAGCTTTAATCCAGAATTATAATTTCTAAATTAACACTAAACCATTTTTTTTCCTGCTGCCAGCAGGTGGGGTTTTGCCCTTTGGATAGAAAAGATAAGTGATGCCACTCAGTCAAGGTTTCTGTCTGTTAATAGTTTGGCAACTACCGGCCTCATTTCCATGAAATTTGCTGTGGGTATTCATAGTGGATGATGATGATTCACAGGCAGAAAACATAGCAACAGACTTTGGCAGGGGCTGGGGCTCTGAGTAGAGAGAGAAGACATCACTAGATAGATACAGAACAGTAGTGGAGGGGATGTGTTGAGGCCATCTGGTTTCTCAAGAAGGAGATGCTGCTGTCACCAGATCGTCGAGACTCTATCAGGGGTGCGATGATCACGGTACCTACATTATATTCAACTTCTCAAGTTTAATAAGCGAAGCCTTTTCCATTAGTTCCATAGAACTAATGGAAAACCTTTAACCTCTTTAAACCTTTAACCTCTAAGTTTACATATAATAAATCTTTCATCTTTTCATTCATGCCTCTTGGATAGGCTATGTATTTGTTTCAGTGCCATTCAGCACTCAGTGGGTAGCATTTCCTTTTTATTTCATACTTTTATTTCATTCTTTTTTAAACGCACCCAACAGGCTCCACAGTATTGGTGTTTGCCACAACAATGCAGCGCCTGGACATAATGGCACTATAGCAAGCCATCTCAACTATCCACTTAGCATTAACCGGGAAATGGCTGCAAACATTTTGCTCTGGTAGACTAAAGGTTAAGGCTCTCTCGCTCCCCTATTCCTGAAATGCAACAGGAAGTATTTGTGTCTCACCTCATCAGAGGCAACAAATTAAAGGGATTCTACACCAGACAAGACAGATTATAAAGCAAATATGATTTTTGTTGGTTTTGGATGGATCATTGGCTGTCATCTAAAGAGTTTAAGAGTCTACAGCCACACTGCTGACTCTGTTAGGCTGTTGTACCAAATTGATGAATAACCAGAGGATCACCAAAGTCATTGAGTGCTCCAGGGATGACCTATTTTTGTAGGCCAACCAGGAAGTTAGCATCGCCCTGGTTCCCTCGACAAAAATCCAACGGAATTTTTCCGTTGGATTTTGGATTATTGCAGAAAATAAGCTCTGTGGCGAACAAACGTTTATACTTACACGTTTTGTTCAGCAAGATAATCTTCACAAATGAACACCACTTTATGATTTTTGAAGTGTGAATGCAATCGCCAGAAGTAAAAAGCTAACATTAGGCTAAACTACACCACGGTCGCATGAGCGCGAGTATACACAAGGCTGTATAGGCGGACGAGTCGGCATGATGACGTTTAGTACTCTCGTTTAGCCACTTGTTAGCAACCGCCTTTTGTACGAAACATAAAGGCTTCAAAAATTCACGAGTGGGATATTTATTGATGTATTTTATATCGTAGAACAAAACGTTAAAATTTGTTAAGCTTGTGTTAACCACAGACGTTATTTCAGGCATCTAACTAAAAATCCATTCAAAAAACCCATTGACTTCCAGACGAGGGAACCGGAAGTGCTAAAATGCTAACTCATTTCCGGGTTTTAGGACTCATTCTTGTAGCACTCTATTAGGATTGGCCAAAAAGCTTTGTTCTAAGAATTTGGCAAGATTACAACCGTTTCAAAATTTCCAAGTTACTTATGTCTTATGTATTTAGACTTTTGTTGGAGTAAAAACATGATTATTAAAAACTATAGAATTACATAAAAAAATTACAGTAAGTAGGTGCTTCTACAGCGACACAAATGCAGCACTTTCCTGTTCATAACATTGTAACTGTACACCAATGCAAGGATGAAACTGAAACCTCTGACACTACCCAGAGTTTGATTGGAGGGACACATCACCAAGCTCACAGTGTGAATGCATGGCTTCACAATAATGTGCCTCTCCAGTCCCTGCTCTACAAGCCCAGTATCCTAGTAATAGCACTTTAACCATAGTTTATGTACCATGCAAAGATATTGTGGAAAGTGAAACATATAGTTGTCAATGGATGTAAAGACATTGAACTAACCAGTGCAAAAATTGGGTAAAGCATATTTAAATTGGAGTTTGGTGAGCTTGTCTTGTATAAGCTCAACCCTTCTGTACTGTTATTTAAATAGTGTTTTGTACATCTGTGACTCAGGAAATGTGTTGTCTGTTTCTGTTTCTCTGTCCAAAATTCCTTCTTCCGTGGCTTTCTAGTAAATTTAATCATGTAAGTTCTGTTCATGTTATCATTACATTTTCTTCTACAGACTTCACATCATGTTATAAGATTCAGAGCCAAGTTTTCAGCAAGTGATCAGTTCTGCGGTTAGCTCGTGTGGACAAGAAATTACATGCAAAAGAAGCAAGACATTTTTATGGGTTTCTTTTTCCAGAAATGTCAAAGATAGTATAATTAAATCTTATTTCTATTGGGTAGTTGAAAAATATATTGTAAAGTATAGATTGGCTACACACATTGCAGATGTTGGACACTGGAAATTAATGGATGCAGTGTGTAAGTGCATTAATAGAGGCTATTTTATAGAAACGTTTAAAAATTGAAGTATATTGTATCATGGTGGGGTAGGGGCAAGATGAGGAAGTGGATGTTTCCAGCTTATTTGTGTCGTTGCTATTTATTTGTGTAATTTGCGTGTATATTACACTAACAAAATACTCTATGCAATGTTATTGTTTGTATGTTTTTAATGCATTATGCAAAGCACTTTCAAATGTGTATGACATTATAAATCAACTTGCCTTTCCCATTGTTTCACCACCACTGTTGATGAAATTTCCATAAATGTTTGCTTTGTTACTTTGCTGCTGTTTATGTACACTGTAGATGGTTAGAGTTGTGTTACACACCACTGACAACCAAATGACCAGGACCATGCCAGGTGGCCTGCAGACCATTTTCTAATTCACAATGAAAATAGATAAATTCACAATGGATTTCTTTGTTGTATTTTTAAAGTAAATAAGGTGCCAGAGTGCATAAAAAAGCATCCAAATAGAATAATAGTGCCAGGGGAGACAGAGGTCCGGGCTAAGCCCCAAATGTCCTCAAATCCTGCGTACGCCTGACCTGTGTGTGGCTGCTGGGACCGCAAAATATTATTACCCCGACCCCGACCGACTTTACTGTCTTTCAGAGGCTCTAGCAGGTTCAGTTTTAGGGCTAGAGTGAAACTACAGATATCATATGAAAACCTAAGGAATCCATTGGTACCAACCATGTCATGCTAACATGTCGGGAAGGAGGTTAAATAACGCTCCAAAGTTGGGCTAAATTTTAGCAAGGAAAAACTGGCATGGCCATTTTCAAAGGGGTCCCCTTGACCTCTGACCTCAAGATACGTGGATGTAAGGAGTATAAATGTCTTATTTTAGCCTATTCTAAAAATGGTGTGTTTGAATATTTCTGCATACTGGGGTCCATAAACAGTCTTGAATTACATAAATTGGGTATCACTGTAAAGCTGAGACTCTTGTGGATCCAATTGTATTCATGTGTGATGATGTTAGTCCCCATAGTAGCCATTTCATTGTAGTGAGACCATTTTTTGAAATTTGACCTTGCTGTATAAAATGACCTGTGGTGACCTCTAGGATAATCACAGCCTCATGAAACTTTACAGCCACAAACTAGAGACCTAGAGCATTCAGAGGATGGATAGATCAAACTAGAGACCTAGAGCAGTCAGAGGATGGATGGATCAAACTAGAGACCTAGAGCATTCAGAGGATGGATGGATCAAACTAGAGACCTAGAGCATTCAGAGGATGGATGGCTTTCCTAGGTAGATTGACAATAAGGGGGTTTCTGAGCAGTTTCCAGAACAGAAGTGCTCGCCATCCAATCGCCAAAAAATGCAATTCTCAAAATCTAAAAAAAAAATGTCAAAAGTTTTTGATCCCAAATCACAGCATGGCTTTTTCTTTGGTGTTCCTCAAGGTCTTGGTGTCTTAATGTGGTATTTTGGAGGGATTATTGATCATTTTTATCAATTCTCGAGTGGTAAAAAATGGTTAAATTTAGCACCAAATCTGTGTAACAAATGGTATCAACCTTAAAATTGCTGCAACAACTTATGAGACATAATAGAGCATGGGGATAACCATCATATACTTCGATCATAATGTTCTAAACCCTTATACACTTTTACAATTCATTTTAAATAATTAATTAATTAATTTGTGTTTATTTCGGATTTATGACTAGAAGAACTTGACACACAGTGCTGAGCTTCATCTCAAATTAATCTTCAGGTTCCCAGCTTTCAGATGACGTACACCACTTCTATGTGACATCTACTGCTATCTCCCCCTAAAGACCCCCTGTACCCCCCTAAAAAAGACCAAAACGGGTCCATTGTGGGTCTCAGAGGGTTAACTGGCCCCTCGCCTCCTGTCATTTTGCAAAAGTGGCCCCCAGGCAAAGCAAGTTGACAAGCATAGTGCAAATGAGTCATGGATGACCCAGAAGAAAAGGTCACAAGAAAGGAAAAGATTCTCTGACTCATATATCATCCTATCAAACAAAATTAAGCTTAGTATTCATAGCCAGGTACAGTTTTACCGTTGTGTCCTATCGATACGTTTACATGGGTACATTCTAATAAGGCATCCTTATCCTGACAGTAGTGCATGAGACCGGTAATCTGAAAAAAAATCATACATCATATAATAATAAAAAGAGAGAAGTAAAAGTACATATATAAATAGCAGTTTCAGTGACTACATCCCTGTACACACGTATATCAAAAATAATTGTAATAATAGTGATAAATAACGACAGAGATAAATACATCCCTCATCCAAAGATCAGAAAAGGTCTTAAATATCTTAAATGCCAGTGAGCTACAATCAGATTATCATTAGATAAAAGAGACATACATAGCTTATTGTTCCCTCCCCATTTTTTCCATCCTATGCTGAATCAGTTCCCAACTAGGGGAGGCTATTTATGTGGATGTGAGTCTCAGATCTGTTTGACTCTGATGAAGACGCAGTTGTCGTCGAAACGTTAGTTTTTAATAAAGTTTACTGCCTTAAATCTGTGTGCTCCAGTGTGCCTTGGACCTGCTCTCTGAAGTCTCTCCTGTTACAAGATTGCCCTACTCTGTGAGTACCGGACAGGCCTACTATTCCTTGTGAGGCGGCTGAAGCGCGTTTAAACTCCCTTCTTCACTGAACCAGTCAGAGCTGATATGGCGTCTGCCGTCCAACTTCCGTCTATGGGAGCCGGCTGTCAATCACTCGCGAACTCCGATCAAGCGATCAAACTAGGCAGCGCTGATCAAATATGAATCAATATTATGTTACTGTAATGCCTATTTCTCTCCTCAAATGTTTTCAGAATCATCTTGTAGTTACTGTTTAGCTGTAAAATGAGAAAGTTTGTCACCCGGCAGCCATGTTGAGATCAGCTGAGGAAATACCAAGCACCGCCTACCAGCCGGAGCACAGCCAATAGGAACGCTTTCTCTGAAATTACCTGTGATTGTTCAAGGTTTTTAGATTCTATTCTGTAGATTTTCTAAAGCCTTAAAACAGAGCCATGAGGAGGTGCAGAAGTCTAGTTTTCTCTCAGAACACTTGAATTACAATATGCTGAGAGGTTATTATGGAATTTTTGCCCAATTATGCCAAAAAATTGTTGCTTTAATTCACAATCATAATATTTTTTTTTCAGGAAAAGCCATGCTATTTGTCTACATAAAAATGACCACTAAGACCTTAATAAGAGGTGTGTTGTTTTTATTTATCTTAATCACTTAATGCAGGCCAGTTCCAACATGGCCTTTTAATTTCTAGGCTACAAAGCTAAAGCTCCCTCGGGGACCTGTTGTCTGTGCAGCTGTAGTTAACATCACACCAGTGTTATCCTGCATCATTATACTGCCACTAATTGGAAGCAGATGCATTGAGCCAACTGATGATTTTAAAAGAGGCTGCTGCACCTACACGCTGTGGGCAACCCACGTACACAAAGAAGAGCTACGTAATCTTTGTGTGTGTGTGTCACAGACAGACAGACAGACAGGCAGACAGACAGGCGGCGGAGGGAGCATCTCTTCTCGCATCACCATCGTTGGGTTTAATCGCTCTTTCTCCATCACCGATGCGGAGGAGGCGCCTGTCAAACCTGTGGAGCAACACTACACACACACTACACTCACACACGTCGCCTTTCAGACTGGTTTGGACACAATAAACCGGTTTCACTGCCCGTCGGGGGAATCTGCGCTGTCCTCTCCCGGAACACTCATCTCATTCTCGGCTTAAAGCAAGTTGAAGCGAACAGGTGCGTAAAAACCACAGCTCTTTGATTTCTCCTTCTCTTTCTACAAATATTTTTTTTTTTAAAGATCCTTTACCGGCTACAGCACTATTATTATTATTTCCCTATCGCATTGCAATATAATATGTCTCTTTTAATGAATGTAAATGAATAGTAAATCTCAGCTTGGCTGTTCCTACAGGTGGGATTTTATTGGAAAAGTAGGGCGGTGGCATCGTTTTTGTTTCACACGTTTTTTAACACGGAGCGCCTTCCTCTTATATATTGCGTGTGTTTTTGCCATCCTCACAGCTGCGTGTGCGTGTTAATTCGGGAGCCAAACAAGCAGCCATGGATTTTTTTAAGAAAGCCAAGGATGGGGTCGCGATGGTGGCGACTGGAGCAGTTGGGAAGACGAAAGAAGGGGTTAAGTTTGTCGGTGGGTGCTAGGAATCAATTTGATTAACTATTCAACATCTGAGCCTGAATGAAACGGCATTTTTTTTTTATCATTTGTGTGCCACTACTATGGTCATATTTGTGACTAATTGAGCTTCACCTGCCTTCCCTTTCAGGTGGCAAAACAAAGGATGTATCCACATCAGGTAACACCACATCTATCAATTCAGGTTTAAATGCATTCTCCTGTTGGTCTGAAATAGTGTATAAATGTACACATTTTCACACATTTTAAATTCAGCCTTTTTTTTTTTACACAATCTTTGACATAAAAGCATAACGAAAGTGTAATCTCACTGGATCCTCAGGTGGTTAGTGAGAGAGAGAAGTGTCATATTTCACCGCCTTACTCAACACAAGCTGCCTGCCTCCCCATGGGCCAGGCCCTGCCATATCTCATACATAACAAGCAGAGAAGCCAAGGGAGACTTCCTGCCAGAGGCGTCCAGGGAAATGACTGTGTTGTTGTATCATAGGTGCTGCTAGTGAAGTGAGTGTTTTGGAAACTGATGATACAGAATGTCTTATAGCCACTAAATGAGGGAGGATGTCTTTTTTTCTCAGTGGGAACAAGCGACCTACATTAGATCTATGATCTGATAATCTGGTTTCATAGGCGGATATGATGCCTTATAGCAAAGTGCAGCTTAGTTGTGATTATTATTATGTGTAACACTATCACCATACAGTGCAGAGCATCAGCAACCTTTTTGCCCCTTAAAACAAAGCGATTTCTACACGTGACCCCATGTCACTGGTTGTATATTTACCAGTTCAACAAAAGACATGAACATTATTTTGTTGGTCAAAACTTAAACAGGAATTAAAATTCCAGTATATAATGTACAGTATATAGAATATCAACATAGAACTTAATTGATTAGATCGGCCCAATTGTCACCGATATCTGATCCAGCTATTTGAGTCAGTATCGGTCCGATATCTGTTACAGTATCGTTATCAGTGCATCCCTACTAATAATCTTGCGTCCCCTCAAAATTAACTTGGTGTTAGGACCCTGATCGGGTCTGATCACTGAACCACTGATGTAAATACAACAGCATTTAGCACCGAGTGACACTCAATCGAGCAGCTTTATAGTGAATAGATCTGCAGATGCATTATAGTTATATAGAGAATGTCTAAATTGATGGACATTTTCAACCTTAATTTAAGAATGAAGCCTCACTAAATTAAAATTAGAGCTGCCAATCGATTACAATATTTAATCACTATTAATCGCACGATTGTCAATAGTTAATCGCAATTAATCGCAAATTAATCGCATATTTTTTAATCTGTTCAAAATGTACCTCAAAGGGAGATTAATTAAATACTGTATATAATACTCTTATCAACATGGGAGTGGGCAAATATCCTGCTTTATGCAAATGTATGTATATATTTATTATTGGAAATCAATTAACAACACAAAACAATGACAGATATTGTCCAGAAACCCTCACAGGTACTGCATTTAGCATAAAAAATACGCTTAAATCATAACATGGCAAACTGCAGCCCAACAGGCAATAACAGCTGTCAGTGTGTCAGTGTGCTGACTTGACTATGACTTTCCCCAAACTGCATGTGATTAACATAAAGTGGGCATGTCTGTAAAGGGGAGACTCGTGGGTACCCATAGAACCCATTTTCATTCACATATCTTGAGGTCAGACGTCAAGGGACCCCTTTGAAAATCGCCATGACAGTTTTTCCTCGCCAAAATTTAACCTAAGTTTGGCGTTCTTTCGCCTCGTGGCCTAGTATGACATGGTTGGTACCAATGGGTTCCTTATGTTTTCTAGTTTCATATGATGACAGTATCTTCACTCTGGCTTTAAAACTGAAACTGGCTTTACAACACACCTCTCCAAAACAATTAAAGTTTACATAAACGTCCCAAGAAGCACATGTAAGATCAGATGCACTGATATGCAAAAATCACACACTATACAACAATGCAAACAGTAAGATGTGGGGTGAAACTGTGTGAAGTCTATGAAAGGAAAATGCCTCCAGGCTGTTCCTGAGGTTTTTCCAGTTACCCAATGACAATAAAGGTGATGATCCAGTCTTGAATAACTCTGTAGGGCGTTCCAAGTAGAATAATTCGAGCAATTCATGTCTCTTTTATCCAACTCTGTGGAGACACCAGGTAAAGTGATGCAAGTAGCTTCCACCACATTTGAGAACACTATTGAAACTTAACATCTTTCACCCAGATTAATTTCAATGCTACGATATCCTATTCAAGCACTCAAGCAAAAGCACTATTTATAAAATGAGACTATAATCAAGCTTGGTACAAACAGACAATGGACTCAGAGCAGAGTGCAAAGTCTTTACTTAACAGCAAGGGTTCAGTACACGGGAAGTCAGTCCAGAGCATAGACTGTATGTAAGAAGTGGACGTAGTCACTGTGACGTCACCCATTGGTTTGTGGACTGCCGTTTTGAAGCCTCGAGTTCGGTATTTTGGCCGTCGCCATCTTGGTTTTCTGCAACCAGAAGAGAGGGTGGAGCTACAACCAAACGCTGCATAAGACATTTCATGAACTCTTCTTCTTCTTCTTCTGCTTCTCCTTCTTCTGTCCCTACAGTTGTGTCTGGAGTGTCTCAGGTGGGTGGAGCCGTGGTTACCGGGGTTACCAGTGTGGCCAACAAAACTGTGGAGGGAGCAGGCAAAGTTGCCGCTGCCACTGGATTGGTCAAGAAGGAGCCATCCAAACAAGTAAGAAAGATAGGCTTACTTTCATCTAAAGAAATCAGTATACATCATTGGTGTCTGTTTTGACTTGATGCGTATTTATGGGTTCAAATTGTACCAAAATGAATACGTTTTATAATATTATTTATATTTTTCTGTTGATAATAGCGCCCCCTACAGCAGTGTTCGCCACTGGGTGTGAATTTTTGGGTCCGACTGTAATGGGATTGGTGAAATATCTAAATAAAAATAGGTCGCACTATCACTTGAATTCCAACGGCCACACAGGCAGCTAACAAGCTACAGGACTGAAGTTGTTAGCCGTTGCTTGTGTGATGTGAGCGCTTCATACATTACTTAAAGGCACACTTAAAGGAACAATGTGTAGTATTTAGGGGGATCTATTGGCTGAAATGGAATATAATATTAATAAGTATGTTTTCTTAAGTGTATAATCACCTGAAAATCATTTTGTTTTCGTTAGCTTAGAATGAAACGTTTTTATTCACATACGGAGCCGATCGCCATGTTTCTACAGTAGCCCAGAACGGACAAACCAAACACTGGCTCTAGGTAGGGCCATTCGCGCTCTCATGTTTTTTGCGTCGGCCACCGTAGTTCTACTACACGCTTGGCTGATGGGAGAAGTTTCAGATGGTTGCAATCTGCAACCTCACCACTAGATGCCAGCAAATCCTGCACACTGCACCTTTAAACATGTTTTTTGAGCTGTAAACTAAATTAAATGACTGTACTGTGATGAAACACATCAATGCTGGTCATGAAATAATACAAAATAAAAAATATTATTATCCTCTAATCGGAGATGGGCAGCTCTTAAGACGTTTCCAAAAAGTATGTTGAAAAAAAACAGTTTTCTCCTCTTTTGAAAAATGTAAAAGTATGCACAATATCATTATAGCTTATATTTCCTTACACAAAAAGGGAGAAGAATTCAATATTCAGTGCGACTTTAACTCATCTGACCACACTTGTTGAATGTTCACACTTCTCCACAGACATATTGATAATTATACAATATATACAACACACCTGTAGAAATGGTTGTTTGCAGCCGAGCACATCTCTCCATTTCATGACAGTGGCTGCCAGCTATGTGTCAAAATGGCCTCCTGACCTTGAGTCACTCGTCATCACTTTTCTACCGTGCGTCTTTCTTCTCTGAAATGAAGGCCGTTACATGTTGTTAGCTTTCCTGCATTGTTCGTCTTGTCAGTCTGGCCATCGTTTGTCCAAAGGAGGAGGAGGAGGAGGAAAAGGCCGTTTACAGTAGCAAACAATTTACTGCTGCGACACAAGTCAAATATGAAAAATGATTTTCCTGTCCCCTTTTCTTTTTCGCCCTCTCCTTTTCTCTGGCAAAGATTTTGACAGTTGTTCATGTAGATTTTGGCTCCAGTCGGGGCCATATAGCTACCATTTAAGACACTGAGATCATGTCTTAGGTATGTTTTTCTGGGAATTTGAGGCTTTAGTAATCAGTAGTTATAATATATACAGCCTTACAAAAAAATTAACTATTACTATACAATTAACTTTTCAAATGTGAAAAATGTTGTGGTTTTCAGACATTTCACTGATAAATTCACATGATATTAGCACCTGTGTTTTTTTTTTTAGATATTTCACATGTGAAATCAAGGACAGCACATATGAAAACATTTACGTTTTGGGGGGGGGGCACAGCTGGTATGAGAAAAGTAAAGCGTTTTTTGAACATTAAAGCATGTAAAAGTGTTCTAGTAGAAACCCAAAATACAAGTATGCACCTGAAAATAAGCATAATAGGTCCTCTTTAACAAAATAAATTAAATACAAAAGATTCACATAATTAAGAAAAACTTGAGGGGCATTGGAGGAAGTTAGACTAAAGTATTTAACATCCTTTGAGTCCTTGAGTTCTTTGACCACTAGTAGCGCTATAGGAACAATGCTTCCACAAAAGTACCCCGTTTTGTTACTTATGCACACGCTCGAGGACGCGATACACACTTTTGTCGATGCAGCGGGGTCCACTGGTAGTTGTACCCCTGTTAGTTCCACAAGGGTACCAATAACCTTCCCCCAAAAATCAAAAACTTCTGGACATTCCCATACAACATGTAGAAAGGAGCCAACAGCTCCTTGAGAGCAAAATGAGAAATATGGGTCAGGTACCGTCTGATGTCTAATTCTCGGTGTTAGATATGCTCTATGACAAAATTTCAAATGTATATACTGATGATTCGCTTTTTTTTTTGAAGCACCTGTAACATTAACCCAAATTGCATCCCAGTCCAATTATGCCTAACTTTAAGCCTTAATATAAATCAAACGAGTGAGTTATATAAGAATTCACCTCCCGTTGTCATGGACGGGGATATTAGCAATAGAGACAAAAATATTTATTTTGTAGCAGGCTGTAAACGTGTTTATTTCTGCTGTAAAGTTGGACATTTTAACATGAGGGTCTGAGGGGATTGACCCGCTTTTGGAGCCAGCCTCAAGTGGAGCCAGCCTCAAGTGGCCAAAAGCGTATCCATTTACCAAAAAGAAGACTTCAAGTAAACATGGTTGTAAACAGTGCACAAATGTTTTATGAGAAAGGCACCGTTCAACAGGTTTGTTAGACCTCAAGGACACGTGTTTCGCACAAGATCCCTAACCTAAATCTTTACTTTACTTGCTCCTATTAACGCAGAAACCCTTTCTTCAAACAAGACAAACTTTATAAGAGGAACAGATGGCCCTCATGTTCACTGAAAAACACTGTTCTTCTGTTGTCGGTTACATTTCCCTGTGGTTTATATCTGGAAGGGATGACTGAATTTGTGTGTAATTACCCTCCTCTCTCATAACATCGCTGTGAGTAGCAGGAAATGATAAGCCAATCAAATATTTCCCCGGGCGACACCAACACTTTGTTGAATGTTTGTTGTGATGCTCGATCTTCCTGCCCTCTTAATTAGCCATGAAACACAATTTAGACGTTAAGGGATAACAGCTCTCACACACACACATATTTCTTCAGCTGTGCTTTAATTGGCTGCGATTAGTGAATATAAAAAGATAAAGAAATGATTATTTTCCTGCCAATGGCAACAACTGACACCTGTACAAGCAGTTCTTTTATTGAGGCAAATCATCCCCCCTCCCCGCTGCTTTCACCCTTCGTTGCTGCCATTTGATTTCACTATCAAAAGATGCTCGCAGTATTTCCCGCAAACACCCGACTGAATCCTTTCATCCTCGTTAGCAGTTGCGTTATTAAGGCAGTTAGATAGAAAATATTCACCCTGAGGGATAAAACACTGATGGAGCTCCACCTGGAATGTGATCAGCATCATTATGGAGAAGCCCAAAAACTGGCAGGCAAGCAAAGACAAACAGATGGACAAACAGACACTGATGGAGAGATGGTGGACAGACTGACAGAGGAATAAACACACAGATTAAATCCTGGTATTCCCAGCGAGAGATTGACATGCAGATAGCAGCAGATTGTGCTCATTCAACCATCATTCCCAGGCGGCTCAGCCATTAAACATCATTAATATTGATTTCATTTAAAAAATTGATGCCAGGTTGAGAGTCTCATGCGCCATATAGACACATAAACAGAGGACGGTCGGAGTCTGATTAATCTCCTCATCTGGTTGTTTCGCCAACTCATCAGCTAGTGGTGATATCAGGAGACATCAACAGGTAGAAGGAGAAGGAAATGACAATGAGATAGAGAGCGGTTGGTAGCTGAGGAGGAGACATGACAGGAAATAGAAAACGGTCTCAACAAACACGTCTTATTGCTCGGATCTTTACAGCGACATGCAATAAAAAGAGGCTGCTGTGTTTCACGTCCCTAAGAAGCTTTGAAACCATACAGATCGGAGGTGAAGTGTTACTTCGATTTTGCTTTGGAAGATGGTTTACGCAGATATTGACCTGAAAAGCAGAACAAATCTTTAACTTTTGTCCAAAGTTTAATCTGACAAAAGCAACGAGACAAGCTTGTGTGTTTACATGAGCACACTCACACACATCTCTCCTCCGGCTCCGCTGGGTGAACAGATGGAGGCTTGACGGGTGGCGTTAAACTCAACAGCAGGAGGAGGAGAAGGTGCAATAAGTGGTTTAAGGTTACGTGCGTGTGACACACGTGTGCACACGTCAGCGCACTATGACCGCTCCCCATTAAGGAAGGTCAGCTCAATGGCGCCGTGTAATCAAGGCGTCCTTTCAGCTATGGACAGGAGGAGAGACGTCACACACACACACACACACACCTCCCCTTCTTCATTAGCGCTTCATGCCGCGCCTCTCTCCGCAGCCCACTCACTCCAAACAACCACCAATCACAACGATCGTTATGAGATGAGTGCCTCTTAATGTATAAAGGGACAAAGCAAGAGTGGGTTGTCTACATTCAAACTTGTGTTATATAATACAGCATAAATTATGGCATAATGATAGTAAATACATCCAGATGTTGTTCTGAGAGTCTGGAGGTGCATCTGTGTCTAGTGATTATTTACATTATCATTCAATCTGCTTATTTTCTCTATTGATCATTTTGTCTAAATTTAAAAAAAAAAATATTGAAAAATGCCTGTGATTATTTCCAAGGTGACATCTTCAAATGTCTTGTTTTGTTTGACCAACAGTTAAAAAACAAAAAATATTTAGCTTACTATCATGTATGACAAAGAAAAGCATCAAAACCTGGAACCGGAAAATATTTGGCATTTTTTTCTTAAAACTAAAATACCGAAATGATTATTCAACTATTAAAGGGACAGTGTGTAGGATTTGGCATCATCTAGTGGTGTGGTTGCAGATTGCAACCGACTGAGAACCCCTCGGCTCACTCCCTTTCCAAGACTGTGGTAACGTGAGCTGCCGAGTGCAAAACCACGGTAAGACTCCGTGAAGAGGACCCGCTCCCTATGTAGATATGAAGGGCTCATTCTAAACTAACAAAAACGTGATTTTGGTGATTAATGAAAACATAGTTATGAATATTATATTCTATTTCTGCTAAAAGATCCCCCAACATGTGACACTGTTCCTTTAAAATAGCTGCAGATATTTGATCAGCTAATCGCTTAATCAACTAATCATTGTAGTTCTAAATCTGTGTCTTTTTTTTGTTTTTTTACTTACAGTAATGGCACCAGACCAGAGCACATATTAAATTCTTTCAATTTTCCACATTCAACATCCCTCCTCTTTTCTCCTATTGTCTATTTTCACATTAAACATACAGGAACTCCCATAAGATCAGTCATATATAAAATCAGATCATACTCAAAGTTTTCCTTTTTGTCTCTTCCCAGTGTGATGAAGCCTCAGCAGTACAGGACTTGGCAGAGTCACCGGTTGATACTGACCCTGCTGATGCTACAGAGGTAAGACTCCAGTTAATAATAGTCAATAACAATAATAATACAAAGCTGCATTTCAAAGTTAAAGAATGAACAGTGGGTGGACAGACAGACAGTTTAGATATGTTGCAGTCAGTATCAGACAGAGGAGGATTTATTGAAGAGCCACTGCTATAATCCGAATACTCCTTGGTGGATTTTTGGTGCTTTTGTTCTCTCATCAGCCCAAAACTATTAAAGGGGAACACCACCTAAATTAAGAATACCAATATGTTATTTCCATGGCTACTCTCTCTCAAAGCCAGAAACCACAGAAGTAAATCTCAAACTAGTGATGTCATTATGGTATAAAGTGGAGCTGATTTCGTGGACCCACAGAATGTTTGTTTTCATTTTTTTTATACCCAAATGATTATTATTCTATTGTATTGTTCTCAGTAGTGATACAGAAAATGTTCCCATATACTCAGAACATTCCCCTGGGTGCTCTCAGTGTCATCTATAATATCTCTCCCCATTCATCGTCTATGGAGCAGCTCCACACTTTATACACTTTGACATCACAAGTTTGAGTTTTAGCACTCTAGTTGTTGGATTTGAAAGAGAGTTGTTCATGTTTACTAATATTTTTGGACTGTTTTATACCATAGGAATAACATGTATGAATTTTGAAATTTGGCATAGTTCCCCTTTAACTAAATCAGCTGGAATATAAAGGTGAAGGAGCAAATAATATTGAAATATTTGCATATTACATGGGATTTAGTGGAGGCTTTCATCCTTAAAGCGTATAAATTGCATGCATTTTACTTAGCATCGTCTCCCAACCCCGTTTAATAATCTTCCAAAGTTGAAAAACAAATCAACATTTCTTACTTGTTAAAGCTGCAGTGGGTAGAAATGGAGCAAATATGATTAAAAAAAAGTTATTTTTATAAAACGGTCACTATATCCTGACAGTAGTGCATGAGACAGGTAATATGAAAAAAAATCACGTGCCTCTGTGTCCTCCGGTGCTCCTAATGGCATCTGCAAGATTTCACAGACCGGAGGAAAACAACCAATCAGAGCAGAGCTGGAGTCTGCCATCTCTGAGCAGCTGTCAATCACTCGCTAACTCCGATCAAACGGTCAAACAAGGCAGCGCTGATCAAATATGAATCAATATTCTGTTACTGTAATGCCTATTTCTCCCCTCAAATGTTTTCAGAATCATCTTGTAGTGTACTGTTTAGCTGTATAATGAGAGTTTGTCAAAATACCAAGCACCGCCCACCAGCCAGAGCACAGCCAATAGGAACGCTCTCTCTCTCAAATGACCTGTGATTGGCCAAAGTCTCCCGTCACGGGCTAGACTTTTTAAAGCCTGAAAACAGAGCCATGAGGAGGTGCAGAAGTCTAGTTTTCTCTCAGAACACTTGAATTACAATATGCTGAAAGGTTATTATGGAATTTTTGCCCAATGATGCCAAAAACCTTCTGCCTACTGAAGGTTTAAGGACAAAGACGACAGCAGCTAGAGGAATAAATAAGTTGTAATAGTGTCATGCTGTATGGTGACAGTTAATTCACCGCCCACCTCTCTTCCCTCTCCTCTCTCAGGACGACACCGATGATAACTGAGATTGAGTGCTTCACAGTCAAAGACCAACGATCAACTATCGACGATCAACGACCGAAACATTCCATGTCGCTCTGCCAAGTCCCGTTGTGCCTCGTTTAATGGAGTCTGTGCCCAACGTCTCTGTGTGTGTGTGTTTCTGTTTGTGTTGTTACGTATGTCTGTACAGCAGTATATGTGTAAATGTTGTGTGTGTGTATGCATGTGCCTTTTACACATCAGTCCTGAAAGTGACCAGCTGTCATTTACAGTGAGTAAATGTCACTGTGTGTGTGTGTGTGTGTGTGTGTGTGTGTGTGTGTGTGTGTGTGTGTGTGTGTGTGTGTGTGTGTGTCTATATGTACGTTCTCTGTCACCTGTGTGGCTATATGTCAGTAACTCAGCCATGGAAATACACCACTTCAAGCACCTAAGTGTCTCTATATAAATGGACAATTTACAGTGATCTGTTTCAAATGGAAGCGTAATGATATTCTCTATTTTTGTCTGTATACCGTCACTGTTTTTTGCGGTGGGACTATGAAGTGCAGAGCTATTTGTGCATTCATATTGTATTTTTTAATTTATCACCGCTGTAACAAATATATCTCATGTTGAACGGACTTTTGAGAACCAAGAGCATGTAAAACTACTCAGCTGAACTGCTGTGATATGAATTTATTTGGAGTTAAGTGTTAAATAAAAATATGTTTAAAAAAAGGCTGTTGTTGCTGAAGTTTTTGTTCATTCAGTGTCGGGACAACATGTGCCCCAATAACAGGTTCTGCCAAGAATTATAGTAAATATAAGGATTCATGATTGTACTGTTATTTTCATCAGAGGAAAATATGTCTTTTGGCATTTGGTTAAAGGCAGTAATAATCCTGCCTATAGCTACTGAACCAACCAGTGTGTTGTTACAACAGAACATGTTGGCCTTGATCATGTGCTGAACCCAGCTGTCCAGCAGCAGCAGGCTCTATAATGTGTGTCTAAGAGAGAAAAACATATGAGAACAGTAGATGTCACATAGACGTGGTGTACATCATCTGAAAACTGGGAACCTGAAGATTAATTTGAGATGCAGCTCAGCACTGTGTGTCAAGTTGTTCTAGTCATACATCTGAAATAAACATGAGTGAATTAATTCAAATGAATTGTAAAAGTGTATAAGGCTTTAGAACATGATGGTAGAAGTGTATGATGGTCATCCCCATGCTCTATTATGTCTCGTCAGTTGTTGCAGCAACCTTTGGGTTGATACCATTTGTTACTGAGGTTTGGTGCTAAATTTAACCATTTTTTTTCTCCACTTGAAAATTGATAAAAATGATCAATAATCCCTCCAAAATACCAAATTAGGACACCAAGACCTTGAGGAACACCATAGAAAAAGCCATGCTGTGATTTGGTATCAAAAACTTTTGACATTTGAAGATTTCTGCAAGAATTGCATTTTCCGGCGATTGGATGGCGAGCACTTCTGTTGTGTAAACTGCTAAGAAGCCCCCTTATTGTCAATCTAGCTAGGAAAGCCATCCATCCCCTGAATGCTCTAGGTCTCTAGTTTGATCCATCCATCCTCTGAATGCTCTAGGTCTCTAGTTTGATCCATCCATCCTCTGAATGCTCTAGGTCTCTAGTTTGATCCATCCATCCTCTGAATGCTCTAGGTCTCTAGTTTGATCCATCCATCCTCTGAATGCTCTAGGTCTCTAGTTTGATCCATCCATCCTCTGAATGCTCTAGGTCTCTAGTTTGATCCATCCATCCTCTGAATTCTCTTGGTCTCTAGTTTGATCCATCCATCCTCTGAATGCTCTAGGTCTCTAGTTTGTGGCTGTAAAGTTTCATGAGGCTGTGATTATCCTAGAGGTCACCACAGGTCATTTTATACAGCGAGGTCAAGGAGGAAAACCGGTGAACCGGCAACAGAGTCAGACCCAAGGCTCATTGATCCAGGTGGGGAGTGAAGGCTGGCCCGTGTTGTCCAATCCAATAGAAGAGCTACTGGAGCTCAAATTGCTGAAAAAGTTAATGCTGGTTCTGATAGAAAGGTGTCAGAACACACAGTGCATCGCAGTTTGTTGCGTATGGAGCTGCGTAGCCGCAGACCGGTCAGGGTGCCCATGCTGGCCTAATGTTATGGCTGATCGGTGTACGTACGTATGTACGGATGAACGTACGTGCAGACGGACAACCCGAAAACATAACCGAAAACTGCTATATTTCAGCTACCCTGTGTGGCTGTGGTTTAATTCTCATTTAAAACATAGTTAAGTAAAACTCCCTCTAAAGACGCCCACTGTCAGTTCTATTACATAAAATGTTAGTATTTGACTTTCTACATCCTCATCATGGTGGGAATAACCCTGAATCTTACTTTAGTGAGCTTGACTGGAAACACATGCATTGTTGATGGAAAGCAAGAGAACAGAAAGATACGGTTATTTATTTTTTTCTGTATTTAAGCACATAATAGTGATGGATTCTGGTGGTAAAATAAAAGAGAATGAAAACCAAGTATTCACTGCTGTGTTGACTGACACTTCCAACAACAGTATCCGATCGTCGCATCAAACGCCTACATCATAATATTTGACAACTCAGTGTGCGTTTCTGACAGCTATTTGTCAAACGCTATGAAATGTGTGCTGCGACAAGAAAGTTGAATTTGTCTCGCGATTAAAAATCCATAAAGTACAAAAAACCAGGTCCACAAACTTGTTCAGGCTGTTATCCACACCTGGAGGGGAGAGATGTCCATTTGACAGGGAACAGATGATGGAGAGAAGCCATGAGATTCTGTATTTCACTTCCTCTTCCTCCTCTTCAGGGCCTTCCACTCTCCCTCCTGAGTGGCCAAGCTGCCAAAGAGCTCCCTCACTTTCTTCTTTCTCTCTGAATCTCTGAAACACAGAACATGTAACAAGTTAGTCACAGAAATTTTTGTATATACCCTTGTATATTATGTACACTAATGACTGTCGTAGTGAGTTTGATAACCAGCACGTTGTTAAGTTTGCTGACGACACAGTTACTGTGAGCCTGCTGAACAATGCTTTAGTGTCTCATGGTCCTCCTTTTAACTATGTTTTAAAGTTTTAAGATGTTGAGATTGTTGAATTTTACAAAGTATTTGGGCATCATAATTGACAATAAGTTGACCTTTGAGAGGAACACAGATATGCTGAGTAAGACAAGCCAGCAGCGTCTCTTTTGTTTGAGGAAGCTAGCCAAGTTCCAGGTTGACAGATCCCTGATGACACTGTTTTATAAATCAGCAGCAAAATCATCGGCACTCAGCAGAAATGTCTGTCTGAGCTGTACAACAAACAGCTGATAAAGAAAGCAGAATCCATCATTTCAGACAGTACCCGCCTCCTGCATTCAGAATTCATGCCCTCTGGTTCCCACCTCAGACAAACATCAGTCAAAAACTAACCGATATAAATCCTCTTTCATACCCTCGGCCATTTCACTGCTCAACTCTGTGAAGTACAGGTAGCATCAGCACTTCCACCCATGCCTGTTCTTTTCTTCTTTTCACTAATATGGTAATATTGTAACTCTTAACATTTTTGTACTTCAAGGTTTCACCTTTTTTACCCCTGTATTTAAGTGTTATTTAGGTGTATGTGTATATCGTCTTATGTGATGAGCTGTTGTTGTTGTTATTGCGGCAAAACCAATTACCCCTCGGGGACAAATAAAGGTCTTTGAACTTGAACTTTTCGCTTCACTTCCACGTGGACGCTGCGTTTTATCCGTACCTGTTCATGACCTCGTTGAGCTTCTCTCTGGCGAGGAAGCGCGTGTCCTTCCTGATCTCCCTCAGAGCGCCCTTGAACTCCTTCTTGTACTTGTGCTTCAGTCGCTCCTTCTCTCTCTCCTCTCTGGTGCTGCCGCGCTTCTTTCCATAGTCCAACCTGACATATATTAAAGAAGTATTTCAGACAGATGCGCCAACAGCAAACGTGCATGCTTAACCTTTAGCTTCTGCACGGGGAAATTCATTTAAACAGACCACTTACACTTCAACAATCTTGGGTGTGAGCAGCTTCAGAGGAATCGGCTTCTTCCTCTCTAAAACCAGCCGGCTGTGAGTCACTGGAGCGCTGCTGATGGTCTCCAGGATCTCACTGTGAAGCTCCTACAACAAAACAACAAACATTATAATTAATAAGAGAAAAAGAGAGACATTGCTGTATCAGAGCCTCTTTGGCACCAACCTGTAAAAGCTCTGGTAATGTTTGGGCTGACAGATGTTTGGAAAGCAGCGTTCTGATTGGCTGGAAGATGCATGTGAAGGACACGAGGTCTTTGTAGAACAGGCAGCACCGCTTCACCAGGTCCAGGCAAGTAGACAGACACATCAACCTGCAGAGGGATACAGACACATGGATGAACATCTCAGTTTTACAGTTTCATATTTGTCTCATGATTATTAGCCTCTGTTCACCTGATCCTACTCTTCACTGTTACAATCTACTGTGGTCCTTTCTGCCGTAGCAGCCAAAAATAAAACACCCCACTGAACGCTATGTAAAGATGTGTATGTGTGTATGTTAGTATATGTGGGGACACACTTAGAGGCCCTAGAGCCATCCCGCTTATGGCAGGCCGTTTTAACATTTAATAGCTAGATTGGATATATATTCCAGATATCTGTAATTCAATTCTTCCTAGTAACAAAAGAACATTTCAGATATCCACAATGATATTCTTCTTAGGACAAATTAGGTCACATTTGCATTTATGTGTATCGGGCTTTTAATTCCAGATATCCACAATTGCATTTTTGAATTCTTACTCGGAAAACTCACCTTTCAGATATTTGCAATCCAATTATTACTAGTCATAACTTAAGTAAGCCATTTTGGCATATTATTATCTTTTTGGATATCCAGAACAGATATCCACAGTATTTTAGAATTCCATTGTTTCTAGTCATATCTGATATTGCATTTTTACTAGTCATAATGCCATTGTGGATATCCATAGTGATGTTTTTACTAGTCAAAATGTGTTTTGGATATTCAAAATTACATTATGTATATCTGGACGGGTTTTTCATTTTGGATATCTGAAGTTAAAGTTATAACTAGTAACAATTGGAGTTTTCCTAGTGAGAATTATATTGCAGATATTCCAGAATATTCATTCTAGATATCAAAATTGTGGATATCTGAAAATTGAAAGCCAAATACACATTCATTGCAAAAGGGACGTCATTTGTCCTAGGAAGAATGTCATGAATGTGGATATTTGAAATTTCAAAAACTTCCTTTTGACTAGGAAGAACTGAATTACAGATATCTGCAATATATAATCCAGTCTAGCTATTAAATGTTATAACAGTTTGCAATATGCCGCTACTCTATCTAGTTATCTACAAGAACCGTTTTCTCTCCATTACTGCATGATCTCAACAAGGTTCTGTGTCCAAATACACGTACTCATCCATACACATTTAGACACACTATGGCCTTCATGCAGTGTACACTGCCTCTGTCCTTCCCTCCCCAGATGCTATATCACTCTGGCAGTAATTACCACAGCTACTAGACTCTCCACACACAGCTGCTGGTGTGGCATGTGTCACTGTACGGCCTGAAGGAACGCAGAAATTAGAATATGACCGGGAGCCCAAGTGTGAGGAGCAGCAGCGCTCTGCTCATGTTGTTGTAGTCATTTTTCTAAAGGAAACACTAAAAAGCACGATTCAAAAAGAATTAAAATACTGTATAACAACTGCTGCTTTCAAAAGAAAATGGATAAATTACAGACAACAAAATTGCTTAATGATTTTGAATTTCTAATCTTTGTAACTGATATTAGATACATAGATGATTAAATTGGGGTTTGTTCTTTGTGACTCAGGTTTATTTGTTTTTCTTTATAGAAAATAAATGAAATTTAATTAATTTCTCTGCAACATAACCGCGTTTGAGTCTGGGTCAGAGTGGTTTATGGCTTGTTATGAGTATTAATTTTAGTTGAGCACAAATAAAAATGTATATTCTCACAAACCGTGCACAATCATGGTCGGCTGAAGCCTGTTTACAAGCTTTGCTTTGTGCCCACACACCAGCTGCTGTGTGAAACCACGCTGGCGACTCATCAGAGTGGATGTATCAGCTCTGAGCCACACAGTCTGTACAGGTAAACACAGTACGACGGCTCATCTTAGCTCTTCATATCCGTACATTAACGAAGACCCTCATCACACATTGATTCCTTATTATCAGCACCACATGAAATGCTCATTTTTCATAAAATGTTGTAAAGCAACTGTTTAATCTGTTGCATGTTTGTGTGCTTCCATTTTGGTATTTTTTGTTGTTGTAAAAAATACTTTTCACTTATAGAAAAGGTCATTAATCAGTCTAACTTCATGTCTTGCCGTTTCATTTTTTGGTGGTCATATTCTGGACACGAGAATCAGTGTGAAGACGAAATGTTTTCTCACACTTCATCTCCCTCCCTCTCTTCCTACTGGGCCTATAATTGTCTCCAGACAAGTGTTCACTCCTGTTATTACATGCTGTTGTTACATACTCTATTCTGAATGGCCAATTAAGGCATTCTGAGATCTGTGGCGTCTGAATGTCACGTCTTTGGGGGTCAGCTGGATATACAGAGGGTAACGTCTGGGGGGGGGGTTTGGTTTCAATTTAGAAATCATTTTGGAACAATAAACCAGGGGCTGTATCTAAATAAAAACAAATTATAACAGCGTTCTTGTCATCAAAATCTTTCTGATAAGCTTGGATAAGTTTACATTTTTTCTCAAAATGATTGTTACAATTACTCACATACCCATATTACATTGAAAGACGTATTAAACCTCCAGTAGGCAGAATGTTTTTGGCATCATTGGGCAAAAATTCCATAATAACCTTTCAGCATATTGTAATTCCAGTGTTCTGAGAGAAAACTAGACTTCTGCTCCTCCTCATGGCTCTGTTTTCAGGCTTTAGAAAATTTGACCAGCTTCTTTCCCTTCAGGTGTACTCCCCTCCCCTCCCCTCCCCTCCCCTCCCCTCCTCTCCCCTCTACTCCACTCCCCTCCCCTCCCCTCCCCTCCTACCTATGGTGATCTCTGTCGCAGTCACTTCTGAGTTCCAGGTGTTGGGTCGCAGAGAGTGGAAGGCTTTTCTTGCTCCAGCTCCCGCACGACTCGGAGTCTGACAACAGCAGCAGATCACTGCACTTCCCCGAGGGCCTAAAGGGTGGCACCACAGTGTAACCTGCAACACAACGTCACACTCTGTGTCACCTTACGAATGGTGGTCCCAAAGACGCATGATAGATTTGTGGAAATGTGTTGTTAATCATTGAGCGTGCAGCCACCTAGAGACGTCTTGTCCTGCACGGCCAGATGCAGCGTTCCAGTCAGGAAGTTGATGAGCTCAGGCAGGAAGCGCTTTGAAAAGGAGACGTACTCCACCGCCAGACAGCACAGCACTAAACCTGACGTCACGTCCTGTAATGATCTCACTGGACACTGAGGATGTATAAAAACACAGGTATGAGCATGGCATTAGTGCTGAAAACTAAACAGCCATTCATTCAGCATTGATTTGATGCCATTTAAGGAGGAGATTCACTTCAACATTACACACTGAGTGTTTCAGCTGCAGCAGTGGAAAGAAAACAACAGTGGTAGCTTTAAACAGCTGCTGTGACCTGGAAAACTCATAATGAATAATTGAAAATGTTTGAGGTGTATATATGGAAAGCCTTTTCCACACAAATCCACATAAAAAAGATGACGACAAATGAGAGTAGGAGGGCTGGATTCAAACAGAATGAGAAATGGTGAAATCTCATTAGAGGCAGGAAGGCGAGAACAGTACTAAAACAACTCTGACGACACAGACAATAGCAAACACATGTGTGTACCTTAGTGAGAGCCTGGCTGATGTAAAGCAGAGCTGGAGTGGTAACTCGGTGTCTGAAGTCTGAGGTAGGAAACAGCAGTGCTGTCAGCTTCAGGTAGATGAGCTGGAAACACAAAAACAAACACACTGTAGCCGCGGAAAGAGGAACAAATCATTTGATACCAAGAGAAAGGGCACCTTCTTTACATGATTTTTTACAGTTAATATTCTCCTTGAAAGACACACGAATCGAACATCAATCAAAGATAAATCAGACCAAGAGGACATAACATTTTAAGCTGAGGTTAGAATGGATATACAAGAATCTGGGGAAGTACCGGAAGTAAATAAGTCGCCATTACTGCGGTGGCGTCTCCCTACATTATGTGCCCGTTTGAATGCAAGCTGTCCTACTAATTGTATTCTACTTTTACCTTTACTTTCTATGCAACGTTACTTTCTAGGAGATCAGGAAGAACCTGAGCAGTTCTCAGCTGCCTAACGTTAGCCTGACACGGTGAAACAAGTAACGTCAGCAGAGTTAACAACGCCGTCTAACGTTAGCTGGCTAAAGGCCCTGCCTCTGGGCTGCGGTGGATCCACACAATAAATCAACTCAATCAACCAATCTGTGGCGTTATTGTGAAATATTACGTTAGTTGCTCTAACTAAGGCAAACTAATGACCACGAAGAAAACATCATTCGGTCGGTATCACATACAAAGTGTCTGCTAACGGTGTTGACTGGTGACTCTCAGACGAACGTGTCGTGGTTGCCCGTAGTGACGGCAGCTGTGTCCTCGTACAAGCCTTCAATTTTACTTTAATCAATTTTAAATACATCTGTGTTTAATATCTACGATAAGAACAACTACTTTTAATGTGTGATTAATGTTGTATGTTTTGTATATTATGTTGTTTTTATTTATGATCATTTTAACTTTGTAAGGGTGTCTTTGAGTTTCTTGAAAAGCGCTATATAAATAAAATGTATTATTATTATTATTATGACAACCATTCATGTAAGTTACTACAATCAACCCTGTGCACTTTCGGCTGAAAGCCCCCAGTTAGTGCTGTTAGCAAACAGTAGAGTCACTATGACTTGCCACCGCAGTAATGGCGTTGGCGCTAGATGGCGGAACACACAAACCTCTAAAATCTCAATCCAAACCTGATGAACATACAGTATTCACAGCAAATAACCCATACCATGTCCAGTGCAGGGAAAGGAACGTGCCCTTTGACCTCGAGCACCTCCTCCGTGCTATGACCAGCGTCTCCGAGGATGCTCTGCATGGCCTTACAGCCTGCTTCCGGAAACATCTGACACAAAGTGTACAGCTCTCTACAGAAAGAGAGAGAGAGAGAAGAGAGAAATGCAGGAGTGATCGGATACATTTCGTTTCGAGGACTAAATGTTTGAATCAGGAGGCAAACTTGAGACAACTTTTTGAACTCACGGTATGAGTTTATCTATGGTGGTGAGTTCAGGTGGACTCCTGGTGGCCAGTTCTCCAACGTACTCCAACAGAAAGCCAAACAGTTTCTGAGACAAACAGAGAAAACGCTGTAAGTTCACACGGCACTGAACGCAACCTAAAACTGGCTAAAGACACTCATTTAGCCTACTACTCTATATCGTACCTGCAGTTTGAGCTTATTGCCTACAGCCAGACTAGCATGGTTGCTTTTCTGAGTCCTGGCCACGATGAGGCGCTGGTTGTCGGGGGTGTGGCCGTGGAGCAAAGCTTTCAGGTCGCTGTAGCTCTCTGGAGCTACGAAACGAAGAAGATACACAGAATATAAGTAAAACAGGTTACTAAAACGGGAGAATGGTGATGATACCCAGCTCAGCAAAGTCTCAGATGAACAAAAGTCAACCCCAACAGAAAAGACAAGTTAATAAATTTACCTAAAAATAATGGATCTTATGTAAAATCAAATTGAGGTCTGATTTTAGGTAGTTTTGGTCATTTGTTTCTGTGTGTAGTTACCAGTAAATGTGTATGGGAGCTCTGCTTTAGCTGCCTCCTGCTGGGCCTTCATCTCCTCTTTGCTCAGACTCGGTTTGGCACTGCTCTCTTCATCCTCCTGTTCTCCCTCCTCATCCCCGCTTTCTTGCTCCGACTCCAGGTCCGAGTGACCATCTTCTTCTTCTTCTTCTTCTTCTTCTTCTTCACTGCCGCCCTCCTCTTCCTCTTCATCTCCATCTCCATCTTCCTCCTCTGCCTCTGATTCCTCCTCCTCTCCACTCTGTCCCTCTTCTTCATCTTCATCTTTATCTTCCACAGACTCCTCTCTAATGTTCCATTTTCCGTCCTGGACACACAAAAGAAATTAAACGCGTTCTGCATTAACATATAAATCAACAAAAAGAATATTCCAGAAATAAAGCAGCTGTTGAACACATAAAGCCTTCGTATTGCTCTGACCTGATAAGACAGGGTCTTCTGGTCATCCTTATCCAGGATGAAGCCGTCGTTGAGGTCATCAGCAGACATGTGGATCTGACTCTGTGAACTCTGCCTGACTTCATCTCCCATCATCCTCCTCAGACGGTCAGCCTGGAGAAAAACAGAGTCTGTGATAATGACAAGAAGTTGTTGGCATTGAGATAAAGTATTCAGTTACCCCGCACGGTGAACATACCTCTAGTTTCTGCAGCTTCTCTCTCTCCTCCCTGGCGAGCTCCTCCGGGGTTTTCAGCTTCTCCGAGGGCTGAGCCTTCATCTCGAAGACCAGCTCTCTGACCATCATGTCGTACTGCTCCAGCTGAAAGCAGAGAGAGAGAGAGAGCAAAGAAATATCAGGCTCAGCCACTGATGAATGAGAGCACACAGCGGAGGAACAACCTGTTGTTCGATGATTGGTGTGACCCTACCTTGGGCTTCTCCTCCTCAGGACGTTCACTTTTAGGCATCTTTTTCACCATCAGAGCCTGAATGCTCTTCCACTCCTGATCCAGCTTCTCAGTCAGCTCCTGTGCCTCCTCTTTCTGCACCTGTCGTTCACGCTGAAAAAGTAAAAAAAAACAAGAAAACTCAGAGGTTAATCATCTGGACCACAATCAATCCGTAAAAAGCCAACATCCTTACAGGATAAGGTTGGCAATATTTTTGTTATTGTCTACAAATCCCATGAAAACACCCTGACTTCCCCAGCCTATCTGTGACAATCAGCAATAAGCCCATTCCCTACTGAATAAATCTATAAAGGACCAGTGTGTAGCGTTTCGGGGGATCTATTAGCAGAAATGGAATATAATATTCATAACTACCTTTTCATTAGTATATAATCACCTGAAACTAATCACAGACGGCTCCAAACCGTCCGTCAGCCGACAGCTTTTGTTTGCTGTTTTTCACAACAACAAATGTAGATTTTCACCAGACTTAACCGTTAATGACTAAATACAATCGTTGGCATATATATTCATGTTTAACAGCGTGAGTGTGGAACCAAATGAATCAACAGGATTGTGTAACTGGCTCACCTTCTCCTGCTTGGACTTCTGGATGAGCTCTTCAATCAGCTCCTGTCTGGACTTGGCCCTGTGGCTTCCTTCCCCCTCCTCCTGCTGCTCTCCTGATGTTCTCTTTCTGAGGAGGCCCCCTCCTCCTCCGAAGTGGGAGGCGGTCAGCTCAGCTAGATGAGTAAGAGATATAGCGTCACCATACAGCTGGGTTTCCACCAAAAGTTCCCAGCACTTTTAGTCCCAGGAACTACTTTTCAAGGAACTAAAAGGTTCCTTCAGCCTACTGTTGTCTGAGTTTCAACAGCGGTCAAAGGTCAGAAAGTACAAGTGCAGACTGTTGCTATGTATAACAGACCGTTGCTATGGACGCAGTTCTGATGTCGGACTATGGCAGACCGCTTTTGTGTCAAAATATTGATTTCTTCAGTAAGTAGCCTTGTAATAAGCGGGATAATGTACAGCTAGCAGGTCATTGCTGTGAAATAAACCCCTTCAGGGCGATGAGAGACCCCTCCGCTTCGCCCTGTCGGGGTTTATTTCACAACAATGACCGAGTCGCTGTACATTATCCCTTACTTAACTTTCTGTTCATTCGGTGTTTGGACAACAGCAGTACTCACCTGATAAAAGTCCTTTCTCCTCAGATTCATCGTCGCTATTCACAAGGTCATTGAATTTCTCCATTTCAGCCAGCGACTGGCCGTAATGAGTCAGCTCCTCCTCCTCGTTCAGATTGAACATGTCCTTCTTGTCATGGGCACGCTGGATGATAAAGCAAAGTTTGGTTGAGCGTTTTGTTTACACAGTGAGATTTGTTGACATTTTTGAGTAAAAAATGATTCATGTAAAATTTCAGAAGGTCTCAGATAGTGATATTACTAAATCGGTTTTCATATCTGTCTGAAGGTTTATTTAGTTGAAAGGTGACCTCTATGTCAGGACCTGACGTCCGGTGCGTCCTAATACAAATCATTACATCACTGACCTGTCTCTCCATCGCGAACCTCTTCAGGATTTTGTCTTCTGGTGCCATCTTGGTGTCGTACTCCCCAAAGCGTTTGTCAATGAATTTGCTGGATTTGCCCTTCTGTTTGTATTCCTTCAGGAGGGTTTCCTTTCTCTAACAGATCATAAATCAAGAATAGAGTATGATTTATGTCCAATCAGGAAAACACACACAAAGCTCCAACAAGCTACAAAAACATTGATTCTTTACTAGAGTTACAAATGTGTTCCCTTTGAGTTGTGTCAATGTTTCACTGATCAATATAAATTAGAAGTAAGATTTAACAAAGTGTGCAGATTCTACTTTTATCCTGACTTTAACTTCTTCTTAGTTCTGTTCATGTTCTTACAACATTCTCAGTCTCTCCTGCAGAAAATCCCTCCCTCAGCATGATACTGTGAGCACCAGGCTTCACAACACAGAAAGTGTTAAATGGATGAAGAGCTGTGAACCACTGCTGCCAGATACAGTGTCACAGTAGAATCTTTTATTTTTCATCTCATCAGACGGCAGAATCTTTTATATGTTTTATTCTGCAGTCCTTTTCTTTGTTCTGCTGTGTGTACATTTTCCACTTCTACTGCACTACTACACTGTGGCGTACCCCAGGGGAGCTGCCTAGGGCCGCTACTCTTTTCAATATTTACTAATGACATGCCTTATGTTTTGGATAAGTGCAGTGCTACGCTATTCGCAGATGATACAACTATATATTTTGCGTCAAGTAACATAACTAAGTTAAGGAGTACACTTCAATCCGAACTGCAACTATTACTTGATTGGATATGTGAGAATAGACTTGTTTTGAATGTAGCAAAAACCAAAAGTTTGATGTTCAGGGCCAACCGTGCCACTAGTAATGATAATCGGCTGTGCCTATCACTCAAGGGCTCTGACATTGAACAGGTTCGAGAGGCAAATTTGCTTGGTGTCACACTTGATGGACAGCTTTCATGGGAGAAACATATTGAAAACACTGTTAAGAAAATGGGTAGAGGAATATCATGTATTAGAAGATGTTCATCCTTTCTTACCCCTGCTTCCAGAGTGTTAGTGACACAGGCACTTGTTGTATCGCACCTTGATTACTGCTCAGCAGTCTGGTCGGGTGCAGCCAAAAAACATCTGTCCAAGCTCCAAATAGCTCAAAATAAAGCTGCAAGGCTCGCACTGCACTGTCCGCTACATGTGAGGCAAAGTATCGACAAAATGCATGCCAGGCTCTCATGGC
The DNA here is from genome assembly GCA_916701645.2 of Sebastolobus alascanus. Taxonomy (NCBI): domain Eukaryota; kingdom Metazoa; phylum Chordata; class Actinopteri; order Perciformes; family Sebastidae; genus Sebastolobus; species Sebastolobus alascanus. The sequence continues at coordinate 330,622 of CAKAOJ020000321.1, forward strand.
TCAGAGTAGAGGAGAGGTTGGCATGCAATTTAATGTGTTTCTTTAGGAATATCTGTTATAGTAAACAACCAAATGGTCTATACTCCCAAATAAATTATGTGAGAGATCAACACAGTCACACTACGAGACAGGCCACTAGGGGTGATCTAGTCAAGCCAAAACCCAGAACGGATGCAGTGTGCAGATCTGTTATGTATAGGGCTATCACAATGTGGAACAAGCTGCCTACTATGATCACTGAAGCACCTAGCAAGGCAAGTTTTAAGAAATTACTAAAAAATCACAATAAAAATTACCCTGGCGGCCGACCTGAACCAACATGAGGGATTGCAGGTTGATTTTGTTTGTTTGTAGTTTTTTGTTTGTTTGTTTTTCTCTGCAGTTTTTGTTTGTTTTTCTTCTTTTATTTTATTTTCTCATGTTTTTGTTTTTATTGTGTTTTTTTTGTTTTTTTAAATGTGTTATATGCATTGCTATATGATATATGTTACGTTTCTGTTGTTGTTTTTTTTAAATGTTTTATATGTATTGTTATATGTTATGTTTTTGTTGTTTGTGGACCCCAGGAAGAGTAGCTGCTACCCTGGTGGCAGCTAATGGGGATCCAAATAAAGTAAAGTAAAGTAAAGTACTACGTCTACTTCAATGTTCAGCGATCCAGAATCATCGATGCAAAGTGAACACATAACGCCATCTTTAAGACAGACCTTTATTTTTATTCTTTTTATTAAAAAGAATAGATTGTTTTTCATTTAAATGTCTGCAGGAGCCCAGTAAAAAAATTGTCAAATCATATTTTAGTTGATTTTGTGAGTTGATATAAATGATGATTGTGTTAAATGGGCATATGATACCGTCTCATATCGATCGGATGCCCCTGAACTAAAATCAAATCGTATCATGGCAGACTATTGTGATATCAGCAAATGTTGTACTGTTGTCCAGATAATCGATATAATATCATATCTTGATGAAACCTGTGATATACTGTAGAATGGCTTCTATTTGCAGCTGCAGTTCCCTGTGTGTTTGGTCAGTTTGGTCAAAGAACCAGACGTCATTTTCACAAAACATCCCAAGGTTATAAGTAGCTCCTGACGGGCTGAAATAGGGGGAACTCATAAAAGGGGGCGAGTCAGTCTCCAGTTTAGGACTCCGAAGTTTTTGGTCTAACAGTAATTCACAATGTGCACCTCATCACTTTAGCCTTTTGTAAAAATACAGATTATGGACATCGGAAAACACAATTTAATGACAGTTTAGTTCATAAGGATCCAATCGGCTCATCAAGAAAGAAACAATCCAATAACACCGGAAATGATGGTTCGCACAACATTTTTGTTCTGATGAACTCGGAGTATTTCAACCGTCTTATTCATCAAACCGCCGCCCTGGGACCTCGTTCTGCTTCTCTTGGCTGTTGGTGCCTAATTCTACATGTTGGATCTGGACCTCCGTCCTCCAGAAGATTCAGCCTCTCTATTAATTCAATTAATTCCAAAGGGGCTTATTGGCATGGGAAAAATATGATACACTGCCAAAGCAACTGTGAACTAAAAACAAAAATCTTGTCCTTTCTTTAGTTTACATGGTAGAGAGGACGTTGTGTTGCTCAGGCTTTATCTGCTTGGCGTCCTCCTGGACCCATCCCTTCATATATGTTCACATTAAATGTATAATTTTTTTTGTCATATGGATTGTCTATGTTGTAATTTCATTATGTTGTTACTCTGTACACACAACATCTATTGCACATCTGTCTGTCCATCCTGGAAGAGGGATCCCTCCTCTGTTGCTCTTCCTGAGGTTTCTTCCATTGTTTTTTTTTTCGTTAAGTTTTAGGTCGTACAGTAAAGGACAGAGGGTGTTGTATCCTGTACAGAATGTAAAGCCCCCTGAGGCAAATTTGTGATATTGGGCTATACAAATAAAATTGATTTGACAAACCAAAAATGTGCACCTCAGAGGCTACTAAGTTCATAAGGTGTACATTAAATAATCACCAACAGCAATAAATAAATGAATAAAGTTAATTTCATTGCAATAACTGGATTAACCTGGTAATATATGTAGAATAACTACATCATCAAAAGATCAAGATTTGTTGGGTCCACTGGAAAGTGTCACGGTACTAACATGCAGATTGTGTTTGATATTATCTATTTAACAAATCAATATTCTACTTTGCTTTATGTATGAAATCTGTACGTTTATAGAAAACATTTGTGACTAAAATATATTTCTCTAATATAATGTGCCCCTGCGTATTGGTGAATTTGTTATTTCACATTCACTGACACAACCAAGTGTCCATTAGATGGACCATTAGTCCATTAGATTAGTGTCCATTATGATCCTTTTATATTACCTTATAAGAGAATGTTATAAGGTAGCCTTTAAGTGCACTAGCACGCAAAGTAAACGGGTCCATTTCATGATATTAGATGTTGAATGCAGCTGTAATTGTTCTGGCTGTGTTACTACTTGTAGAGAGAAGTTGGTGATGGTTAAGGGAAGAGAGTCTTACCTTATTAATGGCTTTGGATCGAGACACTCCAGGGAGACCCACATCATGCTTGGTTTTTCTCCCCAGAATATCAAACTTCTTCCTGTTGATTTTCACCTCAAAGGGGTTGTTTTTGATCTCAGTGGAGGTCTTGGTTTTGCGGACCTTGTCGGCAAGGCTCCTCTTCTTCGGTACCTTCCCCATCTGTAACATATAGTGGACTGATTGAGCTGAACAACACTGGCAGTACAGACTCTGTTCATCAGGCTACCTCCATCTAAGAGACTCAATGAGTCTTTTTATACACTTCATGAATTAAAGCTGCAGTGCTCGATATTGGCGCAAATATGATTTTAAAAAGTTATTTTTAGAAAACGGCCGCTGTATCGTGACAGTAGTACATGAAACAGGTAACCTGAAAAAAATCCTGTTCCTCTGTGTCCTACTGTGTCCTCCGGTGCTCCTAACGGCATCTGAAGGATTTCACTTACCGGAGGAAAACAAGGTCCGCTGTCCAGCTGCTGTCTCTGAGCAGCTGTCAATCACTCACGAACTCCGACCAAACGGTCAAACTAGGCAGCGCTTATCAAATATGAATCAATATTCTGTTACTGTAATGCCTATTTCTCACCTCAAATGTTTTCAGAATCATCTTGTAGTTACTGTTTAGTTGTAAAATGAGAAAGTTTGTGATGCAGTCGCCATTGTAAAATCTGTTGAAGGAAGCCAAGTTCTGTTCACATGACCGGAGCACAGCCAATAGGAACGCTCTCTCTCTCTGAAATGACCTGTGATTGGTCAAAATCTGCCGTCACGGGCTAGATTTTCTCTAAAGCCTGAAAACAGAGACATGAGGAGGAGCAGAAGTCTAGTTTTCTCTCAGAACACTTGAATTACAATATGCTGAAAGGTCATTATGGAATTTTTGCCAAATTATGCCCAAAAATTGTTGCCTACTGCCACTTTAATATTGAATGTTTGTGCTGCTTTAATGGTGCAAATTCCACAAATTCCACTTCCACACACAAGTGACTCTAATGGAAGAGTGGAAGCAAAAGTATAAAATGTAAGATCATATGACAAAAGGCAAACACTGGAGCACCTTTATAGCTATCTAGCTTCACTATGATCCGTCAACAGGATGTAAACAAACTAACACAGTTTACCTTTCAGCCACGTGGACGAGTCGAGTTATTAAATCCAGGCGGAAGAAAACATGGGACACTAACGCTCTGACAACTCTCTATTCAATAAATAACACTTTAATATTTCACTATCCACGTTGTTTCACTGGTTTTCATTTCCAGCGTGCCCAAGTCTGGGGTCAAAGTTGAAAAACAAAGAAGCTGCAAGGAGCTACTTCCGGTGTGAGGCTCCCTACAGCGCCCCTAGCGGTGAAGAGAAATCCCTCCTTCAAAATAAGAGCACAGGTTACACAGAAAACAGGTGTAATATGAGTAGTTTACAACAATGGCCAGCACAAATATGTGATAACTAATTTTAATGTGTTATCCCACAAGTAGCATCAAACATAACTATAGGTTTTATTATACACGCAAAAGTATGACAATGTACTGTATCATACACCATAATATACACTGCTATATTCAGTACTGCGCAAGAGTACTCAGTACTCTTGCACTATTTGCACTATTTGCACTATTTGCACTACAATTGGCACACTGTCACTTCACTGCTGTACTTATGTTATCTTATTTTTATTTATTATTTTATTTCACTTTATTCTATTCGATAGTATCTCTTTTTAAGGTGTATTTGTGTTGGGACTTCTTGTTTAAGCTACTTAATGCCTAAATTTCCTTCGGGATCAATAAAATATCTATCTATCTATCTATCTATCTATCTATCTAAAAAACTTTGAAGATATTGCATGCATTCATTGTTTTCATAGCTTTTTTGTTTTGCGAGGAAGAAATCATTGACACATATTGTTCCATGTCCTTCATAAAAATGAAGAAATGAGGCTGTTTTCTTTCTTTTTTTTGTGTGTAAATTAACATTTGTGAATGTGGAATTTGGCGAGAATTAAAATTAGATTAATAAGGAAAAATGCATCACTGTCTTTGCCACAGTAATCATAGCAACCAAATATAATATTTCTATAGTAAAATGCAAAATCTGAGAAAATGTCATCAAGTATAAAACTGTTAACATCTTTCCACAGCTCATTTGTAAATTTACAGGACCAAAATAAGTGAGAGCAAGTTTTAGGATGTAATTTGCAGAAAGAACAATTTACTTTTGTAAGAAATGTTTCACTGGATAGGATCTATGGATCAATTTAAATTACACTTTTTTTTTGTTACCTTATCAGTTACTTGTTTTACAAGATGAGCATGATTGCATTAGCACTGAAAGCATATTAGCTTGCTGATGTGAGCATTCAGCTCCAGTACAGCCTCACAAAGGAGACTCAGTAGGCCCAGTTGTCACGATAATATCACACCAGGCCCTGAAAAACAGGTCAAATAAATAATAGTATATCGAATGTATGGATACAAATATTGTAATGTATTTTTTGATCATTTTTTTGATTCATTTTAATCCCTGTTTTGTTTTAAATTTTCTGTCCTTTATATTTTCAGTCTCTTTTATTTGTTTTATTGACTGTTTTCCTCTGTGTGCCAGTATTACTGTGTGAGTACTCATGATATACATGTACCCATTGTGTGTAAAATGTAAAACACATTACTGTATGCATCAATGCAACAGTTGACCATAAAATTATTTTACTATTTTTGACACCTTTATCATCTACTGAGCCAGAATGATCCATCCTGAACCTGAACAAACACTTTTAATATTGACTCATATATGATTGATAAAGGAGATGGCTTACAGTATTTTTCTACATTATTTGCACTGAGATTTTACATAAATGACTCAAATCACACAATACTGATTTTCAATGTAGTGTGTTTTTTATTCATGGTTGTAAAAGAGACAGAACCATGAGAAAAGAGAGGTGGAAGTGTTCAGTCTGTAGATGGTGTAATGATGAGACACATTTAGATTGGAAGTAGTTCAGACAGAGAATACAAATCAGCATAGCTGCGAGATTAGAAAAAAAAAAATCTATGGTTGACTCAAATGAAAACCATGACTACAAAGAGTATTGTTATTAGCACACTAAACCTTAAACAAAATATAACTCAAATAAAAAGGGTATTACAGTCATTTAAAGGACAGTACACGCTCTAAGCACGTTACACATGCAGTCGTCCAATGCATGGAGTATTAATGCTCTGCAACGTTAAAGGGAAACTACGTTTTCCAACTTCAGACTTCCAACTACATTTTCAAAATTGATATCTGTTATTCCTATGGTCTAAGAAAGTCCCAAAAAATATTAGTAAACATGAACATTTCTCTCTCAAATTCAAAAACTATAGTGCTAAAACTCAAACTTGTGATGTTATAGGGTATACAGTCTGCAGCCGATTAGACTGTTGTCAAGTCGTATAAAAGAACACAACAGCGGCCTCTAGTGACCGTAGTAATTATGGCAGGAGCAGAAGTAGAAGTCAGGCGCTTTAGTATAGACTTTGTGAAACTCCATGAGGGGTTGGGTACAATGGATGGGACACAAAACACAGGGTTTACACCCAGGAGACTGGAGTTCACATTCTGTGTGAAACCAACAACGGGTAGCTGTCTTTGTGTTCTTAGTTATTTTAACCCAAAACATGTTTTTCTCTTAACTCAACTGTTTGTTTTTTTTGCCTAAACCTGAAGAAGTTGTTGCCTAAACCTAAAGAAGCCTTTTTGTTTGTGTTCAAACGAGACGTTTCATTCAGTTTTATATGTTAGAACGTGTTACCTTTAACGTAGTAGGCGTAATAGGCCCCTAATGACCCACATATATGGTGCTTATAGCGACTCATAACGGCTATGTAATGGCCTGTAGTAGGTGTACTGTAGTAGGCCACTAATGACCTACATCTCTGGTGCTTATAGCGACTGATAACGCCTATTAAATGGCCTGATAACAGCTGAATCGGGTGATGAATGGGAGGTTGATTCTGATTTTCACACCCAAATGAGCCTTATTCTTGTTGTGACACAGAAAATGTCTCCATATACTCAGAACATTCCCCTGGGTGCTCTAGGTGTCATCTATAACATCTCTCCCTATTCATCGTCTATGGAGCAACTCCACACTTTATACCCTATGACATCACAAGTCTGAGTTTTAGCACTCTAGTTTTGGGATTTGGGAAAGAGTTGTGCATGTTTACTAATATTTTTGGACTATCTTAGACCATATATGAATTTTGAAAATGGGCGTAGTTCCCCTTTAAGCACAGCTCATTTTGCAATTACACATCATAAACAAAAAAAGCTTCTCCAGTGTACATTGTGTCTTTACTGCAACTGGAAACACAGGTATTCAATGACTAAGTATTATTTGCTCAGAATGGAGTTTTACACAGGATAGTCCAGGGTGACATATGACTGATCATGCAGCTTCATTACAGTGACATTTACATGTTTTCTGTAACAACTGTATTAATGTTAGAACGTGTGAGTTCCCAGACAGTGGTTTATAAAAGAGGAGGTTCACAGTGCTCTCTCACCGCAAGCAATCATGGCTCAATTTACTTTGTGAGAAAAAGCGCAAAAAAAAAATACATAAGTGAGACTAAAATTTCACACAATATGTAGCATTTCTGTCTGTTTCTGCCTTTCACAGAGACGGAGAGAAATCAAGGGGCAAATGCAAAGCGAGGCTCAAATAATTAGAATAAAAGAAAAATGAGAATTTGTTTTTACACATTCCTTCATACTGAAGACTTACAGCCAGCAGCAAATATACCATCAACTAGAACAATGCTTGCTGACGCTTCCCGGGATGACTCACTCTTTGTTGTGATTCACGCTCAATATGTTCAAACATTATCATCTGCAGGTTTGCAGCACCACAGATTAATCTGTTTTTGAGAAATATTAAACCCAGCTTCCACATCATATAAATATCTTCAGCACTATACAACACACCTGTACGTTAAGGCCGTGTTAAATGCTTGTGGGGTTTTGAGTTTTAAAAAAAGTCAACACAGATGGGATTTAGCTTATGGAAGATTTAATGAAAATATTGGATTATGGAGACATTAATATGGACTTTGTATGTATGCATTTTCCATAAATAATCAACTGGAAATATCCCAACTGTTGTTCACCTGGCCTGCTTACATGTAATTCAGCTTCAGAGGTAAAATTAGCATTATGCAATTTGTAGTTTTCCACCAGTTAAATGAGAGTACAAGCTTTTCTTTCTTTCTGCATTCGCTGTTTTTAAAAGACACTTTGACATATTTTTGATACAATCCCAATACATTCTAGTGGTTACAATGGTTTAGGTTAAAAAAAAAGAAAAAAAAAAGAGGGCGATAAAACCCTAAAAGCTCACATTAAATGTGTGGGCCTGCAGTAATAGACATGCACCGAAGGCCAGATGGAGTAGACAAGACAGAATGCATCACTCACTCGCAACTAAAAAGCTTCTAATAATTAAAAACCTTTATGCAATCAGTCATTTCTGCACTGTATACAAAATTGGCACACACTAACGAGGAGAAGTAGGTTAATAAGCCGGCGACAAATGATATCAAAACAACAAAAAAAAGCAGAACTGCTTGTAACAGTGGCTTGCTCGAAGGGTGATAGCGGACGAAAAAAGCGAAAATGAGAGGAGGCAGAGGCCAGCCTGGAGGACCGATCCGACATTATCTAGGACTCTGTCTTTTTCTTGTTTTTCTTTAGGAAGGAAGGGGTGCGGAACTTCTTTTTCTTTTTGGAGGGTGATTTGCTGGGAGACTCTTCTCCCTCCTGGTCGCCAGTGTCAGCGGGTTCCTCCACCTCAGCTGCGTCTGCGCTGGCAGGGGCGGAGGCGGGCTCTTCGGCAGGAAGTGCTGGGGCGTCGGAGGGGTCGTCGGGTGTTAAATCTGGAAGGGTCTGTCTCAGGGTGGCGGGGTCGCTCTCATCCTTAAAGGTCTGTTCTGGCAAGGACTCTGATGGGAGGAGGAGGAGGAGGAGGAGGAGGAGGAGGAGGAGGAGGAAGAGAGTTATTGATCTCAAAGGGCAAACTGATGGATCTGCGCTGCTGAGCTCTCAAACCACTGAGGCCAGTACGAATCGACCAACTGGATAAGCTGTTAAATCCACACCATTCCCAACTTTCAAAAAGCTTTCACTTGTCCACACAACACATTCTCACTCCCAACTCATCAAATACCGCCGCTTGGTCACAGCGCCCCTCGACATCGGAGACCGACGCACGGGACGTACTTGTGGACGGACCAGGAACGGCGTGTCAATATACTCTCGTTAAATGCATAGTGTCCTTTCAAAATAAACTTGTGATTTCACAGGAAGTTAGGTTTAGGCAATGAGACTGACAATACCAACGACTCATATGACTACAACTCACGGGACTGACGATACTAAAGACTCATGTAACTCACGTGACTGATGATACCAAGGAGTCACCTGACTAAAGACTGACGTGACAAAATAAGTCAACGTTACTTTTAGTTTCAGACGGGACATGAACACAGGTCTCCTGGTTGAAAGTCGTGGGTTCGTTTGACCCATCCACCACCCCTTCCGACCGCCCTGAGCGGACTCTCACGCTATTAATACTACGTCACTTGCTCCAACTGTTGAATAACGCCGCGGGTGGGTTTGCAATGGAGCTAGTTGAAAAAACGGTTCGTCACATACTGTTGCTAAAGGGTGCCTCCGTAGGGGAACTTACCAACCAGTATTTGACGAGGTGGGAGTGAGAACGGGTTGGTCCACACAACTTGGCCTCTTTAGTAAAGTCATCTATTAAATTGATGTATTTAAATGAGCTCAAGATACCGCTAAATATAACAAGAAAACAAAAGTTGAACACTTCCAAACGCAACATTCCCACCAAATTCACCAACGCACTCTCATTAAATAATAGCAGGAACAGACACCTTTCCTCAGATGAAAAGCCAAACCCAAATGCACCGTCTCTCTCTTACATAACAGATCAGCATCTCTCAGTAGCTCTACTTCTAACCTTTAACTAAAAATAAGTCTTTGCTCTCATTAAATCAGGATTTCATCTCCGACTCCTTTTATGTTCCTTATTTTGACAGGCCCAAGCTGGTACACAGCGTTTTTGTTTTACCTTCATTTAAATAGGGAAATCTTATGGAGAGCAGTTCCCTGGCTCATTTGCACCCTGTGTGTACAAACAAACACAAATCAAAGTCTACAACACAGAAGAAAAAAATATTGCAATGTTTTTCAAAGATTTTAATAACCACACAAGCGAGGTTTTGTAACAAGTCAGGGGAGTTAAATTAATTCAAAACTGGCACAGCTCTCAAGGAGAAATAAGTCAAAAAGAGGCCTTTAATCCAGATGCTGGGAGTATAAAACTACCTGAGCTGTTCCCTCTGGTCGTAATAATGAATGCTAGAAGAGAGTTTGTGTGTCTGGTTTCACAATGAATTAATCTGTAAATTATTCATCAACTTGCTAATGATGATTTCTTTTTACAATTTAAAAAAAAAATAATATAACAATAAAACATAAATCTAGCCTTTGTGTTTGTCCAAGTATTATAGTTATAGTTATATATAGTTATAGTAAGCATCTGAAAATGTTAGAACGAAATAACATTTTCCTTATCATACTAGGGCTAACAGCCCTGCAATACCAGTCTTAAATGCATATTTAACTAGTATCATCATCTGGATGTACGTGCTTTTGTAAATCCTTTAAAAATACTCCCAGCAAAAAAGAGTCAAGAAGCAACAAGCGCTGGTTCTGGATCCAGAAGCTCTGCTGCTTCAGTCGACCTTCCAGGGATCAGTGAGCCAAACGGCATCCAAACCACAGCACCACAGAGCAGTCAGGTGCAAAGCAACTGCAGCTTTGTTCAGTTTTAATGTTGCTCACATGCTACAGAGGAAAAACCCTGTTGTCAAGACCTGAGAAAACACTACACACCAGCCTGCATTTCACATCTCTCGTTTCAGAACAGAGATAGTGCCGAACACACAAGACAGATAAAATGGAGACTCAACAACACCACACAGCCAAAAGCATCGGACCTCAACCACCTTTCACACTAAACCAACAGAGAGTCTCGAGCAAAGCCGACAGCAGCGAGTTTGGTTGGAAAGCCACACCCAAAGAAAACACTGATGTACCTGGTAAAGGACTCGTCTGTGAAGACAAACAAACATGTTCAAAACATTACCTGATTGCTTCCATGAAACAAAAGTGCAATATAACATTGATAACAGTGCATAATGTGCAAGAGAGGTTGGTTAATTTGACAGTGAATCATTGGAAGGAGGAAAAGAGAGGTTATCAAACGTAAAAGGTTTGAGTTGTGAGGTTTACTTCAGGAACATCCTCCGCTTTTGTTTAGACCGTATCCTTCTGGTAATTGGGACTTTAATGCATATTGCTCATTCGCTTGTAAGGAAAATGTATCAAGATAAACTTGTTATTTCTTGCCATGGTCATTTATTTTTTTCTCACTTTTTACGTGACAAAAGGGAGGAGCTCTGAAATAACCCCAATCAACCCCAAGAAAGAGATTCAGAGGAGTTAAAACCGACTGAACAGTTTCAAACCCCGGATAAAAAGGGGTTAGTTCAGACCACAGAACAGCTCTACTAGTGAAGCCATGCAACGGAAAACAAGGGTAGATGATCAAACACAGGTATGGAGGGTGACGGGGTAATTAGGAGGGTGGTGAACAGTACGTACTTACTATGGCAACAGGTACTCTTTTGCATTTCCATCTCCTGATTGTAATCGCAGCCACAAAGAAGAAAAAGCACAAGTAGAAACAAATGTCTATGCAGATCAAACCACAGGCACAGTGTTAAATCAAAAAATAAATTAAAATGTGAGAAAAAAAAAAGAAAAGAGAAAAACACCAGAAGAAAATCTTAAAAAGAATGGTTGGGAACCATTCTTAGTAGACCCCAAAAAGATGGAGAATGGAGGTGAAAGGGTAAAGGAGATACTGTACATAGAGACATATGTTATATAACAACATTTCAGATATTAGATTACACCTGCGATCAAAACCACTCGTCCCCTTCTTCCCTCATGCAGAAAGCTTGTAGTGTATGACTGGAATAATGCCAATTGTTTAAATAAAGATTATAACTTGAACTTATTAAATTTTAGAGCCAGTTCTGGTATCACCATGCATGACACAGAGGTGTAATCGAATAGTAATAAAGACCAAGAGGGAGAAAAATAAATATAAAAGACCAAAAATAGACTGAGATGTCTGAACTGGGGTCCATCAATAAATTCTATTTTTTTCAAATATATCATATCTTTTCTATTCAATGTCACTCTTTGGGCATCATGCAAGAACCACTCGTCCGAAACAGATTCGTTCACCAATTCTCTTGTATTTTGAATTTTCTTTTAGGTATGAATTGAATGATTATAGATTTAATTACAATGAAAAAAAAATTGATAAATAAATAAAAACCTATATAAATTATACCTCATAGTTATGTTGACATTATCCTGTTTGACTCTGCAATTCAAATAATAATATAATTCTAAATGTATTCATATAGCCTAACGATGTCATCATTAATTCAAATTGGCCATTGATGCTACAGTAAAACACTACAATATCAATATGAACATCTCAAAATGCAAAAAAACTTCAATTACGCACTAATTGAAGGTTAATTTGTCTCCATATATAATAAGGTCAACAGGAAGTGTAACCATGGCTGATTTACTTCTTTTGGATGTACGTCAGGCTCTAGGAGGAGAGCGTGTCTTCAGACTGTGTGCTGATATGTCGGCAGACACAGATGAATGGGGCAGGACACGTAGCCCTATATGGTATCTTTGGGGCATTAATTATGCATTATAATAATTCTCATGATCGCGCGCTCATTTACGCACACAGTTGGCGGTCATCATGTTTACGCAGGTCATTTACACCGTTATCTGAAGTCATGAGCGTTTGCAGAATCTGACGTGGCACGCTCGTACGAGCCCACGGTATGAAAAAAAGTAAGAGAAAGTTTAGATAAGAATAATGTTCTTGCATGAGGCCAAACTATTTCCTGACATTACCTCTGGAGACTGTGAATTAAAGCCTGGAAGTTTCCATCTCTCATAGCATCAACCTGATTGAATAATCCAAACCTCTTGGCCTGTTATTACAGGAAACACAGCACAGCACCTGTAGTAGTATTATTAAAGACCACAACATGAACACACAGGCAGACGGCAGCCTCCGCGTTCCCTCCGTAGACGCTAGAAAAGCTCCAAAACCCAGCAAGAGGGCTGGAGAGAACCCATGCCGAACCAGGCAGAACCAGGCCGCACCAGTATGTCAAGTATTTTCAGGCCGACCTACCTTCCTCTGCTCGGACCGGGGTGCTGGGTGGCGTGGTGGTGGGTTTCTGGATTTGGGGCTCTTCCTCCTCAGGCTCTACTAGCTGCTCCACGTCTGAATGAAAATCAGCAGAAATGAGACAGTTAGGAATCATCATCATTTAGAGGCTATAATTTTGATTGAACCCTCAAAGAATCGTACGGTGTCAACGCAACAAAACACTAAGAAAAGGGAGGACAAGACGGAAACAAATCAGGGAGGAAGCCTTAATCAGGAGAACACTGCAAACGCTTCCAAACAAATCCCAGAAAAAAATCAACCTTACAACAAATTAACCGAACTAACATTAGTTTTATTGGAAATGAGTCAGAAGCACAGGAGGGAGAGTGGACACCAACAGAGATATATATCCAGGACAGGTTAGCAGGAAGAGAGGGAGGACACCATTATTCATGTCCACACATGGGATGCTCTGATTGGATGACTGAGCACAACTTCCTCAAAAAAGGTTAGCACAAGAACACGCCACTGCAAAAGCACTTTTAGACTCAAAGAGAGGGGGTGGTTTTAAATCTGAAAATGAGCTTCTTCACATCCTCTCTACTCAGCTCCTCGTCCAATCAAACTGCAGAAAGGTATCTGATCTGCCTGAACTCTGATGCCTTTGGACAAGACATCAGAGAGCGGGGATGGGGATGGGGGGGTGGGAATAATCAAGCAAAGGCTTCGAAGATTGAACTGTGGGTAGGGAGGATGCTTGCGCGTGATAAAAACAGCGGCAGCAGACTCCAAACCCCCAGAAACAGGAGAGGACACAGCAGGCAGGGGTTCCCACACTCCCAGTGCAGCGGACCAGGGCTGAGCAGGGGAGGGGGGGATTAGCGGAAGGCCGGATTTTTTTTAGGCGCGACTCCGCTTCATCTACCTGGAGCCTGATCCGCCTTAGCCGCCTCTACCACCGACGGCTCCTTGCTGAGGGCTCGCAGCACGGCGCAGTGGAACTCCTTTTGTGGGGAACGTGGAGCTGATAAAACCTCTTCTGCGGTGGAAAAAACGTCGCCTGTGGAGTCTGCGCCGCCCCGACTGGCTGGCTCAGCCTCGCTGGAGGGGACGAGGGAAGTGGAGCCTTGCTCGGAGGCCGGTGTGGCGGTTGTAGGTGCGGCTCTCTGTGAGCTGGGCGAGTCAGTCGTAGACCGCAGAGGTGTGGAGACGGAGGCTTGACCCCTCGGTAGCGGTTCAGGCTCAGGACAGGCTGATCCCTTCCTACTACCGCTTCGTCCATGCACTGTGAAGTCACGTGTACAGTATGTGTGTGTGTGCGAGATTACAACACCAATCTGAAGTTCACTGGGTTCTTGCATGATTCTGCAGGAAGGTAAATATTCTTTTATTACAAGTATCCTTTAAAAAATGTTCTAATTTTATTATGAGCATGTTTATTAGCTGCATACTTTGAACAGAAAACATATCGTATAACATCAAAATAAACATGTAACAGCTCAGGTGATCTCTACTTAATTCTTGCCTGTATCTATACTTACTGTGAAGACTGATCTAAGTGACTTTTCTTGAGGGAGGTCAGAGTCAGAGGGAGCTGTGAGTTACACAACACAATTCCCTTTTGTCCATGCCATGCCATTTTACCAAGAGAATTAAGGATTCAAATATTTAAGGGGAGACACTACATCGTTTTTTGAGATCAATTTTGCTTGTCTTCTTTCAGACGAGGGGAAAGAAAACATCCGAAATACACATTTAGGTGTTTATTTTACTACATTTTCTCAATTTGCGTCAGTAAATTTCTCCTAAATTCACCAAAAGTTAGCATTAGGCAATGTCTCATTTGCATATTTAAACATGAAGTTTCTGAAAACTTTTAATACAAAAAATAATTGTCTTAATGTAAGTAATCAACTGGGTTAGTTTTATGGTGATATTTGGTTTAAAAAATACCCTATTCACCTGTAGTGTCCAGCAAAATGTATGAAATTTTAAAGGCCGTTTCCTCATACTCTTTGGTTTGTTCATATATTATTCATAGCCTGATTTCTAATATATTTTAGACCTAAAAACATGTCAAAAAAGGTTTTTTTAATAGCTGTTGACAGTATTTTCTGATTTATGGAGTGAGAAAACTCCCTCTGTAAAAACCTCTGACTCTAATATGTCAACAAAATGAAACAAGAATTTTGAACCTGTTTTTGTTCGATTTATGTTCTGGAAATGTATGCAAATTAGCACATATTACAATAAGACAATGCCTCATTTGCATATTTAAACATTAATTTTCAGAAAACTTGCCTTAATGTAAGTAATCAACTGGGGACGTTTCATGGTGATATCTATTAGTTAAATGGTTTACCCTGTTCACATGGGGTGTCTCCCCTTAACTGATTAAACAACTCTCATCTGCATTGATATAAATGCCACCTACACTAGTCATTATGTACAATTATCATTATCAGATCATTGTGGAATATAACCACAACCTATGATGGACAAGAAATAAAACTGTGTATCATTTCATCTATAACAGAATACCATGGTAGAGGGGGTGTGGAAAGTCTTGTACTGAGAATCATTGGTCACCGTTACCTTCAGGCCCCTTCTGTTTCTGCTCCACCTCCTTGCGGTACTCCTCCAGCTCCTGGTCGGTCTGTTTGGTGAAGGGGTTGGGACCCTGCTTACTGATGATGACCTTGGGCTGGTACTCCTTCTCGATGATGGCCTTGGACGCGGTCACTAGCTCCCCCTACAGGACACACAGAGGGAAGGCAGAGAGAGAGAGAGATGAGTCACTGCAGGTTACACATGGAAGGATTTAACAGATTGAAAACTAGCTGCAGTATCAAATGATGGCAGAAAATCTCACTTGAACTGGATTATCAGATAAGAGGCAGTTTACACACATAACTATAATGCTGCATGAGCAGAAGTATCAGCCATAGATGAATAAATGTGTCTTCAGAGCACAAGTTAGCGCTAACAGGCCTTTTCAAAACTCAGGAAGCACACGTTATGATGAAAAATAACAGGTTCCTTCTTATTATAGTACGAAAGAGCAGGATTATTCATGTTTCATTTTATACAATAAACACAGCTATTTGAGAAAGAGCTCAAGCCAACTGACAGGAAACAGTCAAAGTGAAGCAAAAAAAAAAAAAAAAGGAAGACCGCAGTAACCAACAGCAATGACTGTGTTCTTTAACCTCTTCCACTCCTTGAGGGCGCCGGCCATTGACCATTTTCGAAAGGGATCCTTGACCTCTGACATGAAACTTTACAGTCACAAACTAGAGATCTAGAGCATTCAGAGGGTCGATGGCTTTCCTAGGTAGATTGACAATAAAAGGGGTTTCTGAGCAGTTTACACAACAGAAGTGCTCGCCATCTAATTGCCGAAAAATTATGCAATTCACCTCAAGGACCCTATCTGGCACAAAAAAAAAAAACACATTAACTTTATCCAAAGTTCTCCGTCTCTAGAGTGCATAAACATGCAGAAAAGACGAGGTCTCATGACCACACAAACAGAGAGAAAACGGCCTCATTCTAGCACTATGATTCACTTCATCTATCAAGTGTCTACCTGCAGGCTCAGAGGAATAACTAGAGGATGATGTGGAGTACAGGTGAATAGTATTTGTACCTTTCTAATTGATTTAGCAGGACTATAGGACCCCTCGGACACATCGAGGCCATCAATAGTGTCTGTACAGTCAGACAGAGGGGCGTCCTGCAATAGTAAACCCAGTGAGGGGGGGGGGAGCACAACCCAGCTCTTAAACACCAGCACATTCAAATCAGCAGTCTGTCAGGCAGGCAGGAATGTGTGCAGGAACATACCACCTTTCACCCACACACACAAAGGTGGAAAGACGATATATCTCACTCAAGCACACGTGACGCTACTACTTTGAGTAACATATTTATGGTCACTGTGAAATGTCAACCTGGCCATGACCAGAAAAAGAATACACACTTATAAATCTCCAAAATGTAAAGTTTGGAGACATTACCTCTCAGAAAAGTGATTATAAAATAAAAACACAACTGCAGGTTCATCTTTAAGTAGTTAAAAACTTGTGTGAAATCTTGGTATAAGTAGGGTTAATTATAAAATTGTCTATTTGTCTTATTAGTCACTTTCCACCTCTGCATACACACATACACATACAGACATACCCAAGCATTGGAAATGCATGCAAAGAGAGGTGGTTCTGGGGCTGTGAAAAGCAGAGCAGTGATGGAACAAATGTCTGAGATCATGCATGCATTGTAAAGACAAATGATTCACACATGGGGGGGTGGGGTAGGGGGGTGGGGGGGGGTGGTGCCAGACACTATGTGGGAGCCTTAACAAAATAACAGCACATCAAGGGCGCCTTTGACATGCTGGGTGACGTTTTAGGTAACCCTAAAACCTGTTTAACGCACTTTAGAAATCATTAGCAGCTCTGTTTTAATTTGTCCTGCTCCTCATGGTGTATTGTGTAGGATCTGGCGGCATCTAGCTGTGAGGTTGTAGATTGCAACCATCTGAAACTTCTGCCGTGTGTCAAGCATGTTGGAGAGCTACGGTGGCCGACGCGAAAACGCGAAAGGACCCTCTAAAGCCAGTGTTTGGTTTGTCTGTTCTGGGCTACTGTAGAAACATGGTGGCAGATATAACGGCTCATTCTAGGGTAACGAAATCACAATTATTCTTATTTTCAGGTGATTATACACTAAAGAAAACCTACTTATTAATATTATATTCCAATTTCTGCCAATAGATCCCCCGAAATGTTACACACTGTTCCTTCAAATGTCCAGGAAGTCATAGAATTGAGCTAATAGCTAAATCACTAAATCCTGTGGGAAACACTGTATTATGTCATCCAAAGCTGAATGCCCCCCCTCCCCCTTGGAAACATATTCTGGCGCCGCTGGCATGCACAGAAATAAAAGTATATTAGACTGTAATGATCTGATGGAGGAGCTTGTTAAACATGTTAGTAACTGCAGGTTGACCAGTCTGCAAGTGCTGAGACAGGTAACCGCCTCAACTCTGAACTACCAAAAAGAAAAGGCAAAATAAATCAAAACCAAAAAAAAAGAAATGAAGGAGAAAAAAAACAAACTTTGTATGAATATGGACACGACCTGAGCTGGCAGGTTTGGAGAGCAGAGTGAGGTTACCTCTCCCAAACACTACTCACCTGCCAGATTGACAATCTCTGTGGTCAAAGAATAATGGGACAGTTACAAAAGTCACTCCATGATCTGGGACACAACATGGAGGACATATTCAAGTGCTCGCTGTTATTAGTGGTGAAGTTACTCCTTCAGAAACTGATGTCAGATCAGATTACAATGAACATTTTCTTTCATTAAAGCTGAGGACAACTGCACGCACAATATTCACACTTTGCAGGATTTTGGTTTAAGGGGTGGCTCCAGACCTGGACAGAATATATTAGGAGATTTCTTTTTTTTTTTTTAATATATATATATAATACATTTTAAATGCATTTTAACTGAATAGAAGAGACCAAACTCAAGTATTTCATCATTAAGAGACTCATATTCATCTCCAGGTCAGGATGGCTGCAGCAGCGAGGTTTTTTATGTGCCAAGTTCTCAGACTGACCTGGTTGTAGGTGCGCTCCATCACGCTGCCGGCACAAAGAACCTGAGACTGGGGCCCTGCTGTCTTTATGTCCTGCAGGTTCTGCTCACGGATCTACGAACAACAACATTTGAATTAGTCATACGAGAATAATAAACATACGGTGTATCAGGAGCCTCAGATGGTCTTTGTTTCACAAAAGTAAGAAAGAGAAACACGTGATACCTTATTCCTCATTTCCAGGACGTCTTTTGGGTTGGTGTTCATCGGGATGAACTGATTGGCTACGGCAGCCTGGCGGAGTCCTTCTTCCTTTGTCCACTGTAAACAGCACATAAAGTTTTAAAAAACTACTAAAACCTGATACACTGAATGAGGCACAAGAATAGATTTAGACAAAACACTATGCAGGCTTCACAATACAGGAACCATGCTGAACTGAAATGGACAAAGTTGGATGGCTGTAAAAAGGTTTGAATATAAAAAGTGAACCAATGATGATGAGATTCATTTAAAATTTAATCGAGGACTGTTCTACATCACCTACATTACCTCTCGGATGCTTACTTATCGACCCAAAATACTGGATTATATCTAAATACGTACTTACTTCATGTCTCTTTTGTGTGAGTGATGCACATTTCTTGTGATCTATGTACGTTGCTGCTGTAATTTCCCTTTGGGGATCAATGAACTCAATCTATCTATCTCTCTATTCAGTAATAATGTGGTGCAGTGGGGCTCAAACACAGACTGGGGCAGGGATTTAATAGTCTAAATGGAGATTATTGGGTGTTTTTGTGTGTGTGATTTTTACTGAAAACGTGGTACATAGAGCTGAAATGTCATAAAAATTAAGGAATTTGTCAAAAAATGCTCGAAAACTACAGGCATGATGCTCACAGGGGCATACTGTATGTGTTAAATTTAAAAAGGTGCAGTGTGTAAGATTTGGTGGCATCTAGTGGTGTGGTTGCAGATTGCAACCAGCTGAGTAACCCTCAGCTCACTCCTCCCTTTCCATGACTGAGGTAACGTGAGCCGCTGAGTGCAAAACCGTGGTAACGCCGTTCACCTCGCTCAGAGGCCATCCATACCATAATAACACTACTTTAGGAGCAACGGAAGACAGACGACGGCTGGTAGTACCACGGTTTTGCACTCTGCAGCTCACGTAGATCCCCTGAAGTGCTTTAAAATTTTAGTATTTATAGATTATGCTTATCATTTCAAATAAAATAGCTAATACACCGTTCGCAGCTATACCTAGGAAAAGTAATCCACGTAATCCAGGAAGTATAAAGAGCAACAAACGCAGCGTAGGGAGGAGGTCGGGGAGAACGGGTAGGTCAAAAAACACTGGACTTTTGCCCAGGAGACCACTGCTTGTATCCCGTGTGAAACCAGAAGTCAACATTGATTTATTTGTCACATAACTTCCGTACTTAAGTAACACCACATCAGTAGTTATTTTAACCCAAACCACCATCTTTTCCTAAACCTAACTAAGTAGTTTTGTTGCTTAAACCTCACGCATCACGACAGTTTAAGATGCAAAGACTGAAGCCTAACGGTGTATTTCTACTACTATTTTTCATCATCATTGATGTACTATCAGAACCAAAAACAATCAGAAGGAGCACACTGAAGATGAACTGAAAACATCACAGAATGAGAACCGAAAACGTAAAAGGGGTGAGGGAGGGAGAAGTGGGGGAGAGTGAGGGGTGGTTGGGTGGGCGGGTGACAGATGATGAGGCTGGCTTACGAAGCGAGAGTGGCAGTGAGGGGTGAGCTGGCATCACCAAAGTCATTTCCCAGGCTGATACACAACAACACGGACGACAGAGATAAGAGAGAAACACACCCGAGGACACTCTCCCACAACGCTACAAACTAAGAGTGTATCTTTCCTGCAGAGGTGAAACCTTTTTATTTCCTTTTAATGTGGAAATAAATACCCCGTCTACTTCTCACAATGTTTTCATAAACCTGGTAATGCTCAGCATGATTGGAGGAAAAAAAAAAGTCTGTATCCATCTCTTGAACCAAACTGAATGAGCAGCGGGCGACAAAATCAAATCTTCAGCTTTCATGCAAAATATCTTGTTTAACCTTTTTTTTTTTTTTTCAAACTAGGCATGTGATTCGCGGTGGAAAGCATAAGCTCATGACTTTCATTCCTGTGTTTACTTTAAGCTTGGCTGGTTAGCTGGCAAACCAACCAGGGGCTAGATGAGGGAGGGTTTCTGGATGGAAGTAGCCGGGTTGGTTGAGTATGAGATGAACATGTAAACGCGATATATACTCACTGAGAGAGAGTCTCACAACACAACATTTCCTACTTTCCCAACAGGAGATAATTGATTCAAAAGTCAAGTCAAATTTCATGGCTTTTTTTTTTCATCTGTTGTTTGCTTTTTCCAAACAAAATCCACTCATGCAGGCCTCGAGGTGTTCAAAACCAGTTTCAGAATAAACTGAAACCAGATAGAGGAAACAGAAATGTACAGCTCGGAGAAGTCGAAGGTGTTTGAGGAAAAGAGAAATTAGAAAGCAGGCTGCATAACTCTTTTGACCAAGGAAATTTTGTTTAACAATTATTATTTTTCTTATCAAATGTTTATAATGTATCTACATTATCGTACATTATTCTGGTTATTAAAGGATTCTCAGTTAGAGACATGCCACCTCCCTCTTTTGTGCTGGCAAAGTAAGTCTTATAAATACTAGGGCTGTCAAAGTTAACGAGATAATAACGTGCAAAGTTGTTTTAACAACACTAATTTCATTAATACATTAATGCAATCAATCTTTCGGAGGTTGTAGCGGGTTCAGTTTTAAAGTTAGAGTGATGATACTGGTATCGTATGAAACTAGAAAACCTAAGGAATCCATTGGTACTGATCATGTCACACTAGCTTGTCACAAAGAAGGCTAAATAACGCTCCAAACTTACGCTAAATTTTGGCGAGGAAAAACTGGCATGGCCATTTTCAAAGGGGTCCATTGACCTCTGACCTCAAGATATGTCAATGATAATGGGTTCTCTGGGTACCCACGAGCCTCCCCTTTACAGACATGCCCACTTTATGATAATCACATGCAGTTTTGGGCAAGTCATAGTCAAGTCAGCACACTGACAGCTTTTGGGCTTGAATTTGCCATGTTATGATTTGAGCAGATTGTCTTTGTTTTGTGTTGTTAATTGATTCCAATAATAAATATATACATACATTTGCATAAAGCGGCATATTTGTCCACTCTCATGTTGATAAGAGTGTTAAATACTTAAATCTCCCAAAATATCCCTAAGGTACATTTTGAACGGACAAAAAATGTGAGAATAATTGTGATAATCTATGGACAATCTTATGATTAATTGTGATTAAATATGTTAATCGATTGACAGGCCTAATAAATACGCTTTGATATAGCCTCACTGTACTTTACTGTATCTTTTTTCGTTGAATCATGCTTGAGCAACAAAGTTAACAAAAGCTAACTGTGTACTGCGAGGCGGCGAGTAAAAATGTAGTTAGCAGCTACGTCACCGCATCTTTTCCACCTGAGGACTCGTGCCACACCCCTGCTGCTCGCTCCTCTGGGAAAAACATCAACACCAACAATGCATTTCACTACTACACATGCAGTGGGGCATGCTTTGGGCAGCTGGCCTGGCATCATGAAGCATTCGGAGACCAGGAGGGAAAAGGAGCAGAGAGGGTCAACGAATACTCACAGCTATGCTACGAAGTAATTAACAGAGCAGAGTTAGAAAGGAGGGTTAATAGGACATCTGAAATTACAGTTCGAGTTAAAAGTAGTGAAAAGCAGGATCCATTTTTAGCCTAGCGGTTAAATAAAAAGGCTCAATAATAGATAACTGGAAAACAGCATTTCCAGCTTTGTACTGTTTTACTCCTCACTGTACTCCGGGACCTCAGGATGCCGACCACCTGCCCATTTCCACCAACAAGGTAGCTGTAAAATCTTTACTATGAACAGTAAGGTAGGCACAGACCAAGCAGTTGGTTATACAGCTTGGCACGCAGACACCAGACGAGAGAGACTGCAGCAAGGGTTTGACGTGATCGTGTGTTATGTTCGTCCACACCTTAGGCTTCGCCTTGGGGCTGGTGCCGTCGGGCCCGTCCTCGCAGGGCTCGTCGGGCCGGCCGCTGGCATTGAGCCAGCGGGTCTTGTCGCGCTGGCCGCGCTGGAAGCTCTGTTTCAGCGGGGAGCGAGCACCTGAGTCACTGTCCTCCCCGTATGAGTAGCCACCGTGGGCGGAGGGAGCGATCTCCACGTCACTGTACTTTTTAGCTCTGTCTCGCAATGCCGGGCAGCGGTAAGGGTAGCCCGTCCTGTAGCCCTGGGAAACAGGAAGACACACGACAACAGGGTTAATACTCGAACTATCCATCAATGTTTAAAGCAGGGTTATGTTCTTAAAAGAAGAATTAACACATTCTTCTTCTCTCAAACAAAACAGTCACAACAACACTTTGTTTTACTGCTACAGCATTACTCGGTCTGGTATGACCAGTAGCTTATGGCAGAGGTGTGGACTCCAGTCACATGACTTGGACTTGAGTCACAAATTTGATGACTTAACAAATTTAAAAAAAAGACTTGCAACTCGACTTGGACTTCAACAATACTTGATACCTTCCCCCAAGCCCAAAGATTAAAAAGTATGTTATTTAAAAAGTGTGTGCACGAAGACGGTGTCAGAGATGTTGGGTTTATTTACTTTTTGAGAGATCCTTTATTGATTTGTTTGGGAAGAGGATTCACTCGTGGGGGAAATAAACTGAACTAAACAAACTGAATTTCTATCTTTCGCTGTTTATTGCTGAATCCCTGAAAAGTGGTGTTTTTTTTGCTGAACTCTGGACTCTTTATTTTTGGTATATATTACTGGGACTCGCATTTGATTATCCTACACTTAACTCCCCAGATCCACTTTGTTTGAACCAATCCGACACCATCCAATCAAGTTGCAGGAGAAAACCATGAAGAACTAACGTTTCGTTACTGAGCGGCCGTTACTCTGTTTTTAAAATGGCATTACAACTGGTAAAGAGCGCATTGTGACTTGTTTAGGACTCGAAACTCAAAGTTTAGGACTTGGGCCTTGACTTATGGTGGCTAATGCTAGCTAATGTTGGCAAACGTTAGATAGGTTGCTGTGTAACTGACATTACCAAGTTGGTTTTACCATTATCTTGTAATTGTCACTTGTGGCCACAGTGGTTCTCAACCTTTTTCTTCTCAACAATTTGATAATATTTTCCTTCAGGGACCTCCATCGAAAAAGATGTTGTTTTTTATGATTACGACCAGAATTCTATATTTGTCAACTACAGTTGAGGAGATAACCGTGGAGGAAGTGAAACCTATGATCAGAATAGCCACCGACTCTTACTCACTAAATTAAAAAGTGATAATAAACTATTTCCCATTTTTCTCAGGACCACCTGGAACTCCCTCACGGACCACTGGGGGTCCCTGGACCCCTGGTTGAGAACCACTAAACCTATAGTCTTGCTTTAAAGCCCACACTTTCAACACAAGTTTCCACCATGTAAAGTGGTCCTATAGAGTGGAGAAGTGGGTAGTAATTAATCCAGTAGCCATGGTTCCAGAAATGAAGGTCAATTCATCCAAAATTACACACAAAAAAAAGAGTCTTTTGCCACCACCTCTAAATGCCTCGTCCACACGAACACGGGCGGTTTTGTAAACAAAGCTTTTTCTGTGTGTTTTGGAGTCCTGAAAACAGAGCTTTTGTAAAACTCCGACCAGGGTGAAGATTTTCAGAAACTCTGTCTTCAGTGCTGACGTGTAGACCGGCAAACACTTTTTTGGATGGTAACATCAGAGCGTTCCCTGTTATCTCCGTTGTGAGGCGTCACTAATGATGCAACATGTCGTGCAAGGGCGGCATAAATACATTGAATAGTGTTTATGTTTCGCCCTTTTCTTTGTACGTACCAAGTTGTCGAGCATTCTCATTAGAGCCTCAAACTCCTGCTCCCCGACTTTCCACTTAGGGTATGCGGAGGACCCGTCGCCGGCTGGCTCCGGGACCCGTGGGCGCGACTTGTATTTGGCTGGATCCAGCAGCACCAGATTATCTGGTCCTCCAGCGCCGGCCAGCGTTCTCACCTGAAAGAAAATTGGGAGGGATACCGACAGGACAGATCCAGAATACAGAAGGAAAATAAAATGTGGACACACAAAGACACACATATGGACGTCGACATGAAGAAAGATGAACATGTATAAAAATGTGGAGAGACAAGGGACAAAGACATTTGTTATGAAAAATGCAGACAAACAAATGGTTCTATACATCATACCACAATGATAGCAAAGTGATAATACTTGAGACATAAATAAAGTGATATTTCAGAGTGTGAATGTTCTTTACGGCGCTCAGTGTGCATCCTACCTGGATCTCACAGGCAGTGACCAGATTGTGGATGTAATAGAAGGTTTCCTCTATTGTTTCGCCTACAGCCACCAAGCCGTGGTTCCTCAGGATGAGCACCTGGGAGAGAGACAAAATTAAAAAAAATTGATAGATATCTTGATATGCAGATAGCTGCTGTGGATAGAGATATTTCCACAGCAGCGTTCACATACATACAGACACACTGTCTGCTGTTACCTTGCTGGTAGGCCCAAGGTTCTTCTGTATGGTAAGCGTTTCTTCATCATCCACCACTATGCCTTGGTAGTCATGATAGGACACCTCGCCCAGGGACAGCGCCTCAGGTGAGATGGGCAACAGGCCGCATTTCATGGCTGACACCTGCAACCAAACAAACATATGACATAAGACTATAATGTGTCCATGTCTGTGTTCGTGTTGGGTGTAATTACTTTGTATACACTGCCCCTTACCGCAGCACCCGCGGATGTGTGTATATGCACGACACACTGGACGTCGGGCCGCGAAGCGAAGATAGCGGAGTGGAGAGTGAAGCCGGCCTGGTTGACCCCGAGATTGGTGCTTCCCCGGTCGACTATCTCACCTTGAAGGTTTATCTTCACCTGGAGCGCAGGGCAGACAACAAGGGGGTTACTTTAGCTATGAATCTCACTTGTTCTTTTGTTATCACATAAGAAGTAAACTAATCTTCATCGAAATCCCTTGAGAGAAAAAAATTGAAAGAAAACGTAAGAAAAGACACGTAGTTCTGTTAGAGGTCAGCTCAGATTCTCACCAGACTGGAGGCGGTGACTTCACTGAACAGGAGCCCAAAAGGGACAATTAGGAAGCGCTCCTGGTCTGAGGTCACCCTGACCTAAAGGAGCAGAAGACAGTCACATTAGATTATAGTGTTACTATACTGTTCATTTCACTACAAACACCAAAGCATACTCTCTTAGAATATATTATAAACTTCTCAAACAGATCATCTAACCTCATAATACTGTACATGTAAAAATTCGCCTATATTTGTCTACATGTTTGGCGAAGCAGCACTATTAAAAAGTATGCTGAATTAGCTATTAGCAGTTCCTGTTCGCAATGTATCCATGGATGCACCGAAAACTCATCACCATCACTGGACTACTTATTTTTACTTAAAAATGTATGGAGTCATAGGAGTCCCATAATAAAGAATATATCTGTAAAAGAAGAAAGAAAATAAATGTGGAAATATAAAGAGCAATAAATAAAAGAAAATGTAAGTAAATAAAGAAATGTGGAAATATAAAGAGGAAAAAATAAGATAATATACTGTACAAGTAAATAAATAAATGTGGAAATATAAAGAGGAAAAAATAAAAGAATATATAAGTAAATACTGTAAGTAAATGGGGAAATATAAAGCATTTTCATTTATTTTCACATTTATTTGTTCATTAATTCTGTATACATGGATGACAAATTCAGTCAACATTTTCAGTTGTATGATAAAGAAAGAAGCCCATCTTACTGTGAGGTGGTTGTAGATGAGCTCGGACCAGCCGAACAAGTCACTGAGCCGATGAAAGGCAGCCAGCTTGCAGCGGAGCTGCTTCTCGTCCTTGTCATAGGAAATAGAGTCGGAGCCACGCAGATCATTCACTGGAGTCACCATTCCCAAACCTGAGAGGAACAAAGACAGGATTCGCTTACATGAAAGAGGTGGAGAAAATAATAATAATAATAATAATAGTGAGGAAAAAGAGACAAAAATGGATAAAATGTGGTGCAGATTCCTTGCTAGCAAGAAAGAAAAATGATCTCACTTACAGATAATAACAATTTGATGGAGTCTGACTACTGGAATCCTCTTTGTCCAGAAATTAACTTTGGCATACGCTGCATTACTCATCGCGAGCACAGACATAGCATTGCTGAGGTCAAAAAGTCACACACACTTATTCTCTCCTGTGCTTACTCATGTTGAGCGCCGCCATGCCTCCCTGCGGTGCAGCGGGATACATGGAAGGCATGCTGGTGGTCATGAAGTCTGCGATCTGCTGCAGGGCCAGCAGGCTGGTGGGCGTCTTCCCCTTCTTCAGCTGATCCTGGATCATCGTCTCCAGCTCATCGCAGAATGCCTACCGGTCATCAACGAAGGCACAAAAACAGAAACAGAAACATGTAAAGGCAAAAAAAACACTAGGTGTACAAGCTTTTAATAACCATACGTACCATTGGTTCACATTACTGCACACAATTTTTGACAGCATACTGCAGCGTTTACTGGACCTTCAGTCAGTCACTGTTTGAAACTAATTTTAATAAGGTATAAAAAAAAAAGAACTTGAAGAAACTTAAAATTTACTTGAAACCGCTCAAAATGGCTTTTTAAACAGACATATTGGCAGAGAGGCAGGTATAACCTGTAGTAGTACACACATAGCAAAACCTACACTCGAATGCAGTCTAATACAACAGTCCTGCAATAAATCCTACCTTCATGAAGGTTATAATCTCAAAGATTTTTATTTAAATTAATGTTTGTTAAGTCACAATCTATCACCTAATTAGTTAACACAATGGTGACTGAGCCTAAGCCCCACTGATTAAAGTATTTCAATATTTGCAGTATTATGATCTGGGTGCTCCAGGGATGACGTATTTTTGTAGACCAACCAGGAAGTTAGCATCGCCCTGGTTCCCTCAACAAAAAGCCAATGGGATATTTCCATTGGTTGTATAAATAATATCTACACCCAAAAGTGAAGTCAAAACATCTCGATCAACGGCTGGCGGAAGCGCTTGATTTGATATGCAGCGGAGTTTTCTATGAGTAGAACGCACCACTCTGGGCTCTTTTTTCCAGGACTTGAATACATCGGTGCTTTTCACACATACAATAGGCCTTTAAACAGAGCCGCTCTCTGTCCTGAGTATTCAGCTGGTAACAGACACACTGTTGATGGGGAATAAACTGGATCCATCATGTGATGTTGAGAAGGCTGCTGCCTTTACACTAAAAGAGCCTGTTCACATTTTAACATGCTGGTTATGGCAGTGTGAGTATTTTGTCAGTAAATGTAGTGTATGCTACTGAATCTGAGTATATTTAAAGCGTCTGTTAACACTGACCGGGCTCTGTAGTATCATGGAGACCCTCTTCCTCTGCTCCATCATGTTGAAGTCCTGCCGCAGGTCGGGCGCCATGTTTCTCTCCCTCTGGTACTCCGGGCTGCTCTCGTCCACGCGGTCGAAGTACCGCTCCTTGTGGGGGGCTGTGGTGGGAGGGGGGGCCGTCACCACGCCAGCACCTGAGTCGCCGTTCATCCTGGACTGGCCTCCTGTACAGGAGGTGATGAGAGTTTACTTTTTAACCTTTTCCCGTTACTTTAAAACAAATAGATAACGCACACACACATTTGTTTTTCAAATTCTCCCTAAAATCAAAACGTGTCTGTGGTGTGGGGTCAACTGGATGATTATGTACAGTATGTACATGTGGAGATGTCTATATACTATATATACAGTGAGTAGGATTTATATTTACATTGACAGGTATGTACATATCACAACATATATATAAAAGTGACAGGTTGCATTAGAGACTGTAAGAATCATAATCTATAACGGCAGCAGCTGATGACATCCTCAAATGTCTTGTTTTGTCCACAACTCAAAGATATTCAGTTTACTGTCATAGAGGAGGAAAAACACCAGAAAATATTCACATTTAAGCTGGAATCAGAGAATTTTGACTTTTTTTTCTTTAAAAAATTACTCAAACTGATTAATCAATTATCAAAGTAGTTGGTGATTAATAATAGCTGAAAACGAATCAATTAATTGTTGCAGCTCTAAACTTTTTATATATAATTATTATTTTTTTTAATGTGTAGTGAATTATTTAATAAAAAAAATATCATTAATAAAGGTTTCCCCCCGGTAAGATGAGGAAATGAGCATCGCCAGTCATTAGACCAGAAAGCTAATCACACGGACCACACTCTCTCCTCTACTTCCTGCCTCGGTCATGTGACCACTCTCCCGGGCTGAGATGGGCTTTCATTGATTTCCACAATGTGTTTCCTGGAATCACAACACCACTCAACTGTCAAGGCTGGGCAGCGGAAAGTAAAACAAAAACTGGAAATAAAGTCACAGTTCACTTGAAAAACATTAGAAGCAAAAGTCTGAATTATCACTCAGGAGTTTCTAATGTGTGTTGTGGACATAACTATTGCTGTATACTGCATGCTTGGGATTCAATAACCAACATTTAGCTCAAACATTATCACGTGTCTCCTTCAAGTGACAACAACAGAGAGACATAAAGAGAAAAGAGAGACAGATTTCCTATGGATCCGTGTCCATCCAGCTGTCTGCCTGTCTGTCACAGCAGACTGCTCAAGCCCCGACTCTGAAGGACACAGACAGACTTACGAGGGAAGGGGAAATGTGTGTGTGCAAGCATGCATGGGTAATGTGGGGTCGCTCTGGCAGAAACCGATGCGGCCCATTACCCGGAATCAATACAAATGTTCAGCCAAAACTACCATGACAACTGCAGACCAAAGCCGAAGCATCCAGTATCACACTGAGAGCTGGGAGAGCTGGGAGAGCTGGGAGAGCTGGGAGAGCTGGGAGAGCCCCCCCCCCCCCCTCCCTCTCTGTCTCTGTCTGCTTTTATTAGTGTTCTGAGATTTTACACATCAAATCTCAGGTCACCTGCTCCAATCAAGGTTTTTGTGTTTTCAAGCTGTTTGGCTAATTCTAGGCCAACAATGTTTTGTCCATTTTCACCTCACAAACACATTAAATGAAGGCTGCTTATTGTAACAAAATGGACATGGACCACCACAGATAACTGCACTCTGCCTTTAGAAAAAGTGAAAACAGCATTTAAAAAATTTGTTTTTTCCGCTTTTCATCTACCATTTATTAGTAATTACCTTCAAATAAATATAATAAATTAATTTATCTTTAAATAAAAGAAGAAAGAAAGTTCAAAGCAACTCGTGAATTCCACTAGAGTCATAAGTTGAGATGGTAGTGCTACTTTGCTAAGCTAGGCTAGTTTCCTTTTAGCAGGACTGGTTTAGCTGCTTTTATTTGCCATAACAAAATTTAGCGATATATTTATGCGGTATTTCAGTTTATAACAAACTATAGCCCCAAGATATTAATTCATGATACATTTCTTAGCTTTAGCCAAGGCTAGCTGTGGTGATCTGTGCCAAACAAAGATGTTTTCTTAAGTCTGTAGAATATGATGTGTAGGCCACAAAAAAAATGACATTTTGAAACACATTTCACTTTTTACTGCATTTTCTGTATCCTCCTATCAAAGGGTCATTCTGGATTAACTTTCCAACATCTCTAATATTATTTATTGAGACAGATATTAAAATGAAATACTCATAGCTGGGTCAAGATTCACACCATTTAGAACAACATGCACCCCCGATTTCATAAAACCAAATCCTTTGTTGTCTCCTCTCTGCTGTTTTCCTTTAATTATAACTACTGTCTTAAACTGCAATTACGATAGAAACAAAATGATAATCACAAGCTGTATACTCTCTCTGCAAAGATTCAGGAGGGAAAACTGTTTTGTCTCACTCGTGTGATTAGGACATCAGTTATTGACAGAAGAATAAGGACATCAGCAGCTCAGCTGCCAAATACTCTCATTAGGGAGAAAGAGAGTCCCTGGCCTGTCATTAATACAAATGTGTCACCATGCACTACAGAAATCAGCTCAGATTGGTTTGATGCTGGAAAATGTTAGCAACAGCAGTGTGATTCTCATCAAAACCTGCCACATAAACACTCAAAAATATCCTTAAAACTACTATACTGATAGATATAGGCCGAGTTGGTCTGGACATGACACACTGCAGCCTCTGCAGCCCTTCCAACACTGGCCCATGTCAGCCTGGTTTACACGAAGATGGTTTTAATGCTTCTGGACTGCTAGTCTGATCTCATCCACTTTGCTCTGACTTGTTTATGCTGCGTTTGCTGTCTGTTGTTCATGTTGGTGTTTATTTCGAGCGGCAACGAAGGGAACGTCTGCTGACAACGGGATTACTGAAAAAAGTGACAAACAAAAGTGTTTACAGAGAATATACTTGTTCACAAATTTTTAGCACCGACTAAAACCAGAATTTAGGCTCGACATCAACGCTACGCACGAAAAGCACTGCAGGAATCGTGTAACAGGATCCTTTCGATTGCCTCGAGGCCGCCGTCAGTCCAACACTGCAGTGCACACAACCACAGAAATCTGCTAACACCTGCAAATACAGGATGAATGAACCATAAGTAGCACTAGAACTGCATGACGGAGCAAGATAGAAGAGGAGCAGCAGAGGACATAGGATGATGTGCAGAAACACTGGGAACACTTCATTTTACAGGTCCGCAAATTTCATGGTAATTAGTTGATAATTAGCAAGTTACCTATTTGAAATTTCTTTGGAATTACTGCCAAATCACCCCAATATTTACCTAAAAATTTATCGAAAATTACTTTATTATAAACACTATTTAATAATTATATGCTAAAATAGCATATAATGGGTTAAAATAGGGCCCTTAGGCTTGAGAAGCATCTGTGCGCTGCTCTTCATCGGATGTGGAAAACCAAAACTAATAGAGAACACTTCTGATCAGGGACACATCTCACCATTGTGTGACTTATTGTCCACACAAATGTAACCTGGTAGCTAATGTAATGATTCAGGGAGTCATTTAAGAAATTTCAAAGAAGTTATTTGCTAATCATTATCTATTTATCAGCAGACATGGAAATAAAGCATATCAATTAACTTTGTATTATTTTCTTTTCCTGTTTACTGGGAAATAGCGGCATATAATTATTAAATAATGTTTATAATAGATATAAAATAATAATAATAAAAGTCCAGAGTCAAGTCCCAAGTCAAGACAGCCAAACAAAGTAATTTTCGATCAATTTTGAGGTAAATATTGGGGTAAATTGGCAGCAATTCAAAAGAAATTTCAAATAGGTTACTTGCTAATTATCACCAAATTTCCATGAAATTTGTGGACATGTAAAATGATCTGTTACCGAAACACCTCTGGAGCTTCTCTGTCAGTATAATCACCTCAATGTCAAAGTAAACAAAGCAAGAAGAGGTTAAAAAGGGAATACAGGCCGTATTGTGCATCTCATTTCATGCTGCACTCGGTCTTCCCACAAACGTTATCTGAATCACTCCAGCTGTGAAATACCAGTCCCAGCATGAACATCTCTACTCTCTCTGCGATGCTAAAACAAACATCCAGAAGTTTAAGTTGTTTATTTCTCGTGGACAACGCAGCAAAAACAACGGCCGTAGATGTAGGAAGCTTCCTCCGTCTATGCACCATGTCGTCATCTCACAACCACCGGCGCCCCCGCCTCGCCAGACCCCCTACTTCTCATCTCTCCTCAGATATGTAGGTGCATGGGGATCGGCTGCTAGCCTCCACTCCTGTTAAAGAGTGCAATCGCTATGGAAACCAAACACATCACCATGGAAACACGGGACAGCCTTTTAAAGATTGCCGTTATGTAAGACCAGCTGTAGGCCAACATCACGCTGCAAAGCCAGTCAGTGTCACAAGGAGCACACCTTCAAACTAATGTGTTACTCATTTTACATTAGATTCAAGTCAGTGTCTCATTCAGGGACTTAATTAATAGTAGCATTTGTTTTAGATTAAGATGAAGTCAAGTTGGGAATCAAATAATATATTTCTATAGAGCATTAGGACTGCCCCCTTTTAGACGATCAGTTGACAGTCGTCTGCATTTTGGTCTCAGTCGACTAAGATTTCTTAAATTGATTAGTGATTTTTGATGCTTTTTTCATGCTTAAATGACTTACGTCAAAGAAACTTATGAGCACTTCTCTGGTAAACACAAGATTTAATGTGGTGCTTTTCTGTGATTCTTCTGCGACAGATCTGTACAAATCAACTCATCGATAAGTCGACAAAGGCCCTACATTGAACTAATTAATAAAATAAACAACACAAGTTCCCACGGTTACAATCTCATAGGAATTACATTATACTCATATCACATGGATTGAGTCTGATGTGCAGGGAAACTAAGATGTTTTACTGTTTTATAAATGCACGTGTTTGGTATCACAATGTTAACCAAAAACTCTCTTTTTTTGTGTTTATATGGTTTAGTTAAATTTAAAATTCTTAAAAGTTGAAAATAAACTTACAAATTACTTGCATACATTCTTGTTTTTGAGGACCTAGTCTAAAGTTTCTGATTTTAAATACATTTTGAGAGAATATTTGAATGCCAATGTGGTGTAAACGTAAAAACAAATAATTAATGCTTAAAAAAGGTCAAATTCTCAAAAAAAAAACCACCCTATCAACTAGTTTGGCATAATCTGATAATCTTACATTAGAAGTATTTAATAATAAATAAAAGTAATGGAGCACCATGACATATTATAATTAATAGGGCTGCCAAAGTTAGCGCGATAATAAAACGTTAATTCAAATTTGTTTTAACGCCACTAATTGTTTTAACGCAACTTGTAACTTTTAGGTTGCAGCGCGCTCATTTTTAAAGCTAGAGTGAAGATACTGGCATTGTATGAAACTAGAAAAAACCCTAGGAATCCATCGGTACCAACCGTGTCATACTAGCTTGTCACGAAGGAGGTTAAATAACGCTGCAGACTTACGCTAAATTATGGCGAGGAAAAACTGTCATGGCCATTTTCAAAGGGATGCAGTACCTGTGAGGGTTTCTGGACAATATCTGTCATTGTTTTGTGTTGGTAATTGATTTCCAATAATAAATATATACATACATTTGCATAAAGCAGCAATGGTGGTGTAACCACCATTCAAGGAGCCATTTTATTAATATTGTGCAAGAAGACCATGGGACAGGAAATCACAGAGAAGGGCCCCTGATGACCGTAACTGCTGCATGCCAATGTTAGTAACGCTGTTTAACATATGAGATCATTTGACATTATTAGAGAGAGTAAGGTGTTCAGGTATGCAGGTTTGCATGTCAAATGGTATGATCCCAGGAACACATTGATCATTCATCATAATTATGAAAAAACAGTTACCTCAGGAGCATCTTGTGATCTCCCTAAAGACAGATTCACCCTGACTCCATAACCGCACCCGTTAAATAGTCTGAACTGGAACGTACCCTGACCTCATAGAGTGGAACCATGGGTGTGCCTAAATTTGCAACTCATGCGCACCACCATGCAAATGTTGGGGAATTTATAGCAGCCCTGACGGTAAGTATCTGGCCTGACTAGCAATCTGTGCCCTGCAGGTTTGGACAAAAAGAGCATACATGCTTAACCAAAGCAGCAAGAGTGCCTACTGGGAAGACTTAAGACACTGACAGTTTCCGGAGTCCCGAGGGCAGCAAATACACAGAACATACAACAGCTTATGCACATCAATGCTGCTCTTTCTGCCTCCATTTTCACAGTGGCTGTGTAAAACCCTTGGACTGGATGCATCCGAGGGTTTTTCTCATCTCCAAGCAACAGGAAAATGTTGTGCCGACGAATCAAGCATGCTTTTGTGTAAGAAATTAGAGGAGACATTTTGATTTGTCATTGTAAAAATAAAGAGTTCTGGACTTGCTAACGCTACAAATATAAGCAAATGAAACAGCAGCTTAAGGATGGAAAGAACAATTACAATACCTCCCCTCGGATACTACAAACCTCAGCTATACTATGGCTACACTCCAAATCGCATACTTTTTCTTTTTACTTTTAGTACACACTGCAGCTGCCCTTACAAAGTACATACTGTTGCATGCAGTATGCATACAATCGGTACATACTACTTCGTCATAACATTGCGCCTTGAACTTTGACCCTCTTGCTCATATATCCGCTGCTCAGAGGATTGTGGGTCAGAATAGCCAGGAGAGCATGCTGGCTTGCATACTGCAAAATGTGACCGGATGTAGCAGAACATCCTGGTATTTTTGGCACACTACATTTGACGTACTAGTTGCGTCTGAAATTCCAAACTAACATGCTGTTTAGTACGCTAAAACAGTATGTGAGATATTTTAGCACGTCCGAAACCTCAATTTGAAACCAATAGTACGTGAATTGCATACTATTTCCGGTGAAATATTACAGTATGCAAATGCTGGACACTACGGCGGCATAAATATCCCACAATGCAATGCAGTAGTGACGACGACTTTCATAACGGTAACATCAATAACGCTTCAATTTAACTGCAAGTATAAGATTCCACTTTGCTATGCGTAATATATATTTTAAATTAATTCAGACTTTGACTCTCACAAACCGTCGTTTTGGTCTCATGAGGTTGGCACAGGTTACCATGGTTACACGTCTCCAACCGGCAAGGAGGCTCTCAGGAAGTGACGACGTAAATTACTGCTCAGTGCGTCCGAAAAGATACATATTTGTATACGTATGTGTATGTAGTGCATAGTATGTGATCTTTTTCTGGCATACTAAATAGTATGGTAGTACTATACCCATATACTACGATAGTATGGGTATAGTACTGTGTACTAAGTACTATGTATAGCACTATGATAGTATGGGTAATGGAACACACAGTATGGCTTCGTCCGAAATCACATACTATTCACTACATACCCAATATGTGTACTATCGTTCAACATACTTTGTGTGTGAATAAACAGCAGTATGTATCTTTTCGGACACACTGAACTGTAATTTACGTCGTCACTTCCTGAGAGCCTCCTTGCCGGTTGGAGACGTGTAACCATGGTAACCTGCGTGCCAACATCATGTGACCAAAACGACGGTTCGTGAGAGTCAAAGTCTGAATTAATTTAAGTATATATCACGCCTATAAGTGGAATTTTATACTTACAGTTAAATTGAAGCGTTATTGGCGTTACAGAGCTGTCTGTCAACGTCCGTTATGAACGTTGTCATTACTGCCGCATTGCATTGTGGGATATTTATTGTCTTATTTATTCTCAGGCAAAAAGCTCTGGATGCTGTTGCGTTAAACAAGTGATTGAATTTCCTCTACATGATTGACTAAAGTGATGTTTTGAACTTGCAATGACACCAGTCAATACAGATGTTCTCCCCACAGAGGCAGCTATGAGCCAATGACGGGAAGAGAAAAATGCAGATATGTATATGTAGAGAAGGCTCTCTGCTCTCCCACAGTGGCTGGCTTTAAAGCGCTGTGTGTACTGCACATTGTGCATTTATTTCAATTTGATCATAATTCTGTTTTGAGAGACGGAAGCCTGCACTAAACACACATCTTTTCAGCATGACTAAGCTCTCTGAAAAAAAAGAAAGAAGCAAAAAAGTTCCATTTATTTTGCTCCAAAAATATGCCAATCAAGCAAATCGGCAGTGAAAAGATCATTATGGTGTGAGAAAAAAAGTCTTGCTGGTCTTTCTGTAACAGTTTTAGTGTATATGCATGTGTGTGTACAGTTCAAGCAGTTTTCAGACCTTTGAGAGAAGCACTCGGACAAGGCTCTTTATATCTCTGAGCTGGATGCCAGCCATTACTGGGGACGGAGAATCCACCAGCAACTGCTCTTCAGTGTGTGTGTGTGTGTGTGTGTGTGTGTGTGTGTGTGTGTGTGTGTGTGTGTGTGTGTGTGTGTTACAGACCCTAACTACTATGACTGGTAGGAATGCATTAGGTGGCATTTTAACACTGTCCCATGTATGGTCTTGTACACCAGACAGTAATTGACAGACGCAGAGAAGTCATAGCGTTATGGACAACACAGGAGCTAACAGCAGACAAACTAAAATACAGTGCATGAGGAGACAACGTGCACATTACTGACCTCACTGTTCAAACCACATCACTGGAAGGAAAGAAAGTCTCGTAGCAATATTATTTGTGACACTCGGCTTCAACTTATCTCTCTCATTATCATACCACACTAGGGTTGCACAATTTTGAGAAAACATGATGACTGATATTGCAATTGCGTTATTAGAGGGAATGATCATTTTTTACATTATTTTCATAGAAAAACATATTAAAATGATTAAGGTGTGATTGTTGCGGGGATCTGTACCAAACAAAGACTGTAGAATATGATGTGTAGGCAGGGACATCTTTGCAGCACAACAATATTTCATTTAAAATGGTATTTTGACAAATATTTCCCCTTTAACAAATATTGCACTTCCTGCGATTTCAAAATTGCAGTAGGTCATATTGTGATTTTGATAAAAATGTCCATTAATTGTGCAGCACTATACCACACTGCATGCAAAAACATATAATTTCAATATTGTGTGCATGCTTCAGCTCTAAAGCACGGTATCTATCTGAGAACAAGAACAGCTGAAATCAGACCTGATATGGTGATTTTTCATGAGAAATTTTGGACTTAGTAAAGTCTTGCACAGCTGAATGCAACCAAAGCTCATTGTTTCACCCCATAATTATCTTTTTAGGAGATATTTGAACATTTTAATGAATCACTATGACGTGGTTTGTTTCCTCCTTGAAGTCAGATGGACTGCTAAAGGATTATAGTTCATTATCATCCACTCACTATATTACATTAAAGTGGCAGTATGCAGAATATTTTTGGCATCATTGGGCAAAGATTCCACAATAACCTTTCCACCACCACCTCCTCCGAATGTGGTCAGAGCGATCGGATCTCAATGCGTCTCGAGTGCGTTCACACCTGTACTTAGAGCTGTCCACTTGTGATCTGATCACTGATCACTGTAAACCTTTTTAATGCTGCAACAAATTGGTCAAAACTTTAACAGGAATTAAATTTCCAGTCTATAATGTATGTAGTATATAAACATAGAACTGAATTTAATAGATTGGCCCCATTGTTACCGATACCCGATCCACCTATTTGAGTCAGTATCGGCCCGATATCCGATCCGGTATCGGTGCATCCCTGTTATTAAGACCATTCATTTATATTTTCATGCGTTTTTCACACAATCCATAACTGTGTTTCCCTGGTAACACCTGAGGGGTTGCTAATACCTGGAACAATCCTTATCGTCACATATGGTTCTTATGAAATGAAAACATTATTCACTACTCCAGTAAAAGTAGACAGCTCAATCTGACACGCGACTTACTAGATTTACATGCCCGACGTGGCTTTTTCCTTGCCCCGGGTAAACCTTACTGTTGAGCCCTGCAGGCCAGATGCTGTGTTGTGTTAGAGTCTGTGAACAGTGACTATGTGTTTATCTGGCTGTGTCATATGGGACAAAGTGATGGAAGATTGCTCTCTGAAACAACACACCCCTCCCTGTACAGCTTCCTTATAAACATACACCCTAGCCTGTAGCTACCATCATGTTTGCATCTTAACAACCTTCAGCTGAATATTGATCAAATATTGATCCAGACATCTATAGATACACAGCCTACAGTATGTTGACACAGTGATCTCTGTTGTGTGAGGGAAAGTTCAAGAATGACTGCAACTTTAACTTAAAAAAAAAAAGTCTCCTGCAAAGTGATGGCATATGGTGAGGAAGGAAGGAAAGAGTGAAATAGAGAGACTTGAAATGAGGAACACATTTTCAGCTGCAGTGCAGTCGGTCGAGGGTGTGGGCGTGGGGAGTGGGAGTAAAACAAACACTGTATATCTGGAGTGAGTGTGTATGGATGTGTGTAATGTGTGGCAACATGGAGCCGGACTGACAGAGCTGAGCTCAGCTCCGTCCTCTGGGAGTTTCACTCATTCTAACAGAATTACCAAATGCAGGGAGTTACCGTCCCTTAACACTCACACTCAAAGACATTTTGGCTTTGCTAATCCTCATAGAGTATGAGGGGGAAGGGACGTCTCTTAGAAAGAAGGCAGACACAGCAACAGCTTTATGTTCTCCAGTTTGGGGCGAAAAAAAACCTGTCAAAAAGGCCTTAAAAACTCGCAGGTTATTATCACCTGTCAATCCTCCTACACACTCTTAGTGCTGCAACTAACAATTATTTTCATTATTTATCAATCTGTAAATTATTTCTTCAATTACTCTATTCATGTTTAAGTCTATAAAATATCCAAAAATAGTGAAAAATGGTCGTCACAAGTTCCCAGAGCCCACGGTGACATTGTTTTGTCCGACCAACGGCCTAAAACTTGGAGGTAATCCTATTTACAATTATATAAAAAACAGAGAAAAGCGGCAAATTATCACATCTGAGAAGCATAAAGCAGCAAATATTTGGAATTTTTATCATAATATTATAATATATATAAAATATTAATATATTTAATAAAAAAGTTATGTACATATATAATCTATTTATTTATATTTTCTTTTTCTTTATTATTATACATTATTATTAATATTATACTATTTATTTAGAATATTATAATATATACAACATATTAATATACATATATTGTTTATCTATTTATATTTTATTTTTTATTATACATTATTATTATTATTATTATTATTATTATGGTAATCCTATTTACAATTATATAAAAAACAGAGAAAAGCGGCAAATTATCACATCTGAGAAGCTTGAAGCAGCAAATATTTGGTATTTTTCCTTATTGATGATACATTACTGTCAAACCATTTATCAATTAATATCATGACATAGTTTTATTGCATTTGTGTATTACCATGCAATATCATTGTATACTGTATATTTTGAGTTAGGAGTATGGTCCAAGTTTTCCCTCTGACTCTAGTTATAATTTTTGATTTCTATAATGTCTTGTTCAATAGATTTCACTTATAATTTCCCACTGGGATTAATAAGGTACTTTATTAGATGCAGTCTGGCCTCTTATACTGTGACAAGACAGGATGAGAATTGATGGGCTTACAATTACAAAAAAAATAATAATGTGCATATTTTGTATTTTTATGCAGGACATAGTGCCATCTGAACAACAGGAAACTGCTCCATCACCACCCAACTGAATAATATCCTGCTACAAAACACGCCCAGAGACAGACAGAAACACTCCAAGAGGAAACGTATCGACCCGAGCAGCTCATATTAAATAGCTACAGTAACTGTGCGCTAATGCAAAATAATGCAACTACAGGCCTGCTCGGGCTGCAGCGGGCTAACCACACACACACACACACACACACACACGCACACAGAAACACACACACAGTGGGCACACAGTGTGTGTGGCCCTGGACTGTTGTTGTTC
This sequence comes from Sebastolobus alascanus, assembly GCA_916701645.2. Lineage (NCBI taxonomy): Eukaryota > Metazoa > Chordata > Actinopteri > Perciformes > Sebastidae > Sebastolobus > Sebastolobus alascanus. Next base: position 370,761 of record CAKAOJ020000321.1, read on the forward strand.
AACACATGAAACCATCTGAGCTCAGGAGAGGTCATTTAATCGCACTAAAACGCAGAAATAGTGGTGAGAAAACCGTGCACAGCCGTGTCTCTGCAGGCTGCACCGAGACAACATATTAGCAAAACAGATAGAGAGACATAGAGAGAGAGAGAGAGAGAGAGGCGTTCTGGAACACAACGACACTGTGGAGCAAACAGATACATTGTAGCGGGGAAACAAACATTCTGGAATGTTCCCGATCTTACCCTCTCTTTGATGAAGTGATGAAGTGTATAAACAGTGGTCGGTGGAAGCAGGACGGCAGGTTCCTCTCTCTCTCTTTCTCCCCTAGCCTGGTGCTCTCAGAGAGGGTTTATCTCTGCTCGTCCCCGCGTCGCTCCGCCCAGCCGCCATCATCCCACTTGGGTGCGGCAAACTGGTTAATCCGCGGCTCGCTATTGGCCACCCTGAAACACGTGACAGCACCGGGGAGAGTGATTGGGGGACGAGCTGTTTTCCCCGCCCCGAAGCCATGACGCTCAAAGGTACATTTTACCAGATTCATATACCTGTCCTATTATAACTTTATATTAATACTATATCTTCTTCAAAAAACAAAAAGGCGACTAAAACGATGAGCTTTTTCTCCCATTTTAATGTTTTTTACTTAAGTTACTATTTTATTTACATTAACCCCTGGCATGTTTTGTGTTTTGTTATTTTATTTATTTATTTTAGTTTTATGTTTGTTTGTTTTTGTTTTTATTTATCCATTTATTTCCTCTATATGTATTGTTTATCTATGTATTGTTTGAATTGTTCTTTGTATTGTCTACAAATATAAAATAAAGACTATTAAAAAAAATATATATATATATATATATATATATATATATATATATATATATATATATATACCTGTCCTATTGTATCTTTATATTAAGACTATATCTTCGTCAAAAAACAAAAAGGCGACTAAAACGATGAGTTTGTGCTCTCATTTTAATGTTTTAACTTATGTTGCTATTTTATTTACATTAACCCCTGGAATGTTTTGTTATTTTATTTATTTATTTATTTTAGTTTTATGTTTGTTTGTTTTTGTTTTTATTTATCCATATATTTCCTCTATATGTATTGTTTATCTATGTATGGTTTGAATTGTTCTTTGTATTGTCTACAAATATAAAATAAAGACTATTAAAAAAAAAATTATATATATATATACCTGTCCTATTGGTGGCCAGTGATTTAAAGTATATTTACTCAAATACTGTATTTCCAGTGCTGTAGAAAGACAATAATCTATAATAATATTGTAGTGGAGTAGAAGTATCATTAAAGTAGTATAAAATGGATAACTTAAGTAAAGTAGTACCTCAAACTCGTACTTAAGTACAGTACTTGAGTAACTTAGGTACTTTCCACCACTGGTTATAGTTGGTGTAGAAAATAAAATAAAAGAAGTACTTCAGTACACTTTTGAGGTACTTGTAGTGTACCAGATTCATATACCTGTTCTATTATTGTTCACAGATATAAAGTAAAGTCTCATATATATATATATGTATACCTGTCCTATTGGGGCCGGTGGCAGAAAAGTACATTTACTCAAGTACTTACTTAACGTAAGTGTAATTTTGAGGTACTTGTACTTTATTTGAGTATTGCAATTTTATGCTACTTTAGGCCTATACCTCGACTCCACTACATTTCAGAGGGAAATATTTTACTTTTTATAGGAAAGTATATATATATATTGTACTATAAATGTCCTTGTAATGAAGTATTTCTACATTGTGTGTTGATACTTTTACTTAAGTAATGGATCTGAGTACTTCTTCCACCACTGTTGCTGTCAGTAATACACCAATAAGTTGAAAGTTCCCATAGAAAATGAAAGAACAAGGAGTTCACAATTCATACTATTGAAACCTACATATTTATATTCTAGCTGCTGCATATAATTTAATGTTTAACCTAAATGGTATGATACCGCGTTTGCATTTTTTTCCTCCTCCATCTGCTTGTCCCTGTGCTGCAGCATATAATAACTACACACTAAACATGTGCCACATTTGTTGACACAATATTTTCAAGCTATAGCAACTCACAATAACACTAAACTAGTAGTTTATTTATGGACCATATGGCATGGCCTTCAAAGACAAAATAAGATCAAATGAAAGTATTATTTAGATTGTTAATCGGCTTAATTACACAGATCAAAACAAGCTTTATCTGTTGCCTTGTGAAGTTTGAGTTTATAAATATCCTCTATTGATGCAGCATTTAGTAATCCTCTTTTGGTACCATTTTGAATAAATAATTTAGACCTCAGTCACCTCTACTTTCAGTTCATTTTAGCCAAATCATTTGCACAGTCAAAGAGCATTACACAATCATGTAGTCCTCTCGTCTTTGTGCAAACATGTCAGATCTTTGTTGGCCTACATCTTATAGGTAACTAAACACGGCTTCACCTTGTTCTATAACTTGCAGCCAAACTTACAGATGTGGTGCTATAGCACAGTTCTATTACAGCAGTTAGACGTCCTCATGTCGATTGTGTGGTGCAGGTCAGCTGGGCTATTTTAAAACCACCCGGATGGCACTCCAGGTCAATTACATCACTCTGATGGTGGTAGCTGTAAGTGTCCGCCAGAGGGCGCAGGCTACCTAGGCTACAGATACCTCCAAATTGTAGGCCTACCTATGTTCAGTAAATGTTCCTTAGTTACTTTCCCTCACTGGGTTTCAGTAGGCAGATAGGAAAGGAATCAATTTATATATCTGTCAATAACTTAACTTAGTAAAATAATATCAATTACTTTTTTTAAGACCAAAAGACCAAGAACAAGTACTCATATCTTTAGAGAATGTAGTGGAGTAGAAGTATCATTAGTATAAAATGGATAACTTAAGTAAAGTAGTACCTCAAACTCGTACTTAAGTACAGCACTTGAGTAACTTAGTTATTTTCCACCACTGGCTATAATTGGTGTAGAAAATAAAGTAAAAGAAGTACTTAAGTACACTTTTGAGGTACTTGTAGCTTGTAGTGTACTTGAATATCTTATAATAGAGTTTTTTCCGGATTCATATAATACCTGTCTTTATATACTGTACATACAGTGTATATATATATATATATATATATATATACCTGTCCTATTAGTGGCCAGTGGCGGAAAGTACATTTACTCAAGTACTTACTTAACGTAAGTGCAATTTTGAGGTACTTGTACTTTATTTGAGTATTGCGATTTTATGCTACTTTAGGCCTATACCTCGACTCCACTACATTTCAGAGGGAAATATTGTACTTTATATAGGAAAGTAATCCATTTATATATTTGTCAATAACTTAACTTAATAAAATAATATCAATTACTTTTTTAAAATACCTTTTTTTTTTTTTTGAAATTCCCCTTTCACTCTTGAAGAAGTACTCATATCTTTTAGTAGGTCTGTTCCCTCTGGCACAATAATCTATATAAAATATAATACCTCCATGGTGTCTGATGGAAAAAAAAATGTTCATTATAACTGAAGCAACAAATAGGGACACCTATCTGTTCACGCGCAATATACATCCACTTGCGCGCAGAGAGCAAAGGTTCATTCAATATAAGAATGGTATGTTTGATATTTGTGTATTCCTGCACTGACCATTTGCACTGTACTGATCTCTGTACATAGACTACACAGAACACATACCTTTAAATACATTTCTTTAAAAAATAAATTGCAGTGTTTACACAGTTCTCACTTAGTTAAATTTTTTAACTGCAATGTCTACATTTTTCTATTTTATCTTCACTTTATTTATCTGTATATACTGTTTACATAAGAGCAAAATTACATTTTTTCTGTTTGTATTTTTAAGTTACCCATTTTTTATTTAGATAATTTATCACAATGTTGCAATGTTACACAGCTCTGTATATACGTCTTTATTGTAGTCGATTTTTACTTATTGTATGCACATTTTTGTTTTTATTTCACAATTACTTTGGCAATGTAAACGTATGTTTTCCCATGCCAATACATTTTTGAATTTTAATTTTAATATTTGCCACTAGATGGTGCTGCTTTACCACACTGGTGTTGGCCAACCTGTAATGCTTTATAGCAGAATAATGATCTTATTTCCTAAAGTCACCCTGACCACAGTTTATATTACACATGATTGGTTTAGGGGAATGAGTGGGCTAATAATTAATCTTAAAAAATGTGTCGTTGTATTTACTCAAGTGAGAAGGCAAAAGGTACACCAAACTCCTGCCTTTTGCCACTTCTGTATGTTTGTCCCACAGCAGGAGTTATTTTTATTTAATGGGATTGAAGCAAATGTCCATCTTGTGGATTGTGTGTTACATTCCTTCAATAGTGGGAAACCAGAATATTTTATTTATATTTTTTCTTTCATTTCAATCTTTATTTTAACTCAGAAATACATATATAGATATATATATCTTTAATTTACCTCTATCTATCTATCTATCTATCTATCTATCTATCTATCTATCTATCTATCTATCTATCTATCTATATATCCATCTTGTATTAAAATTCATATAGAGGGTAATGTTCCATTTAAAACTTTACTGCATATACTTTTGATATGAGTGGACCCTGACCTCTGACTCTTGTGGTGTCGATCCTCTCCCGTATACCAGTGGACACACACATGCACCCCCCTCTTGACTGACCTCAGACCAGCTCTGGCCCTTCCAGTGTTGTGAATGATTGCGGTCTGCCTTGTAGCATGGATACACCAGCTAGAGACTCTAAATATATCCAACTGGTGTGTCTGAAGAGCTCCAGCATGAAGATCATATACTTACACTTGAAATCTACACCTCAACTCATCTATTGTGTGTGTGACTCTCTGTTCCTGTTACATTTACATTTTGGGCATTTATCTGATATTCTTATCTAGAGCCGCATTAAAATAAGCTTCGCTGTGTGTTTGTCTGTCTGTCCCTCTTTCTTTAACATCTACAACAAAATATATCTTTAAAAATGCAGATCTGTCTAAGTGGCGACAAATCATTTGAGCACCAGTATTATGTTTGGGTTTCAGCACGCATTCCTCGGTCTCCTGTTTTCTCTTAGCAGCACATGTCACAGAGTGAGTGAAGATAAACCCAGCTGCTTTACGTATTCATTTCAGGCAGCACTTACCGTCCCCTTTTAACTCCAGCCAGCCTTCAACCCTAGGCTCTCAAATCACCAGGGGCTGATATGAAAATAAACAATTTGTAGTATAGCGTATGATGCCTGGGAGTACTGGCATATTTAAGGATACGGCAAAGAAAAGGCTTATTGCAGCTCAACTGGGCAGGTAACTTTGTTATTCGGTGACGCCACAAAGCAGCCACAGAGGTGGACTGCGACGCTGTTCTATCTTCTCAAAGATGGTATTGTATTCGGCCCGCAGTGCCATGGAAAGCCCCTCTCCCTCCTCCTCCTCCTCCTCCTCCTCCTCCACCCTGCACAATGACACAAGGGTCAGCCTGTCTTTCCTCCACTGTGTTTTTGATTCACTTCTCCTCTATGAAAATGTTGTGTAACCTTTGACCTCCAACAGTGACCTTTTAGACTGACCCCACTGGCCCCACCTACAGAGTCCCCACAGCCAAGGTTTAAGGTGACTCTAGCTGGCTACCACAGAGGTCATCAAGGTCACCTCCTTGGTCATATTTCTGGAAATTTGTGGGGTTTGAATGAGTGAATTAAAATAAAAGGGATTCGTATTCTCCACCTAAATTACATGCCTGTAAAAGGAAGCAATATTTAAGACAATAAAAGTACAGAAGTTTTAAGAACAATGCAGAGTGTTATACCATTATATTTGATATTATTGGACTATTAGATGCATTTTTAGATGCTGTTTCAATGTTGTAGCTGGAGGAGGTAGATCTAATTTTATCTTGCTACTTATATTGTGTCTGGCAGTTTTATATATATGCATCATAATTAGAATTTTTATCTGTAATGTAACAATAACTATCTGCCAATAAATGTAGAAAATGCACAATATTTGCCTCTGAAATGTAGTGGAGAAGCATAAAATTTAAATACTTAAGTAGTAAATACCTCAAAATTGTACCTATGTAAAGTAATTGGGTAAATGTACTTAGTTACTTTCCTTCGCATGTTTGAGTAGGCCTATTGTCCAAATTTAATCCATTTATATATTTGTCAGTAACTTAATTTAGTAACATAACATTAATTACTTTTTTAAAAATACCTTTATATTTTTTTTTATTTTGAGAAATGTCTCATTCACTCTTGCACTCTTGAAGTACTACTCAGATCTTTTACTTAAGTAATAGTAAGGTAAGGATATATTGCTGGGTAGCTTACTCTATAATAATACATCATAATTCATTTGTTGATTGTTTTTTGTTTTAATAAGCTAAATCTGCAAAGTAACAGCTAACTGTATAGTGCAACATTTACCACTGAAATGTAATGGAGTATAAGTATCATAGGCCATAGTAGTAGTAGTAGACGTAGTATAAAATAAAAAAGTACCTCAAACTCATACTTAAGTACAGTACTTGAGTAACTTAATTACTTTCCACCTCTGGCTATAGTTGGGGGAGAAAATAAAATACAAGAAGTACTTCAGTACACTTTTGAGGTACTTTTACTGTACTTGATTATTTTAATTTTCTAAAAACAACCAATCAGAGCTGATCTGGAGTCTGCCGTCTCAGAACACTTGAATTACAATATGCTGAAGGTTATTATGGAATTTTTGCCAAATTATGCCAAAAAATTGTTGCCTACTGCCACTTTAAGTAAAATGTTGAACCTTTATGAGTGTTTTTACGTTGCTTTTTGCTTTACTTTTAGTAATGTATCTGAGTAACGTTACTTCCTCGCCCCCCGGGTCTCTCCGGGTCTCTCCCCCCCCCCCCCCCTCTCTGCTCCCTCCTCCCCTCTCTGTTGATATCTCAGCCCGGAGAGGTTTGAATCAGTCTCTGCAGCCGCCATGCTGAGCTGAGAGAGAGAGATAGAGACACGGACCAAACTTTGTCACGCTGCACCGACTCATCTCCGTACACACCGGGACAAAGAGGAGAACTTCCCCACGGTGAGTAACAACATACATTATTTACACTTCAGCGCATAGTTTAGCTGCTAGCTGCTAGTTTAGGAGCGCAACGGTTTTAAACGGCTGAGTTAGTCGTGTTCAAAGCTCAGCTGCACTTGTTGCGCTGCAGCCGAAACCCCCACTGAGACACAAAAGAAGGAAAAAAAACAGCGTTATCATAATTTCTTTTTAGTTGTTACGCGTTTTAACTGCGAATAAAACTTTAACAACACTTTCCCGAACTGTGTTAAAAAGATATAAGATGTTAGAGGACGACTTGTTGCGCCAACAGTCAAGTCGCTGTCACTGTCCTTGAAGCGCAAAAAATACCTCCTGAATATAATATCACACACACGCACGCACGCGCACACACACACACACACACACACACACACACACACACACACACACACAGACAGACAGACAGACAGACACACACACACCCACAGAGAGAGACACACACACACACACACACAAATCTTTTTAAAGATTAAACTCCCCTTGCACTTTCAAGATGCCATTCTGGCACCCAGAGGTCAGTCAGGGGTTTCTACCCTTTGGCATGCATAAATCAAGGGGTGCTCTTTCACTGCAGCAACAATAGGCTTTTTTTTATTGAGAGCGCTGAAGCACCATGTTGTTACCACAGGTTTATATGAAGACTGGCTGGAGCATGAAATGAATTAAAAACCCCTAAAGCGTGATGTGTATTTGTATTGGCATGTTGTGCCAGGACAGGAGGGCAGGCCGGTGCAGCTGGGGCTCATCAGTGGATGACCGTAAACCTTTCACCTGCACGCTTGTCTGGCTGTGTGGACCGGAGTGAGTCGTAAGGAGTTATGGAGCTGCTTTCTGTCTCTCCATTTGCCCTCTGGCCTGGCTTAACTGAAGTCCTGTGTCTGTGTGTGACTCTCCTGGCTCCGTGCAGTATAATTCAGGTCACGTTCACACCTAAAGGTCTGATTCCTGAATCAAACCAATGCGAGGATGATGCATTGTTTCAATTTTCCAACTGGTTTGGTTTGCGTTCACAAAGGTCCAGAAATTGTAAACAAAACTCACGTGGTTGAATTGTCATTTGATTGTTGGTCAGGCAGTTGGCAGGTAAAGAGACAAAATAGACAATAAACCGCTCCTAACTTTCTAGCTGGATATCGTAAATCATGGAGCATCGTCAGATTCTGTTCATGTTGGTGTTTATCTGGAGCACATATAAGCAACCGGACTAAAGAAGGCTGGTGTGAACGCGCCCTCAAACTGCACTATCATCACCTCTTGACCTTCTTCAACCCTAGAATGAAGTTCAGGCTTTTGAGAGACTGAAGGATAGACGGGTGCGTTCACGAGTCCCGGCTCTTCTGTGTATTGCTTTGGATTATCTGAAACAATTGATTAATTATTTAACAATTAATCTGAAGCAAAAAATGCCAGACGTTGTGTGATTCCAGCTTCTCAATTGTGAAGATTTGCTGCTTTTTCTTCTCTTGCATTACAGTAAACTGAATATTATGGGGTTTTTTTATGGGTCAGACAAAAAATCTATTTGAAGACGTTTTTAAATTATTTTTTACTTAAGTCTATTTGTTTTTTTAGGCCAAATAGTTCAATGATTTATCAAGAAGAAAATCTACATATTAATTGATAATGAAAGTAATCGCTTGCAGCCCTCGATCAGTGAAAAAGTCTTGTTTTGTCCACAACTCAAAAATATTCAGTTTACTGTCATAGAGGAGTAAAGAAACCAGAAAATATTCACATTTAAGAAGCTGGAATAAGAGAATTTATACTTTTTTCCTTAAAAAAATACTACTACAAAATAGTTTGCGATTAATTTAATAGTTGACAATTAATCGCTGCAGCTCTAGTCTCTACCACGTGCTCTTTAACATTTCAAATATACTCAAAGGAAATGAATGAACGCTCCTCACTTCAGAGTAAAGAAACGCCCCTCACATTATATACAGGCTTACATTGCATGAGCACTGTGTAATTTTGAAACACGCCAGCTATTTAGTTTCCCCCTTTAAATACAGCTGTTGCAGTTTCTAAATCTGTTTTCCGCTGCTTCGTTAGTGACATTAACCGCCCCTCGTCTAAAGCAGAATGCACGGGTTATGACATCCCTTCCCTCGCGGCCTCAATAAGTAATTCTTCTGCCTCATCGAGTTTGATTCCACAGGTCCTCGGCCGGGTCGCATCAGGCAAGGGGGGACGCCACCCGGATCTTGTCAATATGATGGGCTGGCTGGCGCTTCAGTGGCACCGGGGCGAGCCAGAATCATGTCAGCCAGACCCTCGGGGGGGGCCCCGGAGAACTAGCCAGAACAGGATATTGCTGTGCGATCATTCACCAGCGGCAGACAAATCATTAAACCAGTGGCTGCGTGCCGCTGAGCGGCGCAGGCATTTCTGTCTGTCACACTGACTTTCCCCTCAGGTTAGAGGTTGTGTTTGCGCTGTAAGGTTGTTATTGAGGCCTGCAGATTTTGGATTTGCCACTGGAAAGAAGGGCAAATATGGTGGATGCATTATTTTCTCTGCTATGCATAGTTTTGAAATAAACTGTAGTCGGACTTACCTGCTTTTTATGGGAGGAAATCTTTGCACACATGTTGCTTTCCCAGGACCTCCCATCTCAGGAAAGCTAGTTGGTTTATTTTTATACACGTGCGTGTCTGTGTTTGATTTGTTTAAATTCTATTAGTGAAGAAAACTGAACTATCTTTGTCTTTTTTCCCACATTCATTGGAAGCACAGGATTCACATGTGCTAAATGAAATTACACAGAACGCTCTTGCTTGTTAATGATAACCACACATAAGCACGCAAACCCGTCGTCTTTACAGTCCCTTTTTTCTGTCAATAATCGATTTAAAATGGGTGGGAAATGGGAACTGAAAGAGAGCTTTGTTTTAAACTTGAACTTTGTGCAGAAATGGCACTTGTTTTGGATGCCAGGGGTTATTTACTTGGATGCCTTGTTTGGTTTTCAGAGCAAGTCTTGGCTGTTTGTCAGATTTCTCTCTTGTTAAAAGGTGGGAGGAATCGGTTCTTACTGGGGAGCATCCAGTTTGCATATAGGAGCTCACATTGAGCACACATTATGTGTCCAAATGCAATTATTCGACCACCTCAAAGGAGACTTTTAAGAGACGTCACGTTTCTTCACATTCCTACAGTGACTGACTGGTAATTGAATAATCTCTTCATGGATTTGAGGGTGACCATTCATGAGGCTTTCTTCTCATCGTCCCCTCTGCTGGTTTGGTCGTCAGCCAGTCTCCTCTTGTAGAAAAGGCTGAAATACCTGCAAACGATCTGGGCAGTAACACTTCACCTCCTGCTGTGGAGGTCACTGTAGAAGGTGACAAACACACACGACCCCCTTATTGTTCCCTCCTGCTCATTAGCAATCGAATTATCTTCTAGGAACCCGCTGGCAGTGGAGTCAGCAAACAAGACTTTTAAGGCCCTAGTTCTCTGATGTCGAGTTTGTGTGTCCCCAAATCAAAATCATACGCGCTGCATGCTGAAAGATGCACATGACAGCAGTTTCATAAGAGCCTTTTACAAAACGAGGTGGGCAATTTAGATGTATGAATTGCAGCAACCTCATTGTTTTGGTCCTGCAGGAGTTAAAGGGCAGAGGTCAGGGGCCAGTCTGAGATGTTGAGGTGTGCTGTGCTGGCTCTAGGAAGCAGACATCTGGGGCAACCCCCCACCTCCTTTTTGAAATGCACACAAACCTCCGCTGCCACACCCTAGTACCTCCTAACACCCCTCAGGCTGGAATAATTTCCTACTGGCGCAGCATCTGGCTCCATATCAGCGGCAGACAGTGGCATGTGTAGACGCTTTGTGTGTGCGCCCGTGTGTTACTGGCCATGCATAATGCGTTGCTGCATTCCAGAGATGTCTCAGCAAAATTGTCTCATGATTTGCTTCAAATCAGCTGATACAAAGACAAACACTGGACGTTAACCTCAGTTTCCTGCTTTCTTTGTGTCGTGCGTTAGATAACAATACAGGTGAGGAACGGTCCACACCCTTTAAATCTTTTCAGTGATCAAAAGTAGTTCTATTATAAGCATCCATAGCACAGCAGTCGTGTATTCTAATGAAGATTCCCAAGATGCTGCACCCCAAAGCTATGACTAAGCTTTTGTTGAGAGTGCAGGAAGCTTACTGATGCGTTGCTGCAGTGCTACTGACAGCTTTACTTGATGTTTTGAAAAGGTTCCCGGCGTTGTGTTGCTGCTGAGAGCAGGGAGCTGGAAGGGAATGGAGAGGGGAGCTGGACATACAGTACATTCTGTTGCTGTGGAGGAGGATATCACTGTGTGTGTGACACAGCCAAGTGGAGAAGGTGCTCCCTGTCTTTGTGAAACTCTCAGCAGCATTTGTTAAATGGTGGTAGTTTTGCATAGAGACGATGTCGCATGACAGACCGTTAATGTGTAGTCAGCAGATTTTAATCAGTTTTCTGTTTATCTATTGTTTGATTTGTTTAGTGTTTTTGCATGAGAAATAAGTCCTACCATCAACAATCCATTGCCTGAGGGTGCAAACTGTCTTTACAATTTAACTGTGTGTGTTGCCAGTTTATTAGGTACAGCTAGGTAGTACCAATGCAACAGCCATGAAATAAATCACACCTTCCAGGGTTCTAATGTTAAGTTTGTGTTGGAACTACGGCTGCAACTAACGGTTATTTTCGATCATATATCAATCATAAAGTGGGCATGTCTGTAAAGGGGAAACTCATGGGTACCCATAGAACCCATTTTCATTCGTAAATTTGACATGGTTGGTAACTATGGATACCTTAGGTTTTCTAGTTTAATATGTTGCCAGTATCTTCACTCTATCTTTAAAACTGAGCCCGCGCCAACCTCCGAAGGATCGAATCCTGCTGTCGGATTTTTAAGAGGGTAATTAAAAATTAATGAATCTGATTTATCAATTATCAAAATAATTGGCGCTTAATTTAATAGTTGAAAATGAATCGATTAGTCAATGCAGCTCTAGATGAAACTATTAGACTGCATTGTTAGGTGTACCTAATAAACTGGCAGTGAAGTGTATATCACCCAGAGCTAAATACAGTGCTGAGAGAGCGCAGCAGCTGGACCTGTAGTCCCCATTCACAAAAAAAAGTCCCCACAACAATAGACGCAGATACACACTACCCTAACCTCAGCCCCCTCCCCCCCTCCCTGTCTTCCCTCCCCTCACCCGCCACCCCAAAATCCCCCTCCCCCTCCTCAGCAATTGTGTGCATTGACGCTTTCCAGAGGCGCGATCTCTGCGCCGTCGCTCTCCACTGGCGAGCAACGTTTGACTGCTGTGACAGGGGAAAGGCGAACCGGGGCGTTTTTGTTACACACTCAGACGGAGACAGTCTGCCACTGACATGCGTTAAAGTGAAACAGCCCTTTATTGCGAGCACTATCTCTCCACCCGTTGCAGTGTTTATCGTGCAAGATAGAGAGAGAGAGAGACAGGGGGAGACCGGAGGAGGGTAAGAGAGAAGGAGCATGACCGGGGAGCAGAGAGGGAGGAGGTGACAGACTCGTGCTGGATGACCAAATTCTATTTTTCATCTGTCATGCAAACCATCGCTGACTTTCCCAGTAATAACAGTGTGACTGCAGAGCCTCTCTTTCAGCGTTCTTCTGCTCTCTCAACCTGCAGGATCTTCCCTCTCAGATTATGGTAAGATTCAAATCAATGTGGACGCCACTGCGAGTGTGTTGATTGCTGGCATCCCACGATGTCAACACCTTGTTCCTCTACCATAGCAACCAGATATGTTTTTATGCTCACTATGTGCAGCTGAGAGAGTCTCCAGTACAGCAGCGCTTCTATTTTTACCCAAATCGCAATTGGGAGGTAAATAATTCAGTGTTGGTGTTGGTGGATGGCATGTTTTCATGATGCAGTGAGTGGGACTGTGCTTGAGGAAATACCCACGCATTTCACTTAGATTAGCCGCTTTTTGCTTCACTTTTATGAGCTAAGATTTGAAATGTTTAAAGAAGAGAAAAGGGTAGTATTGTCATGGTTGTGTACTGTTTTGTTTCCAGTAAAGGCGGGTAGACACTGTATGGATTCGGCCTGAATTGGTCGCCCCTGACTAATTTTAAAAAAAGGTCTGAATTTCTTCCAGATTGATTGTCATTTGGCATAAAGTTAGAGGAACACAACGCCTGATTAATGATCAGATGGATTTCTGGCATGAACGAAATTCTGGTCTTTTGATTTGAGCAGTTCCTCGGTCCGATTTCCCTCATGGCTGCTGTCAAATAATCTGCTCCAAACTGCAGTGAGCTTGTTTTAATATTACTGGAGTAGCATTTTACATATTGTGGTCGAGACTTCTGCGATATCAAACTGAATTTAGACCATATTGTCTGCATCTTCCAGACATCTGCGGTTCCACATTTGTCCTTTTTTTGAATAGAATTGCACAAAGTATCACTGCCTTTTCTCTCTTTTTGTCAACATTGAGGATGCAGCCATCTTCTTTTAAGAAACTTTATTGCAATTGTCAGTAAACATAACCAACCAGGGATTCTGTGCTTACGTTCAGCGTGATCAGCCAAGTCGTGGCAGGTTTTTGAGCATAAAAGTCGCAGGTTCTGGCTGTGCAGAAAGGCTGATTGAAATGAACAAAATCGCCCAGTCTGCCCAGCTTCAGATGTGGAAAACAGTTTGTGTTCCCCTGGCTGGCTGCTGTCAGGAGTTCATAAATCTCCCTCAGGAGGGGAAGGACTGGCATTGCTCTCACAGCTTGGACATTTCAGATTTTCCTATACCATGCCACAAGTTGTTCTCTTTAACTGGGCATTGAAACATTTGGAAAAAGAGGCTTGATTTAATTGTTTGTGAGTGTTGGGCTCAGGTAGATCAAAGCTAGCTGAGGTGGCTTCTGATTACATCTCTATCTCAGCCCTGCACTGGTGGAAACCCTCTATTCGTTGTCATTCACGTGACCTTATTTTAAACCACCAGCTGCAGATTTCTTGACTGTTCTTTATTGTTCTCCGCATCCAGTATTGTGTTGAACGCCAGCATCCAGGCCACTGTATCATTGTTTGCGTGAGAAGGCGGTAGTTTAATTTTGGGCTCTGGGTAAGGAACTCCTGGCTTTTGCAGGAAAACACCACATACATCATCACAACAGCATGCATGGGCGAGCATGAGACATTCTTTCATCCGAAACTCTCATACCTTGGTTGAGTGCCACATTGTGCAAAAGCATGGACTTTTGCATATTTCAACAATTCAGTAGCGTAAGGATATTTAAGAAACTTATTGTGCTTCTTGAGAGAAATGCTGTGACATTTAATTCTGGTGGAGCCTCTTTTTTAACTCAACAAAGAATAATAGAATAAGACAAAATTTGGCACCTGCAATGTCACCCCAGTTCAATCACATTTCTCCAAAGGTTACTGCGATGTTGGAGTAGGGGTGGGCAATATATCGAATATACTCGATGTATTGCAGCTTGTTCTGTGTGGGATGTAGTAAATGACTATATCGCCAACATGGAGTACAAATATTAATTGACCTCATTTTTTTTTAAGCTGCCAGTATGAGACTCACAGGTCAGAGGTCAAGGGACCCCTTTGAAAATGGTCATGCCAGTTTTTTCCTCGCCAAAATGTAGCGCAAGTTTGGAGCGTTATTTAACCTCCTTTGCAACAAGCTAGTTTGGCTTAGCAAGTTGCGTTAATGCATGAAAGAAATTAGTGGCGTTAAAAATTAGTCAGACTTAATAAGAATACATTTCCAAAGACCAATCTGACTTCCATATGACAGTACACCACTTCAGAGTGTTCAGACTCACGCTGGTATGTTCGTACGCATCAAAGGGTTAAATAAAACCGAAAAAATGATAATATCGAGATACATTTTGTATATCGTGATACAGCCTAAAAATATTGAGATATTATTTATAAGCCATATCGCCCAGCCCTATGTTGGAGTCTTTCCTCTTATAAAAATATTTCCCATAAACACAGTGGCTGAGAGACCAGAGGAAATGGAACTTAATTGATTACCGGAGATTACTTGGGCGTATACAGCTAATGCCCGTTTCTGCACTGAAGACAGACACATGGACAAAAGTTCAATGAGCTGGCATTAGACAGGAAAAAAGAGAGACAGACTTGACAGGTAAGTAGGAAAGAGAGAGGTCTTGCAGACACAATGTGCAGAGGTCAGGGATGTGGAAGCAGGGAAAAGGAAAGCAGGGAAAAGGAGGCACGTCTGGAGCCGAGATCCACACACAGACAGGCTGCCGCTGGCTGGCTCTGAGGCTGATGGCTGTCTGTCTAGGTTTGAGGCTGATAGGATTGGGTGAGGTTTACCCTCAACTCTTCTGTCTCCCTGCAGTTGTAGCTGACAGTGATAAAAACCATTAAGTCCTCTTTGGTTAATCAGTGTTGGATTATTAACCAAAATCATATTCCTGCGGTAAAACATGATTTAAAAGCTTTCCTTTTCAGCATCGAGTCTATTATTGACTGTGAATTGGTATCTCTAACCTTTATCTGCTTATGAAACGTAAATCCCACTCTGGCAGGTCACAATCTGTGTTATGCCAGCATAACCGGATCTAATCTATGAATCTAATGTGCTGCTATCGTAATCTTTTAAAGGCAGATAAGCTGAAGAGCTAATGCCAGGTTTTGGAGCTTGCGGGTCACAGGATGTGCCTCGTCTCATCGCCTTATTAAAATTTCAAAATGCTGGCAGTGAACAGCTGCTGATTTATGTGCATTCCCAAATATGCATCATTAGCAGAGGTGTGGTAATAGATTTCTTCTTAAATTATGGCATTTGTTACACCCTCTTGATCATGAGTATAATCCTTTTATTAGTGATGATTTATGGATTATGCAGGCTTTGATGCAAAAGCTCCAAAACTGTCAGCATTGCTCCTCAATGCATTCTTCATCAGTGATCGGATTCATACTGTCTGGAGGATTTCTGGGTGCACTCTATTTATGCTAGCTAGCTGGCTGGTCTGCTGCCTTGGTAACCATGGTAACAGTATCCCCCAGAAAGTTGAAGAGACCGGGCCTTGCTAGGCTAATTGTGAGCAAGTGAAGCGTGTCTGCAAAGTTAGCTGTAGTCCCAGCCTGGACGGTGGCCGTTCCTGTTCAGGGGGTTTCTTTTTTTTTCTTTCTGACATACCTGCAGTAGCCATAACAGTAGAAGTGATTTGATTGGTTTATAAAGTATTTGTTTCTCATCAGAGAGAACTTGAATCATCTAGCTACTTGACCTACATACATATGGAACAAAATAATGTACATAATTCATGATAAAAATACTTAAAATTGCCACTTTTACTAATAAGGGGCATATAGAGTGCTTTAGTTGGATGCCTTAAATAAGGTCTGTGGTTTACAGGCTTAAGAGTTTTTAACGTTTTGTGGTATTATATCAGATACATCAATTAATATCCCACTTGTGAATCTCTATTTTTTGACATTACATAGACAAAACAAGAAAATGAAAATCTCTGCATGCTCCATTTCCATGTGTTATTGATATTATCTTGTCTATCTACTGTAGAGCTACAACGATTAATTGATCAGTTGTCAACTATTAAATTAATCGCCAACTATTTTGATAATCGATTAATCAGTTTCAGTCATTTTTTTAATTATAGTCAAAATTTTCCGATTCCAGCTTCTTAAATGTGAATTTTTTCTGGTTTCTTTACTCCTCTATGACAGTAAACTGAATATCTTTTAGTTGTGGACAAAACAAGACATTTGAGGACGTCATCTTGGGCTTTGGGAAACACTGATTGACATTTTTCATCAATCGATTAATCGAGAAAATAATCGACAGATTGTTTGACAATGAAAATAACGTTTAGTTGCAGGCTTAATTGCCTGATCCTGCTTCTCCGATGAGGGGATTTTATGTTTTTTCTTTGTCATTTTAGACTGTTGGTTGAATAAAACAAGCTGTTTGAATACATCGCCTTTAGTTGTGACAGGCATTTTTCTCTATTTTCTGACATTTTATAGACAAAACAATTAATTGATAATGAAAATAGTTTGTTAGTTGCATTGCTTTATGTTGTGCAACCATAAAGTTAAAGTCATTTTCCATGAGTTATTGATATTATCTTGTGGACCTACTGAAGGTGTTAATGAATGATTTACTCTTGTATTGCTTTCCCCCTCTCTTATTCTTGCATTTTTATTTTTTAACACTTGTCAGCATTTTGTATTTACTTATTTACACAGTAGTTATATATTGTATGCGGTTTGATGCACATATTTTTACATATTTCTTATATTTTTATTATTTATTTATATTTCTCTACATATATTGTTATATATTGTAGCATTATGTACATAATTTACATGTTACCTACTCCTTTATTTCTATTTTTCTTATATTTCTTTATGCTTTCATGTAAGAGCAACTGTAACGTCCCAATTTCCCCCTGGGATCAATAAGTATTTCTGATTCAGATTCTGATTCTCTCTTGTAGACTGGTCTTGTGACATTTGCCCTGGGCCTCTCCCTCCTCAACCATTTCCAACCGTGTGAAGAGAAGTGAAAAGGAGTTTTAATGAATCAGTATTCGCTAGCCGACGCCATGACCGACAAGTAAGTGGTTTATCTTTTTTAAAAAGTGTTGTTTGTGTTGTATTTGGGTGAAGAAAGATCCCACTGTACTCTCTCTCTGTGTCCCTTTGTGTGGTGTGAAGTAAGAAGATGATGTTGTCTCTTGTGATTACACTCCACTCGCTCTGCAGAAAGGTTGTCTCCTGGAAGTGTTTTTGTGTGTTTTCAGTGCAGCCGTGGAGGAGAATCGGGGGTTCTGCTAGCACAGAGAGAAGTGTGTTGTGTTGGGGGGTTGTGGTTGGTATAAAGACAGTCTGTTTCGCCCCTGAAGACGTATGACATTTGCATCAGGGCTGATTTGCATTCTCGTTCACTGTGCTGGTATGTTGCTGCTGCTGCTGCTGCTGCTGTTAGCTGCTCTTTATTTCCCTGACAAAACACAGTCATTTAAAGGGTTTTGAGCATTTGCAGTTCTACCTCTCCTCCATCTTTTTTTTTTTTTGTGGTTCCTTCTTCTCCCCCTTTTTTCATTTCGGACTCCCTATCTCTTTTTGTCTCTTTTGTCAACTTTGCCTTTTGTCTCTCTGTCCCATGTTTGTTGGATTCGATCTACATAGAGGACGGAGAATTTGGGTGCAGTAAGCAAAATAATCTGCTGTCAGCGTTCATAATAAGCGGAATAAGTGGTGCAGACCAGTCAGCTGAAAGGGATAGGCGCAAAGGCCAAACAAGGCCGGGCCTATTATGTGCTTGAGTTACAGAAAATGAAAGGGCAGTTAAAAAAGAAAAAGTTTGGCCGGCAACGAAACAGAAGAAACAGGTTGTTTTCAGAATACTTTGATGAATTGTGGAGATAATGTATGCTTGTGTGCCGGACTCAGTGAAGAGGAAGAGGAGGTTTTTGTTCACGTAGTGTTGTTAGATGAAATGACGATGTAAATCGCTGTTTGTATGCACTTAGTTAACCTCTAGCACTTCTTACTAATGCACCTGTTTACCCTTTAAGAGAGAAAGAAGGGGGGGGGGGGGGGGGGGGGTGAGTGACTCAGTCTTTCTATGAAACAGGCCTCAGGTTAGCTCCCTAACACCAGCACAATATAATGCCAGGATCAAATATTGTGAATCTTAGTTGGTTAGCAGAGCCGGATGATGCTATATTTGCCCCGAGGGGAACTTCTCTTGCAAATTAGAAGGTTGTACCACTTCAGCTGTTCCTTTAAGGATGCATTGCAGAGCCAGACTTGGATGTTTTTTAAGTGTTTTGGATGCAACATAAAAGGCAAACGAGGAATAAGAAGCTTTATTTTGAAAAAAAAGATGCAGCAGTATTTTTTTAATGAGGCTCTGTTGGACCAAAGTGAAGCAAAGTGAAGGTTGGGAGTTTCTAAGTAAGTGATGATGTTGTTGACAAGCTGTCCCGCTGGATGAAAGGTATCCCAGCAACCAGAAAGGGGGATTGGGGGTGGTAGTTTATTGTGCGCTAGATGCTAGTCCATGTTGTAGGATGATTGTTCATCGGGGGGAGAATGATAAATGTTGCACCAAAAGGAAGTGAGGGGAAAAGTTGGAGGACGTGCCCCCCGACGGCGACGGCGAACAAAGCCTCCCTCAACATGGGACTACTTAAGATTCATACAAAGGCAGAAGAAGACGGCTACTTATTTTCTCTCTAACACACACACACACACACACACACACTCCCTTTTTTTCTCCAGCTCACTCATGAGCAAACATTTACACATAGCGGGATATCAGTGGACATTCCTGCAGATATGTGCATTCCAGTTGGTATTCCCAGATACACGCTAGCTTGCAGACACATCTCGAACAAGTGGAATACTTGGCATTCCCAATATTCTGACATTTTCCCCCAAAGTGCAATTGGACCCTGAAGTGCACAGCCTTCACAAATTGTTTTGCGTCTGTGTTTTCCATGCAGGTGTTGCTTTTGATCAACGTATCCTCATACAACGGTTCGTATGATATCCTGCGAAAAGTTATTCCTAATTTTTCGTGCGTTTTCCTACGAATGTCCAGCAACACGTGTCATTTTCTGCTCGTTACATGCATACAGTCTTTTCAAAATAAACTTCCGTCTTCACAGGGAACAACTTCGTTAGGTTTAGGCAAAAAAAACTACTTACCTGCGTCGCTCATATGTGTGAAAGAGAAGGCACGCAATGTTTCTGTACGTTATTCTTTATGATAATTAGAGTGTCAACGTTATTAAGCTTCTAAGCTTCAAACTATTTGGTACAGCGGTAAACAAGAGAGACGAATAAAAAGTGGCGACTCATCTTTTTCTACCTTTGAAGCGGTCATAAAGTCCAGATGTGTCCATTCCTCGATTATTTATATTCCTTTTGTCCGTAAGGGTTCACCAATCATAAGAATCAAAACGTTTTTTCATTAAATCAATCCAAATTGTGAATATTATCATGTAAATTCCACAACAAAATAAAGGTGTCCCCACCTTTCTCCGTTCAGTTTTCACCCCTTGTCCTTTTCGGTAGGCCGGCTCGTCTCTGACGGGCAGCTGGGTTTTAACATGATAAAGAGAGGTGTTGTGCTGGTATGCCGGTTCCGTAAAACGAGCGTTTTTAACGGTCTCGGAGCTAGATCAAGTGAATGATTCATAATTGATATGTTATTCAATAGCCTAATTTTTAAACCAGTAATATTTATACTGGTTTAAATAATCAATTTGGTAGTATTTCCCATCTTTGCTGAGCATGAGTTTTGTGCGAAAGGAATTAAAGGCCTGTCCCATATAGACGCCTGTCCCAAATATACCCCGGTTGAGTTCAGTGATTGAAGCAAATAAAAGCCCGGGCCGTTAGTTGCAGTTTTACGGTAGGAAAACATCGTGGTTTGGGTTAAAATAACTCCGGAAGTGGCGTAACTGATGTACGGAAGTTGCGTGACAAATAAATCAACGTTGACCTCTGGTTTCACATGTAGTACGAACACCTGTCTCCTGGGTGAAAGTCCGATGTTTTGACCAACCCATCCATCCCGACCTTCCTACTCAGCGTTTGTCGCTCTTTATACTTCCTGGTTCGCGATTACGTGGATTACATACAAACTGACTTTGTGGGATATATATACGAATTACAGTACATTACTTTTTGTAAGTATAGCTGCAAACGGTGTATGAGGACAGACTGATTCAGGAGCTGATTTTCCAGCTGCAAATGTGCCCCTGCATCCTCAAAAAAATGAACATGTTTCAATTTGCAGGACTTTAAGTTCGGCCTCCTATTGTACCAGGATGCTCTGGGATGAGGAAAGTTTCTAAAGCCAGATTTGCTCCGTAGCGCTTGTAGACAGGGATTTTTTCTGTTGAAATTCAAGCCCTTCGTTAATCCTCTTCAACACACTGCTGTGTGTGTGTGTGTGCTTGTGTGCGAAAGTACAGAGTCCATGCACCCTCCATCCAGGATTTGAATGAACTGGAATTTCACTGTTTTTTTGCTTCTTTCAAAGTGATTTGCACCAGGGTTCCCTGTATTGCATCATGCATGAAAGTAGGACAGAAAGATAATGTCCCAAATGCACTGAGAGAATGTCGTCATGTGAAAATATGTCACTAGACAAATAAAAAAACATGTTATTTAGTCTAAAACACATTTCTACATGTAAGCTTTGGATTGTAGCTCCAACTGGGTGCCTCCGTTCTTTGGGGAAAAACACAAAAACAGAAGCAAAATGGAAAATATGTTGTTCTTCAAGCCCTCCAACCATACTCATGTTTCTTTATGCAACGGTTCCATTCTGTTTTTTCCATAAGGGGAATCCTCCTCCTACTCATTTCTCCTCGTTCTTCTCTTTGTCCTCTCTTTTCAACCACTGTATGAATTTGCACGCTTGAATATCCTCTCTCATGGCAAACTCTCTCTTCCTCTGTCCCTCTCATTTTCCTTCCCTCCCCCACCTGTGGTGGTGCATGCTGACAGTCCTGTCAGAGACTTGGGATGTTTATAGATGGACAGTAAGGCTGGCTGCACAGATGAGAGAGTGTGTGTGTTTGTGGTGGGGGGGCTTTTACTGGAGATGAGAGGCCTTTTCCCAGTCTACTGTATCGGTTTGCTTTGTGTATCAGTTAATGCCCCACACACGTGTGTGTATCCATGTCAGTCTCAGGGGGGCAAGGATCCAAAACCACCATCTGAAGCTGGTTAAGAGCTTTCTAACTGTCACTCACACAAAGCTGCAACATGTGTTCTAGTTAGAAACCTGCTAAACTCCACAGTTTGGTCAGAAGTTGCACCCTTGAGAGTAGAGATGTCACAGTGAGGAAATATTCCCACAAGTTAATAAACTTGTGACAACACCGGTGTTACTGATTACACCGGACATTTTACAAGAAAAGATGACGCTCAATGTAGACGAATCTGGCGACCGTTTAGTGCGTTCCGCGATCTAGCAGCGCCACGCAGGTCGTAGTGACTTTGTGTCTGCTAACCGTGTTAACTGGTGACTTTCAGCCGAAAGTGTCTGTGGTTGCTCGAAGAAACTTACATAAATGGTCTGCGTTTATAATAAACTCAGATGAGTATGGATTAAAGCAAAATTGAAGGCTTTTACGAGGACACCTACATGTTCTGTTTGTTTTTTCAACAGTTCTGCTTGTTCAGTTTTTGTGATGCTGAGCGATTAATGATGTTTACTTTGTGGTCATTATTGTCCTAGTTAGAGCAACTAACGTTATATTTCACAATAACGCCACAGTGAGTTGATTGAGTTGATTTATTAACCTTAGCTAGACTAGCTAAGCAGTGTTAACTTAGTTGACGTTACTTGTTTCACCATGTTAGGCGGCTGAGAACTGCTCAGGATCTTCCCGGAACTCCTCGACATCGTTGTCAAAAGTAACGTTATATAGAAAGTAAAGATATCAGTAGAAAACTCTACACTTCTTAGGACAGCTTGCATTGAAACGTGTGCGTATTGTAGATGCCACCGCAGTAATGGTGACTTGTCTACTTCCGGTGTTCCCCCGGATTCGTCTGCTTACTTTGACTCTATACACTTTCACTTTCAGTTTGTAGCGTCCGTCGTCCAACAATTTATTGATAATACGCCTGTAATTTGCGAAAATTAACTAAATGGGTTTTATTCCTATAAAAAAAAGCAAAACGATGGTGGGGGCGGTGGGCAAGTAATGTAATCCAGTTAGAGAGTAAGAGCAATGGAGTTGTGCTGTCAGACGAGAGCTCGAGCTGGGACCTTTTTATTAGCTCGGGGGTAAAATCAGGTGTCACAGTGGCGTGAGCTCAATAGCCCGTCCTGTCAGTATGTTTACCATAGGCTGCGTCTCTGAAGTAGGCCTATTAATAAATTTGTTCTGGTTTGAAGAGTTTTCAAAAGGCCAGCTTGGCCCGGTCCTCATTCAAGTCCACTCATCAATTAAAAAAAACCCAGACCCATGACATCTCCACTTCCTCTCTGTGCCCTCTCCAGACCAATGTGTCACCAAGGGCGTGGTTTGGGGGGGGGCACGGCTGGGCTCGACACCCACTCAGGACGGCCCGAATTGAGACATGTGAAGGCGTGGTGTCACTGGTGTCACTGGTGTCACTGGTGTCACTGGGATTCGTGGGTGCATAGTAAAAAGTCTGTATCAGCTGTCACTGGGTTTTGTGGGAGCCGAGGGAAGCCCAGTCAAAGTGCTTCCTAAGGATGTCGAGGGGGATGAGCCCTTTGGCCTACGGCTCATCAATCTCACGCAACTGTCATCTTCTCCCAACGGTCCATTGATGCTGTCAGAGGACGGCTGCGTCGTGTGTTTGTGCTTGCTTGCATACATGTTTTCTTTCCTTTGTGTGTGTTGTTGAGTGAGGAAGTGATGGGAGAATGGGATAGTCTGGAGGAAGATGGAAAAACGGGGTTTATACATTGTGCATATTGAAGGACTGCGCCGTCTTAAAGTGGCTATACACTGAAATTATCAAGCGTAGCTCTTGACCTTGATCTAGAGGAATAACCAACCATCCTCTCTGTGGTGTTGGGAAACTGATAGTAACCATGAAACTGATCTGAAGTAATTTGCGATTACTTACGGTCAGCTAAAATCAATATTTCATGACAGAAATGCATTAAGGACTCTTAATATGGATAAATATTCTCCACCGCAACCAACTCATTACAGGATACTGTGGTCACAGTTTATTAGACGTTATAGTCGTGTCTAAAGATGATCAGATGCTTGTAGTCTGGTGTGTATCATCTCTGCTTAGCATAATCTGATTATTCTTTTATACAGTAGAGCATTCATGGTGGGGGGGGCTGTATTACAGTAGCTTACCCCACCATGCAAATGCTAATGAATCTGGATATTTGGGTTGATTTGGGTGACCTGAATTCAGTTGTCTGGAAGATTTGTCTCCCTGTTTTGGGACAGTTACTATTGTGACAGCTTTAGTCTGTTATTTGGGGTTATTTTTTACTGACTTTTTATTTATTTAAAGATAAATTAAAGTTTTTTTTTTAGGATGTAGAGATTGATTACTTGTTGAAGTACCAGTAGAAAGTCCTATAAACTGTAGTCACTCAAACACACTTGGATTGCAGTGGACTGTGGGAATAAAGCTTGTGTACTTGTGCAGGGAGAATGTATTCAGCCTTGTTGTAAAGGTTTTCACTTTGCTCAGGGAAGCAGTCTAAGGGAACAGACTTGTGAATGGAGGTCCAACCATCTGTCACAATGGCAATAAGAAGATTTCTACTTTCCCTCCCTTTGACTTATGAAAAAATGCACTGAAAAGAAAAGCTAAAGAATTTTCCAGCTGACTGTTCTGTTGCTGCTGAGGCAGATTATTCCCTAAAGTCTTTGTTCTCGTCGTGATTCATTAGTGATGCACAATTACAGCGCTGACGCAGTACAAAATGTTAAATGCCCCGAAAACCTATTTTCTCAATCAGCTTCTTTTTGTGAGCGATGTGGTTGAAGTTAAAACCGTTTTGGTTTGTGGTAATCGAGCCACACTGACGCAGTCCTGATGAAGCGGATTAGCTGAGTTTGAGTGTTAAGCTCTTAATCGATAATACCTAAGGATGTTTTTATCCATGCTAGTCGTGAGGCTCTAATGGTGGCAATATCAGGCAGTCAGACAGTTGGATGTGGTGACCCCTGACATTTCATCTAGCGCAGCCAACAGATTAAAATTTTCACTTATCCAGTGAAATATCTCAACATCTACTATGTGGATGGGCACAACATGTGGTACAGACACTCACGGTTCTCAGACAATAAATCTGAATGACTCTCGTGATCCCCCGACTTTCCCTCTAGCGCCACCGTGAGGTTAACCTTTGTGGTTTGGGTAGAAATGTCTTGACGGCTAATTGGTCTCAAATGTGAGGATGAGTTGAGTTCAGGACTGTTGTTCTGACCGTTTGTACACAAAACGATTATTTGATTAATTGAAAAAATAATCTGTAGATTATTCGATTATGAAAACAATTGCTGAATAAACAACAGGAAAATATGAAATACTCTCCTGCGAATGTTGTATGTCTAGGGCTTTTATTGTGAAAGGTAAGAACGGAAGGAGTGGATCTGGTCTGCGTTGCCTTTGTCAAGGTTGAAAGGAGTAAAAGCCTGCCGTCCTGATTCGGCCTACAGGAGCCTCCATGTTGTTTATTCATAAATATAGGCGCAACTCAACCGGGTCTGCACAACGTGATTGGTTGATGCCTTTTATTCGCAGTGTGAAAGCTCAGAAAATCTACCAAATCACATCGCTTTTTTGCTGCGTAATATTCGCCTACTGTGTGAAAGTACTCATGATAAAAAGTTAGACTATACTGTATATTGATGTGAGAATTAATTACACAATAAAAACACCCCCGGTGCGTAAAGGCTTTTTTGATGTAGACCTCAGAGAAATACTTTTGTAAGGGAGTTTTAAGGTAGAGTGTTCTTAATGAACCAGTGGTTTGCGAAAGTATTAGAACAATTAAAACTCACTTGATGAAAGTGGAAAACAATGTATAAAAGTTGAACTTTATTTTAGCCAATGTACAATACAACATTCTTCTGTATTCCCCTATCAAACTGATAATCGTATGAATTGTGCAACCTGTTCTCCGAGTAAAAGTTGCACATATTTAAGGCTTGGCCTTAGCTGACCTCTCATGGGATTAACCCACATAGAGCAGATTCAAGGGGGTGCTTTCACTGTATTTACATCTGGTTGATCCACGGACATGGCTGCCCACAGCCTTAAAACTTGTACGTACAAACTCAGACAGACTGGAAAAGCAGCGAACAGTCAGTCCTCTGTAGTGGAAGAGGAAATGAATATAGCAGCCACAGGCCTCAAGTTCCTCTGATGGTATTAGCACAAGATAATGTTTATCATTTGGCTGCTCACCATTCATGTGTCCTTGGTTATAAAAAGTTAGCACAGTGTCCTGACAGACATCATATGATATCACCGGCTTAGTGGTCGGTGGATATTTAAGTCACTATATAATTGTTTTGTCCTTCCCAGAATGAGCTGCCTCACTTGTGTGTATGTGTGTGTGTTGGATGGACAAATGGGTGATATGCCTATATGTTTTATTGTGCAACACGTGTTTTCATTGCTTCATCATTATATCTGTCTAACCATGGTCTAGACAACTAACCACACAAACTGCTTCCTCTCTCTCTACATTACTGTCTTGTCTGATGTTTCTGTCTTCTCCCCCCCTCCCTAGCTTGAGGATTTTATAATTCTCTCAAGAGGAAGAGCGTCGCATCTTGTAAGGAGCCACAGGTCAGAAACTCTACTCCTCTCCCTCCCTCCCTCCCTCCCCCCCGGCACTGAGCTGCTCTCGGGCCAGCATGCTTCAACACGAATGCTGCATGCTTCTCCAGCCCCCCCCCCTTCCCTTCTGTAACCAGCCCAGGGCTTTACTCCTGTTTTATTCCCCCTGCATGACCACACCTGGGCAATCCACCTTTTGACTTGATTCCGCTTGGCTTTGATGCTTGTGGAGAAAAACTTTTGCAATGATACTTTTCCCTTTTTACCAATCATTTACCCTCACCTTGTGATTTGGTTTTCCTTTTCCCTCCTTAAGTGGTGATCCTCTTGTTTTATATCTGCTTTGAAGCAAGCCGAAGGTCTTATTTATATTTAATGATGTTCATAGTGACATACATGGCGACATGGACTTTGGACCGTTCACTAAACCAGTCCCCCAAAACAGTGATTGTGCAATCATAGCTTAGCAACCGTAACTAGGCACGGGAGGCCTGTCGAGCTTTGATTTTCTCCAAATGCTGAAGCAGTATGGAACTCAAGAGTTTCTACAGTGATTTCTTTTTTATTTGTTTTTCAAAACTGAGACCACCAGAGCCGAAGTGTAATGGATTAAACAATGTGTTTGCCTAAAATGTTAGCATTCCGGCTAACCGGTTACTAACGTTACTTCCAACTCTTTATTCAGTTTTGGGAAGTTTACATGCCGGCAACTAAATAACGTTTCCTAAAAAGTATATATTGGTTAATCCCCATCCTTATATATTATAATATATGATATTCCATTTCTGCTAATAGACCCCTCCTAAATGTTTCACACTGTTCCTTTAAATGTCTACTGTAAGCATCCAAACAGGGCTATGTATGACAAAATAACATTTTACTTATAATGCTGTGCTATAATACTAGGCCTAACTAGCTCTACACTGCAATACATGAACATGTAGCTGAAGCCTTTTGGTATGATAACATGTATGTAGCCATCAAGTGCATATTTAAGATCCTTTTTCATGGTTCTCTTTTTAAAACGAGTAAGCTGGAAAGACCAAAATGTCAGCTGGAGATAGTTTGCAACCAACTCAAAGTTGTAGCTACTACGATATCATTTCAACCGACACAATCAACTGTCGTCGGCTAGAAATGAGAAGCCTGCTTTCATTTACTTCTGAGTGAAATCAATGACCCGTTGCTTCAAAAATTACTTTGAATTTTGAGTTGTAAACTGCTTATGTGCCGTGCTAGAATTGACATGACATGCGTAGCAACAGTAACTAAGGGAGGATGGGCTTAGTGAAGGGTCAGCTGATGCGAACACTTCTCCCAGGGATCAATACTTTCATAAGCGCTGCCCAGGCATTTTTTCTTCAATCATTTTTATGATTAATTTATATTTTTTCAAGATATTTTGCTTCTTCAGCTGCTTGGATTTTAAATTACCTAATTTACTTAAATTATTTCAATTATTTTCATTACCACAAGGACAGAAGTGTGGCCCTAAATCATCTCGCCAGATCACAAGAAAAACAGTGTTTTAAAGTTCTTTTAAAGCTCTCTGTGCTGTGAAGGAAACAGTGAAATTAGTGTTTTATCTCCTGGTATGCCAAGTTCAGGAGGACACACTGTTAGTGTTGTGGCAGCCTGTGGGTGATGGGGCGAGTTTTCACACAGCACTCCAAAGGAGGTTTTTGTCTCTGCCGGGCCAAAATTACCACCATGAAATCAGTGCCTGCAGAGGAGAAAAGCAGAAGAGAAAGGAGTCCTCCTTTTTTAAAAGCAGAGAGAAGAAGAGGAGGAAAATATAGCAGGGCTTTTAGTGAAGTTTACAGCCCCTTCAAATGTCCCGTGACTGGTGGGAAAGCCTAGTAACTGTCATTTGAAAGACTGTTTCTTTATTTATCTCATGGTATTCCTTCACCAGTGCACCAAAAATCAGTGAAATGTCTGCAATGTAGCTAAATTCAAGATATTTATACTCCACGTCAGTTGATTGAAAACCCAGACCTAGAGATTTATTCCGCTTTGGGAGCTGAAGTCACCTGCCCTTGGTTATTGCTGTTTATAAAAAAAAACTACCACCAATGCGACTACCATTCACCAACTCGGGACCGCAAGGCCTTCAGCTGAGGACCACAAGACCTTCAGCTGGGCTTTCGCAGCTTCCCAAAATAGTCCCACATTATACGCCCCAAGGCCGGACTGGCATCACAGTAGCCTCAAGGAAACGACATCAAGTGAAAGGTTTATGACTTTACTGGGAGCTGTGGCTTCCATGTGACCCCAGGCTGTATAATGTACCAGTATTATTCACCCCAAGATAGGTGACAGTATCACTGCAGTATGTGCTCTCCTCCAGCTTAGTTTTTGGAAGTTGGAGTTGTCTTCCTCCAGGAAATATCTTCTTTTTTTTTGTATCCATTTACTAAGATTTGTGCTTTATTGGTAATTTTGTGTCTGTAGGAGTCTGTTTGTATGGAGATGGCGACATAAAAGGCGATTTTCAGATGTTTAAATGCATAAGTAGTAGGGGTGTAAGAAAATATCGATACACATGAGTATCGTGATATTCTCCAAAACGCTGTATCGATTTTTAATTAACCCCATAAAAATCTGAAGGCCCGCCGGCGGACCCATCCGCTATTCTGAATAAATGCTACGAGGCTACAACTCCTCCGCTCTGTGCTCCGCTCAAGACCGGAGCCAACTTCCTGTATCTGTAACTCCGGCTCAGACTCTCTTACGGTGGACCAGCTTTCCTCCTTAAACTGACAAGCCGCTCCTCTGAGTTTTGCTAAGCTTTTTAATTAATTATTAGTATTTCTTTTAACCGTTTAACAGATAGCGTTAATCGTTTAAAAAAAATAAAAAAATCGCAACATATCGCCTTGCTAACAGTATCGCAATATATCACCAGATTCTTGCCAATACACAGCCCGAATAAAGTAGCCTTTCTAGGTGGTGCTCAATACTTCAGTTCCTTTATTGTTGTTTTTGCCAATGCAGATGTCAATAGTAAAACCTCCTCCACTTTTTGTCTCCTTTTAATTAAAAGAGAAAGCGCATGGTGATTATGTTTTCATGTTAGACTACAGAGGCACATTCGGTACTTGGATGGGGAACACCACACAGCAGTCCTTGTTCCTTTAGTTACTTCACTTGCCTGTATGTTTATAGGGAAGTTTTTCAGATCCTCCAGAGCCACGTGACTCAGGGAAAGGGCGTGTTGTTTTTAAAAAGCTTGCCATCGGCCGACTAAATATACCCTTTACTGGACCTGACCCCTCATTTGCCTTTGCTGTGGCCACTTTAGGTCGACATGCTAGCTCAGCAAGGGCCCTACAACTAGTAATTATATAGGAGGGTTTCCATTTAACATCCACTGTATAGTGTTGCCTTCACACAAGCTCTTTTCCTCAGTTTAGACATTTGGGTAGTCATTGATGGTTTACCTATATTTTCATTTCAATGCAACCAGAAGTGGTTTCTGTGTCCACCAGAAATGAGCATCGTGTGTCACCATTCAGCCTTAATTGTAGATGTGAATTAATGAATGTAGTAGATAATGCTGTAATCCTTGATCTGGCTTTTTAAAACTTTGCCTCCCATCTGTCATCCAGCTAGCTCACCGTGGATAATGCACGGTGACTGACTGCTGCATCAGCTGTTGCAGTTTTTAGATGGTTTTCTCTGTATGACCAGCAGTCAGCTGTGTGCAGCGCGGGTCATTCAGCTGTTCACTGGCTTTCAGATGGCTTCATGTTAACATGATGTGGCTTTGACATGGTGGCTTTGCACTTCACGACCGAAGGCTGACGTCTCTCTTCAATGAATTCCAGATGGTTTGGACGTGGACCACAGCTGCAGGTTGAACTCGTGTGTGCTGATTTATCAGACAGTTTGAGAAATTGAGTAGATAAGACATGAAAGTAGCTTAGGGGATCTCCACCAATTTTACACATAGTAGTTGTATTAAGCCTTTTGACTCGTGTCACTTGGCGTTGGCGTTGGTTGGGACCAGTGGGCAACCTCCGGGTCTGAGAAGTGAAGCCAGTGCTGAAGTGCCTTAAACTTGTATTCTTTCTAACAGCCAGCAGGGGGCGACTCCTCTGGTTGCTAAAAGAAGTCTGATTGTATAGAAGTCTATGAGAAAATGAGCCTACTTCTCACTTGATTTATTACCTCAGTAAACATTGTAAACATGGGTTTATGGTCTCAATCACTAGTTTCAAGTCTTCTTCAATACAGCATGATGTTCATTTAGTAAATTATGGTCCCATTTAGAGTCAGATAGACCATAAAGCAAGGGATGCTTTAGGGCGTGGCTACCTTGTGAGTGACAGGTCGCTACCACGGCGTTGTCTGGTCTGGAAGTTGTCCGTGTTTTCGTCTTAGAACTTTAACCCTTTTCAGTTCATGAAAGTTAATTATAACCTTTTTGGTCTTCTTATGGTTCCCCTATAGCACTGGGTTTATATCCGAAATATTGCTAAAATAGGCGCTTTTGCTTTCCGCTTTGACACCAAATCGTCCCACACCGTCTTGTCTGTCAACTCTCTCTCGTCCCGTGTGTGTGAAATCTGACCCCTGCTACTCTGAGCTGAGACTCCGTGCAGAGCAGACACTTTCACTTTCAGTTTGTAGCATCCGTTGTCCGATATTGATAACACGCCGCTGATAAAAATGAACTAAATGGGCGTTGGGCAAGTAATGTTATCGTGTATGCCTGAACACGATGTAACACCAGTAACACGGACTACCGCGGCAAGTCTGTGTTAGAGGAGTGCAAAAAGATGTTGCCCATGAGTGGCACAAAAACTGGGGACAGTCTGTAGTCTTGATCATCAGATGGAAGAAGTTGTAATAACAGTAGCTCAGCCCATACTGAGAGACTGTAAAGCCTTGATCGTCAATACTCAAAATGTCAAAAACATTTCATCAGCCTGTGGGGAGACGCAACCCAAAGCTCTGCTGCAGCTGGCAGTATTTTAAGATGGCTCTCCCTGTCTGGTCATATAAGAGGGATTTGATGCCCGCAGTTGGCATTATCGTGTACACATGTGAGCGTGCTCGAGTCTCTGCCACATCTATCGCCAAACTCCATTAATCTGCAAATGACATTGGAGCAGACATCTGTCCCCATCAGTGTGTCATCCTCTGCGGTCTCAGTATTTTGTTTCAAGTTAGGGCTCGCTCACTCACTCACTTTCTCTTACATGCCTGGCTCCAAATAACCCACAATACCCCTTGAGAATATAAAAGCAAGCCCTAGTGCTGCTGTAGGAAGAAGCACCAACACTTTGAGACACTGAAACAAACCTACTTACGTAAATTCTAAAGAAGGTTTAGGCATATGTTTGCTGACAAACCATCTAATCATTTACGTAAATTTGGATGCAAATGTGCATTATATTTAAATGGATTGTGGGGGATGCTAGAGGCATTTCTATTTAATTATAGGGCTACAACTATTACCGATATTAATCTACTTTATTTCCTCAATCGATAATCATTTGGTCAATAGAAAATGGGAATTAAATTACCTTTGTAGAAAGTAGCAGCGAGCACGTCTCCAAATATTGAACAGTATCGGGTGCCAGGTGGTAGTAAGAACAGAAGAAACAAATCACCGGCAGCGTCACTGATGATGGCTTATAGCTGAAAAGCGTTTGCCCAGAATAAACTAAGGAAGATCCTTTATCTGTGAGTGCTGGTGATTTGTTTTTTTTCAATTAAATTACCTTTCACAAGTTTTCTAAGCCCATAGGGACGTTTTAAAATGTCTTGGTTTGTCCGACACACAGTGCAAATATATTCAGTTTACGATCATAGAAGGCGAAGAAAGCCAGAAAATATTCACATTTGAGAAGCTGGAACCAGTGAAATTTAGCTTAGAAGTTTGCTTAAAGGATTGATCAGTTACCACAATAGGTGTGATTAATTTTCTGTCATTTGATTAATTGACTAATTGTTTTTGTCATGAATACTTTCACACACAACGTAATTATTTTTTTCAGAACGAGGTTGATTTTCTGAGCTTTCGCACAGCAAATAAAGGCATCAACTAATCACGCTGTGCAGACCCGATTGAGTTGCGTCTATATTTATGAAACAACAACAGAGAGGCTCCGTGGTCCGAACCAAGACGTCAAACTTTATTACTCCTTTCAACCTTGACAATGGCAGCACAGACCAGATCCACTCCTTCCGTTCTTACCTTTCACAATAAAAGCCCTGGACATATAATATTTGCAGGCGAGTATTTCGCATTTTCGTGTCATTTATCCGCCACGCCCCTGGTGTGTAAAGGCCTTAAGGCTTAATTTATAAAAGTGTGAATTATTAAAAACAAATTACCAGCAAATAAGCAGAGGAAAGTTAATCACTTTAATAAACATTATTAAACAATGAATTAAATAAATAAATGCAACCTGCACTTTCATCCATCTCTTGATTAAAATGATGCAGTAATATCCACTGACCGATCATTATATTACTACCAATAATGATGTCAAACTATGTGAGGTTTATTAGAAAACCTTCAGCGGAGCGCCCTCTTTAGCATAAACTGCCTGTTCTGTTTTATCAGCATTCCCACAGCTGGGTGGGTCCTGTACTGATGATGCTGTTGATAAATTCAGCAGTCATACAACTAAGAAAATGTGTTGTATGCACTCAGAAACAGCTGCAGTCACATGAAAGAACAATTCCTGCTCCTTAGTGCTGAATCGACAGCAGTTATAGACTTGGAGGTGGAAGTTATTTTCACTAAGAGGAGTGTGAACAACTTAGAGCAAAGTTTGGTGCGCAGCACAGCATGGAAATGTCATACTGAACTGCCAATAGAGACATTCTTTCCACAAAATGAACTTCTTTAAAGCACATTTCCCATTACACAGCTTGTTTGTGCGTGGTTAGGCCCGTTGGTATTATAGCAGCAGACGGAGCCTCTTGGCGTGTTGCAGCAAAAGGAAGAAGAGCAACTGTGCATTGATGCTGATGATGAGTACATGGAAAAGAGAGCCAGTGAGGGGGAAAGAGGAGTTGTTGGCAGGCGCTGAATGTCCATCTCCCTGACATCACCCTCCATCACACTGTGTGTCCTCACCATACTCTCCGCTCACAGGATGTGGAGCTTCTTTTCTGCACTCTGCATGGGGAATGAGGTGGCAAGTGGTCTTATGTGACAAGTCATCTTAACATTTCATCAGGGATCTGTCTGTGAGTCGGATACAGATGGTTTAGTTGATACAGCTTCAGTTCTCCTTTCCTTATTAGCCTTTTCTTTCCTAATATTTTAACAGATGACCATCACTTCCAACAAAATCCAATGACTGGTCATGTTCGGACCAACATCAGCCCTCCATTCATTTCAATGAAACCAGTCCTTCGACACACCTGGTTTATGGTCAACACAAGGGGTTAAAGGGAGTTAAAGGCATTGGTTTAGTTTTACTGTTCAAGGTCAGATTTCTCCCGTTGATGGCACCACTGCAACAATAAATGCATGCATCGTATATGATTTAAGGCCCCGATTAGACCAGATTACCAGTCAGATACACATTCAGGCAGTGAAGAGAGTGTTACAACACATACTTTTACTGATTATTGTTAAACATTTTCAGAACTTTTCAGAGAATCCAGTTGTTTATTTCCCACCAAGGCTTCCCCATTTACAGTAATGAACATGGAGGGGTGGGTTTATACAACGCAGGATAACTGTAAACTGTCAGCTTGTCCTCCTCCTCGATGTTTCCGTATTCGTCTTCACCACAGTTCTCGCTGCAGTCTGTCAAATTTGACTTTGCATTTTATCTGCACCCAGCAGAGGGAAGTGGGCTTTGCTTTTATGACAATCCCACAGATGCGTCTCGTACACCTGTTGGCCTTTAACAAAGATTATTTGCTGTGAAGACGCCACTCTGTATCTCTTATCTGTTTGCCCTTTACAAGGACACTGCTCTGCCTTGAGAAAGAAGTGCAAACAAAACTTTTTTCATTTCCTTAAAAACATGCTATATTTTTATACAGCAATGACTTATTTGGTTTGCCTTGGTAATTTAGCAGTCATTGTGGTCATGCTTAACCCTAAACCATAAATACAGCTGCAGGAGATAGTTGTTTGCATGATCCTGTTTAAATCAATCTAAAATAAAAACCAAGAAAATGTGCATAGTTCAAATAACTTATGGATTGTTAAAAAATATTTTGTTCATGCTTCTACTTTTATAAATATTTTGGATCAATAAGTTTTGTGATTATTAGTCCAGTTTTATGAAAAAATGTCAAAGTTAACGCAATAATAACGCGTTAACGCAAATTCTTATAGGTTGTAGCGGCTCCGTTTTAAAGCTAGAGTGAAGATACTGGCATCGTATGAAACTAGAAAACCTAATGAATCCATTGATACCAACCATGTCATACTGGCTCGTAGGAAGGAAGTTAAATAACGCTCCAAACTCCTGCTAAATTTTGGGGATTTTAGAGATATGAAGCATTTCAAAATACTCCAAGAAATGACATCACAATGTGCAAAAATACCAGTGTAGGCACTGGCGGACCATTTGGGACAGTGTGTACTGAAGGGAAAAATAAGAATCCAAAAGTATACAGCTGCCCAGCGGCTAAATCTGGTTATACAGTCGTTTATTATGAAGCCATAAAATCACTTTCCACAGATAGTTTTCTCTCTTTCACACTCACTAACACATTCCCAGTTCTTGTGCACAGATAGGCAGAGCTCCAGTGTCTCCCCCCCCTCTCTGTCCTCAGTGGGCAGCCTGCCAATGTGCCCAGTTAGCAGCCCAGTGCTGGGAACCCCAAGGCCCCAAGCAGGTGTCAACCTCCCTGCTCAGCCAAAGGAGCTGAGAGAGGAACACAAAGGGCTCAAAGAGACCTGCCAGCATGGTAACCGTCTTAAATATCCCTGGCCAGCGTGGCCACTCCTCTAAATCTCTCTGCAGCAGAGGGTAGCTGCCAGTTTGCTCTTTCTGCTACTGTAACACTGACTCTCAAAGGGGGTTTGAAGCTTTTTTTAAGCTTTACCCTCAACAGGGGTAAGATTGATAGAGGGCGTCAGATGGAGGGAAGAGTCTAGTTTGAGGCTTTTATTTATGCAGCATGCAGGAAAAAAAAGGCAAAAACTGAAGAGATATTTTGTCTGTCGGGGGTTTTCATCATGGATTCAGTGTTGTTATCTCATCCATTCACACTGTGTCTACGTCACTCCCTTTCTTTCTCCCTGCTTTTGCCCTCATCAGACAGTTTATGGATCATCTTTACGGGATGCTTCCACATCTCATGGGCTTGTGTGCTCTTTGAAAACACTGGCTATCGGCTCAGGGCTAAGCTGTCCTGGCATTTAGATTGGCAACACTGTAAAAGAAGTGGATGAGAAGGGAGAAGTGATGCCTTTCTCTCTCTCTCTCTGTTCATTGTTGCCTACTCTGCAGTGATGATGTGGATGTGATGGGGGGGTGGAGTGGAGTGGAGGCTACCCTCATCTTCAGTAAACAATAGGTCCTTGTGTGTTTGAGCCCCTCTTTAGCGGAGTGGAGGCTCGGGCTGAAGCCGGGATGGAATTCCATCTTTGCCAGATTTAGTCGGTGGAAACCCTCGCACAAAAAACCCCAACAATCACAGTGTTAGCAGGGTCATACCTCTGGGGTAATTCATTCTTATTTACAACCACATCAATAATCAATTATCGTTGTTTCTCTGGCTGTGGTGGCCCTCATTGATTGTCTCTGCCACATGATATATCTCCCCCCTCGGCTGCCTGACTGATTACTAACCTATATTTGAGTGGGATGAGCCACAATGGTGCCACTAGGTCATTAAAAAGTAGTTGACAATGATTTATTTGTGCTATAGTCGTATCATTTGTTCGGTAATTTTGGTTAGAAAAACTAAAATGAGGACAAATGACCTCATAAAGTAGTAAAAACACTTAACATTTTCCTTGTCAGATCGTATCCTGTACGTCATTTTTATTCACTACTTCTTCTTTTAAGTGAACACAATTCTTTTCAGTAGCTTGAATGCTATTTAAATCCATATTATTAGGAAATGGTGAGACGGCTTGTTGGTTCCCGTGAAGAGAAAAGTTTTGTTATCTCAATCCTCGTCTTACAAGACATCCGATAGCCTTTTATCCCTTTTTTGTTTGCGTGACCGGCCAACCCATTTTTGCGGAGGCGTGCCACGCTGCGGGTATTTCGGCTTCTATTGAGCGCGTTGTGGAAAACCAGAATGACCTGCTTTGTGCCAGATCACTTTACTTCCTCAGAGAACTGCATGCCAGACCCACCTGTCTATTACAAGCTTTAGAGTCCTCTCCATTATTGTAGAAGCCAACTTCACCTGTGCTAAACGAGAGAAAAGTCAAGGTACAAAGCCGGAGTTGTGCTTACACGTCCCTCACTGCTCCTCTCACGTGATTGGATCAAGAGACAGGAAGCACTTGAGCTTCACAATTAAATTATGTCAGTTAATCACTTTCTGAGTTAATACCATTTGATAATATTGACAGAGTGAAAGAAGGTAATCGCTCTTCCGTCCATGTCAGAATGAATTTGGTCAAAGGGCCTGTAAATTGACCTCAAGCTTATTGTGCATGTGCCCTGCGCCGCAGTAAATTTGGCTTGTATTACAAGAAGGATTGAGAACAGATTTAGAGATTTATTTTAATATTTTACTTAAGCTTTAAAGCGTGAGCTTTTCTCCCTCCAGCTTTTCTGCTGACCTAAAACTGCCGACTTGAAATACGGTTTGGTCAGCCAGAGGATATCACCACTTTAGGCAAAACTGAGTGCTGAAATAGGGCCGCAACTACCGATTATTTTCATTGTTGATTAGTTGTTTAGTCTTTAAAATGTCAGAAAATGGTGAAAAAGCATCACTGTGGATGATAAAAACAGGATCAATAAGTTGATCAGAAAGGCTTGCTCCGTGATTGGTCTTACAGCAGACTCACTGGAGGTCACTGTAGAAAAGAGAACAAGGGCCAAACTAAAAACACTTCTGTATTTTGAAGGCCATCCGTGACATGGTGTTATTAACGGACTCAGAAGTTCATTCAGTGAGCGACTAGTGATGCCTCAGTGTTCTACTGAACCACTCAGGAGGTCTTTTGTTCCAGCAGTGGTCAGATTTTTAGATATGGCCTAGATCCATGGTACCTCTCAGCTGTTGATTATGTCTCAAAGGGCTTCTTATGATGTTATTTATTTATTGGTGTACTGTAAATACTGTGTCTATCTATCTATCAAAATGTGTGGGTTGAAAATTACAGACGGAGATGCAAATGGCATTACAGTTGGTGACGAGCGCATTATGAATTGTTAAGGACTCGAAACTCGAAGTTTAGGACTTGGGACTAGACTACTTGTAACTTGCAAAATAATGACTTGGTCCCACCTCTGCTTCTCTTCTACTTTATTGAACATGAAAACATCAACCTCCTGATGGTCCAGACCCATCTCTAGGTGGGTCTGGACAATTTAAAACACTTAACACAAATGGCACAGAGCAGCCTAATGGAGTCCTTATCAGGCACATCCTGATGGGAAAGATCAGGACGCTCCACAAATTGGATAAATGGACAGCAACACCCGCATGATAACAGCTGATACCTACCAGGAATGCTGTCATCATCATCATCGTCGTCGTCATTGTCGTCATCACCACCCGAGGCAAACAGATACACCATCACTGTGTCTCAACAATAGTGCAGCGCAGAATAATACCTTTTCAAAAAAGGGGGATTTTCTTAAGCCAAAGGTGTTAAGTTGTTGCATAACGCACACGCCAACAATCAATTAAAGTGTCACACAGAGGTCATAGCACGCACCACATTAACTGCACTGTTAATGGAGTCTAAACACACACATTCATTTGTGCGTCAGGCCAACTGTGTGTGTGTAGGTTTTTGTGCGTATTACAAACACGAGCTAGTGTTTTTCTGCGGCTGTAAGTCGTGTTAGTTCAAGATGTCATCACGTGCTGCAGCCCTCCCTCTCTTTCCTCCTCAACACCCCTCGTCTGATTCTTCACTCAGATGGAACTTCACATCCATCTGGTTTCCTGCTTTATTTAACATTTCTGAAATGGTTCCAAGGTTCCAAACGCAACCAGTCATTTATTAGAGAGCCTTCAGATGTCCACTGGAATGAAAGCATGAAAATTGCAAGTTGTTTCTGAACACTAGCAAGAGTTTCCTTCCTTTTTTTTGTGGTGTGTAAACAATGACTGCTGATTTCTGAACGTGAAGGAGGAAAGACATGAGTAGCATTAGTTCCTGATTCATACTGTGTACACCATTTGCTTAAAAGCACATACAAATAAAGCACATGGATAACAAAACAAAGTGAAATAAAATGTGTGCATATTTCACAACAACATACCGAAGTGTCATATAGGGCTGCAATTAATTATTGTCATTATAGATTCACTGCATATTATTTTCTCAATTAATTGATTAATCTTTTAGTCTTTAAAATGTCAGAAATGAACAGTGTCAGTGAAAAATGGCCATCACAATTTCCCCGAGCCCTAACGCCAAATTCACACCAGAGCAGCGGCAAAGTGCGGCCTGCTGCGAGTTGCCATGCAATGTCTATGAAAAGCTGCGGCTCCCGAGCTCAGCGGAGTGCGGCCAAACAAAAATGGAAAAAAGTTAGAACTTTTAGCGACAAAGTGCGGCCAGAGAGGACCCGCAGCCAATCGGTAAACAGATCCCGCTGTGACATGTTGACCTGTGTACAAAGAATTTTTTCCTCCTGAAACACATGAACACGCCTCCCAGCCGCAGAAAAATTTAAATACCCAAAGATAATTAGTTTACTCTCACAGATTTAAAGAAAAGCAGTCAGGCGTTGCCTTTTGAGAAGCTGGAACCAGCAAATGTTTGGCTTTTTTGCATAAAAATTAGTGAAGTGATTAATTGATAATTAATTTCCTATTCCATTGGCTGGGCGATATGGCC
This sequence comes from Sebastolobus alascanus, assembly GCA_916701645.2. Classification (NCBI taxonomy): domain Eukaryota; kingdom Metazoa; phylum Chordata; class Actinopteri; order Perciformes; family Sebastidae; genus Sebastolobus; species Sebastolobus alascanus. Next base: position 410,185 of record CAKAOJ020000321.1, read on the forward strand.
AAAATCTTCTATCACGATATGATTCATTTCATATCTCTAACGATATATTTATCATGATATAGCATGTTTCCTGGTAATGAATTAATAAATAAATAGTCTATATGAAATAACCACATGGTAAATCCTGTTATTGTTTACTCCTTTGTGAATTAAATTACATTTTTTTCTCATTTTAAGAACTTTAGTGCAAAATCAACATAACAGTTTTAAGTGAAATTATAGAGACAAAATAAATAAATATTGGCCTAGCCTATAACATAATAGGAACCATAAAGAAAAATATATACAATAGATATTTTCATATCATTTTGACGATATATATTGTCCAAAACATCTTCTTTCATTGATTTTATTCAAATGCGTGTGACGTGCTTCACTAAGCGATACAAAAGAGGATGAATCAGTCCTGCAAGCTTTCAGTATAAGGGAAGTGGATTTGATGCATGTCCCCTTTTAAGCGTCTGTGCTGAATGATAAAAGATCAGCCTGTGAGGAACTCGGTCATTTCTACATCCTTGTAAAATATGTATTTTTTTTTTTTGTGTGCATGAAGTTTTAATGTATTGCTTTTACTTTTTGTCTTGCAGAGGAAACTTCACAGTTCCGAAGTTATCAGAGTCTAATATGGGATTCGGCGTGCTGGGAGTGTTTCTGGGGCTGCTGCTCGAGGTTTCCACCCATGGACCCCACGCTGTGCCTCGATCCTCTTGGAGACACCAAGGTAAGCCTCAATGGCATTATATATACATTACATACATAAATAAATCTAAATGTAATATTTCTAAATAGATTCGGTGTTATGTGATTGAAAAAATAAATACCAATACCATTTGCTGATAATAGTAAATAGCATAAGTTAGCTCTTATTACTATAAATATTAATATAGAAAAGACATAAAATACAACAGAGCCGTCAATCTTTGCTCTGGAAACTTTAAATTGGCATTTGTTATTTTTTTTTGCTTCTCCAATCAATCGATTAATAAATATATCAACTCATGAAATATTGAATAAATTGGTGATTATTAAAGGTTTTTGTTCTTTTGTTTTTGTTTGTATCGGGGCTGCAACAAACGATCATTTCGTCGTTCTCGATTAATCGATTAGTTGTTTGGTCTATCTCATATGTCTTGTTTTGTCCAGAACTCAAAGATGTTCAGTTTACTGTCATAGAGGAGTAAAGAAACCAAAAAATATTCACATTTAAGAAGCTGGAATCAGAGAATTTGGACTGTTTTCATTTAAAAACGCACTTAAAATCAATTAATCGATTTATAAAAATAGTCTACAACTAACCAGTAATGTAGACTAATCGATTAATCATTGCCGCTCTAGTTTGTATACAGCGGTGTCCTTTTTACAGTAAATCCAATCCTCAGAAATCTAAACAATTTCTGGTAAATGTTCTGTGCTGATTTAAATTGAAACCTTGCTTTAGTCACTGAGAGTCTACGGTCACTCAATGTGGGAAGTCATACTTGTTAGTCTGAGTTGGTATTTATGAGCTTACACAATCTTAAAACAAAAAACCGGAGGCGCTAACGTTAAGTTCAGTTGCTCCACTAGTAGTTCATGGTGAGCCGAGATAGATCTTTGTGATATATATCTAAACTCGTTCGGCTCAAGGTTCTCATGTATTTAGAGGACACCTGTTGTCTTAAATGTATCTCAGACTAACCTCAGTCTAACCACAGGTCTCGAGTCGGAGCGTTCAGGCGTCAGGAGGAAGTTCTGTTTGCATACTGCCGTTTACATAAATAGCTCCAGTGACTCTTGTGAGAACCAGTACAGCTCACCCTCTAACAGAGGTCCTCCGCTAACTGTGGCACAGTCACTGTTTCAGTCAGTCAGTGCGGGTGTTTGCTTTCATCATTGTGGTGTTTATGTCCAGGCACCTGCAACCCGAACCCACTTGCACCTGGCACAACCAAAGCCAGCCAGACACAAGCGCTCCACTGGGTTAGCCATCAATCACAACACTCAGTATAGCGAGAGATAGACTCACATAGAGGCAGAAACACGTGTCTCAAAACATCTATGTTTGAGAGCCTCTACAGTAATGAAAGTTATGTTTAGGTGGTTTTATCTCCAGACTACATACAGTATGTCACCTTTTGTTGACACTGTTGATATTTACAACAGCAGCGTCATTTTTTTACGGAACAAGGTTGATCTTCCGAGCTTTTGCACCGCGAATAAAAGGAATCAACCAATCATGATGTGCGGAACGGGGTGAGTTGCGCCTATTTTTATGAAACAACAACGTGGAGGCTCCACAGTCTGAGAGCTGAGGGGAACTGGAGCATTTGGTGATAATTATCTGTGGGTTTATCACTACCAGCGACCCCTTTCACATTACACACAGTCATGTGATCCATTGTTAATATAAAAATATTGATTCTAGCAGCTTTAAATTCAATTCTCAATACTGTTGAATACACCTGTTGATAAGTAAACTTTCTGGGGATGTTAAAATAATGTGATCCAATGTTTTTTTGTTTTTACTAGATTTAGATCTGATGGAGTTTTCGGAGCCGGATATCTTCAACTACTCCACGTTGCTGCTGAGTGTGAAAAGAGACGCGCTGTATGTGGGAGCCAGGGAGGCCATCTTTGAGCTCAGCAAGAAGAATGTGACAGTCAAAAACAACAAGGTACCAAAATACGAATAAGACTTGTGACAACGGGAGGAAAAGAATACTTGTAAAATTTGAAATATGATATTTTTTTTTTTTTACCATTCTAAGGTTCAATGGACAGTTGCAGAAAACCCCATGATGATGTGCACGCAAAAAGGAAAATCAAAAGAGGTTAGTTCAGTAATTCATATGTTGTTTTGGTGTCTACAATAAAACATCAGCGTATTTTAATTAGGTATCGATTGTTTCTTTCCAGAGGGATTGTCTAAACTACATTCGAGTGCTCCAAGTCGTAGACGACGAGCGGCTGTATGTCTGCGGCACGCACGCCTTTCAACCTCAGTGTGACTACTTGGTAGGTTAATGCTCAATCCCTCCTTAACTGGAAACATAGGACGCTGCACTAATAAACATGTGCTCGGGCTCGCCAGTCATCGCAGCGACCTTTAACTGAAATTGAATCTTTCAGAACCTCGCTGACTTCTCGTTGGACGGTCGACCCGAGGACGGCCGGGGAAAGTGCTCCTTTGACCCGTCACAAAGCTTCACTACGGTCATGGTTGGTGAGTTGAGAACAGTTTTATGTCATTTAACAAAGAGCTCTTTTGGTTGTCAGCCCGCCCTGCTGTAAAATGCACAATAATCCCCAATAATCTCTTGTTTTTTGGGAGACAAAATGGATTTTCTGGACAATAAATTGCTTTTTTTGTTTGATTCCCTGCGTTTCTGTCAGATGGAGAGCTGTACTCAGGGACAGCTTATAACTTCTTAGGCAGTGAACCGATTATTTCCAGATACTCTCCATCCCAGTCGCTGCTGAGGACAGAGTACTCCACATCATGGCTTAATGGTGAGTTGGCAAAATGGAGTCCGCACACTAGATACTGCTCCCATGAACATTTACTTGATAACCACCGGTGACGTTTCGAGCGTCTAGCTCTTCTTCAGACGCCCGAAACGTGACGTCAACAAGCGTTTCCGGCGGTAGGTCAGATCAGCTGTTACTGATTGATGTTAATTCTGTGAGCACACTTGATATCAGACCAAAATTAAATTGTTTAAATTGTTTATAAGGTAAAGGATACTCCACCCTGTAACACCACTGTACAACCGCGAGTGGACTGACTGATACATCTTCTCATCATCTTCTCGCGTCACGTCAGTTTCAGGAGTCGAATTCTCCGGTTACACTTTCGTTCAAATCATATCAATAATTGAAGCTTATGAACTTAATATTTTTGAACCTTTGGACCTCCAGTAATTGGATCAAGTAGCTCGTAAAAAAATGTGTGTCAGATCAAGTAGTCTACAGCTGTTTAGGCTTCAAAAGAAGTTTCTAGGAGCAGGAACACAATGAGGCTTTCACAACAGCAGATCAATCATCCTAATCTCTCCTATACTCCCTTCTACCAATACCTCTCTCTCTCTCTCTCTCTCTCTCTCTCTCTCTCTCTCTCTCTCTCTCTCTCTCTCTCTCTCTCTCTCTCTCTCTCTCTCTCTCTCCTCTCTCTGCTTTCCTTTCAGAGCCCAGTTTTGTTTTTGCTGACGTGATCAGTGAAGGGAGAAACAGAGTGGATGGAGAAGACGATAAAATCTACTACTTCTTCACCGAGGTGTCAGTGGAGTACGAGTTCTTTGGCAAGCTGCTGATCCCCAGGGTGGCGCGCGTCTGCAAGGTCAGTGCACGTCATCATGTACCATCTGCACATACCAGCGGCATCCCTCTTTAGCCCTCATCTCCCTGCTGTCTGTGTGTGCAGGTCTGTCTTTCTCTGTGTAGACCTCTCTCTAATCTTTTCCCTCTAACCTGAGCTCATATCACACAATTAGGGATTTAAAAACGAACCGTTCAATGATGAACAAACCGAACCGTTGCACCACTATTAAATACAGGCCTGCAAATTATTTGATGAGGCGCCAGAGACAGAGAAGAGGCAAATATCTGACCATAGGCCTACTTGACCATCAGTGTTATGGCTTCATATAATATAAAAAAATCATTTATTATTATCAATCTATCTTTTTATATATTTTGGAGTTCAAACACGTAGAAAGTGGTTGTTTTTCTTCTACCATAATGTGCAAAACAAACTGAACCAAAATAGTGACCCAAAAAACTCAATACAAACTGTGGGCTTGTTGAACCGTCGCACCACTAATGCAAATCAACTACAATCAGTCAGTAAGTTATAGTATTTATTGTATCATGCACATACGAGTGTCCAGCCCACATGGACTATAAGACACCAAAAATACTGTTGCTGAACATCATAAAGTTTATTTTCATTTTATATAACCAGGAGTAAAGAGTCATTGAGATTAAATATCTCTTTTTCCAAGAGTGTCCTGGCCAAGATAGGCAGCAGCACAGTAACACGGTTGCAGACATAAAACAAACATAACAAAAAAAGAGCAAATGACACACACACATAATACATATTACACTGTCATCTGTTTGGATAAATAAATGAAGAATACAAAATTTGATTTGATTTCACCTCACTATTTTTTATGCAAAATGTCCCATTTAAAGATATTTAAGATGTTTTAGTGAGCAGCTGTTCAGTTATATTCATAACTCTGTTATGTCTGACGTTGATGGTCACTGATGACCAAAACGCTTGTGAACTCCCAGAAATGATCAAATAGTAATAAACTGATGTTCCCGTAAAAGCCAGAAGCCTAATGAGAAACAGGACACCACAGTTAATTTCATTATATTATCAGACTTTGATTAACAGCTGTTGTATCAACTGTACACACACTCAAGAGAGTAGGTTTGTTTCAGAAGTGGAGTGGTAAAAAATATATGTATTTGTATTTATCAAACAATAAAATTGGTAAACATTTTTAGAAGTAGTGGTATAACAGAAAATAGAAATGCTATGTATTGTTAATGCTCTAACCCATCTTAAAATCATATAAATACTTAATGATTGATTTGCAGCTTTACTAAGCAAGTTTATTTATATGGCACATTTCAGCAACAAGGCAATCCGAAGCGCTTTACATAAAACATCAAAAGCATCGAGACAAACTGCAAAAGAAACACATTATAAAAGATGACATTTAAATACAATTAAAATCTAAAGGGATAGAAAATAAAAACAAGCTAAAATAAATAATAAAGTACAAGAATAAAAGTTACGGTGCAGATGATTTAAAAGAAGTGAGAGTTGCAGCTGACCTTTGTTTGTTCCAGATAATGTAAAAACTGAACGCTGCTTCTCCATATTTAGTTTTGACTGTGGGGACAGAAAGCAGATCGTCTCAGATGACCTGACGGACTGGATGGTTCATAATGTATCAGAAGATCAGACTTGTACTACAAAGAGCTCTGTGATTTACTGTCTCGTCTTTAACTGATGTTCAATTCTAGCGTCTTTTTAGGAGAACTCTGAATATAGATATTACCCAAAAAAACGACATTGGCAGGGCAAAAAAGGTCTGCCAAGCACTCGTAGCACTTACTGCTTTGCTAGAATGGTAATAACAGAAGACAAAAATAAGATTTTGAAAAGTAATGGGGACGTGTTGCTCCCACCCCCAGTGGAAATTACGGCCTTGCACACATTCTTGCGCCTGCCATTCCCTGTCTCTCTTCTCCCTTTAGCCCCATTCCCCTGCCTCTCCCCACATCGCCTAATGTGCTGAATGATAAACTTCTCTCCCACAGGGCGACCTCGGGGGGCAGCGCACCCTGCAGAAGAAATGGACGTCCTTCCTGAAAGCCAAGCTGGTGTGCTCCATGCCCGAGCTCAACTTTGTTTTCAACGTAGTGCATGACGTGTTCATCCTGAAGGGGGCAGACTGGAGGGACACGGTCATCTACGGGGTCTTCACCTCCCAGTGGTCAGTGATTTGAAGATCTTGAGAAGGGGATCAGAAAGGGAAAATATTTCAATATAATGCAGGTCCTTAAATTCACTTCTCTTCTCTCCCGACTCCACCCTCCTCTTCCCCCAGGGGTAACGTGGGCTTGTCAGCAGTGTGCGCTTACAACATGACAGCTGTGGAGGAAGTCTTCTCCAAGGGCAAGTACATGCAGAAGGCCACAGTGGCGCAGTCCCACACTAAGTGGGTCCGGTACAACGGCATCACTCCGTCTCCACGTCCTGGAGCGGTAAGTACCATCAACACAGCTCCAATAATTTAGACTCAGCTCAGGTTTGTGTAAATGCTTATGCAAACTCCATGTAGGCCAGGGCCAGGGAATGCTTTATTTATAATACAGATGTTGAAAAAAAAAAAAGAGAGAATGATGTGTCTCAGTCCTTTTTAATAGACGGATGTGAACATACTTTACTATAATAAAACATTTAATGTCTCCACCAGTGTATTAACAACCTGATGCGACGGCAGAACATCAGCAGCTCTCTCCACCTGCCAGACAAGACCCTCCAGTTTGTGAAGGACCACCCCCTGCTGGAGGACCCCGTCCTGCCCATCGGCAACGGGCCTCGCCTCATCACCAAAGACGTCAACTACACTCAGATCGTGGTGGAGAGGGTGCGTGCACTCGATAGGAACATTTACGATGTCATCTTCACTGGAACAGGTACGAACGCATCAGTTATTAATACACATTTGGATTTGAAACTGTTATAAATCACTGTTCTCACGCTGCTGGAATTTCTAACTTTGATACAATGCCTTGAAAAATATTGATTTTCAATACCATGGGCCGGGGAAAAATTGACACTGAGGCATATCATTTTAAATTTTTATTAAAAGATAAATAGCAGTCTGTGTCAACTTGCTGTCTGACAGAAGAGAGAGCAAATAGCGCAGCTGGTATCCGTGTATTGATACTGTGGAAAATGAATATTGAAACCATTTCAAATATTCAGTATCGATATGTAACGATACTTTGATATTTTTGACAACACTATTATAAATAATGTTGTCCTTATCAAGTTTATTGGCCCCTGTCGTACATATGTGCTGAGCCCCAGTATATTTATTTTATTTGTTAGTTATTGAGGGTATACAATTAAATGTCTGTATCACAACTATTATATAATGGTTTTGATTTTTTTTAAGAAAATAACAAATATTCAAACACAAAAAGGTATCTCATGTAACTCACAATTCTACTCAAATGGAGGTGCCTTATCATAACATAGATTATTTTTAAAGTTGTCAAACTCTGGACAGTTTCAGTTTTCAACACCTGGAAGTAGTGGGTCTGTTTACCAATGACAGCTGAGCAAAGATGGAGAATAATGAAGTAAAACAAACGAGGGAAAGAAACTGATCAGTCTGAACATATCTGATACCATTCAGATGAAATATGCCTTGATCATTCAGTATTGTAATCTTTGTTGTTTTAAAGAGGCTGATTTCTGGCTTCTACCTCTGCTGATTAATTGACATTTTACCATTCTCATCTTTAGATAAGGGAGTCCTGCACAAGTCAGTGGTGTATGAAGGAGAAGTGCACATTGTGGAGGAGATCCAACTCCTGAAGAACTCTGAGTCCATCAAGAACCTGCTGCTGTCCACTGAGGTCAGTGACGTAACTGTACCGGTTAGTAACCGCACAAAGAGACCATTACGGCACAGTTATTAGAACATGTGTTTTGAGCTCTCTTCAGATATACATAGCACTTAGACAGGCGGTGTGGCAGTGTCTATGTGGTGGTATACTGCACTCAGTTGCCAGTTTATTAAGTACACTAAGCTTAACCCATTTGTGCCTGCAACTGAATTTTTTAATTTCCTTTAGTGGAAGTGTTCTCTGGGCTGAGCACTAATGTGAAGATATTTTTTAAATCGGTCAAACCGTTTGGCTAAAAAGTGAGTTTTTCTTATCCTACTATATCTAGTATTTGGGCACATGATGGGACTACTGTTTTTGCAATAGACTCCATTATATGTCAGGAAACAACAGTAGTCTTGTGCCCAAATACTAAATATAGTATGATAAGAAAATGACTCAGAAACTACAAGGAGCACAATCAAGTATTTGGTGTCTATAAACAAGTTGAATATCAAAGATATGTACACATATGCAGTGTAAAAGTGTAAAATAATAAACACAATGTTAGCATTTTTCCTCATTTTTCAAAAATCCTGACTTTGACGATTAACAAACGTGTGATTTTCAGGTCGTACTGTTAGATACTTGCCCAAAGTAGGTCCATACCAAATTTTAAGACTTTTGACCAATCAGAACAAATGTAGCATTTTCCTTATCATACTAAATCTAGTCTTTAGCCACAACTAATACAGACTAATACAACAGTTGTGCAAATAATTATGTTCAGTCTTTGCGGCGTTATACAGAGAGGTGTTTTTGTTTCCCTCACACAGACTTGCAGGTTTGTTTGTGTGTTTGCATGTTTTTCTGATGTGTTTGCTCTGCTGTGAAAAAAGCTCACGATAGAAAGTTACCAAGAAGATGGCATGACTGTTAGAAGCAACACCAGCAGTTCTCTAAATCAGATGCGACTGCACGTTGTGGTCGTCTGGAGTTTGCATTATAACATTTGCAGACAACACTTTTGCTGATTTAAGTCGTGTGGCTACGGGTTCATCTTTGTGACCTTTTCAACCTAGTAAAATTCCAGTGATCTATATTTTATTTTGTTATGCACTCTTTCTTTGGCATATTTCCATGAACAACCTTGTGCTCCCACAGACCCGCTCCCTGTACGCTGGTTCTGACTCTGGTGTAGTCCAGTCCCCCACAGCCTTCTGCAGCCGGTATCTGTCCTGCGACGACTGCGTCCTGGCTCGAGACCCGTACTGTGCCTGGGACCCTCACACTGCTGCCTGTGTCAATATCTTTGATGCTACCAGCCAGCAGCTTAGGTAATCTTTTCTTTCTACATACCGGTACTCCACTCATGCATCATTAAAACTGGCTATCGAAACCAAAACCACCATCAGTAGACGTCTTTACCGATACTACATCCAGTTTGACAGCTTGCTCTACTGTCTCGGTCAAGATAAGTGTGCATATTTTAGATTGCCATGAAAATAATGTTTGTTTGTGTTTTCAGGAAGTTGATCCAGAGCCTGAATGGTGACGCAGACAAGTGTCCTTCAGGTAGGCTGCTCACATACGGCCTAATAACGAAGCTTTATAACACCTAAATGTTGAATGATTGTCCTCTACTGGACCTCACTTCCTCTCTGTTTTGCCTCTTAGCGTCAGGTCTGTCTCTGAAGGACTTCCAGCGTGTGACAGTGAAACCAGGGAGCTCCGCTGAGCTGCCGTGCCTGGGACACTCCAACCTAGCCCAGGTGATGTGGAAATCCAACGGCTCTGCGCTCACTGAGGCCTCTCGCTTCCACCTCATAGGCGAAAACGGTCTCCTCATTTACAGCGTGGGTCCAGAGGATCAAGGTCACTACGAGTGCTGGTCGGTGGAATGGGCCCCCGCCGCTGGGAAGAACTTCAGCCGCCTCCTGGCTGGATACGTCCTCACTCTAGATCTCCCGCCCAGAGCCCCTCACCAGACGGGCCACGTGACCACCACCCTCGGCGGCCAGGAGACATCCAGCACGCGTGCAGCTGAAGGTAATGGTAAGACAGAGAGAGCCCTACTAACGTCGGCCCTCGCCTCTCCCAGCTTCACAGCCACAGTCCAATTCACCTCCCCACCCCAAACTGACTCATCACTAACCCCGCCGCCCAGCAGCACAGTCAAGTTCCAGCCAAAGCAGCACCTTCCCCCGAGCTCCAACGCTCCCCGCCCGGACAGCCGGGACCCAGCTGCAGAGTATTTACAGCACAACAACAGCACCGCCCTCCTCTTCCTCTTCCTCCTGTTTTTCCTCCTCTTCCTGGCAGCGCTGGCGTACAACTGCTACATGCAGTATCTTCCCGCTCCCTGCCTGCGGCTGCGAGCCGCTCTGTTGGGCAGCCACAAGAGCGCCCATAAGCCCGAGTATCGGGCCTGTGAGGCCGGTCTAATGGAGGCATCCGCAAGTGACAAAATTAACATGACGGAGCAGCCGACGCAGAACGGCAGCCAAACCACTCAGAACCTGCGGGCGCTCCGCGACACCGGGTACGAGACTGAGCCGGAGTGTGGCAACGGTCAGATCCTGTCTCACACTTTCGGAGGCGACAGCCCGTCCCAGGAGAAACCCTTCGATGTGGACTGTGAATCTCAGCCCATCCAGTTTGCAGATGCAGATGAACCATACTGCTAGCCAGAGGTTTCTCTCAGAGACTATTTCATAGGGGGTCACACTCTTGCTGCATCTTCCAACGACTAACAAGTCTAAGTGGTCTCCTCTGTATGAAAGTATGTTCAGTGTACAGAATCACATGAAGTTTAATTATCACAAGGCTTAAATCAGGAGTCCCGCTTGAACTGGAGAGATTTAAAGGGGTAGTTCAGGTGTTTTGAAGTGGGATTGTATGAGGTACTTATCCATAGTCGGTGTATTACCTACAGTAGATGACGGTCGGCACCTCCACAGCTTGGAGAAGCAGAGAGGAGTTACAGAAGCAAAGCAATGTGCATTGCTGTAGATGGGGCCGGCAGCAAAACGTATTTTAGCCAACTAAAAGAAAGGCTCATCTGAAAAATCAATAGCTGTGTTTCCATTTAGTTGCCAAGCAAATTTTAAGCAAACTTTTGAAATGCCGCAAAAAAAAGTTATGCGAGTTAGGCACGTTTCCATCAACTGGTCTGAAGCGAATAAACTCAGCTACAGCTTGCTCAGAAGTTGGTGCTATAGGCTACGCATGGCTGTTTCCATACAGCTTTTCTAATTCAATACTTCAAAATGTGCATAAAAACATGTGAATGGAAACACAGCTAATTTCAGTTTAAATGTACGTAGACTATTTTCGCCGGTTAACCTTGCTGTGAGATAGCTATACAGTTTGTTTACGAAGAGAACTGAAGCTGTTATCTATGATCTCGCCAAAGCAACCAGAATCCATTGGGGGAAAAAAACTGATAATATGTTTTACAGCCGGCCCCCTCCACAGCAATGCATTGCTTTGCTTCCGTGTCTGTACTACCCCGCTGTTTCTCCAAACTGGGGGCGTGCCGACCGTCATCTACTGTAGGTAATATACTGACTATGGATAAGTACCTCATACAAACCCCACTTCAAAACACCCGAACTATCCCTTTAACTCCTGTCTGATTTTGGGTTTATGATGATAAAGCATGAACTGTATTGACAGAAGCTGCAGCCTCTCAGCTTAGTCCAGCAAGAAAAGCTATTCCTTAAATTCCAAATTGGAAACATTGTTTACCAAATTGGTAAGTTACCTTAATGTTTTCCAAATTGGAGTCATGTTTTTTTGTTACAGCCTGGGTGAAAAATAATCTCTTGAAGCTTTTGCGTCTTGTGTAGGCTATTGGACTATTGGGTAAATGCTTCAACGTTACAGTAATTTCTCAGGGAAGATTTGCTCTGTACGTTATAGCCTAGCTGTGTGCAGTGTTGCCATCTGCAGCACCTGGTATGTGGGCCTTAATCTCACCCAGTGAGGTGGCAATGTTTAGGGTTTGAAGGTCAGAAAAAGACAAAAGCGACAACTTGCATGATAGAAAAAATGCTGGAATAAATCAAACCACTGTCTTGTGTAGAGTTGTCTCGTTGAGTTTCTCTGTATTTTATTTTTCTCCTTCCTGTGAAGTCGACTTTCCTACACGGATCCAACTCTGATGGTCCTGTGTATTAACCTTTACTATTCATTTTCCCTTAAATATGTTCAGTATGACGTGATGCTTGATGATATCAATCATCAGCCCTGGAAACAATCTTTAAAAATATATTTTCATTACTATTTTTAATTAAACCTTCAGTTTTAGAGAGTTATTATTTAAGATGAGTCACATCTGTGGTAATATAATTTTGTTTATTGTGTAAGTAGATCTTCATTTTGTTTTATTTATTGCAGCAGATTTCTTTCTTAGCTCCTAGCCCCTTCCTCTTGTCTGTGTTGCACGTCACCCCTTGTTCCTATTTTCCTCAACGCTCTCTCTTTTCCCATCACTCCCTCATCCAACAGCCTCCTCTCCTGTCGACACTTCATCTTCCCTGTCCTCCTCTTCCTCCTCCTCTTCTTCCACCTCTTCCTCCACCAAGCCCCACAGTGTGGAGGCCCGGGAGGCAGAGGTGAGACTGTTGCCCCCCCTGCTGAAGGACCAGGCCTGGGGGGTTCACGCCCAGGAGGCCTTCCTGCTCTTCTGCCTCGCCTTGGGTGAGTGGTGTCTGTGGCGGTGACTCAGCTCCCAAACCGGAAACCTCTCACTTTTTTAACCCTTTCCTTCTTCACTCATTCTCTCTCCTTTTCTGCATGTTGCATGTTACCTTTTCCCAAACTAACCAGTGTGTGTGTGTGTTTGTGGATCAGTTTAAAACAAGCCTACTCTTTTGCTTCAAGGCGTCTGACTCATGGAGAGCTGTTCATCTCCACTTTAGGTGTCTGGTAAGATGCCTGTACAATGAGCGAATGTTTAAAAAGACAAGATTTGATATTAAACTGTCAACCTCACAGTTCAGTGTTAATGAAAGGTACAGTCTTGTGTATAGTGTTATGTAAAAAGCAGTCTGATGTGAAACTTGTAAAATTGGATGGATCCTTTTTCTTTATCCAGGGTATTGTTGAAGGCTCAAATGTCTTACATCTCAATAGTTAATGTGGATCATTTTTTGTGCCTGTAAACAAGTGTAAATATATTTGTATATATGGAAAAAATACCATTTGAAGATGTACATAAATCTAGGGGGACATTTTGGGACTACTGCTCATGGTAGGGAGGCTAAATAAATCTTGTCAAATGTTTTCAACACTGGCTCGTTTTCTTACATTCTAGACTTCGGTCACGGCTTTTGTTAAGCAATGTGGACTCATTAGTGACGATAATAGAGTGGTGCAGGGATGACGTGTTTTTGTAGGCCAACCCGGAAGTTAGCATCGCCCCGGGGTTTCCTCGGCAAAAAAAAAATAAGCTCTGTGGCAAACAAACGTTTATGATACTTACATGTTTTGTTCAGCAAGATAATCTTCACAAATGAACAAATGATTTTTGAAACGTGAATGCAATTGGCAGAACTACAAAGCTAACATTGGGCTGTAAAGGCGGACAAGTTGCCGTGATGACGTTTAGTAGTCTCACTTAGCCCCTTGTTATCAACCGCCTTTTTAAAGACGTTTAAAAACATTAAAACCTCTTACGCTTGTGTTAACCACAGACCTTATCTCAGGCATGTAACTGAAAACCCACTGACTTCCAGACGAGGGAACCGGAAGTGCTAAAATGCTAACTCATTTCCGGGTTTTAGGACTCATTCCTGCATCACTCTGTGGCAAAAAATACTACACAAAACGACTGTATGTGGCCAAAAGATGAGGATCCTGTTGCATATACTGAAAATATAAATAGAAAAATAGTTGAAAATGCAGGTTATCTTACAAGAGATGAATTCAAATTATAGAAACTCGATGTAAACCATGTACAGCTCAGTAAGTCTGGCTTCATGTGACTCCGCCTGTTCAAGATGCACTGAATAACAGAGCTGAGATCAGGCATGCTTTTACACTGCATGTGGCGTGTCAGTGTCTCGACCATCCCCCCCGATGGTCAACATGAAGTCCTGTTCTGTCCCTCAGGTCCCAGTGATGTCCACATTCACTGGCTAATAAATGGGCACAGTCTGGACACCCCGATCGGGGAGTACCGCCGGCCGCTGGGACAGAGGGAGGTGCTGGTGAGCAGCTGGCTCCGAGAGGGGCCGCTGCTCAAGGACGCCCGCTACCAATGTGTCGCCGAGGCCAGCACGGGAAATGACATATCAGAGCTGGACCTCCGCCTCACTATCGGAGGTATCTGGACCTGATGCTTGTGTGGCTGTGAAAATGTCCAGTGTGCTGTACAATATGGATCTTTTCACCTTGACAATATGTATTTGGGTATTAAAAATGTCTCCAAAATGTGAGATATGTTAGTGTAGAGTAATGCATGTACAGTAGAGAGGTAATGGAGTACCTGGGATTGATGCCACTGCCATTATTTCCATAAAAGATGTTGTTATTTGACAGATGAGGAGAGCATCCCAGCCAGGGATTTGAACCAATGGAGAGGTGCACTCACAGAGCACGAGCAACTGCTAAAAAGATGGGAAAAGGCCTGGGTAGGTTTATGTCTGTGCACGTGAGTGTGTTTTCTCCCGACGTCATAACGGTTATTGTGCAGTTGCCCGGGTCACGTGCACCAGTTTTAACCTGCGCTGCATGTTTGGCTGTAGTAAAGTCGTTTGAACTCTCTGCTGGTTTGAGAAGTGCAAAGTCCAGATTTATTGGGGCAAATAATTAGGGACACAAAGCTAAAGCCAGCTGATTGATATTGCATGAAAGAAGTGAACTAATTTAACTAAATTACCAGCTAACTACGTTAACCATCACATTTAACTCCATTACATTTAAACACATTATCTGCTCCACATGATCTGTTACAGTTTTTAATCATTCGATTTGACCTCAGATCTCTGAACATTTAGTTTGTTGCTCACCACAGATTTTACTTTCTCATTTATTCAAGCAAACTGCACGTGTTTTGGAACAATGTGTGCGAAAGACTAAGTACAATATTGTCTACAATTTGCACAATAAGCCTTGCACATGGCTCGCTGATCAACTGATGAATTGATCTTTTCACAACTTCTAACGTTCTTTCATCGTCTGAGCCGTCACATGCAAAATGATCATTCAATTATCTAAATCTGTCAGACATACATCTATATTCCATAAATATCTATTAGTTGTTTTTTTACTGAACTACAGCAGTTTCTTTTTTATTTATCTTTATTGACATGGATGTCATTTTGTGGCAAATTTTCTGTTCACTGTATATGACTTTACATGAAAGCTCAAAGGTGAATATTTTGTTTATAATACATGTAACACATTGTTACTAGGGCTGACAACCAATTAAAATATTTAATCGAAATTAATCCCATGATTGTCCATCGTTAATCGCAAATTAATCGCATATTTTTTATCTGTTCAAAATGGACCTTCAAGGGAGATTTGTCAAGTATTTAATACTCTTATCAACATGGGAGTGGACAAATATGCTGCTTTATGCACGTGTATGTATATATTTATTATTGAAAATCAACTAACAACACAAAACAATGACAAATATTGTCCAGAAACCCTCAGAGGTACTGCATTTAGCATAAATATGCTCAAATCATAACATGGCAAACTGCAGCCGCACAGGCAACAACAGCTGTCAGTGTGTCAGTGTGCTGACTTGACTATGACTTGCCCCAAACCGCATGTGATTATCATAAAGTGGGCATGTCTGTAAAAGGGAGACTCGTGGGTACCCATAGAACCCATTTTCATTCACGTATCTTGAGGTCAGAGGTCAAGGGCCCCCTTTGAAAATGTCCATGACAGTTTTTCCTCGCCAAAGTTTAGCGCAAGTTTGGAGCGTTATTTAACCTCCTTCATGACAAGCTAGTATGACATGGTTAGTACAGAAGGATTCCTAAGGTTTTCTAGTTTCTAGCCTACAGTATTGACTTTTCCCAGTAAACCTTTACCTGCTGGGAATCTAAACAGCTCAGTACGATACACAATAGCTTTCAGCAAGACAAAACTGACATTCCGGTAGTTACATAAGCAGTCAGTGTCAACAACAAGTAGAACAAAACAGTTTGCATACAGGAAACATTTCCAGAGTTGACTAACATAGTGAAAAAAACATCTAAACATCTTTAGCCAGTAGCTACGGCTCACACAAAGACAAAACAACGTTTCACTTTAGTGGCTTTGGCCAATTTACTGACACAATAACTGGGTTTCGAAGCATGAATGAAGTGTTTTGGGTGAGTTACTACCTTTTGAAGACATGCCAGAGACTTATTTCCCATGAAACAGTAATGATAATTGCACTTATAGTTTAGAGAATGTCACGACTTTTTCAATAAATGAGCCAAAGCGATTGTGAAAAACTGTAAGATACATTCATCTAATTGTGTTCTAGATAACGAAACACTTTTCTGTTCATTTAAAAATGATTACCAAAGTTTTCTTCCAAAAATACACGCACTGCGTGTCTTGTGACATTTTTCATGTCAGTGTCAGTAACCTTACTGAAATTCTTTAAGCAAGTCATTTGATCTGTTGATAGATAGGACTCTGTCTTCATCATTAAGGGAATGTTTCATCATCCATCTGTTCCTGTAGCTGTAAAAGTTTCAAGATTCAGATCCTGTCCCTCTTTGTTTGAATGCAGCACTACTTGCATCAAGTTTGACCAGAAAAACATGCACGCTCCCTCATTGCAAGTTTCCAAATGGTAAACTAGCGTAACTTAAGCCTGATATTCATACAGAATTATCATTTTGTTTCAGTATTATTCAAATTACTGATAAAATCAGAGATGTGGGCAACGATTCAGAGGTCTTGAACCAGGCTAGTTTAAAGAGGACCTATTGTGTGTTGTCCCTTTCCTTTAGTGTGTTATATAGTTTTTTTGTGCATGTAAAAGGTCTGCAAAGTTACAACGCCCAAAGTCCACGCCAAAGGGAGTTACTCCCCCCCACAGAAACACTGCTCCTGAACTGCCTGAAACGCCTTGCTTGATTTCCTGCCTTTTCTTCTGTAACTTGGTGATGTCACCAAGTAACACATTTGCATAAAACCTGCCTAGCAGCTAGTTTGGCACGCCCTCAAACAAAGCTAGTTAGAGTGGAGCTGGAGTGTAGTCTGAAGAGTTTGGCTCAGTTGACCAATCATAACAGAGGGTCAGCTGGGGGGCTCAAACAGAGACAGAGGGTGAAAAGAGGTGCTGCAGCACAGCCGGTATCAGAAAAGTAAAAGCGTTTTTTTTAATAATAAAGCATGTAAACATGTTCTAGTAGAAACCAGTGGGCAACCTCCGGATCTGAAAAGTGAAGCCAATGCTGAAGTGCCTCAAACCTGCATTCTTTCTAACAGCCAGCAGGGGGCGACTCCTCTGGTTGCAAAAAGAAGTCTGATTGTATAGAAGTCTATGACAAAATGAGCCTACTTCTCACTTGATTTATTACCTCAGTAAACATTGTAAACATGAGTTTATGGTCTCAATCAGTAGTTTCAAGTCTTCTTCAATACAGCATGATGTTCATTTAGTAAATTATGGTCCCATTTAGAGTCAAATAGACCATAAAGCAGGGGATGCTTTAAGGCGGGGCTACCTTGTGGTTGACAGGTCGCCACCACGGCGTCTGTTATTAACATTTCGTCCGTTTTTACATCCTTCTCTACTTGTACAGTACAACTCTGTTTTTCCCTCCACAGGAAAGCTGTGATGGCCACTGAGCTCTGTGAAGACGTCACGAGCTGAATCTGGTTGTGAACACGGTCCTCCCTCAGCCCAGGTGGACCGCACCTTTCGACACTGAAACTATCAGATGGAACACAATGTCCCGGTGTCACTTCTTACTGTACGTAGGAGTTTGGTGGAGCGGGAACACCTGCCTTCTGCAGGGAGGCTCACCTGGCTGCGACGATGGCATTGGGACTCCTTCCAAAACTGACGAGGAGATGAAGGTCATCGGTTTTGAGGACGTGTGGGCACCAAATACGCATTTATTTCTATTTTTACTGATGAAATCTTGAAAGCAGTGCTTGTATGGAACGATAAGACTGATGGTATACGAGGAGCACTGAGTACGGTCCTTCAAAGCTACCTTGCAGTTTGACATTTTCACTTGAGATTACACAGCGTCTTTAATATTTATTGGGCATTTATTTTTTTCCTTCCAGAGAGTCAAAGCCTGAGATTATTCACTGGGTTTTGATTGCAGGAATGGAGTAGGTTACTGTGGGAAGTAGGGTTCTTTTCAACCAGCGTATACCTCTGATGTTTGACATTAAGCACATTGTTGGTCTGTACCTTACTGCCTTCTGTCTGCAGTTAGTTTTTGTTCACATTTAAACTGTGACTTCCTATTTGCTTTTGAAGCGGAAATAAATGGAGTTTGTTTTATCTGTTGCATCACATTTTTGCCATGTTTGAACGAAGCATGTTTGATAGATTAAATATTCACAGACATGATTCACCAGTTTATAAACATGTTATTTCGCCCGCAGGATCAGAACTAGAGTGTCACGGTGGCGACACGTCAGCCTTTTCCACAGGAACACTTTCTACCATCTGAATTATTAACCGACAGACCAGCGTACATTTCTCCTTGAAAGCCACTTATGACATTTTCAGAGGATACAATAATATTCTTGACTGAAAACTTATTTCCTTCATAGATGTAGGTTGTAGACCTTATCTGAGATGTTTATAAGCCCCACAGATTTATAGACGAATGGGCATTTAATATTATATATTTAACATTAGTAGAAATAATCAGAAAAAAGTTAGACCATAAATAGTTATGTTCAGTATTAGTATTAGTAAGACATTTAACCAAAAATGCAACTGAAGAATATAAATGTTGTTTATAGGCCAAGTTTTTGTAGCTCAGTGTTGCACTGTAATGCTTTTACATTTTTCATGGTGCCATGTTCCATAACTGGAGCCATAGCGCCCTCGTGTGACCAAGTAAAGTAGCACAAGCAAAAAAGATAGTTCTTTGTTTATCAGTAGATCTTGTAGATCAGTGGTTTCCAACCTGGGGGTCCCGACCCCCACTAGCGGTCGCCAAAGCCTCGGTCGTAAGGCCTTCTTGATTTTAAGGGGTGTAAGACAACTTTTTAAAAAGAAAATATGCAGTTGGCCTATATCTCAGCATGTTGTTCAATTCTGTGAAGAAAACTAAATGAAATTGTTATTTTTAAAGTTTGTATTATTATTTAAGAGATGAACAGGAGAAGGGCATAGTGAAGACCTGAAGTTATGTTCACTGAGGCTTCCCTTTCTGCTAAACAGCCTCATCCTGCATTAGAAAAGTACGCATGTTAAAACAACCAAAGAGCTGATAGAACAATGGCCAAGCGAAGAAAACACTGAATTTGTCAAAAAAAAAGAGGCCTATTAAGTCTGTATGATTGTTAAAAATGTAAAAATAAATATTACAGACAGAGAATTGTATTAAAAGTTCCTAAAAATAACAGGAAAACTCACCTCTGATGCAATATTCACAGGAAATAATCTGCTCAAAATTCATCCAAATTGCTCGTTTTACACAAACTTCCTGCAGTTATTGCGTTCACTATTTGGGTTAATTGTACAGTTCATCATGTCTGATAATTAAAAAAAAGAAAGAAAGAAAGATTATTTTAGGTTATTGGTGATTACAGGTTCAAGGTCAGTATGCTGTGAGGTTTGATTTATTTATTAAAATACAGCCCAAACAAAAAATGATAACAGTTGTATCAATTGTGGCCAGCTAAATATGCATCTACATTCATGCAAGTATAACAGTATTCATTCCATACCTTGACAATTACAAAGCAAAAAGGACTGGAAATCATGTTTGTTCTGTACAATAAATCCTATCATGTTCAGGTTTAGTACATGACCTCTGTTGTCCTTTATCAAGGCCATATACTGTACAGTATTAGGATCCTTGGGGCATTCATTTATCATAATTGAGTTACTGTCCCATTTATAGGCCCGAGACTTATAATCAGATTTGACAATTTTACCAATTTGTCCTGACATGAAGCAGAAATGTGTTCAGGACATTTGTAACAGGAGGAGCTCTCTCCGGTAGGTTCAGCTTCACCTTGTAACCATGTCGATGGAGAGGTGTTACTTGTTTATTATACACATTATTCATTGAAGTCAATTCTATCTCTCTATATATATATATATATATATATATATTTTTATATATATTTCACTATTATATATATTTATATATATATATATATATATATATATATATATAGAGAGAGAGATAGAATTGACTTCAATGAATAATGTGTATAATAAACAAGTGTCATATATATATATATATATATATAATAGTGAAAAATCAGAATCTGTAATCAGTTTTCTCCATGGCACTGGACTCTACTTAAGGATATAAATAACACAATGGAGATCTACAGATGAGCTGTGGAGGGCAGCAGAGCGCCGTTGCTGCGTCTAGTCTGCCGCAAATTCACCTGACGAAGAAGAAGACCGTTGTTTACTTCCGGTTATGCTCTGAGTGGTCCAGCATGTCGTCCGCAGCAGGAAGACTGCTGCTCATTGACTGCAGTTCACTTTTCCTGCTGGATGCTGTAAGCCAGAGCCTGCTAACGCTCAAGAATGCTGGCTACACCCTGCTAACACTACAACTCAAATTGTGTAAGTTTTTGCCACACTAAATTATAACTTTACCACCTGCAAAAATACCTCCACTCATTAAATCCATGCTCTTACTTTATAACTGTGGTGCTTATGTCAAAGAAATCTACTAATATGTTTATATTAATATACTATACTAATATTTGGAAACTAAAACCTCTGCTATTGCTATGTGTGTTTCACTGATGTTTCAGGCCACGAGTTTGGGGGAGCCAAAGGCAAACGCCATTTGCTTTTCTTTTCACCCTTTCTCTAACTGGGAATGTTGGTATTGGCAGTGCCAAAGAAGTACTCAAAAAAATTCTTAAGTAAAACTATTATCTATTAATAGTACAACTATTAATACCGCACAGTAAGTCCTGCATTCAAATTTAAAAGAGAGTCATTGTCAGCACGGTGTATTAAATTGACTTAGCGTCTGTTCAAGGTGGAGTTTTCAATTCTAATATGATGCTGGATAGTTTACTGAATAATAATGCATCATATTTTAATTGTTTGTGAGTAAAATCTGAATCTGCAACATAACCAGTAACATTTCTCTGTCAGGTAAATGTAGTTCTATAATGTTTTCCTCTGGAGTAGAAGTACACAGCGCGTAGTATAGCCTACAGTTGAGTTACATATTTTTTAAGTGCTTTGGGGCCTTTTGTAAGTTATTTCTGGATACACTGGGTTAGAATAGTGACATAATCCATTGATTTTCATATCCAAACATCATAATAAATCCACAGCTGTTTTGGGCCCTTTTAGTTGGCGGCCCCATACCAGGTTGCATACCTTGCCTAATGGTAAAGTCTGACCCTGGTGTTTTTTTGGGCTGTCAATATTGCATATTTGTTGTAAAAAAAACCCATCTATTTTTGCGCATTATGACCATGACACTGTGTTCTAACCGGCCGTGAGCGACGCAGAACTGTTTCTATTTATTCCTGTCGCCCGCTTTGAAAGCCTGCAATGGACGAGGAACGGCTGATTAGTGAAGTTGAAACGGAACCGAACCAGAGTGTATTTCATTTTTCTATATTAAGTATTTGATTAGTTGATTTACAGTAAAGGATTGGATGAATGGCGTATACTGTATAATGTTACTATAAGGGCTACAGACACATGCACATGAACACACTTCTACATATATGATCCTCTTGTACTTCCGCTGCTTCTGTCGCTTTTTTAATGAACCATTCACAGAAAGCTGAAATGATGATTATGAAAATGAGCTCTCAAGGCTACACATTGTCCACACAGGAAATTCTTACATCACTCTGCTCTCTTCAAGTAGGCTATCAATAATGTTTCCATTTGCTATTCATTTTATTGTGTCTCATTGAGCTTTTAAGAAACATTACACACTTGTATAACCACAGGCAGTGATGTTATTGAAATGTGGTCACAAACAGGCTCATATTAGGTCATGGATGTAGGGCAAGAAAATGACACTCGCTTCCATTCAGTGTGAACACAATGCTAGACTGAATATATATAGGGTCAGCTATTTGTTGCCATCATTGCATAACTTGTAATAAAAGTGGTAGTGGGATGTAACCCACAGTAAAACAAGTGGATGACTGTGTTGGAACACCAGCAATAAAGCAAAGGAGTATCAGCAAATGGGTGCAATGGACATATAGGGTTTTTTTTCTCCCAATATTATGTCTTCAAAATTGAGCTTGCATTTAATGTTAGTCATTTGCAGTTTTATTTTATTAAGTCTTATTTTAATATAAAGCTGGCTAGCTGCCCCATCATAAAATATGTTTTGGTTTTGTGAGTGTAAACTAAAGAGGAAGATTTTAAATTTGTATTATTGTTTATGCAGTCTTTTTTTGTGATCAAATTTTAATTTTCAAGTCATCAGCATTTACATACAAAACGGTGGAAAATGGAAAAAGTGAAAGAAAAAATATGTAACAGTAAATAAATAAATAAAATAATTTAGGGCTATATATACGATATATACAACAAATATACAATATATACAAATATACAAATATATATATATATATATATATATATATATATATATATTTAGGTGATTAACTCATGTGCTAGGCTGGTGTAGGGTCTCTCACAAGAAATTAAAAAGATTTAAAATGTAAAAGATATGTTTATATATATAAATATGAAATAAAAATATATTTATACATATAAATAAAATGAAAATAGAAAAACAGACCTAGAAACGGAAATAAAGGTAAATACAGGTAAATTATCATACACGTATGAGGGAAAAGCAGTGTTGCAAATTAGATTGCAATACCGTAATTTATTGCAAATTCTGTTCAAATATAGGCAACATAAAAATGTTTCAAAAGATTAAATAAATAAATAAAGTATGTTCATGTTTTATTGCGAATGTTAAACATCTCCTCAAACACTACAAACTTAAATCATGAGCCAAATATCTGAAGTGTTTCATTGCTGTCGGTGAATAATGTATTTTTTGTTTTAATAATAACAAAAAAAGTGGTCACATTTTACCAGTTGCCTGTGTCTGCCCTTTTTGTAACATTGGTTATTTTGCTTCTAGCTAGTCTGAAAATAACTCTTGCTTTTTTTAATGTTTTTGGTAACCTGGCAACAGTAGTCAAGTGGAGAAGTGTCTGCTGCTTTCCTTGCCAATGGATGCTCTTTTCCTCTGTCTCTCTTTCTCATTCACTCTTAATGTATGTCTGAAAAATGAGATGGAAAATTGATATTAATGGAACAAGTCGTTATTCTTACATCTATTAAATGATATGAACTTTGGGTGATTATCTGGATGACTTTTATATTTTTTAAATGTTCTTATTTAATATGTTATGAAATAAGCGGAAGACATTCACTTTTATGTGTCAGCTTTATCTGTTGGTTGTTAAGATGTTACAAGCATCTCATTGGAAGAGGATAATCCTGTTTATGTTTGTGCCATCTTATTTATTATTTATTAGACGCTCTGTGACCCGTCCACAGATGGACCCCATCATACACTACAGGATGCTCCACGCTGTGGCCGACTGCACAGGAAACACCCCAGTGACAGCAGATATCATAGATATTCCCGCCTTTTCTTTTCAACTGAGCCCCCTTGTGTTTCTCTCCACAGTGGCAGGGGAACGTTGGGTTGGCCTTCAGTGCCTCAGGATCTCTAGACACCTGCTAACAGAACACTACAATGCGTGAGTAGAGCTTTTTTTTGCACCTCTTTCCCCGCGTCTACACAGTCCTCTGAAGAAAGGCTACGTGGTCCAACTCAGCCATAGGTCTGCACCCTCCTTCAGGGCTATTAAGCAGACTTTTCTCAACTCCACACTATAGTGCAATAGCCTATTATAATCATAAAGTTTTAGGTATTATTAATCTGAATAACAGATTGTTATAAACTAATTAAGACTAAAGGCCTTAACGCACGGGGGGCGTGACAAAGTATCAAGTATCATTTACCATGTTCATTTGCTAACATTTGCTAATTAGCACTAAACAGAAAGTAAAGCTGAGGCTACTGGGAATGTCATTAGTTTTGCAGGTATTTGGTCATAAACCAAAACATTTGAAAATGTCATGGGAATCCATCTGATTATTGTTGAGATATTTCACTAAAAGACAGAAATGTTGACCTGCTGTTGGCGCTAGAGGAAACGTCAGCAGGGTTCATCCTGACACTCCGATGAGCCCCAACCCCGCTTAGTTACTGTTGCTATGTCTGGTCACTCAAATTTACCACTCAGGATTTGAAATAATGAGTCCTTAATTCAGACAGAGGTAGACAAAAACAGGCTACTTATTTCTAGTCGACGGTAATCGATTTTGACAGATTGTATCAGCTGTAGCTAATAAGCGTTAGCTCCGTGAGTTGGTTTGTTGCTTTAAAACAAGTCATGCTAAAAGTTTGAGGCTAAAGCTGTGGAGGAGAATTTAGCCCTGGTTTGCGTCCGAAATTCCACACTAACATGCTATTTAGTACGATAAAACAGTATGAGATTTTTTAGTGTGTCCAAAACCTTAGTATAAAACCAATAGTATGCGAATTGCATACTATTTCTACATTTCTATTTCTACTAATGCTGGACACTATGGCAGCATAAATATCACACAATGCAATTATTAACATCCCTACTGCAAACTATGCAATGTTTGTATCAGGAAAACACAAAGTTGAATGTCAGCAACAGCATCATGTTGTATATTTAATTTTTTACAGTCAGAATGTGAGGAACATACGATGAAAATAAAACAATTTCAAAGTCAGAACTGTAATGATATTACTTAATTAATGATAGTACTCTTATCAGTTCTCGACAAGTACCCATATATAAGTACTAGTACCACTAAAAAAGTGGTATCGGTGCATCCTTAATTTTAATATTGACATCCCTGAGCTTCCATACAGTACTGACTCAACTTGCACTAATCACAGCTTCTCATACAATCATGCATTATTTTTGGTTTAACAATGTTGAAAGCCAGTTTGTGGAATATATTAAAGTTAATAGGAAGAATAACCACAAGACACAAGCATAAAACTGAACGTTTTTAGTCCTTAGTGAAATGTGCATTTGCTGCTCTTTGAAAGGTTTGATATTGTACAAAGTGTAGTCTTTCCTTGTTCAAGTCATTTTAATTTCTTCTTCTAGCAAAGTAAGACTAATATAAAATACAAGTAGATGACAAATACGCTTAATCAGTGTATTAGCTGATACAAGATAAGATAAACAGTAGGCCCAATAATCACTGTCTCAGAGGCTAATACAATTATAAAGGACTTGATGTATGTATGTTGATGATATTATTAAAATTATCAACAAAAACATATCAAATTTTAGCATACAGGATGTCATTCTAGTAATGAAATCAAATAGGATGCTAATTATGTATTTTCAAAAGACAAATGTATGTCTAAACATATTTATGAACCCAAAATACATTTGCTGTTCTAGTACTATCTGCCCTCGTACATATAAACAGTAAATTGCTAATTAAATGTGTAGGTGGTAACTGTTAACATGAATGTGGAGGGAGAAAAAAAAGCTGATAATGGTGACAATCAAAATCACGGGGGTGGCATTTTTACTTCTAATTTCTTTTCTGGATATTTTTCTGGTGTGTTATTTTGTTAACAGAACATTAGCTGATTAAATAATGCAAACATGTCGTATGTGATGATGTACGTGTCGTTTTTAAAGGACAGTCGAGAGAAAACTAAATGTACACCTGCGTCTGGAATGGTCTCTTCCACTATTCTGCAAGCCTCCCCTGAATGAGTCATCCAGCCGGCTCCTCATTGGTTAAGACCATGCCATCCCAAGGGATTGCCTTGCAGAGGCAGAAAGGCCTTGCTTCCATTCACAGAAACATTGGTATGCCAGCCTGCTATTTCATTCACATAAAAGACTAAATATTGCATGCTTTTTGTCCTCTGCTCGTATCCTCCTTTGTCTATTTGCCTCCTCTTTTCATTTGTGAACGCCTGCCTTTTCTTCCCTGCTTTTGTGTTTGCCTTTTTTTTTTTCTGAGGAGAGAAGGCAGAGGTGCTGTCTTTTTTTTTTTTTTTTTTTTCTATATTTGCCAGGCAGGAGAGAGAGATGTTGGGAGGGACTGCAGTGCGAAATCTGCAGCAGAGTGAGAGCGGAAGCTGCTTATGAATGAGTGTCAGTCTTTCGGCTTTGCTAGATGCTCCTGAGGACATTTTACATGAATGGTGTCTGGCTGTGTGCTTTCCGCTACCGGGGAGACAAAGATGCTTCATTGCTGCTCGTTTTGAGGAGACTCTTGGGCTTTTTTCTGTTATCCGTTTGGTTGTTTCATTGACTCATCTGCCTGAGAAACGTGTCGTTCATACTGTTTTTTTTTTTTTTTTAGTTGTGTCATTCATGTAATTCAACCTGGACCAATTGCTGGGTATTTTAGACAAGCTGCTTCCTTGTTGTGAAGTGGATTTTTATATTCCTTTGTTGCAGAATACTGATCTGCACATTAGACGAATGGTCTCACAACAATTTAATGTAAAAAATAGCTTTATTCATTTTTGCGTTAATGCCTGGTTATTCATATTTTTGCAGAAACAACAAGTGTATTAAGTAGTCATAGGTTTTTTAAGGTACATAACTGAGAACCAGGAGTGATGTCTGCCCATATTCTGCAGCTATTATAAATTAACATGGACAATATATTAATGATGTTGCGTATTTCCGGTCATGCTAAAATTTTACTGTATTGTTGCTTTCAGTGATTCACAGTATATTTAGGAAAATTACATCTTTATAAAACATTTAAATAGAGATTTTATTCTTGAATCGAAGATTTTTTTTTAATTTGGCAGGATTGTAGCTGTCAGTGAAACGGCTGCTAGTTTTCATATCATTTATTATCATTTCTGTGATTAGTTTATTGAGTGAATCATCCTTTTATCACAACTTTTATCCATTTAATAAGATATTAATTGTGTATAACATGACTTCAAGCAAAATATTCTCAATAATTATGTTGCTAAGTTAAATCATCAAGCCACCTCTCATTCTTAATTTCCTTTTCTCAGAAAAAACAAATGAGAAGGAAATAATTACAGAGAATAAACATCAGACTGGGGAATTTAAAAATTGATTGGTTCTAGTGTGCTGTAAGTGGGAGGTTGTTTTTTTTTTCTCCCTCCGACAGGAAGTGATTTGCAGTGTTCAGCAAGCCTTTTGTTGAGAAGGTTTTCTCAGATCAGTGAGTCATGCTTTAGCTCTGAGCCGGCAGGCAGGCAGGCAGCAGTCAGTAGAGAGTATTTGCTCTTCCCTCGCAGTATCCGTGATCATCGACAACATAGACCTTTCTCTGTTCGCTTTACTTTTTGGATTTTTGAGGCTAGAAATCAGCAGCAGCATCACCGCTGGAAACCAAACAAGCTGCACCACAACACTGGCAGCCTTTTAGAGACCTCTCCATCCTCCTCTTCCTCTGCCTCAGTGCTTTGTTTCCATGGATTGTGTCTGTATATTTCTCTCTGACGGATTGGATTGCAGCTCTGGATTTTACTGAGAGCAGATTGGACTTTGGCGACAGCAGCAGCAGCAGCAGCTCAACACAACCACCACTGTAACCTCAATAGAGAAAATTACAGTCAGGTGGCCTGTGATTGCTAAAAGGCGTTTGCTGCCTGTACCGCCGCTGCTATGTTACAGGAGAGGGTAATCAGCACGGCTCAGCCACGTCTGCCAGCACACTTGTGAAAGAGGCAGGCTGTGCGTGTCGGTTGGTGGAGAGAGGGGAGAGAGCAAGAGAGAGAAGGGTATGCTTCACCGTACCAAATACAACCGCTTCAGGAATGAGTCAGTAACGTCCGTCGATGAGCTTCTCCACGGCCTGTCCATGAACCCCAAGGTCTCGGCCACCCCCCAGTCTGCAGCCGAGACATCTTACACACCCCCGACCGAGGTCCAGCCCTCCTCCGCCACCACTGCTTCCAGCAACACCGCCAGCCACGGCTCTGACCACCTGGAAGATGGAGGCACCACCCTCTGTACCCTCATCAACAAGGTGTCCAGCCTGAAATTCAGCAACTCAGGCAGCTTGCTGGGCATCAAGGGTCTGCCCTCGGCCGTCAAGGACCTGGCTGTGTCTAAGCTGCAGGGGGGTGGGGGATCGGGATCGGGCAGCTCCAGTGGCCCGAGCCCCAGCGCGGCGACAGCAGCAGCAGCAGCAGCAGCAGCAGCAGCCTCTGGTGTGGGCGGCTCTCTGTGCAGCTCGGCCTCCCATTCAACCCCCTGCTCGCAGCTGGAGCCAGCCGTCAGCATGAGCAAGAAGAGCAGGCTGGACGAGCTCCAGCCCGGCGGAGACGACTGGAATCCAGGTGGAGGTGGAGGTGGAGGTGGAGGTGGTGGACTGCTGAGCAAACCCTCCAGAGGATGGCTACACTCGAGCGAGAAGATCTCTGGTCCAGGAGTGACATACATTGTTAAGGTTGGTGGTCTCATTTCTCATTCTTTACCCATTCTCTCTTTTCTTTCAATGACTCAAGCTCAGCTACCTGCAAGAGGGGGGTGGGGGGGGTAAGGAGAGATAATGTAGATTCATTGGCACATCACAACATGCCCTTGAGTGGGTGTATGTAGGTTGGCTACAGCAGAAGGCTGAGTGAAGGAGCAGCGACCAGAAAATAGACATTGAATAATTCAGGAAATGGAGAAGGTCAACATTGGGAAGAAGTAGAGAGAAAAACCTGTGATGTGAAAACAAAAACGGCATTTTGAGCCTGCTGTAAACATTTCAATTCATACGGTCTGTCTTCTGGTGTATGTGGAAGCACAGCGTTATGCTTTTGTAACCATGGTGATATGTTATTTCTGTACATCGTGCATCTCTACGGCTGTTTTAGCTCGCTGACGGTGAAATGGTGGAATAGGAAAAAAAAACGACATACAGTGCATGTTTGTCTCATAGCTTCTCATGTTAATGTTGTTCAGCCGTCATTTAAAGGGGCACAAGTTGGCGCACAACTACGAGAGCTGTGAATGTCATCATGCCGGCAATGAGTCACTAGCATGAGGAGTGATGATGCTGAGCCCTGGCTCTTCAAGGTGTAAAGTGAATGGGGAAAAAAATGGAGCAAACCATTTTCACTGAATGTCTGCATTTGAACTGAACATCTTTTTATTCATTAAACAAAAATTAAAATGTATTTTCTGAATGAGCATACTGAAGAGCATTGCCAGGTGAAATGTGTTATATTCCAAATCAAGTTACACAGTATGATTGTCATCATATGACACCTACTACAACTCGCCTGAACAAAGCCTACAGTATCTGTGACCAGCGTGACATTCCATTAACTGCATTAAGGACGGGAGCGCTTATTTGTCCAGTCAATGCCGCTGAAAGCATCCACACTGTGAGAGAGGAAATGGGTCCGGTCCGCGCTCCCCCCCACCCTCTGCTTTTCCTGTGGTTTGAGGTCCTGTGTGTATTGAGTTCAACGCGGTGTTATGCTCACAGCACTTTTAATTAACGTCATGTGGTCACTCCTCACGCATCATGCACCATTACTCTAAAGGGACATTGATTGACAGTGACACTGTTTACACTCACACTTTTAGCCCATGGTAGCTATGTGTTTATGCAAAAAAGGAATCCACAACAAAAAGATAAATCCCACAACAATAAAGCTCCGTAGAGCTGAGGGGAACTGCAGATTTGTAGGGCTGTGTGTTGGCAAGAATCTGGCAATACGATACGTATCATGACACGGGGGTTACGATTCAATATATTGTGATACTGTAAGCAAGGAGATATATTGCGATTTTTTAAAATATAAAATCTAATTTTAGGAAAACTGTCATTGTATAAATAACACACCACCATATGCAAGTAAAAAAAAACTTTTTTTATGCAGTCAGAACAGTGGGATCTGCATTTACATTTATCACAGTCTCTGTAACACCCAGCATCATAACATCAATGATTTTGAGAATCGATACAAAACATAATATCGCGATTTTTGATATTTTCTTACACCCCTACATATTTCGGCGATAACTCTCTGAGGGTTCATCACCTTGAGCGACCCCTTTCAAAAGTAGTCATGTGATCCGTTGTTAATATAAAAATATTGGTTATAGCTGCTTTAATTATAGTAATCACCATCCTTTTTGCATTTGTTAGTATATTGTAATTATTTACTGCTCATGCCTGTTCATCGTCCTTATTTGGTGCAGAATTTTCATGCTGTTCCACATTTATAAACACTCATTTCATCAGTTCGTTAAGCCTGTTTATTAAACAGGTGCTTTATCCTCTTGACCTGACATATCCTGTCTAGACTGTACAAACCTGGCTGTATGATTCTGAAGTAACAACTGTGCTAGGGCTGCAACTAACCATTATTTTCATTGTCGATTAATCGATTAGTCGTTTGGTCTATAAAATGTCAGAAAATGTTGAAATATGTCGATCAGTGTTTCCCAAAGCCCAAGATGACGTCCTCAAATGTCTTGTTTTGTCCACAACTCAAAGATATTCAGTTAACTGTCATAGAGGAGGAAAGAAACCAGAAAATATTCACATTTAAGAAACTGGAATCAGAGAATTTAGACTTTTTTTAAAATAAAAAATTACTCAAACTGATGAATCAATTATCAAAATAGTTAGCGATTCATTTAATAGTTGACAACTAATCGATTAATTGTTGCAGCTCTAATTAATAGTCATTTCATCAACCTACTTCATCTAGGCTGTTTATTGAACAAGTGCTTTATCCTCTTGTCCTGACATATCCTGTCTAGACTGGACTGTATAACAAAATGTTTCTAAAGTAACAACTGCACACATTATAGAACACATTTTATGACATCTTTAACCTGAGTGCAACTAAAATACATGAAAGCCACTGTTTATATTCTGAAATAGGGGTGTAGAGCTGGGCAATATGACGATATATATCGTCCAAACAATTTAAAAATGTCTATTGTATATATTTTTCTATATCGTCTCTATCGCGATATAGGCTAGGCCTATATTTATTTCTTTTTTCTCTATAATTTCACTTAAAACTGTTATGTTCATTTTGCACTGAAGTTCTTAAAACTAGAAAATACTCTTCTACTTTTCATTTGTCAAGTATTCAATTCATAGGAGAGTATACAAAAATAGGCTTTACCATTTGGTTATTTTATATAAACTATTTATGCATTGAATTACCAGAAAACATGCTATTTTGTGATATATATATATATATATATATATATATATATATCGTTACCGAGATATGAAATTCTCTATATCGTGATAGAAGATTTGGGCCATATCACCCAGCCCTATAGGGGTGTCGCTATATACCAGTATTGATGATAACTGAGATATTAAAAAAAAATTAGATATTGATATTGTTTTAATTATACACATATGATAATATCGTGTTAATAATGCAGCGCCTCTTAAATGATTTTATATAAACAGTTCACGCTACGAGCAAATCAACGTTGAGCTGGACTCGACAGCGCTCTAATGACGCTGTGAAGCGTCAACCAATCATACTTCCCCTTCTCTCTCTCCACAATTCCTGTTCCGTCTAATAAATGGATGAAAAACGTATTCTTGTCGTTCGCCAGTTCCCAGTACTATTTAACGACATAACTACGTCAACGAGCGCTTGGCGCATTAACAGCGACTGCGACAATGTAGCTGACCCCGCTTGGGCGTTTTGTAGCTTTGTCGCTGATAGTGTGAACATAGCATTATGGTTACAGACTCTCTTAAAGTTAAAGATGAATTTGACTGATAGCATTATTTATTTATTTTATTTTTTTCAAATTTTCTATAGATATCGCGATAAGATTGTTATCGTGATTTCTTTTGGCCTCGATAATCTCGATAATTTTAATAATAATAAAATAATAATAAATCGAAACTCTGACATTGTGACAGCCCTAACTGGAAAAATACTAAATGTTTAAATTTATGAGCACAACATCCAACAACTGTAGCCAGTGTGATACATGTAGTTTTGTTAGTGCAACTAACTAAAAGTTGTGTTGTTCACTGGGATCATTCATGGGCTCTTCAGAGCGGGCATCCTATTGATTTTCATAATTAATTTGAAGTTCAGTTTTAATGTGTGAACCATTTACAGCATGAAAGAAAAACGTCTTCATGTTGTGCTCAGAATAGGTCTCTACCAATTTTAGAACAGTCTGATATATTTTTAGCCCTGCTGAATAGTGCACTTCAAACTCATCGTTCTGAAAATAGATTAAAAAAAATTGCAAACGTCATGTTGACAAAATGGTATTTGTTTGCTGGTGCTTGCAAAACGCTCACTGGAGAGAAGAGGCCTCATAATATGAAAGTTACGATTCCAATAACTTCTTTCTGAAAAGGAGTGGAAATAGAAACGTTAGTGTGTCTGGATGTCTTGTTTTGTTTACAGCCAGATTATGAATGTGATTTTCATAACGATAGGAACTCGTCAGCACAAAATGTTCTCAGTCTGTACAATGTTAATCAGAGGAGGTGTTGTAATGTGAGTAGGTGTCTGGTGGTGCTGAAGATCACCTCATGTGGCATAGTAACACACTGATGCAGTTTCCAAATCACTTCACCACCAATTTAATATTCAGTCACATCCCTTTTATATTTATATGTATATATACTGTGTATATATATATATAAACTTGCATTCTTTCTAACAGCTAGCAGGGGGCGACTCCCCTGGTTGCAAAAAGAGGTCTGATTGTATAGAAGTCTATGAGAAAAATGAGCCTACTTCTCACTTTATTACCTCAGTAAACATTGTAAACATGAGTTTATGGTCTCAGTCGCTAGTTTCAAGTCTTCTTCAATACAGCATGATGTTCATTTAGTAAATTATGGTTCCATTTAGAGTCAAAATTGACCATAAAGCAGGGGATGCTCTAGGGCGTGGCTACCTTGTGATTGACAGGTCGCTACCACGGCGTTGTCCGGTCTGGGAGTTGTCTTATTCAGCGTTCGGTTGTACTTAGCTTCACCCTCTCGTGTCACTTTTGGTTGCAAAAAGCCAAGATGTCGACGGCCAAAATGCCGAACTCGAGGCTTCAAAACAGCAGTCCACAAACCAATGGGTGACGTCCTGGTGACTACGTCCACTTCTTATATACAGTCTATGTATTTGTCATTAGACGGTTGGGTATTGGGTATTCCAAAAGCAAGATTATCAACTTAAAGTTACACTGTGGACTTGGAGCATATGTGTCCTTGTGCATGTGCACAAGATACAAAAAAAAATCAGGGATTTGCTCACAAGAACACTGCTCCATAGTGCTGGGATTTCTGGAGTTAGCCCCTGGTTTCCAGGTATTTTTAAGTTTATGTTGTAGTGATTTGGTTTACAGTTAAGGACTGCAGTTATTTGAGTTGAGTTGAGTTATTTCAGGTGTGTTTTTCTGTACAAGATAATGTGCTAGTCATGAATGTAACTTTTGACATTTTTGCTTTCCAGTATCTGGGCTGTATAGAAGTCCTCCGGTCGATGAGATCCCTGGATTTCAACACAAGATCACAAATTACAAGGTATGTCCACACTTTGTGTTCTGACTTTTCATGATTCATTAGATTTCCTTTAAAACAAATCAGATGATTAATTGTTTAAACCAACATGTAAGTGATTATTTGTTAACAATAAAAACTAAAATATAAGTAACTATCTAAAATTATTCCTTATGAGTTATTTTTGGCAGTTTTTTTTAAAGGTCTCATATCATGCTCATTTTCAGGTTCATACTTGTATTTTTTGTTTCTACTAGAAACATCACACTGTCTGCCTGAATATGCCTGTATTAACGCTCTGTCTGAAACGCTCCGTTTTAGCACATTTCAAAGGAATTGCAACGGAATTGAGTTGCTAAGCAACAGCTTGGGTCCATGTTTACTTCCTGTCAGCTGATGTCATTCACATACACTGCAATCGGAAATAAACTGGGACACATTTAGAATATTTACGTGTAATGGTCTAAATACTGTAGATTTGTGACATCACAAAAGTACAGAAATCCTGACAGCTTGCTTCAAAGGCAGAGTTTCTGAATACGGGCTGCATGTATGTCTCCATGGATTGAACATTTCAATACTTTCAGAGTATTTATATAGCACTTAAACATACTTTATAAAAGAAAAAAAAATCTCACTTTTTACAATATGGAACCTTTAAGCTTTACTGAAAAACCACAATCATTTTGAATTCAAAATCACGTCAGAAAACTGTTGTTTTGACCAGGTTTAAAATGATAGATTATTGAACTTAAAACCCCAAATATACTAATACAAGATATTATCTTAGCTGATATTCATAAACTTCTGAAATTCTGAATTCACATTATAAGATTAATACATTATATTTCCCAGTTTGCCATTTTGTGAATGAACTTGGTGAAAAGTAATTTCACTATTAGCTACCATGCTAACTTAGCTAGCTTATTGATGATATGCTAATATAAGTTATCACAAATTAATGTTTTTATTTGTAACTCAAAGATACTGTGACTAATTTAATAATGATAGCAATTAATGTTGAACTTTTTGCAGGAATCTGAGATACATTTAAGTTTCTAGTTGGTTATTTGGTATATTTATTTATTTATTTATCTATTTATTTACCAGGGACAGTGCACATTAATTAACATTTCAGTTGCTACCTCAATGTAAATGTGCCAGAGTTAGCTAGAAAGCTAATTTTCATCTGTAGTCCCTGAGCAGGTTATTACAAACAACGCTCCTAACTGGGTTTGCGTCTGTTTATAACTTGTGTACAATGAATAACAATGATTTTAGTGACTGTATAGTAAAAGTAGGAGCAAATTTGGGAGCAGAAAACTGACGAGCTTAATGAGTTTTTAGTTAGATGCCTGAAATTAGGTATTTGGTTAACACTATAAGAGATTTTAACGTTTTGTTCTATGATATAAAATACGTCAGTAAATATCCCACTAGTGAATTTTGAATCATTTAGGTGTCTTAAAAAAAGGCGGTAGCTAGAAAGTGGCTAAATGAGTTTACTAAACGTCATCACGCCGACTCGTGGTGTTCATTTGTGGACACTATCTTATGGAACAAAATGTGTAAGTATTGTAAATGTTTTTTTGCCACAAGGCTTATTTTCTGCAATAATCTAAAAGCCAGTGGAAAAATCCCATTGGCTCTTTGTCGAGGGAACCCAGGGCGATGCTAACTTCCTGCTACAAAAATACGTCATCCCTGTAGCGCTCTATACACGCTGTACAGCGCCAGAAACAGGTTGTGATACCAAAAAGGAAAAAAAGTGTGAAAATTTGTCATAAGTCAGGAGAAATACGGGAGAACTAGAAGTGCACTCGGAGAGCGCAGACCTCCACCAAGGTGCCTGACTTTAAAAACAGATCACAGCTCACAGCTGGCGGTACCGTGAGGTGGTCGGCTTATTATTAACACGCTGTGTTTCCGTGTAACGTATCGGCGGATGCAGCAGCATTGTTATGTCTGTATAACATTACACTACGTTGTCTCAATGCTCAGGCTGATCGGAATCCTTAAAAATATTCCTGAATCCGGATCGTGATCTGGATCACCACCAAAATCTAATGGATTGTTCATTGTGCCACACCCCACCCCTCCAAAACATTCCATTCAAATCCATCGCAAACTTTTGAAGTAATCCTGCTAACAGACAGTCAGACAAACCAACGCCGGTGAAAACATAACCTCTTGGCCTTGAAGGAGTTAATTACCGGGAAAATCAGGAGGGTCGGCATGTGTGATTATCAGTTCAAATTGGTCAGTGAAAATCTTTGATGTGACCAAATGTTTTAGTGATTAATAATTAATATATTTAGTTTTGCCTATTAAAACTTTATTTTTCAAGAAAATCATGCCTACCTTAGCAAATATAAACTTATATTAAAAGCAGAAAATTATCTGTATCTGCAATCCACCTCTTAAAAGAAAAGACACATTTTAAAACTTTTTGATTTTTTATCTATTTAGAGTACATTTAGGGTGCCTGTTATCACAATTTGTCTGCACGGGATTTTCTGTGACTCCATGTGTATCTTTGAAATCACCAGTGACCAATGTGCAGTGAGGCAAAGGCCAACAGTGAATCGGTTCGTGTCATGTCCACTTTTATGCTTGACTTCCTGAAGTCAGACTAACGTTGGCTTGCAAGGCCACACAGCAGTAGTCTTTCTCTCTCTCTCTCACTATGTGTGTTTGTGTTTCCTCTAATAAAGAGAGAGAGAGACAAACAGAGAGAAAATGTTATGTCTCATGCTATTGCTATTATTAGATTTCGCCTTTTCTAAAAGAACCTACTGCTGTGCGTGATATATCCACGTAGAAAGGATACGAAAATGAACGTTTCTGTTTCTGTCATGAAACCAATATTCACATTGTCTCAGAGGGGAATTTGACTTTCCTGCATCAAAGCAGCTCTATCTTAAGCTGCTATTTAATCCACACATTGTTGTCTTTTACATAGAAATGACAGCAAGGCGATGGCCGATGCAGATAAAACGGTTCGCTTCACATCTTAAAGACAGTTTTAGATTTCACTCTGTGATGTGTAGCGCTGTATATCAGATACAGTTGCAGTGCATTTGTAATATTCCCTATAGTGCCATATAAAACACTCTACGCTGCATATTGAATCTTGACTTGGTCTCTTGTGGCCGAGGTGATTTCATTTTATGTGGAACAACCTGTAGAGTTCAGGCACACTGTAAATACAATATATTCTGTATTTACTTGTTTATTTTTTTGTCTTTTCTCTCATTTTTTTTTATGGATAAGTCATATTTCATTTTCCATATATTGATAGATAAAAAAAATAAGAACAGATTGCAGTACCAGCAAATTAATTGATACATTCATAAATAAATTAGGGCTGCAACTAACGATTATTTTCAATATCGATTAACCTGACGATTATTTTCTCGATTAATCGATTAGTTGTTTGGTCTATAAAATGGTGAAAAATGTCGATCAGTGTTTCCCAAAGCCCAAGATGCAAAGAAAAAGGTCAGCAGCTACTGGGCGTTCCTGTTCTACATAAACTAATGATCTATGTGACTGCAATCACACTCTACTGCCAAAAATGGCGGACTTGATGTCGGTGACGTCACATTCCCATTCTCTATTCAAAAAACCCATTGACTTCAAGGGAACCGGAAGTGCTCAAATAACTAATTTCTGGGTTTTAGGACTCATTCCTGTAGCACTCTATAGGCAGGGACCTCATTTAGGATCATAGTGGCCCGACAAAATATTTTTTTTCTTGGTAAAGTACGTAATCATGAGTAGTAGCTGTAAATACAACAATGCAACTTAATGCCAAAAATAACAGTGATTCTGTGGCTGTTTATGGTCACCATCTTGGCTTCACCCTCCTCTCGCCCTCCCTCTAGGGAAGCCATCAGCCTGGTGTATGAGGCCGTTCCGGGGACCAAAGGAGCTCTGCGGAAGAGAAAGGTACGTGGATGGACAGAGAGGGAAGGAAAGGAGGGCGATGAAGTGATGCTCACGCTGAGAGCGCTGAGAAAATGAATGTTAGTGAAAAGGTACAGTAGAGAGAAAAAGAGGAAACAGCATTAGATATTCATTTACCCTTCCACGTTCTATATATAGCATCGCCTCTGTACGTTCTTCTTCTCCTCTCATCCTTTCTTCATGTAAAAAGAGAGGGAAAACGGAGACAGATGGAGAGAGAGAGGAAGAAATGATGAGAGATTGTACTTAGAGAAGAGAGAGAGAGAGAGAGAGAGAGAGAGAGATGAAGAGGTATGGGACTGTATGTGCGTGGGCGTAGCTCCAGCCCACGATGCATTGCACACCGCGCACAGTGCTTAGTGACTCATGTAGTGCACAATATCTGTGATCAGGAGGCTGAGCTAGTGTGTGTGTGTCTGTCGTCCGTGTGTGTGTGTGTGCATGTACATGGTGTGTGTCCACAGTGTGTGAGGAGACTGTGTCTTAATGTGGGGTGTGAAATGAAGCATTACTCTGCTCTCTAGAGCTTGTTCAAATGTCAGGGAAGAGTATATAACACCAAATCAGCGCCGACTATTTCTCTCTCAGAATAGATGTAAGATATAAGATATAATGTTATTTTGGCTGTGTGACAAATGCACTATGGTGACATCAGCTTCATATTGAGAATTTTGAATGGGGTTTGGCTAATTATATCTGGCCGCTTTGCCTCGTTTCTTCATCAAAATCAACTTCAGTACCTCATTATTAGATGAAATGTGCATGGCCCTAACTGTAATCGATAAAAATATTGAACAATAATGTTTCCTATATTCATTCACTAGTGGTGAAATGACACTTTAATGGATAATACTCCTTAAAGGAATAGTTTGCCATTTTGGGGAGTGTGCTAAATCACTTATTTGCCTAGACTTAGTAAATATGAAGCTGCAGCTAGCAGCAGGTTAGCTTAGCTTAGCATAAAGCCTGCAAACAGGGGGAAACAACTAGCCTGGCTCTGTCCAAAGCTGACACAATCTGCTTACCAATGCCTCTAAAGCTCAATGATTAAAGCAGCAGTGGGTAGAAATGGAACAAATATGATTAAAAAAAAAAGTTATTTTAATAAAACGGTCACTATATCCTGACAGTAGTGCATGAGACAGGTAATCTGAAAAAAATCATGTGCCTCTGTGTCCTCCGGTGAATCAATATTCTGTTACTGTAATGCCTATTCTTCGCCTCAAATGTTTTCAGAATCATCTTGTAGTGCACTGTTTAGCTGTAAAAGGAGAAAGTTTGTGACCCTCTTGGCTCTGTTTTCTTTAAAAAATCTAGCCTGTGAAGGGAGACTTTGACCAATCACTGCGTTCCTATTGGCTGTGCTCTGGCTGGTGGGCGGTGCTTGGTATTTCCTCAGCAGATCTCAACATGGCGGCCGGGTCACAAACTTTCTCATGTTAGAGCTTAACAGTGACTACAAGATGTTTCTGAAAACATTTGAGGAGAGAAATAGGCATTACAGTAACAGAATATTGATTCATATTTGATCAGCGCTGCCTAGTTTGGCCATTTGGTCGGAGTTTGTGAGTGATTGAGAGCCGGCTCTCATAGACGGCAGCTGGACGGCAGACTCCAGATCAGCTCTGACTGGTTGTTTTCCTCCGGTCTGTGAAATCTTGTAGATGCCGTTAGGAGCACCGGAGGACACAGAGGCACATGAGTATTTTTTCAGATTACCTGTCTCATGCACTACTGTCAGGATATAGTGACCTACCCACTGCAGCTTTAACATGTTATATCTAATTTATTTAATCTGTACAAAAAATCTGCGTAAAAACGCCTAAGTTCTTGTTTTACTGAAGGTTATGTGCCAGTCACTACGCCCGGGCAATAAATAGCTTGGAGATATAACATGTCCATTAGTGAGCTTTAGAGGTGCTGGTAGGTGGTTACCTTTGGACAGAGACAGGCTTGCTTCCCCCCCCGTTTCCAGTTGCTAACCGGCTACTGACTGTAGCTTCATATTTACCGTAGAGACATGAGCAAGCAAAACAGCGTTTTATCAAAAAGTCTTGAATTATTCCTTTAAGGGACTTGTTGCTGTAATTAGTTTTGTTTGTGTCTGTCTGTGTCCTCCTCTGCTGCTCTCAGCCACCGTCCAAAGCTCTGTCCAGTATCCTGGGGAAGAGCAACCTGCAGTTTGCCGGCATGTCCATCAACCTGAA
Source organism: Sebastolobus alascanus (assembly GCA_916701645.2). NCBI lineage: Eukaryota > Metazoa > Chordata > Actinopteri > Perciformes > Sebastidae > Sebastolobus > Sebastolobus alascanus. The sequence continues at coordinate 450,205 of CAKAOJ020000321.1, forward strand.
TATCTCCACCAGTAGCCTCAACCTGATGACCCCTGACTGCAAACAGGTCAGTGTGCAAACCTTGTCAACCACTATAGGATTCTGCGAGACACAGACATGTGATAAGAATAAATGACACTACTATGATAATATGTATAAGAAAAAAATAGCACCGTTGTATTAGGGGGTCTACATAAACCTCCCAGCAACCACATATACTGTGTGTGTTAGAAAAAAGATACCTAAAAAAGATCCACTGAAGAAGGCCAAGGGAACCACTTGAAAGCTCTTTGAATAGCTAAGTAAGTGGACTTTGTGTTTTAGAATATTTACCACACATACAGTTTGTGTCCCCAGAGACATGAATGAATCTCCATTGCCAACTAAAAATGTGATCAAAGGACATTTGTTTCCAAATTTAGGTTGATGTGATGGAGGAGATCTTATTTTTAGCCGTCGCTAAAGAGACTGATTTTTTTATAGAATTAAGGATGTTTGTTTAAGGAGGTTTATGTAATAAAAGAACAGCACATGACTTCTCCAGATGTTGAATAACCAGAGGAGGTTGGTGTGGGGGTGGTCAGTGGTCACAGTGTGCATTGCTGTCTACCCAGATGTCTTTCTTGATATTGCCAGCAGATGGTGCCAAATTTTGAAGAAAAAAAAAATATATATATTTAATTATCCGACACATAGCAACTCAAACACGACAGAATAACATTTCTGATATCTTGAGTATCAGTTCCTCTGGTCATAATGCAGAGAATGCTTTAGAAAAGCTGTTTACAAAGCACCAAATCTGAATCAACCAACCCCTTTTCTCTCTGGTCCCAATCTCTGAGTTGTAGCTCAAGAAAAGTTCAACTAAACTATCAATCTTCTCATCTTACTCTAAGAGCTGGATACTTCCAATATGGCTGCCTCACTGTGTGTTAGATACCGGACTGTCCTCTGTCGTTGTGGTTAATGAAATGAACCAAATTCTGATGGACATTTTAAAGTATATATGTGTGTGTAGAGTTAATGCATTTGCATTTCTATCTATCTGTGTGTATAAAGAGGCATTTGCTATCTCATATGTATTTTACTCTTGACAGATCATAGCCAACCATCACATGCAGTCCATCTCCTTTGCATCAGGTGGAGACCCCGTAAGTAACTCAAATTAACTGGCATCTGATAATTAAAACCTAAAGTACTTCATAACAAAGATTTGATAACCAAAAAATAAAGGTTGTGGTATGAAGGTATTGTGGTATTTTATAGTTGGACATTATTACAATAGTTTTAATGTCTTTTTATGTTTTTAGGACACAACAGATTTCGTTGCCTATGTAGCAAAAGACCCCGTTAACAGAAGAGGTAGGTGTTCAATCCTCCTGTTACTGTATGCAGCAACATTTAGGCCTCATAACCTCTGAAAAAAAGATGGATTTTCATGTTTTTTTTGCATTATATAAGATAGTGACATGTTTGACTGTCAGGAAAACATATTGGCCAATCTCAGGCACACATTTAATCCTTATGGGTATACTGGTTTATATTGGTCTATAGACCTGACAGGGAGGAATATTTTGAGCTAAGTCAGCCATAGCTCTGTGAGTGATCCAGGTTGAGCTGGCTGATGTTAACCTTCTACGCATAAACAAAACTTTCATAACTATATCAAATATGTTTTTACATCTCACACTCAACATGCTCATTAAAAGTTGCTGCTCTTGCCCTCGTCAGCATGTCACATCCTGGAGTGCTCTGATGGGCTGGCCCAGGACGTCATCAGCACCATCGGCCAGGCCTTTGACCTTCGCTTCCAGCAGTACCTGCAGTGTCCCTCAAGCAAACTGTCCTCCACACACGACAGGTGAGGCGTTCATGAAACATTCACAGATGTGCATATTCACACACACACACACACACACACACACACACACACACATTCAGTATTGAGTTTCATGATCTAACTATGTTATACCTCAGGGTAATAAACATGGAGGAGCTGCCATGGACAGAGGAAGAGGAGGAGTCAGCAGAACATCCGTACTATAACAACATCCCTGGCAAGATGCCGCCCCCCGGAGGCTTCATCGACACCCGGCTGACCAATCAGAATGCAGCGCCGGATGGATGCCAGGTACAACTCAATTCATGTGGATTAATCTTGAGCAGAATAAACATTTGTTTTCATGTGGTCGTAATCTCAAAAACATAATTAACGTTTTAAAATATCAACTCATGATCTATGTCATCAGATGGGCCCAGCTTCAGTAGATCAGACATATTATCAAGGGCGTCACTGTGGAGAAAACTGGGGAGATGAGAGAAAGTCCATATTCATACAACAGGGTAAGAAAATACATGCTTCCCACTACTTAAAGAGGACCTATTATGCTTATTTTCAGGTGCATACTTGTATTTTGGGTTTCTACCGTAGACAGTATATAAGAAGAGGACGTAGTCACCGTGACGTCACCTGTTGGTTTGTGGACTGCTGTTTTGAAGCCTCGAGTTCGAGGTTACATGCACAAACATACTATATGCCACACTAAATGAAAGGGGAAAAGCATTATAGGTCCTCTTTATATAATTTTTTTTAATTTTGCAGACTTTCATCAATTCAACACTGTGGCTATGATTGTTTCTCCCAATATCTACCGTAGGATCATTTGATATAAACACTCTGCCCGAGAGTAAAGGTCCGGCACCAAAAACAGGAGAGATGCCGGCGTATGTGAACACTCAGCAGATCGACGCCCAGGTGCTCGCAGCACTCCAGGCAGAGGCGGACAATGTGACGAAGGGCATGGCGGCTGCAGTCAAAGAGAGCCAACAGAAGGACCTGTTTGACATGAGTAAGTCTCCGTTGGTCTGTACTGAAGTTTCAGTTTCTGTTGGTCGTGTGATTTGAGTCCTTAATTATAGAGTTTTCCTTGCTTTTTGTTTCTCAGTGACGTCGGTGTGGCGTTATAATAACACCATATCAGTATGAAGACAATAGGAGGAGTGTTGATGTCAGTGTGCAGCTTTAATCTTCCCTCCTCTCTACTTCCACCTTAGCTCTGCTATTATTATACATGAAAGATCATACATCTTACATAAAGATGCGTGCACGTATGAAGAATCCATGACACAAATTACATGTGAGCAGTGAACTATAACATTCAAAAGTTCTTAAATGAAGTCTCAGTACATGTGTTATCATCCACCTACTGTAGGTCTTTAACAGTTAACAGTTAACATTTTGTTCCTCCACTAACAGCACTTGTATGACAGAAAGTCATAATTTAATCAAATTGGATTCAGATGATTGCACAACACAATGTGGAAAAAATCAGTTGATTGATTTGGAAAGGTACTGAATATGTAATTAATTGCAGTACTATATATAAGGTTATTATATAGTGATGGAAATGTACCTATAGGATTTGCACCATTAGCTCAGGAGAAGAATTTTATTGTGTGAACTATATTTATTCTTTATAATAATCATTTTATTACTGGGTATTTTAGAATACATTTGTATCTGGCTATGCAGAGGCCTAGTGGTTATGTCTATTGTCTCATATCCAGCAGGTTCTGGGTTTTAAACTCCTTCCTGGTCCTTTTGTGTGTAAAGTTTGTATGTTCTCTCTCCGTCTATGTCCTGTGTGCGCCCCTTTCCTCCCGCGATCCAAATAAATGCCTGTCAGGTTAACTCTAAATTTCCTGTAGGTGTGAGATTGAGGTGAATGTCTTGTGTAAGTTTTGTAATGGGCTGGCAACTATCCAGTATGTCTCCCTTCCTATAACCCAGTTCATGCTGGGAAAGACTATAGCTGCACTCCGATCCACAGTGGACATAAACTGTACTCCCTACTCCCCGCTCCCAGTTCAGGGAATGTCAGTTAAGGGAACTTCCCTCGACAAAATTCCTCCATTCCTCCACCCTGCAACGTCACCAACACAAGCATCACTTCCTCCGTGCGTTGGTAACGTACTCGGATTCCTGTTGCTGCTACTGTGGAAATTTTACACTATCGTTACTGAAATAAAATATTAAATATCTCCTGCCGGGACCCTGAATTAATAGTTATATATAAATACCATTATCGTTAAACTCAGCAATATCGATTTGTCTGAAGAGCACAACGCCGGCTGTGGCATGAGTGCTTACAGCAGCAAAAATTAGCATAGCCTATGTTAAGCTGGACATACACTGTACGAGTACTCAGGTCGTGGCTGACGATCGGACCGTACAGTGTGAGCACATAAATCTTGAGCTTTGGCTTTACATCGCAAACGATCTACTCGTACAGTAGGAGTAGGAGTTACACAGTAACATTTCTAAAATCGTACAGTGTATGCCCAGCTTTAGTGACACCAAGGGGTCCTTATCAGGCGTCCATATGTGATGGGTTGGAAATGAGAACGGGTTGCGATCAAAGTAGCTGATATTATGGATTAGCATAGTTTACATGTCTTTACAGGTGTAGGATGTCAGGTTAAAACTTACTTGCACTACAGATATCCTTCCTCTCTTAATTCATCATTTCTGCACTGCCCTCACCTCTACCAGAGCCCTTCCAGGATGCCATTCACTCGCAGTCCCATCCAGCGTCCCAGGGTCTAGCCCAGTCCCAGGTCTCCGGTCTTCACAAGGCAGCATCGGTGGACAACTCGAGCCCTCTTCTTGTGCGCTCGGTGGCCTTCCGGGCGCAGGAGGAGCTGGAGGGCCAGACGTGGTACCACGGCAAAATGAGCCGCCGTGACGCTGAGAAACTGCTGAAAGAAGACGGGGACTTCCTGGTTCGTAAGAGCACTACCAACCCCGGGTCCTACGTACTGACGGGCATGCACAATGGACTTGCCAAACACCTGCTGCTGGTGGACCCCGAGGGCACGGTAAGACAGGGTTAAAGGTTAAAGATACTATAGATAGAAATGACTGATTTGTGAAGGTGAATACATAAAGTGAAACTTATTAGGCCACAACAGACATTTAACATCTCCCTCTCTTTTCAAAGGTACGGACAAAAGATCATATATTTGACAGCATTAGCCACCTTATTGGCCATCACCGTGACAACAATCTGCCGATTGTGTCAGCCGGGAGTGAACTGTGTCTCCTACAGCCGGTTGGAAGGAAACAGTGATGCTTGCAATGCCTGGTGGGAAACAGAAAGCTGTGAACAGTCTCTCCTACCATTCCTGAAACTTGAAGATGACACATGAAGAGAAGATGCTTGAAGGCTTCTATAAGAACTGACGGTGTTTTGGGGGAATTTGGTTACTTTACAGGAGGCACTGGAAGACGCAAGATTTGTTTAAGAAGAAAAAATAATTTATAGAACTGTTATTATTTTGTTGTGAAGACTGAAATGCTATATTTTTGAGAAGACATAGGTGCATTTGGACATAATATCTTGATTTGGTGTTTTAAAAGATAAAAAATTGTTCTTGTAGTTTAGATGAAGCGCAAATCGAACCTCAAAGAGGTGTTAACAAGAGTATTTTAGAATAAAAAACCTGAAATTTTAGTTTTGTCTGTCAAGCACAACCACATTTCTACAGGACCCGTTGGCTAAAGAGGTGGAAGAAACAAAAACTGTTTATATTGAATTACTTTAGGGAAAAAAAATGTCCTTTAATCTCACCAATAGCGTGACGACGGCTCACTCAAGTAGTCACTATATGAAATCTGCTTTTATCGGGGGTTAGAACTGAGTGTGTTTTGCTTTGCAGTAGTCACAAAGTGTCGGGGTGCCAACAGACATCCTTCATAGTGCTGTCAATGGCTTTAAAGATTTTTTATCAAGTATTTTCTTGTGTCACTGCGGTCGCATGACTTAAAATCAACTGTTCTTGTGGACATTGTTCGTAGACCTTGATACCCCTTTATTTGAAAGAGGTGCTTGTGTATGCTGACACTGTAAAAAAATATTTATGCTTTTCAACCAGTGATTATTTCTGAATTGGTTTTCTCTGGATTCTTCTTTTTAGGTGTGTAGTCAATGATTAGTTTTGGGGCTTGCAATGGATATTCTCACATTCTTGATTAGCATTTTCGGCTCTTTTTTTTTTGTTTGTGCTTTTAAAAGTTGTTATTATTTTTGAATGACCACAAATGAATAGCACAATCAGAAAGTTAGATCAGTTAGATCATCTGTGTCAGTTGTACCAAGACGAATTACCAATGTGTTGAGATGTAATTTACACTTTTTAACTTAATTAGACAAACACACAGTCTGCACTCAATATGTTTAATATTAGATCACCTTCACTTATTGATGTTAAACTAAAATATTTCTCAGTGTGTGGATATCTCATGGCAACACTACTGTATTGCCACTAGATGTCGTCACAGAAACACTTCCTGTCAGTCCCACTCACTTCAATTATCTGTGTTATTAGTAGCAAAGGATGCTGGCTGCGTATTGCTTTAACAGTACAGGGGACAAACCATTATTGCTGGACAGGTCAGTTAATTTGCATTTTGCGGTCCACTGTACACAATCATTCCTCAGAGCAGTTTACTGTATTTAGTGTTTTGTAGAGTGGGAATCACACATTTGAAATGGCTAGTAGAAATCGTACACAACGGATTTTTAAAAATGCTCTCATCCTCACTGTTGTCATTACTCTGATGAATACCAAATGAATGGGGCATTGTATTCGATATGCACTGGACCACTTCAATTGAACCAAAATCAGCATGTGTTCAATGAGTTTGACAAGACAGATGCAATGTAATATAACGTGCCTGTATTTTGCTGCAAGAGGGAGTGTACAGTACATGCATCTCACAACAACAACACATATTTTAACAAAGAGCAGTATTGGGCTCGTTATGAAAAATATCCACCGCCAGATTATTTTTAAGCTGATAAGAGTTTCTTTGATTCCTTGCGGCCTTTTGAGCAGAGTGCACGAGAGGAAGAACATTAGGGCTGCAATTAACGATTGTTTTCATTGTTGATTAATCTAATCGATTAGTTTTTGGTCTATAAAATGTCAGAAAATGGTGAAAAATGTTGATCAGTGTTTCCCAAAGCTCAAGGTAACGTCCTCAAATGTCCACCCGATTCGACTGTTATCAGACCATTAAATAGACATTATCAGTCGCCATAAGCACCATAGATGTGGGTCATTAGGGGCCTACTACGCCTACTACGTTGTAAAAGTGAAAATGACACATAAAAGCAGCACGTTCTAACATGTAAAACTGAATGAAACGTCACCTTTTGAACACAAACAAAAAGGCTTCTTTAGGTTTAGGCAGCAAAACTACAACTTCTTTAGGTTTAGGCAATAAAACTACAACTTCTTTAGATTTAGGCAACAAAACTATAACTTCTTTAGGTTTAGGCAGCAAAACTACAACTTCTTTAGGTTTAGGTGACAAAACTACAACTTATTTAGGTTTAGGCAGCAAAACTACAACTTCTTTAGGTTTAGGTGACAAAACTACAACTTATTTAGGTTTAGGCAACAAAACTACAACTTCTTTAGGTTTAGGCAATAAAACTACAACTTATTTAGGTTTAGACAATAAAACTACAACTTCTTTAGGTTTAGACAATAAAACTACAACTTCTTTAGGTTTAGGAAACCAAATTACAGCTTCTTTAGGTTTAGGAAAAAAAAACACTTACAACCACACATTGTTGGTTTCACACGAGATGCAAACTCCTGTCTCTTGGGTGAAAACCCTTGAGTTTCACAATGTCTATACTACATTGCCTGACTTCCACATCTGCTCCTGTCATAATTACTACGGTCACTAGAGGTGGCTGTCGTGTTCTTTTATACCTTTTTTCAGGCATCTACCATGTGAATAGATGATAAAACATACTAGTGGGTGTGGTAGGCCTCTATTGGTCCACATCTATGGTGCTTATAGCAACTGTTTTGTACACAACTCAAAGATATTCAGTTAACTGTCATGAGGAGTAAAGAAACTAGAAAATATTCACATTGAAAAAGCTGGATTCAGAGAATTTTGACGTTTATGTCTTAAAAAATTGCTCAAACCGATTAATCGATTATCAAAATAGTTTGCGATTAATTTAATAGTTGACAACTAATAAATTAATTGTTGCAGCTCTAAAGAACATATTGTCATTTTTCAGAGAAAGGTGAGAAAAAAAGGGCACAAAGAATCATTGAGGTTTCGTTTTTTTTACAGTGATCCACCATAAACTTTTAGTCATTGTGACATAATTTCATCAAATCTAATATCTTGGGAGAAGGAATAATGTGGTACATTTTTTCAAAATGCTAATATCAAGAATTCTTTTATTTCTGGAGAGCAAATTTGTAGAATCACCTCGGCAAAATGTGCAACGTTTTGAACGAATATATATAGCAGGAACGACATACTTGAATCTCTCTGACAACACGACAATTAGCTGTGTGGCATAAATAAATTATACAACCAAACACGCTGGGACACAAAAAGAACATGGCTTCTTTCCAGATTTCTGTTGATGAAAATGTGCCTTTTATTTGTACAAATGGTATTTTTATTTTTATTTTCTCTCTCTCTTCAAAGTGCAATAGCTGATCTTCAATGGGGCATGCCTGTTCACTAGAGGTTGTGTTTCGCCCTGCTGCGTGTTGCTGCTTGAGACTACTGTTTTCTCTCTCTCTATCTGTCTCCCTCCCTCCCTCTCTATTATATATTATAAATGTATCATTTCCAGATTCTAAATATAAATCTTTGTCGGAGGGAATCACACAGAAACTCACTATTTTGGAACAGGTATAGTTAAAAAAAAATGAAATAAAAACAAAGAAGTCCAAATGATGTTTACAGATTTAATCTTTTGGTTGTATGGGTTTATCATTATTCTGTATGACTGTTGGCAATAAAACCGTGAATGTGTAGAATCTCTGTTGTTGTATCTGTTGTAATAATAACATATTTCAGTTCACTTGATTCGGCTGTTAGGAGGCCATTAAATAGGTGTTATCTGTTGCTATAAGAACCATAGATGTGGGTCAGTAGGGGCCTACTACGTTGTGAAAATGAAAGTGAAACTCAAAAGCAACACGTTCTAATATATAAAACTGAAACAAAACTCTCTATACTACAGAATCTAGCTCCTGTCGTAATTACTACGGTCGCTAGAGGTCGCTGTCGTCTTCTTATACCTTCTGTTGGTGATTCACCACGTGAATAGATAATAAAACCTACTAGTGGGTGTAGTACGCCCCTATTGACCCACGTCTATGGTTCTTATAGTGACTGATAACACCTATTTAATAGCCTAATGACAGTCTAGTCGGCTGTTCAGTTTCTGCTAGATGCAGCATTTAGCCACAGTGTCATCACATCTTCCTCTAAAATTTTAAAGGATTCATTCATCCAAATTATTTGTTTATTTAAAAACACGTTTTCTCACTTACTTCTCGTGATATTTTGCCATGGAGATCGTTTTTAAGACTGGAATTTTGAAATAACAGGGATGCTGTTTCTGGAAAAGACGTTGCTGTTGAATATTTTTAAAGTTATTTTTCAATGCTTAGAGTACTAACAAAACTCTATTCACCTCCATTCATTGTATTTTGGTGGCTGCAGAAAACTCTGATATCTCTAAACCTGGACATACAAAATCCAAACTACCTGCATGGCTAAACACCACAGCAAATAACAGAGAAAATAATACATACTTGTTCGTAATTTGAGTGAATCAACCTTTAAATTTCTCAAAGGTATGAAGAGGGCACTGCACATAACAAGCAAGGTTATAATAGTTTTGAATTTTCAATTAGTTTTTGTTTCATTTCATTTTAGTTTTAGTTAGTGTTCAGAGTGTGTTTGCTGGTTTCAGTCTTTCAGAAAGGTTTAGTTTTAGTTTTTATATATTTAGTTTTAGCTTGTTTTTGTTAGGGCCAGGTATAATCTCAGACGTCTCAGAAGTATGTAGCTACATATACATACAATTGCAGCATAGCACCATCTCCCGGAAGGTCAAGTCTGTTCAATTTCTGTGAATCAACGTCACGAGAGTTGACAGAAATTCAGGTTGTCTCCTTTTTTCAGTTGTGATATATTAGAGCTAAAAAAACTAAAATTGGAATGAGTTTACGTTCATTTTTATTTTATTTTTTATTTGTTTCCAACCAGGCATTTTCATTTCAGTTTAGTTTTTCTTAAAGGATATAGTTTTTATTTAGTTTCAGTTTACTAAAAATACTTTTCACTGCTTATTTTCTTTTTAGTTTCAGTTGTAGTTTACTATAATAACCCTGACTACAAGGACAGAACTGCACTACTGGAAACACGATGTTTATTGTGTCAAAGCTAATATTAAGCATCATATAAATGGCTGCATGTAGCATGTAGTATTTCTGTTTCACATGCTGCATTCACATGCCTCTTCCTTCAGTTTACCGGCTTCATGCTTCTACAGTTGATTGAGCTGACTTCTGGAATAATCTGATAAAACACACACGCTTCATTTTGGTAGTAAAATTAGGATTGAAGAGTTTCTGTGCTGAACATGTAGCATGTTATGAAAATATCTAGTCAGCATTGAGGATATCCATCTTTAACCAGCAGATGGAGCCCTGGTATCACTCAAAACTACAGCAGACATTAATTCACAGACATGATGACATGATGCTGCTGATGTAATGAAAAGAGTAGCAGCTTTGACTCTTCAGCATTTTTTATCTCATTTACATATCACATATACAATTTATAATGCAGTTATCATTACAGTAACTGCACAGTATACTGTAGTATTACTGAGTAAATACAAAATTATACAATAGACTGCATAGAATAATAAATAACTTCCATTGTTTGTTATTACACTAATAATTTTCTACAATAATTCTTCATTACATTATTTTTGCAGAACTATAATTGCACTTGCAGGTGATTTTTCACTCCTTATTTGTCTTAGATCAGTGGTTCCCAAACTTTTTCATGTCAAGGACCCCTAAACTGACACAAATTAGACCACGGAGGGACCCCCATTTGATATGATTTTGTCCGTGAGTCCCCCATCTGATTGGATTTTTGCTTTTAGATGTTTTATTACAGAAAGTGTATGAAATCCATGACCAAAATAGTCATACAATCTGTCATTGTGGTACTTGTGGGAATTATAGTTAAAATACATTATTCTCCTTTTTGCTGAGGACCCCGTGGAACCCCCTCAAGGACCCCACTTTGGGAACCACTGTCTTAGATGGTCACATCTGTAACCACAGAGGTAAAGTTTTTTTTTCTGTCAAGGGTAAGAGCACCATTCATTTGTCTTTGTCCTGCAAAAACCACGCACCTCCAAAATGTCCTATTTGACACAAGCTAAGAAAAACAGTTCTCAGCTTTGTGACGAAGCATTTCTTTTCACATAATCCAGTTGGGTTTTAGTTTATCTTCTCAACCAATAAAGAGTTTATCCTTCAGTTAACAGTAAAATTTGGAGGCACGTGGTTCTAACAGGACGCCGATGAAGTAAGAGGTGATATTGGCCTCATACATTAAAGGTCTTATTGATAACATTTTTATGTAGACGAATCTTTTAAAAAAAAATAATATACCCACAGAGCTTTTAGAAAGGTGTGGCTTTACTTGAAAAAAAATATTATGATTGTGAGTTGTGTGTATCAATAACACCTTTAATTAGTCTAAATGCCAAGTGTGGACATTTTAATATGCTTCCCAATTATGGATGGTGCAGATATATCAATACCAAGTTCAAAGGTAACCACTGCCCTGCAGTCTAATAAGGAATCCTTCATTCTGAATCAATCACAACTCAAATTCCTCTTCGTCACCAATTCTAACCACCTTCACCTTCCTGCTGTCCATATCTTCATTCAGTCATTTCTGCCACTCTCAAGGACGGCCTGAGCAGCCCCTCCTGCCACCACCGACACCTCGCCAGTGTCCTTCTCCCGCCCCATGTCCAGCTCCGCCTGCCTGGAGCTCTGCTGGTTCTGGTTGGGGTTGTTCTGGCTGCTCCACGACTTGCTCCGGCTGCGGCTGGGCTCCAGAGACTGCCTGTTCACGCTGCCGTTCACGGAAGCCTGCCCCCTGTAGCAAACGCCGCACACCAAACCCAAGAAGGCTCGCCTCATCTCGCGGCTGGCCAGGGTGTAAATAACCGGGTTCATGGCCGAGTTGAGCACGGCCACTCCGATGAACCAGTCGGCCTTGTAGAGGATGGGGCAACGCTGCACACACGCCACATCCACCAGGAGCAGCACGAAGATGGGTGTCCAGCAGGCAATGAAGACCCCGACTACAATGATGACGGTGCGCAGCAGGGACATTGCATGCTCAGAGTTCCTGTTCTTGCTCACCTTTTGGCTGCTGGACTTAACCAGGATGTAGATGCGGGCGTAAAGGATCGACATGGCTAAGAGCAAAAGCATGTAAACGATGATGCAGAAAGCTACATATTTCTTGGTGTAGAGAGGGAGGACTGTAGAGCAGTCGGGGAGGTTGCCCAGGCAGTTCCAGCCTAGAATAGGCAAAGCTCCGAGAGAGATGGCGATCAACCAACAGGTCCCTATGAGCAGAAACACTCTGTAGTTCTTGTTGGCGTCATAAGGCCTCATTTTGATCATAGTCAGGTGTCGCTCTATAGCGATAGCCAGGAGACTGAAAATGGAGGCGCCAAGTGCCACAAACATGCTCCCCTCTCTGACGAACCAGAGAGCAGGTGAGAGCTGCAGGGTCTTCTCTCCCGACAGGAGCAGGTTGACCAGGTAGGCGACTCCAGCCAGCATGTCGCACAGCGCCAGGTTGCCGATGAAGAAGTACATGCGGTTGTGGAACCGGTGGTTCCTCCATATGGCCACCAGCACGGTGAGGTTCTCCAGGACGATGAAGCTGCATATGACGAGGAACACGATGGTCTTGGTGTCCACGGTGCCGGAACTCGTGCCGACATTGGGTCGGTTGTCCAGCTTTCCCGTGTAGTTGTAGTGGCGGTATATCTGCTGGTTGATCATCTTCAAAGCACCGGCTGCTGACACTGGATGTCAGAAGTGAGCAAGGAGTCCAGTGTCAGCAGATCCACTGTGTTCAACTGCAGTGGGAGATGTGAGGAGTGTTATCACACAAAGCCAATTTATAGCTCAATATTTATCCAGCAATACAGTAATTAATGATTTTATCTGATGGATTTTAACTGAATAATCCAGTTTTCTTCATTCCTATGGAAACAAGAGGTCTTTAAAGGGGACATATCATAAAAAACTCAATTTTTCAGTGCTTGTGAACATACATTAGAGTATCTGGAGTGTCTACCAACCCACAAACTGTGAAATAAGACAACCCAGTCAGTTCTTTGTGGGCAGCCTAGATCAGAAAACATGTGATCCAACAAGCCATTCAGATTTGGCTCCACTTCCTATTTCACATGCCGGCTCATTAGAATATATATTACCCGCAGCTTTTGTGCGTTCCAATACTACCATATTTAATATGGCAAAAAAAAGCCAAAAAAAGATTTAGTATGTCCCAATACATAGGTTTCGTCCAAAATTCCATACTAACATGCTATTCAGTACGCTAAAACAGTATGTGAGATATTTTAGTATGTCCAGAACCTTAGTATGAAACCAATAGTATGTGAATTGCATACTATTTCAGGTGAAATATTACGGGGAACTATGGGGAACATGTCGGTTTAGTTTATGCGGAAGTCAGCCCGCTACAACGGTCGCCACGGTAATGGTACACACAAAAATGGCCGCCTCTCTGACCATCTTGCTACGCTGATTTGAATTGGAATGTCCGTTCTACTCCTATCTTCTATGGTTATGACAAAGTAGTATGTCCCAATTTAATGCATACTGCATGCAACAGTATACTTTGTAAGGGCAGCCGCAGTACGTACTAAAAGTAAAAAGAAAAAGTATGCGATTTGGAACGTAGCTCTTGAGAACTACCTTTGCAAAGGTGCACCATATTTTTCTCGCAAGCCAATCAGAGCAGACTGGACTTTTTTAGGAGGGTGGTCTTAAAGAGACAGGAGCTAAAACGGAGCGTTTCAGACAGAGGGTGAATACAGGTATATTCAGACAGACAGTATGAGAAAAATAATGTGTTTTTTGAACAGTAAAGCATGTAAACATGTTCTAGTAGAAACCCAAAATTAAAAAAGTAGGAACCTTATAATGAGCATGATATGTCCCCTTTAAAACTAGCAAATACCTGCAGAAAACGTTTAAAAACATACAGTCTGCACCTTAAATACACCATGATGCTGTTTGTTTGTTTACATAGGAAAATTGGACCATTGCCCAAACTACCAGGGGCTCCTTTTAAAAATGCTTTTAATCTTTACTTCAGCTTTTTAGACATTAAATTAGCTTTATTTTTAATCACAATCATATACTATATAGATTTCACTTCCCAGTGAATTAGATGTAATTATCTCATTGCATTGTGCAGTCTAGTTTTTCCAAATGACAGCCTTAACAAAAACTTACCGTGGGATGCTCGCAGTCCGGGTTCAGTTGAAAGTGAAACGCACACTGAAAGACAAACATTTCATAGCTGACTGCTCGAATCTCTGTGCTTCCCAGATGTTTAATGTTGAAGTTTAATTCCTTCTCCCTCGGCTCAATGGAAGAGAGCAGCTCCTCATCTTTCACTGATCTCTAAACTCCGGAGTTGTCGACGGGTTGGCTGGAAGTCACACCCCCCCCCCCCCCCCTCCTCCTCCTCCTCCGTCAACCCGGGCAGGGAGAGCAGGGACTGCTGAAGGGTCATGAAGCAAATCAGATCATGGAGGTATGTGGAAACTCATAATGTTTATGTTGCAATAATATTGTCCCAGACATGTTAAAAAAAAAAAGTCCCTGAGGAATATGTTCCAGAGTCCTATAAGTAGCCTACAATTTACATATTAATTTAATTTGCTTATTACTAAAATACCTATTTTTTTTTAGCCTATTGTTTTTATTAATTAGAATTAATTAGAATTTATAAATTAGAAATTAGCATTTCTTATCTGTTCAGGCATACTGTCAGCGTCGACCAATCACGAGCAAAATCGCGGACTAACCAATAGCAGCAACTGTTATGTTATGTAAGCACAATGATTTGCCGAGGAATGTGTCAATCACGCTGCAAACCCAAGTCCCGCCCCCCCAGCTCTCATGAACCAATAGTAAACTGGCCTACTGACGCCTAGTTCGACTGAACCTCGAGGAAAAACAAATGCAATGCGAGGATAAGAAAAAAAACGGCAGTATGGTCAAAACTTAAACGACCGAAATGATCTGAAGAGGAAAAAGGAGACTATTGAAGGAGCAAGTTCTCCAAAAAACAGAGGGACTCGTTGTTAAGATGTATTATCCCGGGAGTGTTAGCAAGAACGACAGCGCGCCTTCAAGTCCGTTACCACGGTAACCAAACTGCTACCGCGAGACGTTAGCAACTGTTAGCATTCAGATGTCACACCTGTAAAGGTAAGCTTTATTTGCTCTCCAGTTTGTTGTTAAGTTGCTGATGAAAGTTGCTTGCTCATATTTCATGTTTGGGATAAGGGTTTGGTTCAGTCCTGCTACTGTATCTCCTCAAGTCTTTGTCATTTATCTACACATAGCAGTTCAGTAAAGGGATTTCTGTTCCTTTGCTTAAAAATAGCTAGCTTAGGATAGCTAGCTCACTTGGATGTTTAATTGATTTAAAATAGTAAGCTATTTTGAATAATTTAAACTAGCTAGTTAAAGCTGCAGTAGGCGAGATCGGCGCAAATATGATTTAAAAAAGTTATTTTTAGAAAACGGCCGCTATATCGTGACAGTAGTACATGAAACAGGTAACCTGAAAAAAATCATGTTCCTGTGTGTCCTACTGTGTCCTCCGGTGCTCCTAACGGCATCTGAAGGATTTCACTTACCGGAGGAAAACAAGGTCCGCTGTCCAGCTGCCGTCTATGAGAGCCGGCTGTCAATCACTCACGCACTCCGACCAAACGGTCAAACTAGGCAGCGCTGATAAAATATGAATCAATATTCTGTTACTGTAATGCCTATTTTTCACTTCAAATGTTCTCAGAATCATCTTGTAGTTACTGTTTAGCTGTAAAATGAGAAAGTTTGTGACGCCGCCGCAATTGTAAAATCTGTTGAAGGAAGCCAAGTTCTGGTCACATGACCGGAGCACAGCCAATAGGAACGCTCTCTCTCTCTGAAATGACCTGTGATTGGTCAAAATCTGCCGTCACGGGCTAGATTTCTCTAAAGCCTGAAAACAGAGACATGAGGAGGAGCAGAAGTCTAGTTTTCTCTCAGAACACTTGAATTACAATATGCTGAAAGGTTTTTATGGAATTTTTGCCAAATTATGCCAAAAAATTGTTGCATACTGCCACTTTAACTTGAAATATTCTGGCCCGCTAGCTATCTGGCTAGATATAGAGATATATAGGTAATGGGAATGTGACGTCACCGTCAGCAAGTCCGACATTTTTGGAGGGTAAAGGGTAACAGTGTGTTTCAATCCACGTACTTCTGGAAGTACACTTCAATGTAGTGCACTGTGTGCACTCTGTACTTACTTGCGTAGTGCGTAAATTTCAACGGGGTAGGGTCGTTTCAAATCCAATACTCTGCGGCGCCCTTATCGGAAATGACGATCGCAACATTTCACCGCGGCTCGCTACCCGCCAAAATATCTTCTTCTTCTTCAGGGTTTTACGGCAGCTGGCACATGAGCTGGCATCTATAAGGTACGTTGTTCAGCTCCGCAAAAGCTCCTGCATAATCTGCCACGATTTTCACATGTTTGAATGGTGGTCGTGGCCCCGCCACTTCCGCTACGTACTGTAGCCAAGATGACGACCGTTGAGGGTGAGAAGTGTCCAGCGTTCCACACTCAACGATTTGACCGTTTTGAGTACAACATCCGGGTACTTACAGTGCACTGCATTTTGCCGTACTTCACAGTGTGAACGCACTTATGCACTCAAAATAGTAAGTGTAAGTACAGAAGTACGCGGATGGGAACACACTGTAAGAGTTCCATCTACAAGTGTCAAAAGAGAACACAAAACACTGCACAATGAATGAGATTCAAAAGCTGAATTGTAATGTATATATAGCATACAGTCAGACACAAAGGTAGGCTAACGTTACGGGTTTCATTTTGCAAGATACTGGGTAGATTAATTATGCAGTGTTGGCCGACGTTTCGTTAGTATTATGTTAGCATAACATTAGCTAGCTTGTCTTTGTCCGGATGGTAGTTTACTGTAGTTGGCATTTGGCTTGTAGGTCTTAATGTAAATCTTAAATAGGACATCGGCCTCCAAAGATTTACATACAAAACATATCACTGACCGTAATGTGTGGCAAACTGTCAAGGTCTTTCTAATTCGTAGGGATCGATATCATAATCTAACTTCAATTTTGTAATATATGGCCCCTTTGCCTCTGTCAGCTTCTCTTTATATGGGTATTTGTCTTTCGCACGTAAAACTTTATACATTTCTGATGATGAACGATTGACAGATGAATAAATGAGAGATAGCTGACAGATAATGATAGTCTACCGAAGCACCGTGCACTACCCTCCAAAAATGGCAGTGCGCCCCAGAATGCTCCACGATTCCCATTCCCTATAGAAAAATATAGACAGATACAGTAGATTAGAATGGCCTAGTCCTACTTAATTTATACAAATGAGGTAGCTCAGAAACAAAATAGCCTACAATACAAATCCATAAATAAAATGTGTACTAAGTTCAGGCAAATTTCAACAATGCAACAAAAGCCTTGCCTCTGTATCATAAATATAGCTAACTTTAACAAAAGCATGTACAGTAGCTGTCTTTCCTGCTGTGTTTCTGCATGACATGGACAAAAAAGAGAAAGAGCGAGCATACAATGTGCTGCAAGAGTTTACGTTAAGATGACTGCAGCCCATCCTTTGTTCTGGTCCTTCTGTCGTGACCTCATATCCAGGAAGGATGGGCAGGGCTGGCAGCAAGGAGAGGGACTCAGAGAGTCTGGGAGGCAGAAAGACAGATGATGACTCTGAAATAGATGTGACGGAGTGGAATCTGCACTGCAGAGATGTTAAGACTAAAACTAAACATAAAATGACCAAAATGTGACTAAAACAATAAACTTTACTTTCAAACAAAATCCAGAAATTGCACCAAGAATAATTGAGTCATGAGCTTTGTGCACTCTATGTGACTATGACTCAAACGCTAAGAATCTTACCGCTTTACTTTATACGGTGCCACACATTTTAGCTGCTTGCAATTTTCCCCAAACTAAGCACATATTGTACCGTGTCACAGACCAAATCATTAAATAGTAGATCTCTTCCAGTGTCTGTGGTTATTAACCCAGAGGAATGTTTTGTGTGGTTGAATAAACAGCTGTGGTCTGGCATCGGTCCATTAGCATTGTTACAGTCACAATTCTCAGTCATTTCCTGCAGGTCGCACTGTGCCAGCAGCAATGGGAAAATCTCAGGAAAAAAGCCAAATAGTTACTCTGGACCCGCAGCAAATCTGGGACCAATCACAGAGTGGGTCTACGTAGAGGCAGCTGGATTAACAGACCGGGAACATGGTTGGAAAAACCTTGGGTTTTTCAGCAAACTACAGTGATGTGGGGCTCGCATCTGCATTTACATAAACTTTGAGCCAAATATGAAACCATCAGCGAGTACGAACCCCATAATATGTGGTTAGAGTGAGTCTATGTCTATGTGTATTCATAGACTACTGAAGAGGAGCATGGGTGGAGGGTTTTCACTTTTGCAGGACCACCCTCACTACTTTGTAGGCGACCACGTCTTTGGTTTGAGCGAGGCTGAATCTTCCTGTCATCTTTGTCAGCAAGACAGTAATTAAAGCTGTCTCTAGCTGCCATTTTTCCAGCATCAGGAGCTGTTCGTCTGACCTAAATCATCAATGCACCGTATGTGTGATTTCCTGCTATTATAATGCTATATTATTTAAGTATAAACCTACAAGCTGCAACCCCTCATTTTGGAAGTACTGTACAATAAAGCCAGCTGGTAAAACCATTCCTCAGGGAAAGTTTCCACTGCTCAACTGCAGCCTGCCCTGGACCTTATACAGTATACAGTTTCTGTGTGACATCGTCAGTGGTTGGAAGAAGTATTCACATGCTCTATTAAGTAAAAGTAGCACACTGTAGAACTACAGTACGCCATTACAAGCAAAAGTCTGGCATTAAAAATGTACTTAAGTATATTATATATTATAGGGCTGTAAAGGAATTTGCCCTGCAGTAATAATGATTGGCTCAACAGCGTGGTATGCGGTATTAAAACCTAAAAAACATTATGTGCAAATTACTTCATTTATCCTGATTTCAGTGCTGTAAAAATAAGCGTCATTGTTAGGCTATTAGTACGTATATTTAGGCTATTATTATGTATATTGTTGCTTTTTAAAATACAAAGTTTTGAAACCAATGAAATACTTGTTTATTGTTAAATGCAGAGCACAGAAGGGCAATGAGGCGCAACGTTTTTTCAGTTGAAACGCTTTGGTTGTGTCTGGTTGCTATGGTACAGAATATCCGCAGAAGTAAAAATGTCAGGTACTTGTTCTGCTTGCTCTGGATGAAGGGAAGGATGGTCTATATGTATTAAATTCTCCTCCATTATTGTTGTTGTTCAGCACTTGTAGCCTCCATGTTGGATGTGACGGTTGGTCTTTGTGGTATTTGTCCCGCCCCTCCTCCATTGTGATTTGATGGCGGGGTGAAAAAAAGTGACAGTGACGAGCGATTTACCCAAAGTTTCAACTTTCGGCGACCAGAAAAAAACACCAAACGTGCAGAATCGACACTCAGCCCCTCGTCACGCTGCTGCTGCTTGTAGCAGTGTAAAAATGCGGCGCTGCCATTGCAAAGAATTAAAAAAAACAAAAAAACATGAACATAGCGGTTGTGGTGGTTTCTTGCCATCCCCTGCAGTTGGCTTGTGAATAGCAATAGTAGTATTGCAATATTGTGGTTATTGTGACAGCCCTAATATACTACTATATTCTATTGTTATTAGTCGTACATTATCATATAATCAGCAGTTTAATGTGTATTTATAACTAGTACTACCTTATACAGTTGGATATTTTAATGCATCATATTTTATAGGACGATCATATTAGTGGTGGGGGAGAAAATCAATACAGCATAGTATATTTTGCGTGGCAATATTGTATCGATTCATGGACGTCAAGCATCTATCTTTTAATATATAAACTATTAACCTCTTAACTCAGAAACTAAAAAATATATATTCAAATCATAACTAGAGGTCGACCGATATGGTTTTTTTATGGCCGATGCCGATGCCGATTTTTTACAGAATCAGGACAGCCGATGGCCGATATATGATGCCGATTTTTTTTTTTGCCGATATGTGTGGCTGGTTTTCTTTTTTTCCTCCATCTGATAAAATATAACAGCTTAATAATAACAAATAATACACAAAATGTCTTAACTTCAGTAAACATTTATTGAACAACACTTATGGTCTGTCTCTCCAATTTGCACTTTGTGTCTGCACTGCAGTGCATATTTTATTTTTTGCATGATGGATAATAGTAGTAATAGTACAGGGCTCAAAACCTTTTAAGCACCTTTCCAAAACTGTCCTAAAGCATGTTTTTTATTTATGTTTGTTGACAGACACTGTTACAAGCTATATGGCCATAATCTAAGTGATCAAAAAATAATAATAACTTTGTTCACTCGTATTACACAGCCTGCTGCGGACTACACACAGGCCAGTGACGTCATAGAGGCTGTGAAGGACCCATAGACTGTAGAGACGTTTAATGAGGAAGTGAACTTTTTGCTAAATGTTTCGACAAATTGCTCGTGTCCTCACACGCAACCTTGCACTTATGACAAGCATTGTCAGCATCAACTCTAGTAAAGTGTAATCACGCTTTATAAGTTAAGTTTTCCCCGCTATAGTTACTAAGAGCAGAAGCTCTGTTTGTCTGCGCTGCAGCAGCGTGTCTGTGAGAGCTGCTCCGCCCCGCACGCAGCTAACGTCACCTACGGAGAGAAATTCTCCGTTACCAAAAACAGAACTGATAACGTCGGAGTATTTCATATCTAACCAATTAAATAAATAGGGCTTTGAAAGAGAAGAATTTAAGCCTACCGGTTTCTCCCGGCAGAATGCCAATTTGATTGACACACAAGGGGCGGTGTCACACGTGTTCCACAGCAACAACAACACTGGGCTGCCCGCAGATGTGCCTGCTTGATAATCGGCCTAATATGCTCAGGCATCGGCCGATGCCGATTATGAAAAAATGTCAAATAATCGGCCCGATTAATCGGCCGACCGATAAATCGGTCGACCTCTAATCATAACACAGCAAACTGAAGTCCAACGGCTGTCAGTTTGCTGACTTGACTTGACTATGGCCCCAAACTGCATGTGATTATCATAAAGTGGGCATGTCTGTAAAGAGGAGAGTCGTGGGTACCCATAGAACCTATTTTCATTCACATATCTTGAGGTCAGAGGTCAAGGCACCCCCTTTAAAATGGCCATGACAGTTTTTCCTCGCCAAAACTTAGCGTAAGTGTGGAGCGTTATTTAACCTCCTTCGCGACAAGCCAGTATGACATGGTTGGAACCAATGGATTCCTTAGGTTTTCTAGTTTCATATAAGCTCGCTACAACCTCAGAAAGATCGATTGCTTTAAAGAAAATAATGGCGTTAAAACGAATTTTTACAATATTTGCCTCTGAAATGTATGTGAGTAGAAACAGGAAGTAGCATTAAAAGGAAGTACTCAAAAATTAAAGTAGAAGTACCTGAAAATTGTACGTAAGTACAGCACTTGAGTAAATGTAGTTAGTTAAACATTGTTTGTTGACTAAAATAAAACACAACAGAGATTGAATATGAGATATTTGACATAGATATCTTAAAGAGCTTTGTACAGATCTGCTTGCTGTGTAGATATAGATACAAAGCATTTAACTAACTTCCCTCGACTCCGGAGATGAGCATATCAAAATATTCATTATTAATCATAATGCAATAAAAAAGCAGTGCGCACTTACAAATGCCTACATGTACAATATAAAGTATTCCAAGAACATTCATAATTGATTATAATGCAGTTTATGTGGCTGGTAGCGTAATAGCCTCTCATTCACAGCAGAGAACTTTAATGGTTAAATGAGAATGGCCGGATAGAATAAAGATAAGGGCCCTATACTATAAGCACATTACAGAATCTATTTGGCCGGCATCACTGCAGCCATTACTTTGCCAGGGTTTGCCTTGTTCAAGCTCTCAACCCTTCATTAGAGCGCAAGAGCTGGGGTCAAAGCCGTGGGCAGTGGGCACATCCATGTGCAATTACATGGAAACCCTGCCTTTAATTTCACCCTCGCCATTTTGAGGCAAAAACACACCCCAAGAGAGTCTGGGCTACAAATCTGAGGCGGACAGTCCCCTCCTGCCCTGTGGCTTTGTGGCAGCAGTATTTCTAGGCACGGCGGTCTCTTGCATGCAACTTAACAGAACAAGGCCCTCGGAAACGTTACTGAGGCGTAATTTCAGCTGTGGCACAGTTTAGTCTAGGATCTGCCAACTTTAGAAGGCCACACAAACAGAAATAGGTCTTTAGTTCTGTCACTTCCTTCTGCTGCAGGGATATTTAGTGCTCTCACCTCTACTTCTTTAAACTGTTAACTGCAGAGCTTTTAATTTTCCATTTCATTTGTGTCCAGCTGAGAGATTAATCGGATGGTTTTATTTCAGCTCTGCCAATGGGTCTGACTTCAATAATACTACAGTGGCTCCTCGACAGTCTATCCAGTGTCAAACTGGCTGACGTTCCCGTACGAGCATAAATTTAATGGACTGAAATCACTTAACACTGAACATGGAAAAAACCCAGAAGCCACAGTTTTTCTCTAGTAGACTCATTTCAAGGGCTTCCGTGATAATTGCATGGTTCCCGGCCAAGGTTACTGCCTGCTCTGCTGCATGCTAGCACACATAATATTTTCCTCACCTCCACATGCATTATGGCAACGGAATATCAGACGCTTTAATATAGTACCATCCAAACCAACACCAACTTTTTAAGCTTCACATGCAGATTTTTGCTGTGATGGCATCTTGAAATAAATAAATAAAGCTTCAATCGTAGACTGTATATAAAAGTGACGTCACCCATTGGTTTGTGGACTGCCGCTTTGAAGCCTCGAGTTCGGCATTTTGGCCGTCGCCATCTTGGTTAATTGCAACCAGAAGTGACACACACCAGCTAAGTACAACCGAATGCTGAATAAGACATTTTCAGCTACCCCAAAAGGTTATAATTAACTTCCATGAACTGAAAACACACTGTCGAAGGGTTAAAGTCGAAAACAGGTAATAAATCAAATGAGAAGTAGGCTCATTTTCACATAGACTTCTATACAATCAGACTTCAATCAGCAACCGGAGGAGTCGCTCCCTGCTGGCTATTAGAAAGAATGCATGTTAATGCCATGTCTGAACAGGGCCAGTGTTAACCTGGGGGGGAACCGGAGGGTGGGCGCTACGCTTCCGTAATGGCACCGCCGGTCAGGACGGCGTTATCAGCTGTAACCAGCCTTATGAGAGCTGTGCAGAGCGGCGGCCGTGAGCTAGCCAGTGGGACGCGCTCACATGCACTAACATGCACTAAAAGCATGCACGGCTGGGCTCAGATTACAACACACACAGAGGGAGAGTAACTTCATTCTCTGCTCAGGTGGACATTACTCCTTTATATCTTTACATAGCAAATAGTTGTTTGATGCTCTGGATATCGTATAGAGCACCTTCAATGACTTATGACTGAATAATAAAGCATTAGTAGATGACTTAATCATTACTGAAGTCATTAGTTACAACTTTATAAAGGGTAGTCTACAGTATATGCTCCTTCCAGCCCCTTCACTCTGTGTCTAGACTATAACTCGGTTCATTTAGTTGAGTTAAGTAAATCCCCCTTTGTCAAGATGATATTAATATCTTGAGTTCGTAGAACCTAGAGGGAAGTGGTAAATCGCGTGCAACACATAGAAGCTTTCTATGTATGTTGGGTTACTGTTATCTCCCTGGTGAACTTACAGTTGTACTCATACCAAAAGTAAAGTTTGATTGGTCCCTTCAGTGTCTGTTTGAGACTTTTCTCAGCAGCGCTTCATATTGTAAATGCAGCTCCTGGTATTTATATTAACACTACTCTTGACCTTATGTTGACACTATTATTTTTGCCCTGATAAGTTGTCAGTCAGCCTACTACACCGCAACTGCATTAGGTAGCGAGCAAAACCGTTTCCTTTTAGTTGAGTGCAATTGCATTGGCCTTCCAGACAGTCAATGTGAGTGTGCAGCAATAGTCCATTTATCACAAGGTTGGGCTTTTCTCCCTCAGGCCCATTAGGCCTGCAGTACTCAGAGCTTGTTGTATTGATGTCCAGCAGTCATTGGTCATTGCCTGACTTACTGGATGGATATTACATTGTCTTTAACCAGAGAGGAGTCTGGAGTTTGTGGAGCAAAGTTCATATAAAACCCCAAATATCACTGTCTTACATGCATTATTATTATTGATCTTTCTTTCAGTTAGTTTACCCCCCACAACTTCACATGTCTTTTTCCTTATTACATCACTTAAACTAAACATAATCCAATGAAAAATACAAAAATAAATACATGAGAATCATTTTAAAAAGCTGTAAAGGAAAATTCTATTTTTTTAAAACCTGGGTTTGATTTTCATAGTTTTGGCAATGATTCAAGCAGCTCCACTTTAGCCTCATCATCTATCTAGATTTGTGGCAGTAGGTGGCAAACCTATACCTGCACTTTCACTTACTTTCACTTTAACTCCTCTGCAGTCTTTGCTGACACAGAGAAAAACTCTTATCGTTATTTTAACCCACTAAAAAGCTAATGTTGTCTGTAGCATTATCACCACAGTGTAACCACAGGACAAAACATTTTTAAACCAGCTACAAAAACTAGGCTAAAAATCAGTTAATATATGCATATATTTAAACTAAAATAAGGTTTAAACTATTCCCCATTTTGTATAAAGCTTTTATGAAACCAGCCAAAACCAATAGGGGAGAACGGGGTCAGTTGGGACAGTATTGTTTATAGTTCCTACCTTGTTACAAATCAACCATCTCCCGGGGAGACAGGATTTTGGGATAATGCACTATTTGTACATTTAACAAAATTGTGCCTTTAATGTTTGGGTTGGGCTCTAAAAGACTTGATAAATTGTTAGTAGACACCTGTGTCTGTTGAGGGATGAAATTATTTTCATTAGTCTGTGAGTAATCTAATTCCGCTCTCCCCTATTTCAAGAGTTCAGCTCTCACGTTGAAGGTTAGCAAATACTGGGGAGCTAAAATTGTTTACTTGGCTTAAAATGCATTACAAATGGATGTTACTGTCATCACTGCTGTTCATTTTTCATTCATTTCTTAGTGCCATAACCATAAGAGCATATTTAAAACCAGTAATGTCTGAAATATACCAACAAAAGCCTCGTTCATCACGTTCATATTGCTCATATGCACGAGTCAGACAACATTAGCTTTATATAATGAGATTATCTAAAGTAGGTTTTCTGCTGGATCAATATCCTGTATGTCCATTTCTGTCCACTGGACACTGAGGTGTTGAAACAGCATGGTAGGTGTTGCTGTACAACATTATTTTTTATTTTTCTGTGTCTGCATTCATGTCTCACAGTGACTCTGTTCATATATTACCTTATTTTTCATTTAAGATCAGTCATATTACTAGTATGATTTAGGCTGACTCTTCTCAAGAGAGATGGAGATCTTTGTTATCTATGTGCTTCCTGTTGGTGGAATCAATAAAACTGCTCTTTAGCTAGCTGCTAAGATGCATAGTAAGAGTACAGGAAACAATTACACTGTAGCTGGCCTGATTAAATGTAGGCGTACATTAGGCTTTACTACAAACTCCTGCAGATGGATGCACACGCCAGATGCATGCATGCTAGTATATGCACCTCACATATCCACAGATTTTAAAGCAGTTGAATTGGCTGAATTGAACAGGTCACAAGAGAGGTTATGGTAATTCCCCCCAAAAATTACATAGCCACCATGATAAAGGCTTTTTAACTTTTGTGCTCCAATCAATTATTTCTCTCTCTTGTGGGAAAATAGGGAAGGAGATGTGCACAAAAACTGTTGGTGGTTTGGTTTCTTTAGCAACATTTGCTGTGGATGTTTATTTAGAAAACTAGATGAAGAGATGAGGACACTGACCACAAGATATTGGTTAAATGTGGCGACAGCTTTGTAAAGTAATTTGAGGCATTTGTAACTCATTTACTGTCAAAAGTAAGTTAAGTAAGTTTTTTTTTGTTTATCTCTTCCAACTCTGATTATTAAACACATCACACAGCTTTTATCTTAAAAATTACAAGTAAATTTTAAGAAAGTAGGATTTAATGATTGAGGAAAAACTAAACATAAGTAACATAAGAGTAAGATCGCAGTAATATCTAAAGTTAGCACCCTTTAGTGTCGGTATGAAATGCACTTTCACGTTACAATCAGCTGTTCGTTCGTGTCCCGTGTTCAAAACATTCAGTGTAATTTTTCTCTGTTTTAAGGCCAACCATGTAGTTCTTTTCTAAACCTAACTATAGTGGTTTTGTTGCCTAATCCTAAGGTGACACCAAGGGGCGTGACAAAGCGGCGGTATGTGACGAGTTGGGATGAGAACGTGTTGTCATGACCACCGTACACTCTCTTACCTGACCATCAGGTGTTTCTCTGAGGTCTTCAGCTTTAGTGGTTTGCGAGAGTGTGTTGTTTCCAGCAAGAGGTGGATCATGAGGAAGATCAAAATGTCCAATTGTATTCTTTGAAATATCCAATTTTAGACATGCCATAAAATTAGGCCTAGTTCCCTGAAAGAGAACAATACCTCACGCAGTATTGTCAGTCATTGTGGCTTCATCACTTCATCGTTAAAAATAGATATGAATAAACTATAAAAAACGAATCAGTCCTCGTGGAGACGCTCACTTTATTGTGATGTTTCCTTGTAGATGTATTGTACCATATGTGCTGAGGGATTTGTCACGTTTAATGGGGATTTGACCTTACAGATGAAAATGCTTTGTATAGTAAAACCTTCCAGCTGTGCATCCCTTTCCTCAAGTTGTATACATATTTCATTAGAGGCCATATGACTGGTGCCTTTCTGACTCGGCCCGTCTCAGAGCGCACACACGCTCACACACAGACAGCCATTGACCGCTGGAGAAGGATTGTCTCGGAGTCAGAGTGATCGTCTGGTGCCAACGAACAAAAGACTGAGAGGGCAGCTGACAAACTGTCTGCAGCTGAGAGTGACGCAGTTGCAATCTGTAATGTCTTAATAATCAAGAGCCTTGACGTCAAGGCCAAAGCCACAAGAGACAGGAAGTTTAAATTTAACCTACTTCTTCATCTTGATCTAATGCTGCAAGGAGGTATTTCATATAAGCTTGCAGTTATTATTTAACTTTCCTACTAATGTTTGTGAAAATGGAGTTATGGCTATAAAGTTGTCTGTTTTGTCTGCCTAATACTGCAGTATAAAATACTCTACCAGTCAAAACTAACCCTAGGAATAATAGCCTTTAATTTCTCTAAAAACACACATTACACTTCCTACTCATCACTAAATGGCAGACACACAGTTAGCTTGTGAGCATAGTGCAGCATTTAGCTTGCCTTGCACGGCAGGTGGATCCTCGCAATGTCACGAGATCACGCGGGATCACATATAACACGAAAATCCATCTTGGCTTCAAGTAATGCGTTTGTGTTTGGCAAGCCAGAGCACGGACTAATCAGCGTCCTGTGAGAAGCTACTGGCGTGGCTTAGGTGTGTGTTTAAACTGTTCGTTCAAAACAACAATGGCAGCTCCTGAGCGTTGATGCCGCAATAGCATCAGTTATATCATAACTGTTTCTTCATTGAAAAAAGAGAAAAGAACGACACTGAATTCTTTTCTCGATGGAAAAGATCAGTGTCCGAAATTGTCTTTTTGACTCACCGGCTGGTAGATGAGAAAACCACCGGCCAAGCATATTTTTTCAGCGACCAAAATACTAAATTGCCTTTTTGTGTCATATACATTTGTTTAAGTACATTTCATTGAGTTAATAAGGTATTCTGTTGTCAGAAACATGGATGTCAGTCTGCTACTTTCTAATTATCTCATACATATTGTTCCCTGTGTTTTGAGATCTTGTCACAGACGAACTGTTGCTTTTCCAAGGCCTTTTGTTTTGAAGGTGTTTCCTCGCCGGCCCCTCAGAAACCCCACAGAGAACATCAGACCGTGTTACCGCCAACAGTCCCTCTTGTCCAACTTCTAGCTGCATTGTGTAGCTTCATTGTCACACAGCTTCCTCAGAGGATGTCCCATTAGAAATGCTTTGTGTGTGCAAGCCTAACGCACACACACGCACACACGCATAGACAGCCAGGACTGTTGTGTTTACCAACGTGGGCCTTAGAGGACTATCAGGGTGGTGACTAAGTAGAAACAGAGAGAGGAACCCAGACAGGACTGCAGGTTAATGGGTCAGGAAGTCGCACCTCAGGAGGGTCGGGGTTCAGGAAGTCGTGTGCCCACACACACAGTTTACACTTTGTCTTGTGGGTGTAAATTTTCCACAGCTAACTGTCAGTTACTGCATGCTCTAACAGACGACAGAGACCACCAGACGCAGTTCAGAGAAAGGCCATTTCATTGTAGTTGTGGTCAAACAACAACAGTGTAGCTAATCACATTTTTTAACCACAGCAAGGTGCAGTGGCTCAGTTTACAAATTAGACAAAGACAAAATAATTAGGTAATGCAAGACCTGATTTTTTGCCAGTTATCTAAGTATTATTCTTTAGTTTAATATTTATTTTAATATTCATGTCAAACACATTGAAAGAGAGGAAAAAATATGGAATAAGACAGGCCTTTTGGGTCGTGTCTAGAAGGGAACCTGCAAGTTGGGAAAACTCTTAGGCATTGATCTCGAATAGTTAAGGTTAGGGTAGGTTGTGCAGCGAGTCTTGCGAGAGTCTTTGCAAGTTTTTGCAGATCTCAGATCAGATTTCGCAACTTGCAGGTTACCTTCTAGACACGACGGGCCTTTTGGCATGTCACAGTATAAATCATTGGTGTAACTAATAAAATTAATGGTGGCTTAATTCTAAAACATTAATTAATCAATTTCACTAGATTCCTAATTTCAGTAGGTTTTCTTTTTCATTTTTTAGTGTGCCTTATTTGATTAAGTAACTTGTGTTGTTTTTTTGTTTTTTATATCTAGTAGCACTATTGAGCAGTTTATGTACAAGTTCCCATTTTGTTTGTCTCGTGCAGGTGGATACCTGATCAACAGGTGGCGGTAACGGCAACGCACCAAAATAAGTAATAAGTAATGCACCAACAAAAGCAGTGAAGAAGAAGACTGCAAGCTAGTAAACATGGATGCAGACTGGAGGATTTAAAATGTTCAAAATGTTAAAAAAAATTGACTTTGCTAATGTTTTATTAGGAAGGGAAATCATTTGTTTTTTAGACCCCAAGGATACACACAATACATTTTGGTGAGTAGCAATGAATGTACACATAACTTCTGTTTGTTTACAAGAAAACTGCACAGGGCACTTTAGGCTAGCTTTAAGGCTTTATATTAAAATATTTGCAATCTAACAGTTTAATACAAAAAATAAAAGTTATAGGCAGCCAAAGAGGAACAGAAACTTACGACAGAGGCATAGTGGTACTGACAGTGATATGAGAGAATTAAGTGAACCTTTTCCAAAATATCTTTTGAGCATCACCTGAACCACAAGTCAGTGCTTTTCAATTTGTGAAGACGTTTTCCTGTCAGCAGTTTATCGAAGCATTTACTGTTAGTGTTTGTTATACAAGTTTGAGTGAAGGGACTCAGTGACATCAAATTGCACAAAAGTAATATCCAATATGGCTTCAGACCCATTTAAAATAACACTTTGGTGTCTGACAGCCTAACAAGTTATCACAGAAAGAAATTCTGCTGCAAGAGTCTGAATTCATTTAAAAAAAACGTCCCTTTAAGCTATTGCTTCCTGTGACATTGCATGAGTGACTGCTCACCCCATTAATGTAGGTGCACAAGTTTATCACTGCACGCAATTCATCACATCAAGAAACTGTGCAGAGAAATAAGTGAAACCATCAGGAAGCAGCTGCTGCAGACCATCTCAGCCCCACATGAAAGGATGTGGTTCGTTCTGTATGTGTGTACTAAAAAAAAGCTCCCACCACAGTCTCTTTATTTTATGTCCCCAGTTTATCTTTCCATTATTTTTTACCAGGATTTAAAAATAAGAAAAGAAAGAATCACATCTTTCAATGCAAAACATATTTTTGGTGACTCATTTTTGATGCTACTTATGAATTATTAATGAAATGACTTCCAAGCCAACTGTATGTCACTGTGAGGATCTGAAGTCATTCTGTAGGAGTCAAATTTAAATCTTTAGCGCCCTCCAGAGGGATAAAGACGCATCAGGATGGAAGGGATGTTTCAAACAGTCAGTGAGATTTGATTACTTTAATGAGCCACTGGGTGGAAAACAATTTAAAATGGTAAAAAAAAGTGCTTTAATGTGCTTTTAATCTTATATTCAGATATGTATTTGTGTCACTTCAACATCAATCTCAGACATTTATTAAATTTGACAGTGTATATTCAGATAAACACATCATTTAGGATATTTTTTGAATATTAGGGAATATAAACAGGGTCATACAGTACAATTTATATTCCACTAGAGGTCAGCAGGGCAAAGACACAGACTGAAGCACAGCCACTGAAATTAGCACTTATAGTCATGAAAACAAGTTGTGTTGTTACCAACTGATGGAGGAAAAAAAGCTCTTTGTGATAGTCATGCACTTAGAGGACAAATAAACTCTAAGCCAATAACAAAACTACACCACAGTGAACGATCTGACTGTCAAGATTTGATACTTACAGCTATAAAATATCAAAGTCAATGTGATCAGATAGGACTGAATGAGTATCCGCAGCATGATCATCAATATTCAGTTATTTATTGATTCAGTAATACACCTCTTTATACATTACTGTTAGATTATGTATGTGATGCACTATTTACTATTTACCCTGGTTCTGATATCCTTCAACTTGATTGTGTAATAGTGAATTATATCAGTCAATATGGGCAATATGATATATATTGTCAAAACGATATAAAAATGTCTATCGTATATATTTTTATATATCGTTTCTATTGCATTATAGGCTAGGCCTATATTTATTAATTTTTTTCTCTATAATGTCACTTAAAACGGTTATAAAAGCTGCAAAATTAATTCTTCTTGGGATAAATAAAGTTGTCTTTCTTTTTGAATTCACACAGCAGTATACAAAATACCATCTTGTTATTTCATATAGACTATTTATTTATTGAATTACCAGAAAACATGCTAAATTGTGATATATATAGAGATATGAAATGACCTATATCATTATAGAAAATGTGGGCCATATCACCCAGCCGTAGCTCACATACAGTATACTGTTGTAGTCTTCTAATATGCAAATTTGCTTGAATCTTTCTCTTCCCGAAAAGTCTATTGCTCACCTTGTAATAGTGACTTGTTTTTGACTTGGTGTATACTGACACTGAAAGAGTGGCTTGGATAATTAGTAGGGCAATCAGTCGATTAAAATATTTACTTGCGATTAATCGCATGATTGTCCATAGTTAATCGTGATTAATCACATTTTTT
The DNA here is from genome assembly GCA_916701645.2 of Sebastolobus alascanus. NCBI lineage: Eukaryota > Metazoa > Chordata > Actinopteri > Perciformes > Sebastidae > Sebastolobus > Sebastolobus alascanus. The sequence goes on from CAKAOJ020000321.1 coordinate 481,999, forward strand.
ATCTGTTCAAAATGTACCTGATTTGTCAAGTATTTAATACTCTTATCAACATAGAAGTGGACAAATATGCTTCCTTTATCCAAATGTATGTATATATTTATTACTGGATCAATTAACAACACAAAACAATGACAGATATTGTCCAGAAACCCTCACCGGTACTGCATTTAGCATAAAAAAATATGCTCAAATCATAACATGGCAAACTGCAGCCCAACAGGCAACAACAGCTGTCAGTGTGTCAGTGTGCTGACTTGACTATAACTTGACCCAAAACTGCATGTGATTATCATAAAGTGGGCATGTCTGTAAAGGGGAGACTCGTGGGTACCCATAGAACCCATTTTCATTCACATATCTTGAGGTCAAAGGTCAAGGGACCCCACAATTTAGTGCAAGTTTGGAGTGTTATTTAACCTCCTTCGCAACAAGCTAGTATGACATGGTTGGTACCGATGGATTCACCAGGTTTTCTAGTTTCATATGATATCAGTATCTTCACTCTCGCTTTAAAGCTGAGTGTTAACGAATGTGTGTTAACACATTATTATCACGTTAACTTTGACAGCCCTATCAATTAGTTACATTCTATTTGATTCTGTGACACATATAGCATCCCTCTTCCTCAAACATTTTACATGCATATCATTATTAATAATGACAAAATGTGTTTTTCATGCGTACTATTTGTGTCACAAATGCAGAGTTGACCCCAGCACTGCAGGGATGTCAGCTGTGGTGCGACCTAACATCACAGTAAATAATACCTACCTATTAGCCTCCAGCTGAGGAGCTGAGCTCTTTCTGTGCTCTTATTTGTGTGGGTGTGAACAACGTACAGCGTAGTGGCAGGTAGTGTGCCCACTTTAACAAAAGCTAATTTTACTCACCCTTTAACATTTAAGCTGTTGTGTAACTTCTCGGTCACACGAATCTTCTGCAGTCACGCCTCTTGAGATGATATATAATCATGCAATTAAAATGTAGGAGAGGAGGCCAGTAAGATTCCACCACTGATAGGTTGTTAAGAAACTAGATATGTTCATTTAATTTGCTAATATTCATCGATTAAACACCTAAATAACCAAGGTCAGTGACTTGTTGGTACCTCTCAGGGTTTCTAGTGGTAGCGGTAAGGTTGCCCTTTTGTAAATCCTCATTTGGACAGACACCTTTGTCTGTTCAGGATCACTGTTTGCTGTTTTTTAATGGTGCTGCTATTGTTTTTGAGCTGTGTTGGACGTTTTTTTGAGGTGTGTGTGCTTGTTGTTTTTGTTGTTATTGTCATTAGTAGTTTTATTGCTGATGATTGTTTCTTTTAGTTTTTCGTTTGTTTTTTGTTCCCTTTTTTGACTTGTCGTCGTTATTATTGTCATTTTATTGTTTTCTTTGCTTTTTTTATTTTTGTTTTTGTTACCTTTTTTTTGCTTTGGATTTTAATTCCATATTTGTTTTTACATTGTGATGGAGGGTTTTTGTAGAAGAGCAGTTTCTACTGTGGTAGATAAATAAATCATTCATGTAGTCATGAGTGAGTGTAGTGCTGAGTTTTATAGTTATTATATTATTATATTTATTAGTTATTGTATCAATGTTTGTGTTTTGTTGAGTTTTGTATATTTGAAAGACTATCCAGGGATATAAATGCCGTGGTCCATGCTCTACTTGTCCCTATGAAGATAAACATTCAATCAATAAATACATATTAATGACCAGGGGTGTAACAATCCATTGATCTGGATTGATATATCGATTAATGATCCACGATCTAATATATCGATGCAAGTGAAAACATTGATACAAATCATCGTCGCCCTTATTCTGAAATTATTAACTGATTAAAAAAACATTTGCACAGAAATATGAGAAATGTGGCACTTTATAGTGAACAACAGGAGGTCTATTTTTATTCTTTTTTATTAAAATGAATTAATTATTTTTCATTTAAGTGTCTGGAAGAGCCCAGTAATAAAATTGACAAATCATATTTTAGATGTTTTTTGTGAGTTGATAAATAAATAATATATAATAAATGTAACCGATGTATTAAAAGGGCCTATGATATTGTCTCATATCGATCGCAGGCCCCTGAAGTGAAGCGAATCAAAATCTTATAGAGGCAGACTTTGTGATATCAGCAAATATCGTATCGTTGTCCAAAGAATCAATATAATATTGTATTGTGATGAAACTTGTGATTTACACCCCGATTAATGACTCTCAGCAAAATATGTCCCAAGAAAATAAAGCAAATGGTAACCCCTAACCCTAAATATAATCTATTTTTATCCTCTTCTCAGGATCCTCACTGGCAGTGTATTCCCTTGCTCCTAACCATAAACCATACCTAATCCAACTCTTAACCTTAAAACCAAGTCTTCACCTCGAGCAATGTGACCGCCCAAAATGTCCTCACTCACGAAAATAACACTCCCAAAGAAAAGCAAAAGTTCAACATTTAGTGTCTTTATAAAACAGATTTGCAAAATATAGCCAAGGCTCATTCATTTAAATATGCATAAATAGCAAGAAAATACTTTCCCATTTCAATTCAAATCATTTTTGAACTTCTTTATACACAAATCAGAGATGAACATTATATGAAAAACGGGGCCGAAGCCCTCTTGATTTGTTGCAGCAGAGAAAACACAAGCATACTGTATCTAGCTAAAGCGGCAGTTGATTAGTCAGAAATATACATCCTCTGAAGACACATTAAAACATTAAAACAAAGTCGTATTCAAGTCTGAGAAATATCAAAGTACACATCTTTGGATGGATGCCTTTTTAAAGATCAATATATATATATATTTTTTACATCATCAGCAACGCAACCGTAATTAACACCACCATGGCCAAAACGTTTGTGTCTATGTACAATAGTGCAGACGAGGAGCTTAAATCAGAACAAGGCAGTGAAAGGATAATAACACATTATCAAATGTCCTGATTTGTTAGACTTCAAGTGGGTTCCCTTTGTTTTGGAATATCATTAAATAACCACGTTAGGATCAAACATACGTACAGGACATGTGCCAGACTACGCCCTGTAATAAACCATTTTAATGTTTGTTTTATTGAAAGCACTGGTCCTTTTTTTTAACACTTAAACACAATAAAACTCGTGATTTTTATGGATGAAGGCTTATTTATGTATTTATTTAAATTTTATTTTATTAATTTATGTCTACTCCACTTCCCTTTCGTGAAATATTATAATAACCTTTTTTCTATAATACATTTTTGATTATTTTTGTACATGTAATCATTTGTTTTACATTCATCATAGTCACTAATTCAACATTTTAACAATTGCAATAAGTCCTGCTCTGATTTATAGATTTATATTTTCTTGCATATGAATACTTTTCAGTATAAAAGCCTCATCTTATCTCGACATCGTAGAATTATGTAGTTTTTGAATTAATAGTATTTTAGACAACCTTGTAGATAAATAATGCAAATGATATATATAACAGCATTCCGATATGTTTTCCTCATTAGCAGTGTCAAACTGATCGCCTCCTCTTAAATGCTATCAAAAGATTTGTAAACAATTATTCAACATGACATCTGTAAAATTGTTTTCCAAACAAATAAAACAAGTCTGTTTTACTACCGCCACATCAGCAGGCTTCTCATTGATCTCACTTTCACTTTTTCAAAAGGTGCTTTAGCTTCCTTGAGCAGAACAGACACAGAGATTAAAGAGACTTTCTTTCTTGTCCTTTTTTGTTTTTTCTTCTACAGGCCGCGGTTCATTTGGCCGGCTCAGGGATGGGTGGAGCACGCTCCAGTCTCATGGTCCAGGGGTCAGAGGTCGCAGCATAAAACGGAGAGTGGGTAAGCACTTCTTCTCCAGCCAGGGCGAAGGCAAACACTCCCCTCTGCCTCCCTGCTCCGGCCTTCTCCTCCTCCGCGACATGCTTCCCCTCTGCTCGCCGTCCCTCCCTGCCCGCGCCGTTCCCGCTCTTAAATCCCAGACCCCTGCTGCCCAGCATCTCCCCAAGTCCGTGACTCTTGACTCCCTGGTATGCAGGGCTTAACCCGTTCTCCTCAAACCGGTTGGTGGCAGCGGCGGGGGGGCACAGGAAGTTGCCGGTGGGTGTGGACCGCCAAGCAGCTGGTTTGCGTCCCCGCCGAGGGCGGGAGATGCGGCAGCTCTGCCTCTTGATGTGTCGATGTAGGTGGTCGGACCGTGTGAAACTCTTGTAGCAGTGCTCGCACTGGTACGGGCGGACGCCCGTGTGAATGCGCAGGTGGTTCTTCAGGTCGTAGTTGTGGACAAACTTTGAGTTGCAGTGGAGGCAGATGTAGGGGCGCTCACCTGTGTGCTTCCTCATGTGGATCTTGAGTTTGTCTTGTCTGAGAAAAGAACAAAACCACATGTTTTCATTCAGCGTGTTGTGGGTGGAAAGGTTAACGCATAAATTACAACACTGCACTCCTTTGTTCTTTTAGAGCTTGTTTAGTTGAAGTGAGTTTAAAAGCCACTAAAGATGATTTAACAGTAAAATTCTGCTCTAAAATACCGGTGGAAAATATGCCAAAGCAGGAGGATGTTGGTGATCATTAATGCAAAGAAACCGGCGGAGGGGGCTTTCCACTTTGAGCTCTTTGATTTGGTGAAAACAGATTAACCTCAAGTCAAAACAGCATGGGGGTACTTTTCCGTTAACCCTGCTGTTTTACATAACCTGGTGCTTTGAAGTCAGAACGCACAGGAACAGGAAGATCTCAAGATGATCTCTGTGTGAGATATTAATATGAGACACCTATAGTATGGCCGGGACGATGCACCTATCTCCAGATTCCATACTATCACGATACTTTGGCGCGATTCGATGTTATGATTTATTGAGATTTTTGTAAACATTTGTTAATACTAGACCATGAGAAAAAGTTGAATCATACACTTCTAGGGACTTTTAGTTTGGAAAATATCTAAATGAATGCAGTAAATTTGATTTTCAGCATGTATGTAGTCAGAGCGACGGCTGGCTTGACCTCACGTTACCGCAATACGATAACGTTTCCTGTCCATGACAGAGTTAGCATGCAGCTTTAGCCATGAGGGCTAGCTCTGCTTTTCCTGCAATGTGTGAAACCCAAAGTGTTTCTATACTTTACTGGATGTGTAGTGTTTACCACTTTGGATTTAACATGTGATAAAGAAGTGCTGCTTCACATACCTGGTGAATCGTACTTCACAGATAGTGCACATGTACGGTTTCTCCCCCGTATGCGTCCTCATGTGTCGCGGCAGTTTCCCAGCTCCTTGGATGACCTTGTTGCAGATTGGACACTGCTGCGACGCTTTGGGCTTCATCTTCCTCTCCTCCTCCAGCTGCCAGGGAGGGAACAGCGCCCCCAGGTGGGACGCGGAGCTCAGGAAGCTCAGGTACGACCGGAAGTCGGCTTCGTCCTTTATCGGACCCAGAGCGTGACCCTCTGACGGCACCGACCCAGCGTTCATGTTGCCGCCCAGGCCCGAGCTGACAAACTCCTTCAGGAAGTTGCCGTGGAGCAGACTGAGTGGGATCTCCTCTTTCATCTCCTCCTTTATGATCTCTCTTTTCACAGCTAGATCGAGGGGCCTGGAGGCCTCGAGCGACGCGGACGTGGGGAAGGCGTGGGGGAGCCGGGTTTGCGGCGAGGCTCCTGCGTGGGGATGCTGGTGGTGGCTCGGGTCCAGGAGCTGCTTGGGGAAGGCTGGGAACTCTGCGGCCCACATGGAGGGGTAGAAGCCTGGGAGGAGAGGAGAGAAGTTGGCCCTCCTGTCCAGTGTTGACATACGGGGGTAGAGACCCTCCTGGAGGAGAGACTCGATGGAGAAATCCTTCAGAGCCCGACTCTCCATACTCTCCTGCAACACAAGACGGCATCATCAGGCTCTTGAACGTCAGAAAATACAAGACTAGTAGCAGAAATAACGAAAAAACTACCTGTTTTCCTCTCATGGCGTCTGGAGACCGTGACTGTGACGACTCTCTGTGCAGGTCAAACTGCTGGTGGTACGCGGAGGTGCTGGGAGGCGGCGAGTCCTCCGTCCCCGGAGGCGTCTGCTCCCCCCTGCTCTCCGACGACTGCAGCGACCTCTCGCTGACGTTGTCCTCCTCGTACTCCTGCTCGTCCTTCCTTGACCCCTCATCCTCCTCTTCATCCTCCTCTTCTTCCTCCTCCTCCTCGTCCTCCTCTGCATCCTCCTCTTCTTCTTCTCCCTCCTCCGCTCTCCGTCCTCCTCCTCCTCCATCACCTCCGCCCCCGCTGTCCATGATCTCCAGGCAAACGTTGATGATGCAGGGAATCTCCAGCATCTGAGCCGCGTTCAAGATCTCTTTGACGTTGGACGCCGTCACGGTCAGCGTGGAAGTGTAGGCGAACTCCAGGATGGCCGTGAGAGGATCCGGAGCCACAAAGTCGATCTCGTACACGGCCGCCGTCTGATGGTGGTCCCCGCCGTCAGCGGTGGCCACCGTGAAGAGCTTCTTGAAGTACTGGCTGCAGGCGGCCAGAACGGAGCGGTGGGTACGGTACTCTTGGTCACGGACGATAAGGATGACATCGCAGAGCAGCCCTTCACGACGCTGCTCGTTGAGGCTGCAGAGGACGTCACTGCTGTGGTTCGGGAAGGGGATCCCGATCAGATCCTCTTCTCTGTGATGAACCATTCTCCTCCCTGTCGCTTATCTAGATAGAAGGAAATAACAATGAACTGTTTAGTGACACTTAAATAAGGTCAAACTGAGAAATACGCACATTTTGCTCCCAAAACCTCCATTTATCCACACACTTTATTTTTTTTACTAATAGTTTTACTTGTCTTTAGTGCTGTGCCTCATGTAATGTCATAAACCCCTGGTAATCTTTCAAAAGCTTGCAAGGTCATTTAACACTTATAACAGTTTTGAAGGTATTTTTAGAATCCTTTGAGACTCTTTAATCTGTCTGGATAAAACAATACTCAGCCTGCCGCACAATAAAAACACATTTCCAGACTTGCGACTCTATTTCCTAATCACCCCCCCCAAAAAAAGATTTGGTACAACACACAAACGAAGTATGACAGTGCTATTATGAAATAAATAAAATAACATTAATATAGATTCAATATATTCAAATGTTATTATTGGGTTTTCAAACATTTACGCATTGTACATTATGCAGTATGTCAACATCTGTAGCCCACCCACCCCACACCCCTGGGAGACTGGTCAACACAAAAAAATCAAAATAAATCAATTATTAATAATAATAATAATAATAATAATAATAATAATAATAATAATAATAATAATAATAATAATAATAGTAACAAATATTGTAAATAATATACATTAAAAAAAGGAAAGAGAAAAATAAATAGTTAAAATAGAATTAATATAGATAATACTTGACAATAAAGCTTTAAAATATTGGTTCATGTTGTACAATTTGTCCTCAGGTCTCTTGTAGAAGAGACTTTGACCTCAATGAGACTTCCTGAATAAATAAATCTTGATTAACAAGGAGAGATGATATCATAAGGGTATTGTCTTGGTTTGGATTACAAACAATTTAGGGAAGGATTAAAATAAAATAGTTGTTGTGCAGCTGATTGAGTATTTTTGTTCCACATGGACAGAAGAGTCTTTGAGAAATCTGAAAACACCTCGAGAATGTTATACAGTGATTCATTTGAACATTGAACATTTCCTGTTGGCATCACAGTCATTTTCAAAATAAAAACCACGTAGTGGGTTTCTCGCTCGGCATCGTAAACATTTTAGTTATCACGGCGATGAAGCAGCACTTGATTTTGCAGCAGGGATGCTCCTGAGGAGGACGGTGATGAGGGGACTTTAAAGCAAATAATGAAACAGTTCATTATCCTAAAACATTGATTTAAAGAGTGCAACAGGAGGGCACGCAGCATCCAGAAAGATTTTCAGAAATATTTGAATAGATGGAGGCTCTTAATCGAAGCTGATATTGTTAACAACAATGAGTGACAGTCTGGCTTTATTAAAGTATACTGTAGGCATGCTTGTTTGTGTGCCATCTGTGCAGCAAAGGCAACAAGTGGTAAATACAGCATGTCTCATCACATCGGGTAATATTTATTCTTGAAGGTGCTATCACGATTTCTTGTAGGAGCGTGTTGTGTGAGTTAGGGAAGCCCATCATCTTGATAAGACATTAGTTGACTTTTCTTGCACTGATATTGTTTCTGTTTGAGATGAAGAGAGTTTCTACGATAACGTGTATAACGTCCATCCCTCTCGTCTGTCTCCACCAGATATGAGCACGAAGCAAGCCGATACCTTCGCCCGAACAATGCTGTGTGATTGGGATGTGGTGAGAAGTGAAGACAAAAGAGGTCAGATTGTACTCTAGATACTGTATCCTGTCAAAATGCTTACTTGTGCAGTCTATCCTCTCCACACTTGTTTGATTTACAGCACGCTGACTACAGTAGGAGCTCGATGTTGTGTCGACGCGCGCACAAGGCTCTGTCCACTTTTCTTAAAGCCATCATTCCACAGAGTTCCTACCTGTTGATTCACTGTGCTGTTGTTTACAGTCACAGTGATAAAACTTCCTCTGGCACGGCGCTCATTCATTCACATCTATGAATAGAGCTTAAACTTAGCCGTCCACACTTGGTGGTCAGTGGAGGCATGTGTAGATAAATACTTTGAAGCGGGGCCCGCTCACCACAGCTGCATTGTTGACTGGCTCTAAATGGGCCAGGGCTGAAGCCACACACACACACACACACACACACACACACACACAGACACACACACACACACACACTGAGCGTCTTGCTTTTGTGCTGCGAGGGGATCACACCAGAGAGGGAAAAAAAAAACTATCTCAGAAATTCCCTTAGTTCACCTGCAGGTATACAACTTGGATACCAATCTTACATGTAGTTTATTCTTGTCGATCTTGTTGCTAGGTAACTGTTGCTATGTTCATGCCATTGATACAGTGGTCATAATTAAAATGTCTATAGAGGGGGTGGTGGTATAGGATATAGGCCCACAGACAGAACTACCTCGAACTACCCCGATGGGAACAAAAGAGCGACGGAGAAAGTTGTCAGCTGATTTTAAATTTTATCTGTATTAAATTTCATACAAACCCTACAGTGTAGTCGTGTAAATCCTGTGCTATAAGCTCAGGTAATCTCTGTCACTGATTCTGTTTTGCAGATTAATGTAACGCCTACAAAGACACATCTATTATACTTCACTCCATGCGTACAACATCCATAAAAGCAATAGCCTGGGTAGAAGGTGAGAGAATCACCAGAGAGAGACTAAGGGAGAGATCAGATGGCCCTAAAAGTTCCCTAACAGGTTGCACAAACAGCAGCGGAGGGGCCCCTCCCTGCAACAGCCTGCCAAGGCAAACAATAGTGCAGAGCTTGGAACAACAGTGAGTGGATAAGAGGGAGAGAGAGAAAGAGTCTGACTGGGAGGGCTTGTCGAACCCACTGTCATTCGTTTGCTCCCGACCCATCCCACCCACTCCTGGAACTATGAGACACGTGTTGCTGTTGCTGTTTGTTCGCCTGGTGCCCCGGCGAGCACCACTCCCCTCCGTTCCCACTGTTTGCCTGCCACCAGCTAGCACTAGCTCTTAGCGGCCGGCCCCTAATTACAATGTGGAGAGGATCTAAGGAGGATGTGCCACATAGACAGGGAGGGGAGGAGGGCACCGCGTTCCCACCGCAAGGTCCTGGAGCGACATTTCATCAGCCAAACAGCCTTAACCCTTTACACCCCCACCCACCCCCCTCCACCCATCAGGGCAGCCAGGGTGGGGACGCCTTGGGAAAGGACTCTGATAATTACTGTTTAAGTCATTTGGCTCTTTACTCTTCCAGTAAAGTCATGGAAGGACAAACCAACTTTTTCTTTATTGATTAAAAAGTCAATTTTTGAATAAATAACAGGGCTGTCAAAGTTAACGTGATAATAACGGCACTAATTTCTAACGCATTAACGCAACTTGCGATTTTTAGGTTGTAGCGGGCTCGATTTTAATGTCGTGTCATAACCATGTCATACTAGCTTGTTGGGAAGGAGGATAAATAACGCCCCAACTTACACTAAATTTGGTGATTGGGTTTGCAGTACCTGTGAGGGTTTCTGGACAATATTTGTCATTGTTTTGTGTTGTTTGATTGATTTCCAATAATAAATATAAACATACATATTGATAAGAGTATTAAATACTTGACAAATCTGGTACATTTTGAAGAGATAAAAAAAATGTGTAATTCATTTGCGATTAATCAAGATTAACTATGGACAATCATGCGATTAATCGCGATTACATATTTTAATCGATTGTCATATTTTGTTGCTGTAGCACCTATTTCCGTTTCAGAATGTGCTTATTTCAGTTCCATGCGTGAAAACTATTCATACCGAGCTCAGTATCGGTTCAATTATTAAACTGACCTCTAATGGACGGTCTGTCTGTCTCCGTTTCCGGCTGCCTGTACCGGCCACGTCTCCTCTCATGCCTCACTTAGTCACCAACACTTTCAACTCAGCACTCCCACCCCAAATTATGTGTCACCTCCATTCAGTGTCGTCTTTCTCCAGAGAACTTCATCTGCTTTCCGGGCTCTGACCACCACCACCTCTTCTTCCTAATCATTCTCCTCTTCCTCCTCTCCTCCTCCTCCTCTCTCCATCCCTGTATCATCATTATGCCCAGAGTCGAGCGGCTAACTTGTCCCCAGCCCTGACCGCTCAGGCCACAAATCAGCAGCTAATGTCCATCTCAACCCTTGTCACGGGCAGACACTCATTTGGCCTGTAAGCTACAACACCCAAAACCTAGTTTATCCCTGTCAGGCCGGTGCATCCACCTGACCCACATGCTAAATCACCAGCAGCCAAAGTTTACCCCCGTCACCAACTGCCCATAGCAAACACCTGCTAAACAACTGTCACACACGGACAATTGCACAGCCAATCATTTATAGTATTGACAGCCAAAATCCACCCCCTTATTAGGAGAAGACATTCATTTGACCTACTGTGTGAGCTAGTCCATTATCACCAGTAACACACCAGTGCACCTGTTTCTCCAGGAGACACCTCCCTGGTTGGAGTTTTAAATGACAATTGTCTGGAGCCTATAGGCCGCATAGGGTTTTAAATTCTTCTAAATCTTAATTGCTGTCAACCTGAGCAGGTGAACAGTATATAATGCCAGTTACACAAAATGTTTTTATCTTTACAATAATGATGAAATGTCAGGGGCCTAATTTGAGCATTTAACTGCCCAAGTTTTGCTTAAAAGTTGCTTAAAACTTATTTGTGGGAAGTTTACACAGAGTTTGGTGCACATTTATCCCACAATTAAACACATGTTGTTGAAGAAAATCACTGTGCTGTCATTCACATTATTAATGTACGTGCAGACTGACTTATATTATTGGCATTTTGGTAGAAAAATCAGCCCTGCAAGTTCAATACATTTCCTAAAATCTAGCACATTGACTTCACTTTAAATAACAGAGATTTATGTTAAAATGTTTCAACAGGTGTACCAATAAATTCATTCAGATATTATTATTACTTCAGCAAATAATCAACAATTTCTGCCTTTAATTGCAACTTAATTTGTATTTATTAGACGTGTGATAGAATGAAATATTTGAACAAAAAACACTGAGTCTGGTCTTAAGAGATCTGGAGGCCGATTTAACTCGCTCGGCTCCTTAAAGTTCCCGTTTGCACTAAGTGTCATCTCTGGAGCCTTCAGGGAGGCCCACAGCTACACACCATTATCTCTGTCACCCCCAAAGTAAACAAAAGTTTTGGGTTCGCTGCTGAATATCAGTTCAGTGATTTAGATTGTTGCTTCTAGATTATTTGCCACCTTACGGACAGGTTATATTTTTAATCTACATCACCTTATGTGTCTCTACGTCTCTGTTTGACCCCCAAATGAACAGTTGAACTCCAGAATAGTACAATATAAAATGAAAAATATTTTTTTTGAAGCAGGGATATTATTGCAGTTTTATAATTAAGCCTTGGTCAAAACATATCCTTCATTTGTATTTTTCTGATATTCAAAAATGAGTCCATGAATTACCATAACGTATTGAAAATCATTTAAAAAAAAAAAAAAAGGTTCGTGAACAAAAGTGAAAAGCGTTTATTACACACTGGCAGGTGCAGGTTAAAAACTGACTGCAGCTAATGAGATATAATCAGAGTTACAGTGTGATTAAGCAAACCTGTAATTGGTATGACATTGATATCTAATGAATTTCCTGTCACAGTTTGTGAGCCTGTTGAGTAGGTGTTTAACTGCAGGTAATCTTTTAAAGTGATTTAGTAAATGTTCCTGTATCTGACACAATACAACATGAGGTATACCTTTATTTAACATTTTTATACGCAGATGAATTGCCTGTATTTTATTTCCCACTTTTGTTTCCTGCATTTTTAACAGTTGTTTTAATTTAGTGAGTACAAACAAATCTTAATACGTGAATGACAAACAACTGGTCAACAATTTAAATTGCAATACTAGTCGTGGCGTTTTGTAACTACATGAGGTAAGAGGTCTATAAGCTGGCTGACAACAAGCCTGTTGTAAACAGTAATTTACAGCTCAGCCTCAAATCCATAACATGTTTTTATTTTGTCCCCACTCACAAACATCCCCTTTATCTTTATGAATTACCTGAGTGTTTATTTTGGATTTAAAGGAGAATGTCGTATAGATATGGAATATGTAAAAAGTGCAATGTGTAATTACCGTTGGAGACAAAACACATACTTAAGTCCACTTAAACTACTATGTTTGACATTTCCAAGACGTGCTGTGATGCTATAAACGCTCGCGCTATTTCCAGAATCTTTACAGCACAATATTTACACTACAGCCTAAATAATTACACGAGTCATTAAGTGACTTTATTGACCTGTTGGCACCTTGTCAGGCCTTTATGATGTAGAGCAGCGAGGCTGCAACACTCGTATAAACACTCTTTAAAGAAGTGCTGCACGTGTGCTCACTGTAACACAAGTGCAAGCTTGTTCACACGCATACACACTCAGAAACAATGTGACAAATTATTACGGACACAGACACACACCCATGTGCACACTCTGAAAACTCTGGCTTCTACATAAATTCACACATGTCTTGATACGTTCCCCGGCATTCCTCAGCTTTCAGCACCCATCACCTACCGTGCGCCTTCAGTTTCTTGATTCGCCTCACGTGTCTTTGTATTTCCAGACTACTAAGAGGCTCTGTTGCTCCTCGCTTGACCTCTCAGCATTGCCCTTTTTAATTGAAACACAGCTGCCTTTCTCTTTGCCAGTCTGTCAGTCAGTCAGCCGGGCAGTCAGTCCATTCACAAGCTCCTCACGCCGGCCACGGATGCCCATTCACAAAAAGACATTAAAAAAACACCCAAGGAGGAATATCCAATGGAGAGAAGCAAAAAAGCAGCGCAAACAGAGGAGAGCAGAGTGTGATTCTTGGGTCTGTCTGTGTAGCAGAGTGGCTAGCGTGGAGTTAAGAGTCAGGCTCACTGTTGTGTGTGGCTCATGTAGGACGAGCGAGAGAGTGAGAGGAAGGGAGGGAGGGCAGCAGCACTGCGCTGTGCGGAGATGTCGCACCACTAGTTTTTATAGCAGGGTGGGTAGCTGGAAGATAATAATACCCCATCCTCCTCCACAACACAAGTTTAAGCGCACTGTGTAATAAGCCCATGGCGCAGACACCCTCTGATTTAGGTCAGACAAAATGAATTTTTAGTTGTGTTTGAGTGGATTTTTTGGTATAAAGGGACCGGGGTGAAGAAACTCGAAGGGGTTGTTTGGGGAGACGGAGGGAGGGTAAAAAAAGAAAAGAGAAAGAGAGAGAAAAGTTGGAAAACTATTTTGTGCACCTCTGTTGGTTAGTCTCAAGCTGAGATGATGAGATGGACTAAAACTAGTCACGCAGAAGCAGCTGCAACTTTAAAGCCAGTTAGTTTCAGTTTTACACCTGTTTAAAATGGACTCCTGCTATTCTCTCTTAAATAAGTTGCACCCAAAAGTAAATCCTATACCGACATTTAACAAGCTCTTTGAGTCCTTCAGACAATGTAGGGTTAAAGACAGACAACGAGGTGCACGCAGGGCAAGTGTAGCCCCCATAAACGCTCTGTCACAACAGACTAATTACTGAGAACACATTAACACACTTTTGTGTGAGGCACCCTGCATTCAGAACCCTATAAACTGGCTGATTCAGTCAAAAAGGAAATATTACTTAAAAGCCGACGACATCTGAGACAGAATTGAACCACAAACGCTGAAAAATACCACAAGCGACTGCTTGTGTGCAGACCTATTTTCCTTTTTGTTGAAACGTTTCAAAAACCAGGTTGAAGAGAGCAGAAGGCCAACGTTTTGATTCCTGTTTTGAGTCAGAAAGTCGCCGAAGCGGGGGTAACAGTTGGTGAGCGCACCACCACCTCTATCTGGAGGAGGTGGAGGAAGTTTATGCAGAAAGGTGTAGAAATTCTGTATAGACTTCAGTGTCGAGGAGGAAGCCGGTTTAGCAGGTGTTTGAGGAGATATTCAACATAAAGAAAATGTGGCGAGCTGTAACAAGTTCATGGCAACAAAACCTAATGGCACAGAGCGTGGCTTTCAATACTGCTTCCTCAGGGCGTGTGTGTGTTTATGACACAGCAAGAAAGAGAGAAAGAGCGTTTCCTTTTCTTTCACAGACGGGCCAAATGTTATGACATAGCACATTCACAGGATCTGAAACAGCCATTGGGCTTTCCTGTATGACATCGTTAAACCACGCCTTTGTAATACTTATTTATTTATTTCTCTCAATTAAGTTTGGTTACAGCAGGAAGGCATCACCGCCTGAGTGATACTATATATATTTACACTTAAATGAACAGTGTGTGGGATCTGGCGGTATCTAGCGATGAGGTTGAGATTGCAAGCATGTGCCGAGCGTGTAGAAGATCTACGGTGACCGATGGGAAAACGCGAATGGCCCTCTCTAGGTCATTTGGAGCAGAGCCAGTGTGCAGAGTGTGTGTGTGTGTACGTGGGAAGTGAGTGGTGAAGCAAGAGAGAGAGAGGGCGACGGGAGCGAGTAACGTTATGGACTCCGGCCCAAGCCGTTCTGGGCTACTGTAGAAACATGGCGGACTTTGTGAAGAGGACCCGCTCCCTATGTAGATATACACCGCTCACTCTAAGGTAACAAAAACACAACGAGTCATATTTTCAGGTGATTATACACTAAAGAAAGTTATTAATATTATATTCCATTCCTGCCAGTAGATTCCCCCTAGTTATTACACACTGGTCCTTTAAAGAGAACTGCATTTTGTCCGACAGACTTAAAAACGAAACAGTGGTGCAGATAATAAAACTGTATTTAATAAAAGAACGATTCCTAGCAGTTTTTTTCATTCATAAAGGTAGAATATGCAGTGAGCCATTGTTATCATAGTGGTTACTGGACCTTCAAATCTACTAAAATATGTCTAACCATCCATAAATCATAACCGACAATCAGACCGTGAAAGCAGTCAAATTGTGTTGCGTTAACCTCCACAAACAAGTAGACATCAGAGTGTACATCAGACTGCTATGCCCACTTCCCTTTGGGGAAAACATGGACTAAAGCAAACCGCAGCCCATGCCCTGGTGGTTTACACTGTTTTGTACAGGGTGAGAGCTGAGGCCAGCTCACATTGGCATCTAGTATATATAAACAGGGTTAGCCACTAACTGCTAGCAGGCCAGCCAGACGGCCAGAAAAACAACATTTGCCATCTTATAAGATCGGCTATCTATTCTAAACGCGCCGCTGCCGTCATAGCAGCACGCTCTAAGTGGTACCTGTGTGGACTGCTTTGTTCTGACCTCTGTACAACTGCAGGCTGTTGTACTGCAAACTGCCATGATAAACACAAACCAGTCGGTGCAGACATGCAATGTGTAAAATACACTGATTTGCTCTGCAGCTCATTGTGGGGTGTAAGTTCATACGCGTCAATCAGCCCGATTGCAATGTGAACATGGTATGGCATGGCTAAAGGGCAGATTTACACCGTGGTTATGATTGCAACAGTTTTATATACTGTAATACAAGCATAAAATCAGTTATTATGTTGTCTAACGAGCAAGAAAAATGATCAGTTCTGTGTTTTATATTTCTTTATTACACGGCTCTGTTATACTGAATACTCGATTCTGATTGGTCAATCACAGCGTTCTATGGTCTGTTATTTCTTGATAGCAGACCTTTGCTATGTATAAGAGACCGTTGCTATGGACGCAGCTCTGATGTCGGACTCTGGCGGACCGTTTTTGCGTCAAATTAATGACACAAAAATCATCAAATCATCAAATTAATGTACAGCTAGCGGGTCATTGTTGCGAAATAAACCACTCTAGGGCCCGGTCGGGGTTTATTTCACAACAATGATCGGCTCGCTGCACATTATCTCTTATGTACTATATAATCATCAGGCTAAATGTTATTTCCTTTCCCCCGCCGTCCTTCGCGAGTGTCAAGGCCGTGACACACCAGCGGCGTATATATATATATATATGTATATATATATATATATATATACATATATATATATTTTTTTTTTAACTGTTGTTTTTTTCATGAATACTTTTACAAAGATCGCAAATATTACCCGCCAAAAAAAACACGTAATTTTTTCCCTGTAACGGAGTTGATTTTCTGAGCATTCGCATTGTGAATAAAGGCAACAACCAATCACGTTGTGCAGAATGGGTTGAGTTGCGCCTGTATTTATGAAACAACAACACAAAAAAATGTAATTTTTTTCGACTTCAATTTCGTTTCCAGAGTACAACTAGAAAACTATTTCACTAAAGAACTTCAAATTTGGTATGATGGTGGACAGTGTGGTCTAGTTGTGCCTTTTGGGGGTTAGAAGTCCAGCGTGCCCAAAAGTTTTGAAATTTTGGCCAAAATCTGTGATTTTTTTCCACTTCAATTTCGTTTCCGGAGTAGAACTCGTTCCATTAGTTCCAAAAGGGCAAAACCTTTGGCTCTACTTTAGTATGGGGGTATGTGAGTCATGCTCACTTTTGCCTTGTCTGTCACGCCCCCGGTGTGTAAAGGCCTGTCAGATACACCAAGACGTGGTGAGTCTTCGCTCAGTCTGACTGCTAACATCAGGCCGAGGGACAACAGTTGAAAATTGGCTTTTCGGCTGACACTGGCACATTTACAGTGATGCTGATCAATGTGCATTGTCCCTGAGAATACAAAAAGACAGTGACAAAACACAAGGACTGAAGGGGGGCTATAGGAGAGTCATCTGTTTTGTCTGTCTGGCGTCTCAACATACCTGTTTACTGCCACCTGCTGCACCCAGCAGGATACACGTACCAGGGCACCAGATTGGCACTTTGGGGGGGGGATGGGGTGTGAAGCATCATTACATGAAGTTGATATCATGGAGACTTTGATGCTGTACAATATCACAAACCACAGCGACATCTCTCAGAAGGCTAAGAATACAGACCGTCTTGTAGCAGCAATACAACCACAAACCATAAAACACTAATTTGCATGTGTCAGTACAACAAAAGGACATCATGAATTCAGCTCCTTGAACCTTAAGACCTACTAGCCCTGAATGCTGATCACTTAATGCTGGTAATATTATTAGTCATACAAATTTTTTGACAAAAAAGGTTTTCCCTTCACTACTTACTCTAGAAAGGAGGGAAGCAATAATTGTATAATTTTGGGGATAATGGACGCTTTCCTCCCAAAAAGAACGACAGCATCAGTTGTTTCGTTTCAGGAAGAACCCCTACCCTGCGTGGGTAGGAGGTTAGGCAACTCTATCAACTAAACAGAATAAATCACCTTGAGATCTTTCCTAAGCAATAAGCTGTAAAAGGCTGAACAGCTGTCCGATGGCATCAGATGAAGGACGCCTCCGCTTGCAGTCTCCAAATGAAAAAACAGGTGGGGATAACATAACTATGCTATTAAATGATCAGGGAGCATCCAACCACTAAAGACAGCTTAATTGTCATTTAATCGCTGCCCTGTTGTGTGAAAGACTCATCTGAAATCAGTGCAACAACAACGTGCATAATATGCTGCCAGAACTGCCAGTTCCTGTTCACGTACGCTTTACAGGTTAATTATTTACCGAGTTGAATTCTCGAGGAGGCAGACTATTAAATTAGCAAAATAAAATGACAAAAATCACCCAAAAAAAAAAAAAACTGATGGACTCAGCCAATCGCCGATATATTCATCCAATCGCCCAACCGTAGTAGGAGGTCACGGTTGATAGATGGGTCAATAAAACATTCAACTTTTACACGGTAGACAGCTGTTTGTTCCTCAATTTAAACCAACAGTAAGCGTAGTTTTTTTTTAAATGATCGTCCCCTAACCAAGCTTATTATTGTAACCATGACGACTAATGTCTCTTAACCTTAAAGCCTTGGTTATACTTTCTGCAAGGACGGTCACACGGACATGAGCTGACGTGGAATGGTGACGAAAGGAAACGTTTGAATCTTATACTTCGTGCGGGTTTCTCCTCGCGGCGAACCGACATTCTCAAAGCTCCTCAAAGTTCTCCATTTTCTTCACCCATCCGCGTCCACGTAGTTAGAAAAATTGGCTGTGCATCGACGGGCAAAAATCTACCGCACGGAACCCCCGCAAAGGGCTGTGAGTGATGGTGTGACGTCACTTTGGCCGTGCAGACACACGCAAGCATAAGTCACGCTTAACAAAGTAGTCATTTTTACCCAAACCGTGATCTTTCCCAAAGCTTAACCATTGCATTGTCAATTCATAAAATTGATGTATTTTTCAACAATAGTTTCACGGACAAATGACGTAGTTTGTTTAATTTGGAGGACTTGTTGGGATAGCGGCCCATATTTTCACACAGCGTCTCTTGGAAGGCATTCATGTTGTTCCACTCGTTTGTACGCGTCAAAAGTGGCAGAAGTAGTTGGTTCACAACAGGTTTAAAATTATGTGCACATGGCAAAAAATAACGTGGAAAAAGAGTTGAGGGAAGTACTTATCAGACCTTCCCTGGATTAATAACTGCAGAGACAGACAAGCACAACCAGCCCGACTTGTGCCCTTTAGCCTGGTGTGTCGGAGCCCAGGTGTGGCCTGGTGTGGGAGAGAAGCAGGAAAGGGAGGCAATCATCCCCCAACAGTCCAGAGATAGAGCATCGCAGCAGCCTCCCAGGTCTACACCCCCTGTCTCCAGTCCAAGGACGGAGACACACAGGCGCGATGTTGCTTAAACACAAAGGGAGGCAGACGTGTGTGAAAACCCACTGTACACTCGCTCAATCACAGAGACACACACCTATCAGTCAGGTCATTAGAGCTCACCTTGGAGCATGCCATTCGGCTGAGTGAGGTGAGGGCGTTTCCTCTCTGCTGACCTGTCCGTCTCTGCTTTAACTTTCTCGTGTTTTGTCTTCCTTTTCAAACATCCTAATCAGTATCGGAAGCTTTGCCAGAAGGGAGGTAAAGTACACAAGCTGCATATTTAGAGCAGCGCAGGAGGTTACAGTGTTTCACAGGTGGCTGTAGTTTCATTGTATGAACTCGCTGCTGTGTGAGAGGACAACTCGAATGTCTGTCGCAGACAAAATATAAGTATTCTTTATTTTGTATATATGAAAATGCATTCTGGATCCGAAACTGCAAACTAAATGTACAAGGAGTCAAATCTCCTCAGCCACCACTTCTACGTTGCTGCTTCTGAATGTATTTCAGTGTTGTGTTGCGTTCATTTGATTTGCTTGGTGTGAATATTTGTGTGGGTGTGTGTGTGTGTGTGTATGTGTGTGTGTGTGTGTGTGTGTGTGTGTGTTTGGGAGGGTCGTGGGGTGAATGAGGACAACTCCTTATGGTGATAACGAGAAGGAGGCCAGCCTTGGCGGGACAGCCTCTGTCTGCCCTCGGGTAGTGTGTGTGTGTGTGCATGTTTGTGTGTGTGCGTGCATGTGTGTGTCAGCAGGAGAGCCCTCGGGCACTCTGGCACCTCCTAATTAAAACCAGTCAGGCTGCAGGGCAGGGGAGACAGATGCCTGTCATGACACACACACACACACACACACATACACACACACACACACACACACACATGCACAAGGTGGCGGACCACATTCAACCACATGCACACTCACAAATACACATGTGATGCGTAGGTCAGCTATTTTTGGACTCATCCCACCCACTCAGGTATCACACAGGTAACTAATCTGTATCTGACCTAAAAGAGAAGCGGTGAAATCAGCATCATGTTAATAAGGCTGCTAATAATCCGGGACAAAGGAAATGTTGTTAGCTGCGAGTTTCATGAGTGAATCCATTACTTATTTTCAGTGGTTAGCCTTAGGTTAAAAACAAATTTGGGTTAAAAATCAGTCAATGAACTTTCTTTAGTTTTTTACCTGCTGGAGTATGACCAACTAGTTCACCAGTGACACAAGCATGTCTCACTCTCTCTCACATGCAGTCGTGACCCGTTGTAGCCTCCAGATTGACACATCTCTCTTCCTCCCCGGCACAGAATGAGACATAATTGTGCTGAATGTCTGTTACCTGCCGAGTCTGTCACATTTTATCTCTGTTCCCCCATGTACGGCCCAGAGCTGCAGGCGACCACATATAGTACTTAGCAGGCTAACTGCTGTTTGTCTGGGGTGGGTGGGTGGATCAAGGCATGCTGCTCTCCTTTCTCTCCCAGTGATTAGATAGCATAAGCAGGCCAGCTAGCCTAACCCACACACTCATGTCTCTAAAACTGCCATCCAGCCCCGCTTTCTCTCTCGCTGCCTCTCACACACAGGTGGGTGGACCCACTTATTCAACCCAGATCTTTCTTTTAGACATTATGAAATCGTGCTCTTTTTTTTTTCCCTCCCTTTCTTCTTTTCTTCATCCAACTCCCTGATGCTGAATGACATTCAACTCTATGTTTCCTGCAGATCTGTTCTAGTAAAGTACAGCTTTCATTTTCTAATTTACTAGGTGATAATTTTGCCTGATTGCCGAGCTGAGAATCGTCTCTCTTTGCACTTGTCACTCGGCTGAGGTTTGGTGGGTTGCCAGTGGTTACGGAGACCTATTTTCTATTATCTAGGTAACATTCAGGAAACACCCACAATTTGTATGTAAAACGCTTCATTGCACAAGCACAATACAAACTGTGGCCGCCACTGACATTTCAGACTTTGAAATGTATGACAAATAAATATTTCCCTGCTGGGGAATACAAAAAAAACTGCAAGAGACACTCCCACTGTGATTTAGTAAAGATAATGCTAATATAATAAGTGCTATAGTGTTGTAAGGAATTAATTGAATAAAAGGTTAAATGAAAATGTAAAAGTAATTCATGACGTTATTGACTCTCAGCAGCTGCTGGTGTGTTACAATTAAGACTTTAAATAAAAAATATTAGGGCTGTCAAAGTTAATGTGATAATAAGCTGTTGTTGCCTGTTGGGCTGCAGTTTGCCATGTTATGATCTGAGAATGTTTTTTTATGCTACATGCAGTACCTGGGAGGGTTTCTGGACAATATTTGTCATTGTTTTGTGTTGTTAATTGTTTTCCAATAATTAATATATACATACATTTGCATAAAGCAGCATATTTACCCACTCCCATGTTGATAAGAGTATTAAATACTTGACAAATCTCCCTTTAAGGTACATTTTGAACAGATAAAAATGTGATTAATTTGCAATAAATCGTGATTAACTATTTTAATCGATTGACAGCCCTAAAAAATATACCTCAAAACTAATGTTATATACTGATGCAAATAAGTCATTCTTGAGGGGTTTGTATGCAAATCGATAACAATATAAACACATTTCTAATATTACAAAAGGCATGCTCTAGTTTAGAGCTGCAACAATTAATCGATTAGTTGTCAACTATTAAATAAATCGCCAACTATTTTGATAATCGATAAATCGGTTTGAGTATTTTTTTAAGAAAAAAGTCAAAATTCTCTGATTCCAGCTTCTTAAATGTGAATATTTCCTGTTTTTTTTACTCCTCTATGACAGTAAACTGAATATTTTTGAGTTGTGGACAAAATAAGACATTTGAGGACGTCATCTATCAATTAACTGATGAATTAATTGAGAAAATAATGGACTGATTAATCTACAATTAAAATAATCGTTAGTTGCAGCCCTACTTGTAGTCTCATAACTGCTAAAGAGTTAATTTGGGGCACGATGTTGCTCCCAGGTGACGTAGCTGTTAAAGTATGTGAACATTATCGGTCACTATTAAATAAAAATACTAAAATGTGATAAAAAGCAGCAGCAGGGACAGAGGGAGGGAAAAAAGAGGAGAAAGGTGGAAATGGAGAAATTGCAAACGGAAAGAGAGAATATTGCTTGAAAAGCAGAGAGGGTGCGATCGAGCCGACCTCTGGGAGTGCGAGTGCCTGCCTCCCTGGCTGCTTTGTCGTTTGAGCCAGGCAGGCGATGTGTTTCGTGAGGAGCGCAAAAGTACACAGATCCCACAGAAGGAGCTTTTTTGGCAGGGCTCGGGCCTCCCACCCACGGCAGCCTCTTCAAGCCTCCTCCCATCCTCTATTCATCTGTGAGGGGCGGCTTACTCACCCAGCCCAACTCCACACACACACAACAAAACCTGGACCTCGATCCTACGGAGGAGGGCCGACACGCTCACACAAACAGCTACTCGGCCGTTGTATACATACAAACTCACATGCGTGCGTTATCCTGAACTTTAGCAGGGTATTTGAGGGTAGCCGATTGGATGTTTTTGGCATAGATAAGATTGTGTCTTGGATTTATGAACACTGATTTAAGACAATTATGAGAAGTTGACATCTGTGTCATGGGAGGTTAAATCAGATTGTGCATCCCGTGTAAATGCTGTTACATGGGCATGCCCACACGCTGTCAGGTGGATAGAAGGCGTGTGGACTCATTCGCTCTGTCAGTCTCATAATGAACACATTGCTTCGTTTCGCAATTATGAAGCTAAACGTCCTCATTCACTCGACACATTCATCCAAGACTTTTAAGTTGCTCAATCAAGTACTTTTGCGCTTTCATACACGTTTACACACACACACTATAGGAGGTTGGCACTCTGAGGTTGTCAAAATAAGATTTGCTCATGTACAACTAAAATCATAATAATAACACTTACTGGATAATTTAAACAAAAGTCTGTATATAAAACTATTAAAAATATATTATTTTGCTACCTAGTAGCAAAATCTAACGACATATTCTGCTTCAATCCATATTTGTTGGCGGTTAGCCTTTCAAAAACAACATTTTCACTGCGGTCAAAAAGCTATTTCCCTCCCGCTTGCTGCACACAAAGGGAGGCATGTGCCTGTATTAACGTAGCGGTCTAACAATCTAACAATCTAACAGCACCATAAATAACATGTATTTAACCACAATAACAAAAACATATTTTATAGTAATTTAATTAAGTTATTACAAAAAAAGATCATATTATGTATCTAAATTTACTTGGCAAATCCATTAAGGCGTCATCACTTTATTTATGTTGATGAAAATGATGAGTTTTATCCATTATAAAAAGTTGATTTAATAGAAAAGACTTACTCTATTACTATTTAATACACTGAATCACTTTATTCAAATTAAGGATTTTGTTCGAGGATTTGTACATTTTTTCAGGTGGTGACATCAGCAGGGCTCAGCTTTTCTTAGATACAAGTAGGGGGGGCTTCAAGGAAAATAGGTTGGGAACAACTGCTGTAGGAGTCAAGTTCCTTAATATTGAATATTGGCTTATCATATACAGTATATTCAACCCTACAAAATGACGTTCCCATACAACTAAACTGCAGTGGAACTACTTGGTTAGGTTTAGGCAGTGGAACTACTTGGTTAGGTTTAGTAAAAAACATTGTTTGGCTTAAAATAAGTATGTTTGTTACATTATTAAGCTACCTGCGTAAATTTAAAAAAGTAAACGTTGAGTTTTAGTTTCACACGGGACACAAACAGCGCTCTCCTGGGTGAAAGTCCAGTGCTTGTTTGATCGACCTCGTCTCTATGCGGACTTCCGTGGACTATCATTACAATCGTATTTGTGATGCGTCAAAAACAAACAAAATCTGCGACAAAATATATTTCCCTCGAATTCACGATGCAGTTTCATTGTATGGGAACGTGATTTTTTAGGAGACAGGGTTGGTATATAGTGGGGTTGAGATTGCACAAACCTGAATTAAATATGCCTCAGGTAATGTTTGTATAACGACCTGATGTAACAAAAGACCTGCGAGGATCAGGTTCAATTGAGTTAATCCTGTGGAGTGATAGAGGCATGTGGGTGTGTGACGAGAGTAGGTGGTAGTGTCTACTAGACTTTATCCTCATCTAACCGCCACTGTGACAGGAAGAGAGCTCTATAGATTCTGCTTGTGTTTGTTTTTTTCATTAGTGATGAAGGCTGATAAAGGGTTCAAGCTGAAGCTTGTCTGTTCTATACATGCTCCTTTAGAGTACGTTTTTTTTTTAAAAGGAAAGTTCAGGTTTGCATATACATTAGCCCATATAGAGTATGCTTTGAGGAAACTACATTTTCTTTTCTAGTTTTTCATGAATTATGAGTTTAGCCTGTATGAACAACTTGTCACCAGGGGTGTAAGAAAATATTGATACACTTGAGTATTGCAATATTATATTTGGTGATACTGTATTGATTCTGAAAAACACTATTGATTTTTAATTACTAGTTTACATGCAAAGATTCGTGGCAGACAGTGACTCAGGCATTTTGTGTTGTGTTTAAACCCCCAGCTGCTAGATAGCAATGTTGTAATCTATCTTCAGCCATTTTATTCTTCCATGCCAACGTAACAACGTAAACTGAGACAGAGGAGTACAGTAAGAGCGCAAAAGTAATTTTATTTTTACTCAGATTTTATGCATATGGTGATGTGTTCTTTTGCTATGACAGTTTTCCTAAAATTAGATAAAGAAATTCGCAATATATCGCAATATATTGAATCGTAACCCCTGTATCATGATACGTACCGTATCACCAGATTCTAGCCGATACAAAGCCCTACTTGTCACCAATGTGGTTCACCTGCTTAGAAGAATACCTGTTACCCGATTACCTGTTTTTAGACCACAACTGGGAACTGAAATGATTTATAAATAACTACAATTAGTTAACATAAAAGTTTAAATGTGTAGTCATTGCCAGTTTCTTTGAAATTAACCACTAAAGCCCCAAGGCAATGCCTAATCACTAACAGGAAAATGAAGGACGCAAATTCTGATAAGTCTACTAATCATGGAACAATACCTATATCTGATAGATCAGCCAGTACAGACAGTATGATGCATTATCACCCTTTAATAATACTCTTAAAGGTTACGAGTCACTCATGATATTTGATGAGGGGGTCACAGACAGGAAGAGTGAAACAATCTTGAATGTCACACATCTGCCCCCACATGTGGCACACAGAGAAGCTGAATCTGAAGTGAAAAATTGATCACAAACTGATTATGAATTTCTCATCTGAGAACGAAAGTGAATTCCGAGATAGATTAGCGGAGGACGGATGTCGTCCCGTTTGTCAGGTAGTTTATCACCGCCATGTCGATTTAAGAGATGTAACATGTATTACATTTAATCTTACAACCGCTCAGGCAGCTTCTTGATGACAGAATCGTGAGGACGGCGAGGAGAAAATGTCATATAGAGATCTAAATCATGCCCAATAAATCATGTAGTTATACAAGCTGCTGCTGTAATAACAAGTAACTAAAAAAAAATGATATCAGTCTTTCAATCTGTTCCAGCTTTGTCATGCTTTCACTTGCTTCCTCCTCAGTGTCTGGCTGAAGGGGGAGGCTTTCATTGTGAGCACATCTGCTGCAAGACACACACACACACAGGAAAGTTTCTGTACAGCATCGAGAAGAGCTGGACATGCTTTTTCTTTACTGTATGTCCTATTATAAAAAAGTTTGAGACGTGGAGCGATTTGCACCTTCAAATGGGAACACAGGGGAACCTGATTCTACAAAAGGTCAGCCATCCTTTAGTCTGATTCTGGCGCTCAGCGGGAAGCCGACAGCTCTCGCATGCTTTGAAATTTCGCCACAACACAGAAAAATATGAACCTCTCATTATTACTTTTTTTAGGATATGCGAAATAGTAGTACAACGAAGAAAAGAGTGAAAGAGACAGTAAGATGTTACTGACCTTTTTATGAAGAGAAGTTTTGATTTCAGTTCCTCTCCAGCGCACTCTGTCAGGAAACTCAACACTGTCTCGGCTCTGGCAGACTTGTGAAAGTGAGAGCAGGCGAGATAGAGACTAAAATTTGCTCTGAAGGTGTGTCAGTGATTTGGAGGAGTGAAAAGGTACCGTTCCACGAAACGGTTATCTAAGAAACACAACAAAACAAAAAACTGCTACACCCACCAGCCTCAGCCAACACCCCTCCCTCCCTCTAAACCAAAAGTATTTGGCAGCGTTCCCTACAAGTCCACCTGTGCTTAGGGGAGGGGAGTGACACGCACTCACGCTCACTGGGCCAAGCCTAAAAACCTGCTTGCGAGCTCGGACTGGGTGGTATGGTTATGGCTGGGAGCAGAGCCCTGGTGCTGGGGGTGGAGGGCTGAAAGACTTGCTGGTAGGCCTGAGCAGGGCCTGAAGGTCTGGACCCAGAGATGAGGGCCAGGGTAAAGGCCAAGGCAGGAGCAAGAGCTGGAAGCACTTGTAATAAAACAGTCAAACTGAGGCTGATGTGCAGCTAAGATTTCAAACAGGGTAGAGGAAGAAATTGGGGAAGAGGTTGTTGCAGCATAATGCAGGGTTGACCCAGTGGGTGGGGTCTTTGCCTGTGCCAAACAGGAGCTAGAGGGGTTCATATCAGGTATCGAACAAAAGAAATGAAAAGAGTGCTGTGATAGAGAGTGTGTTTGGGTGTGTGCTTCACTGTACCAGCTCGTACCTGGCAAGACGTAAGAACCATTGTGCTGCTCTGAAGCCCATAATGCAGCGTAATGGGAATATAATAAGAGGGTGTAATCTGTGATGCAAATGCTGCTGAGAGTGTCATATCAGGTGAGAGCAGTAGACGGCACGGGGTCTGGTGATTCTTAAACATGCTCCAGAGAAAAGGTTGTGATTTTGTGACATTTGGCCAATAAAGTAATATATGTAAAATATCTACTGCATGCTTTAACAGTGTTAGTGGATACAGCTTGGGTTTATTTCTTTCCATTTTAAAATTGAATTATGGAAAATGAAAATGAAAAACTAATTTAAAGCATCCATAATCACTATTTTTACAAAAATATGTCAACTGATAATCTGAAAACTATGTGACAGAGTGAAAGGGCTCACTCGTAGTGATGAACCTACAGAGAATAATTAGCCAAATCTACAGTTCCCCTCATTTTCACAGAGCGTTTTAGCTCATTGTTTAGCTGTTTGGCACACAACTTTACTTTTTCACTCTCATACTGTCATTTTTGGCCACAGCAGGCAGCCGTTTTCAGCAAAAACCCTTAGTTACCCTTAGTCGACTAAGATTTATTTAGTAGATTAGTCGACTAATCGGTTGTTTTGATCTTAGTCGACTAAGATTTCTTTAGTAAATTAGTCGACTAATCGGCCATTTTGGTCTTAGTCGACTAAGATTTCTTTAGTAGTTTAGTCGACTAATCGGTCGTTTTGATCTTAGTTGACTAAGATTTCTTTAGTAGATTAGTCGACTAATCGGTCGTTTTGATCTTAGTTGACTAAGATTTCTTCAGTAGATTAGTCGACTTATCGATCGTTTTGGTCTGAGTCAACTAAGATTTCTTTCGTAGATTAGTCGACTAATCGGTCGTTTTGGTCTTAGTTGACTAAGATTTCTTAAGATTAGTCGACTAATCGGTCATTTGGTCTTACTCAACTAAGATTTCTTTAGTAGATTAGTTGACTAATCGGTCATTTGGTCTTACTCAACTAAGACTTCTTTACTAGATTAGTCGACTAATCGTCATTTTGGTCTTAGTTGACTACGATTTTTTTAGATTATTCGACTAATCGGTCGTTTTGGTCTTTCTCGACTAAGATTTTTTTAGTCGATAAGTCATGTTTGGCTGGACCTTAGAGGGCCAGCCTTACAAACGCAAAAGTCTGTCACTGAGTGAGTGACTGACTGACTGATGAAGTAACGCGATTGGTCGCCAAGGAGTTTCCTCATTGGCCGTTGCTCTTTCAAAATGAAAAGTTGGGGAACAGTCCTTCATGCAAATGAGCCCGTCCAGCGCGACGCGGCCAGCTCACGAAACTTGGACCAAGCTGTCAAACTAGGTTATTTAGTTCTAAATGAAATGAGATTCAGCAGTGGCAGAGCCTATTTCTTAAACCTATAAAATGTTTTCAGAAGTAGATTTTGGTGGATTGTTTAGACGGAATAACGGAAAGTTTACGAGCAGGCAGCCATGTTGTTTCCTGTTTGAAACGTCAAGCAGAAAACCAGGAACCAATCACATGTGAGTGGAGCAGCGCATCCCTTAGTGTCCTCGCTGGACCTGGTTGACATGTCCAGCTGGATTTAACATTATAGACATGACCACTGACTATTTGTGTAACAATTTAGCCACAAATTCACAGACTGACCGTACACGGTCCAGCCACATACTCTGTATTGACCAAGTCTTGTTTTATGCTTTTTTCATGCTGAATTACTTATTTCCAAGAAACTTATGAGCACATCTCTGGTACACAAGATCTAAAGTGGTGCTTTTGTGTGATTCTTTGTGGAGAAACTCAGTTTTACAGATCTGTCGATTAAATCAGCTAATCGATTAGTCAACAAAATCATGTTAGTCGACTAAGAATTTCTTTGGTTGAGGACGGACCTAAAAAACATATTGGAACATTTAGCAGCTAAAACCGCTCACAGCTCATCAACATATGAGCTGGGAGACGACGTGTACTGTGTCGATGAGCAGGCGTGATGTGATGCATTAGACGAGAGAAAATATTTTTGCTTCCTATGCAAACTACGCCATCAAGGAATCACACTGAGGTTTCTCAGATGTCATAAAGATACAGGACACAATACAGGATACAAATACTAGAATTCATTTGGCAGGTTTGTACCATAAATATCAACGTTACAGTACCTTGAGCTTTGAGTTTCAGGATAGTTCATTACAAGATTCCCAAGCAATGAGCAGATAGATCAGGGCTTGAACCAGCTTAATTTACACATACCAGTGTGAGTTGAGATTACAATAGCCCTGCCCTCCTCTCTAGGTTAGTCTTTTGCAGAATCTTGGAGCCCAGCCAGTACAGTACACCGCATTTGTTCATAGATATACACACCCAGCAGACGTTCGATCATTTTGTTTCCTGTCCCTTGCAGTGTCTCCTCTCAGTCAAAATGTTTGAACCAAGTCAGTCACACAAGGTCACGACGGGGCAGAGAAGCAAGTGTAAATCATGCAACACTGTACTTTTTAGTCTGTGCAGCTATATCCTGAAAAAAACGAATAATCTGAAACCTGAATAATCCATGACAAAGTCTGTTTAACTCAGGAAAAGTTACTTGAGATAGTGCATTGTTAAGCCAAATGCACAGTTCTCACCTCTGAGAACCCAAGCAATTCTCTAACTGTGATTATCTTATATTTCTTCATAATATACCTTCATTAAGGACAGACTGGAAAGTGCAATGCAATTTAAGATTAACAAACAGAGTATTACAGGAAAAAAATAACTATATATCAGTATATCAATACTCCCAAAGTTTTAAGACTTAAGGGAATAGTTCAACATTCGGGGGAATATGCTAATTCGCATTCTTGCCGAGAGTTTGCTTGAGAAGATTGATACCATATCTCATATCTGTCTGTTAGATATGAAGCTACAGCGAGGAAACTGTTAGCTTAGCTTAGCATAAAGACTGGAAGCAGAGGGAAACAGCTAGCCTATAAGCACCTCTGAAGACATAACTTGTCATTTTTACACTTCAGCTTTTGTACGGATTAAACAAACAAGACGTAACGTGTCAGTTAGTGAGCTTCAGAGGTGTTGGTCGGTATATTTTGTTACCTTTGGACAAAGCTAGCTTTTTCCACCTGTTTCCAGTCTTTATGCTAAGCTAAGCTAACCAGCTGCTGGCTGTAGCTTCAGATTTAATGCTAGAGTTGGTGATCTTCAAAAACATTTTTGTTATATTTGTTGAAAGTCTCATTACATCCCGAAACACATATACAAGACCTTAACACATGTGGTTCAAATGAATATAAAGTTCACACAAAGTCCAGTCATGAATCTTTGAGATTGTCCTGAACTTCCTCTCATACTGTACCTGCTTAGAACAACATGATGGGTTGGTTCACAGCCATTAGCATAAATCTGTAGGGAAGGTTTGCCACCCTGTTAATTACTGGGGCTTCTCATAAACTTAAGCAAGAGGAAACACATCAAGGCCAGGGCAGCAGAGCAAAGGCAGACTTTTGAAAATGTTTAATTTCTCGCCAAATTAAAAGTGAATAATCTTGTGCAAATTCGGATTTTGTATAAACAAGTTTTCTCTACGGCATGCATAAATATTACCTCTAACTCTGATTAGAATCAGGATTTTTAATTATGTCTCCGAGTGTGTCTGCTAACCTGGTGTGTTTTTTTTTTTGTACATGAATCTGGGGTCTAGTGTACAAGACTACCCCCTTTGAGTATAATAAAGAAAAAGGCTTAGAGTACACAAAGCAACAACTCAAAGTTACACCCACATGCTTCTGTTGCTTTCATCCTGCCACCTGTGGAGTGGGTGTGACCATCCAATCCACCAAATCTGTCAGATAGTCCTGTTTCTGCTCGCGGGCCATGTTTTGGGTGATGAAATCTGTTTTATGAATAGATTTTGTTGTGTTGTGAGATTTCGTGTTATGCTGTAGTAGGCTCTTCTCCTCTCCTCTCCCCACACAGTGATACAAAACAAAAGATGTAGTTATATGAGCAATCATTTAGTACTGTGCTTTGACAGAGACATGTTAAAGGTAAACTATTGTTGCTTATAGATTAAAAGCAGAAAAAAAACATGATTTTTTATATATGTTTTTTGTCATGTTGAAGTTCTGTCCTGGTCTTTGGTCCGAAATGTCTTTTTTATTTTGGTAAAGGAGGTTGCGCTTCAACAATTGGATTCACGGTGGAGTGCTAGACCCAAAGTAAAAAAACAAGGAGGACAAAATACTAACATTTCACTTGTTTAATTGGCTCACATCACAATAGACATACGCTTACACGTTTCGGCACAGAGCCTTCCTCAGAGCGTGTCTTTTTTATTTCTTAGAACAAAATGGTCAATTCTTCAGGCATCAACCCAAAGGGTTATCATGTTAAATAGCATAAGTCACAGTTGCTCAGATATCAGTTAAATGCCATGAAGAAAAGTATAAATATGATGCTAATACAGTATATACATAGATATATCAACAGAAAGGAGAGAGTAGAAGTTGTTCCATCAAGCTAACTAGAACTAGAGGCAGTAACGTGGGTCAGAGGTGTGTAGGTGTGTGTGGGAGGTGTCAGTTTGCAACAACATCTCCAACATTATCGGCAGCTCGCTTTGCTTCCAAAGGTTCAAACGTAATGTGGCCTGATGCCCGAGATACATGCATCTACCACCTCTTTGTCCTCTTCCACCCCCTCTGTGAGACGGGGTGTACAAAACGAATGACCCTCAATAGTTACAATCAGTGTCCAGCCTTCAGGCTTTGTCCTGCCTGATTTTGGACACTCAAATCCCTCTCAACGTTACAGTAAGTCCATGAAGAAACATCAGCTGACATTTAAGTGATCTACATGGTCATTCCAGGGACCTTCTGAGGGACCCAAGCAGAAATTTCAGCCTGGTTTCACCAAATGGCGTATGAATGACAAGGCATTTTGCAAGTAATTTTCTGTGCAATAACAACGCCTTTTTGCTTTTGCCGTGTCATGTGTATGCCATGTCGTCTGTAGTGACTGCAATGCAAACGCATCCGCGTAAATGTGCTACGCTCAGAGCTAGTTTCGTCAAATAAAAAGTAAGAAAGACTTCTTATGGTGTAATGTAGTTAATGTAGTTAAGTTAATGTAGTTATTTTGAGCCCAACTATGATGTTTTTCTAAACCTAATTGGTTTTCTTGCCTAAACATAACCGCGGCTGTTTCATGGTAACGTTATGACGTTAAATAACACGCCAAAAGCCGCTTCACAACGTGAAATGCCTAAAATGCGATCATGACACTCAGAAATGTTGTGCTATTTATAAGCCTTCCCATGAGATTGGGTTGTAAGTTTTGTTTGGCCTTGCCCTCTTCTCTTCATGCGGTTATCAGCCTACCTGGATTTACTTATTTTGATGTAAGCTTCTATAGTATAGGCTTTGATTGCCACTCTTGACACTGTGCTAAATATTCAAACTAGACCAGGAAACACAGTTCAAGTCTTGACTATTTTTGGTATCAGCAGATGGTAGACACACAGACAGACCTGAGTGCACACCCAAGGGTGTGAGTGTTCATGAAGAGGTGGGATTGGTTAAGACTGGTATACGTTGGTGTAGGGGCTAACACACCATTACTCATTGTCTATTCAAACATTAGATTAGATTAGATTCAATTTTATTGTCATTGCACATAGTGCAAGTACAAGTACAACGAAATGCAGTGCAAACATGTCACCCAGAAACCTTCCCATAGATGCAACCATAAATGGGCCACTATGATCTATCACTATCTATCACTATGACTATAATTAGAACCAGTTTACATGCCTTACTGAAACAGAATTGGGGAGGAAGCCAACATTACTATATATACAGTATATATATAGTATATAAAATGCTATAATGAAATAATACCACTTATAAATGGTTATGATAAAGTGTTACTGAATGATCTTTATTCCAAAATGTCCAGGTACTAGCTTCTTTTGTCTCTGCATGACTGTAGAGCTAAGTGGAGAATTAGGGCGGTCCCTTCCATCAGGTTATATTCCAGGTCATATAATATATAATCAGGCCATAATCAGGTTATCAAACCGGGCCATAGGTAGTGTTCACGGACTGTATCTGCTCTCTTACCATTTCTATTTGTTTAATTTC
Source organism: Sebastolobus alascanus (assembly GCA_916701645.2). Taxonomy (NCBI): domain Eukaryota; kingdom Metazoa; phylum Chordata; class Actinopteri; order Perciformes; family Sebastidae; genus Sebastolobus; species Sebastolobus alascanus. The sequence continues at coordinate 515,214 of CAKAOJ020000321.1, forward strand.
TGACAGGGTCTAATCAAACAGCCCTTTGAACAAAGTCTACAATAAATTAACATAACAAAATGAATGGCAGTGAAATGCTGGATTTGTGGCTCCTAGGCTTCCTCTATCTTCGGTGCGGATTACCATTTGCTGTACCAAAGCCTTCATATAAAATCTGACACTACACTGGCAACCCTCCCCACAATGACTGCATATATCCTGCCAAGCACAAAAATGTAGCAAATGCAGATATATTTCACAACAAAATACAGCAGTATTTATTGCAGGCTGACTTCGATACAGAAGCTTAGACATTTAGTTATGGAAGAATTTGTATTCATTCTCATCTCAGGCAGAAATTATCTCATTTCAGGAATGTCTTGCCCCCTTCATCAAAACATTAGCAGAGTATAAACAAGACTAAGAGTCTATGCTTGCGGCTCTGTGAGGCTGTACGCTTTACATTGTTATTGTGAGCATGATAGCATGCATTTAGCAGGTAATATTCACCATCTTAGTTTAGTTTGTTAGCTCAACGTCTCCTCATAAAATGATATCTTATGGAAAGTTATTTCTCATTTTTTTTGTGCGTTTTCCCACTAATGTCCAGCAACACTTGTCAATTTCCACTCGTTACATGTATACAGTCTTTTCAAAATAAACTTCCGTCTTCACAGGAAAAAACTTGGTTAGATTTAGGCAACAAAACTACTTAGTTAGGTTTAGGAAAAGATCATGGTTTGAGTTAAAATCAGGGCTGCACAATTAATCGTATATTAATCGCTTCCCACATTTAAATGAGCATGATCGACTGCGATATTGACGTTTGAAATTCGTGCTCTGCTCATAGAAAACTCTGCTGCATAGATCAAGTGCTTCCAAAACTAATAGCTAGCGATGCACCATCAATCAGCAGCCGATCGAAGCCGGACGGTTTTCAGCACACATGTGCAGCAGCCACATGATGGTTTTACGTTGGCACACAGCGGCACAGTCAGTAACGTGACGCACGCTCGCACGCACACACACACACACACACACACACACACACACACACAAACACACACACACACACACACATGTCGTCGGTGTGGAAGTTCTTCAGTGTGAGTGAAGAAGACATAAAACTGCAATTTGTAACAACTGCAAGTCCAAAATAAGCTGTGGAGGAACAACCTTAAAACATCTGGAACAACTAACTTAATCCAGTTGTTTGAAGCAGATGTTTTCACAGCAATATAAAAGATATTAGAGAAAGAAATATGACCTGTTTAACTTCCTAACACTAGCATTGTGTTTTCGTTAGCTTAGAATGAGTCCTTCACATCTACATAGGGAGCGGGTCCTCTTCACGGAGTTCGCCATGTTGCTCCGCCATGTTTCTACAGTAGCCCAGAACGGACAAACCAAACACAGACCTGGAGGCCACCGTAGTTCTCCGACACGTTTGTGAAACTGCGGTAACTTGAGCCGCAGAGTGCAAAACCGTGGTACCGCCAGCCGCCGCCTGACTTCCGTTGCTCCTAAAGTAGTGTTATTATTGTAAGGATGGCCTCAAAGCGAGACGAACATCGTTACCTCGGTTCGGCGGCTCACGTTACCGCAGTCTTGGAAAGGGAGGAGTGAACGGAGGGGTACTCAGTTGGTTGCAATCTGCAACCACACCACTAGATGTCACCAAATCCTACACACTGTCCCTTTAAGGGATCACCAAAGTCATTACAATTCACCATGAGGGGAACGCCTGTATGAAATTTCATGTTAATCCAATAGTTGTCTGAAAATTTCACTTAAAACCGCCAATGTCAACCTCATGGTGGCGCTAGACGAAAAGTCAGGGGATCACCAGAGTCATTAGGATTCATCATTTGGGGACAAAGAATATCTGTACCAAATATCACAGCAATCCATCCAATAGTTGTTGAGATATTTCTATCTGGACCAACTAACCAACATATAGCCACATGGCTAAAATTATCTTCAAAGTACCACATGTATTTGGTCCCTGCATGTACTGAAGTACCTGTAGTAGAATACAGTATATTGAATTATGTGTTGCTGAGAAACACAGAGTGATTAGAGTGTTTTTTGCCAACTTGTAAGTGCTTGTCTGCTTGATATGTTTCATTGTATTTCATGTCAGATTTTCTGTCAGTCTAAATGATCGAACTTGCGTTGCACTTTAAAAACAAACATCTTATTATTGAACAAGTGGGAGAAAGTAAGAGGAAGAGAATGAGAGAAATGAAAGCAGAGAAAGGTCGTGTGAACCAGTCTTGCCACTTCAGGGGCGTAACGCTGGTGCTGCTTTTGTGAGAAACGTCGGCACTGCCCATCTCTCAACCCCCTCCACCCGTCTTTCACCATATCCATTCCTACTTCCCCCACCTCTCTTCCTCTCCCTCTCTCTTTCTCTCTCCGTCTGTCCATCCCCTCCCTCTATTCCAGCCAGCCCCACCACAAAGCCCCACCCACAGCATGAGAAGACAGGGAGAGGAATATGATCTAACCACACTCCCAGAGATATTACCTCAGCAGCCACCCCCTACACACACATGCACACACAAACATACACTCCTACCTTCCCCTCTGTCATACCCATACCCATGCGCTCCACTCCCCCCCCAGCGTTCCCTTCCCTTGCTCCCCCTGATCTCCTCCTCGTCCTCCACTCCCTACAACACTGCTGCCAGGCCGTAATGTTTTTCTTAGCCTCTCCTACACAGTTTTCACACAGTTTCCCTCTCCCTCAACATACAGCTACATCCCACACACCCTGGGCCCAGCTGACCCACTGAGAGAGGAGGTGGGAGAGCTTTGGGTGGGCAATAAACGCCATCACTGAGGGACAGGCAGCGTGGCTGTTTCACTAAAAAGACGACTGACGAATGTTTTTTAATCAGCAGGAACTGTGAACATGATTCCACGCTCGTCTGCTTTGCTTTCAATGAATGAAAAAAGAAGCATCTTTTCCAGGTTTCGATCCCTCTGCTGGTCCACATTTTTGCTCTGCTTATTACGTGCTGTTTTTGCAGCAGTCTCGTCGAGGCCGTGATGATTTGGGGTTGACAGGATGTGGTGTAGGATTCATTCCTCTCCACAGAGAGAGAGACAGCTTTAAAGGTTAAGGTGTCTGTTGTCAGCAGGTCTTGATACCCGCCATCCGTCTGTTGTGGTTTTCTCAGTAGGGTCCTTAAACAGAAACAGCATCCATCTGTGGGTCTCAGCAGGTACAACCCCCCCTGGTGTAGAGTTGTCTCCCATTGTCTCATATTATATCGTCAGGTCAATTAGTTAGGATTTTTGGTGTCATACTAAACATTTAGCTTACCCCATGGGATTACAAGACAGCACTAGATATCAAACATCAAATATCTTCTGGTATTACATATACAAAACTAAAAGCAAAAAACATCAATCATAACATTGTACTGTAAATATATCCAATAATTTCAAGTAACACGCGTTTGTGTCAGATTTGAAAGAAATTGTGCACCCACTAGCAGAAGAAAGAATTGCAATTGAATATTTTGTATGTGAAAAGCAAACTCAGTCTTTGTGCAACGTCCATGTTTAAACAGAACTCTAGTCTACAGCCCAGTGGGCAACCACCGGGTCTGAAAAGTGAAGCCAATGCTGAAGTGACTTAAACTTCTATCTAACAGCCAGCAGGGGGCGACTCCTCTGGTTGCAAAAAGAAATCAGATTGTATAGAAGTCTATGAGAAAATGAGCCTACTTCTCACTTGATTTATTACCTCAGTAAACATTGTAAACATGAGTTTATGGTCTCAATCACTAGTTTCAAGTCTTCTGAAGTCTTCTGCCTCTCTGTCCCTCCGTCCAGCCACAGTCCCACTTCCCCAAATCTCTTCCTTGCTTGTCCACCAGATGCCCTCAAACTTTTTCCCCACTGCTCTAGTCTCCTGACTCCCTCATCCACATGCTCACCTGTTTCCATTTTCCCTCATGTGCACGGCAGTAACCCCTTTCCCTCCAGTCTTAGTCACCTGACCTTCCCCGCCCACCTGCTCACCTGTTTCCACTTTCCTTCCTCAACCCTGCAGTATATAACCACTATATTTCCACTCATTCCCTGCCAGACCGACAAAGTTGCTTTCTTGGCTCGGCTTTTTTTTTTTTGCTTTCGAGCTTCTGTTACCTGCACCTGCCTGTCTGCCTGCCAGCCTATATACCGTACATACCTTCACTTTGGCATTAAATCACTGAAGTGATCCTGTCTGCCTGCTTTGTCTGTGTTTGGGTCCATCCCTGCATTTCCCGAGTCGTGACAATGGCAATCCATCCAATAATTATTGAGATATTTCAGTCTGGACCAAAGCGGTAGACAGACCAACAAGACAGATAGACAAGACTATCTTACTCCACAACAAAATAGTGTGGTTCCCAGTAAAATGAAACAATTTTTCAGTGAAATGGAACAAATCTGAACAGATTTCTTCCTCTGGACTGACATATTTTGTCCAGTTTCAACATAGAGTGGTAACATACCAAAATGTAATGGAATTAAAACTTGTTGTAGAATATTTTTTTATATTGTGCAGCATACAGTGCTGGTTCATCAGAGGTCAGATCCCAAGTCATAGCTGTTTAATTAACCACTTGCCAAGTGTGGCTGTATTAAAAAAAAAATCTTAAGACTCCAAAAAAAGAAAATGTTTTGCTCTCCAAACAAAAGTTCATGGTGTTGACCTCTGATCCTCGGAGCTTCCAATTTGGGCGGCTGATTTTATTAATGCATTATTCTAAAGTGCCAAATGAAAAACTAAATTCATCATTTTTATTTCTACATATATTTATCTTACTGTTTTTTTTCACTATAAATCACATTTTTGTCATGAATTTTCTGCATTTCCCAAAACTGTCCATCATATTGTTTGGATTATTTGGATTATTGTTTTCCACGTTTTTGGTGGTTATGATAGGGTGAGTAATAACCACACATTCTTCAGCTAACTTACGGTAGGGCAACCTCAGGTCCTTGGGGAATGTAACAAGAAAGAAAAGAGAAAGAGAGACAGAGGATACAGCACTCCTTCATGATTACTTGTTTACTGTTTTCCAGATTGAGCCAGACACATGCGAGACAATATAAAAGTATATTCAGTGAATGATAATAATCCCCCTGGTCTATCAATATCCACATAATCATTATGGCCAGCAGAGAGGAGAGGGCGCTGGTCAGTAGAGGATTGTGGGTTTTGCAGTTCAGAGCAGCTAAAATAGCCATGCCACTGGTGGGGCATGTGACTACAGCGACCAGAGGAACTTTAGAAAGCGTCCTGGCAGGGTTGATGAAACCGCACGCTGACACAAATGACTGGCCTCGATGCCTTTCATCTCAACAGGGAATCGGAGGCCCTGGTCAGAAACAAGCAGGCAGTTATAGGCCGCAAAAGCACAAGTTACGGGTGTCAAGCCATGCGAGTGAGAAGGAAAAACACACACTGCTGAAAGGACAGGAAGTGTTTTATTTAAACGTCTTCACAGTAGTTTGATTGAGGAAGATACTTGACTTTTATTGGGCGACGCAGGGCCTCGGTTTCACATCAGTCGGTCAAATGGGAGTCCACGAATGAAATGATTTCATTCTACATTCAAATTTTGATTATCTATAATGACTATAGATATGCTGGGAATGATAAAATAAGATATACTTTATTGTCCCCAAGGGGAAATTAGGCCTGGACAATAGTGCTTCACACAGCTGAAATCAACTTAAAACAATACGTAGCCAACAAGCAGTGGTGGAAGAAGTATTAAGACCTTTTACTTAAAAGTAGCAATACTGCAGTGTAAAAATACTTTGTTACAAGTAAAAGTCCTGCCATCAAAGTCTTACTTAAGTAAAAGTACAAAAGTATTAGAATCAAAATATACTTATCAAAATTAAAAGTACTCATTATGCAGAATGGTCCTTTTCGGCATAATATATATTATATTATTGAATTAAAAAAGTGGTGCATGTGTTCATCACTTAAATGTTGCAGCCGGTAAAGGGGGAGCTAAGTTTAAGTACTTTATATACTGCTGGGTAACTTAACCTGTGTTATTACACGGCTTTGTTGAATACTCGATTCTGATTGGTCAATGACAGGGTTCTACGGTCTGTTATTTCTTTATAGCAGACCGTTGCTATGGGTGCAGTTCTGATGTCGGACTCTGGAGTACCATTTTTGTGTCAAATTATTGATTTCTTAAGTAAGTAGCCGTGTAATAAGGGGGTTAATTTAGAGCTAGCGGGTCATTGTTGTGAAATAAACCCCTTCAGGGCGATGTCGGGGTTTATTTCACAACAATGACCGGCTCGCTGTATATTATCCCTTACATAATATATCATAATGTATTAGTCGATGTTTGTTTTGTTTTAAATTTTCTATTAATAATCTGAATATGCAAAGTAACTAGTTACTAAAGCTGTCAAATAAATGTAGTGGAGCAAAAAGTACAATATTTTCTTTCAAAATGGAGTGAAGTAAAAGTATAAAGTAACATAAAATGTAAACACTCAAGTAAAGTACAAGTACCTCATAATTGTACTTAAGTACAGTACTTGAGTAAATGTACTTCGTTACATTCCACCACTGCCAACAAGACAGTACAATGGTACACTAAAAACACAATAAAACAGATATGTAAAATATTGCACAAGCCCTGTGAGAATGAAGAATGAAGGCTGTTAATAAAATAAATAGTCCAACATTTATACACTTATTTATTTCCTTGCTTAGGGTTAGATGAGAAGAATGATTAGTCTCTAAAAATGAGGTAAAGTATTGAAAGCAAAAAGTACTCAATGCAGATATAATGTATTTTTTATATACGTTTTTTAAGTTTTCCTGTTTAAATTTCTCCCGACAATGTGTGGTTACTGTCGCTCTCTATGGAAGCCAGTGTTTATTGTATGACTGGTTTAAGTGCCGAGTTAAACAGGACCAACAATTGTTAAAGAGGCAATTGTGTGTGTGTGTGCAACATGGGAGCGTTGTTTGACTTGCGTGCTCACCTGCAGGTGTTTGTGCTTCTGTGTATGAGCATGTGCTTTTGCATGTGCGTGCTGCCTTGTGCTGGAGCCCCCTCACTGGGCGGCAACAGGGCTGAGGTAACATCACACGCTTCTTTCTTTCTTTTCTTTTTTTTTTTTTTGAAAAAATATATATAGCTGGAAGTAAAAAGCTCTCATAACTACTGTGGTTTTTAGTGTTGCCAGGTCAACCTGCCCACTCTACACTCAACAGCACTGGGATGGGATGGGTTGAGCAGGGGAAGAGGTGAGAGAGGAGAAGTGGGAATGATAGAGAGGATTCGGGGAGGGAAGGGGGGAGTAGTGGGATAGTAAGAGGGAGGAAACGCTGGTGGTTAGAGGGATGAGGAGATGGGGATGAAGTAAGAGCAGATACAAAAGGGTGAAATACACTCAAATAATCAAAAGAGGAGACAATTGATGCACTACGGAGAATCATGATGAGGAAGATGAGATGGGATGGTGATGAAGGTCGAGGGGAGATGGATGATTATTGGCCCCTTTTGCTCTTTAACCCCAGCACTTCACCCTGCACTGTAACTGTCAGACAGCGCTGTCCTGGCGTACCCTCTATCCACTTTACATGAGATAAAATGTGTGCATGCGTGTCACTGTGCGTGTGTGCATGTGTGTGTGTGTGTGTGTTTGCAGTTGCCCCGGCCTGCCAGCTGCCAGTGTGTAGCACTCAATCCAGCAAAGGCGAAGCCTAATTACAGACGCATGGCTACAGATTTAGCCGGCATGCTAACCATAACGGAGGAGGCAGCAGGGAGGGGATCGCTTGGAAAAGTCATGGCTGGACGAGAGCTTCACAAGAGCGGACCACAGGGACAAGGGAGGGGGGGTACTCTATTTCAGGATCCGCTGCTCTCATTATTTATCATAGTGGAAGTCTCGGCAAGAAGAAGCGAACCTACAATTGACTGCGCAAATGGGAAGAAGCTGAGCAAACCCCCCCCCCCCCCCCCCCAACCCCACAACACCCACGCCCTCCCACCCGAGTCATGTATGATGCCAACCACAGACTGTTCAAAACATCAAACAAAACAAGCGGCGGTTCCCTCAACGTTGTCATATAACCGTAGTTATAACGCACTGGATGTAACACCCAGTGCGAGCAGGGTGACACAGAAAGCACACTACTCATTACAGGGACGGATTCCTCTCGTGTCTAGCATATACTAAGCGAGATGGAAAGTTTTCCAGGTTGTCAAGCGAAAACTCTCCATGCAAGTGTGTGCAAGTAAGCATGTATGTATGTATGTGTGTGTGTGTGTGTGTGTGTGTGTGTGTGTGACGGACAGTTTGCGAAACCAGGGAGGGTTGGCAGTTAAACTCTGAGCTCACCCACGACTCTACCACTTCCACCCACAGTGTCCTCTATACAGCTGCTCTCACTGAGCCAAACTCACACTTCATCCTCATCCCTCTCTCTTTTTTCTCTTTGTGCTTCTCTCTATCGCTCTCTCCCTCCCCTCATCCATCCATCCATCCATCCATCCATCCATCTCTTTTTTAATTTACTCCGTTCTCTACATCTAATCTTTCCTTCTCCTTCCCTCCATCTGTCTCTATTTTTCTCAGTTGCTGTACCCTCTACCCACCTCTTTCAGTGTGTTCATTTTTATGCAATCTCTTACCACTGGCAAGTATTTTGCTTACTATTTCAAACTTTTGGACTTTTGACACAGCCTATCTCCGTACACGGTGTCAGCGTAGGAAGAATTATTTCCACATATATATGAAGCATCCATTCGAGGGTCTACTTGTGTTAAACGTCAGCTTTTATTGAGATGTTTAGACCGAGTGGGGTCACAGGAGAGAGATGGAAACGTGTCTGCAGAGGTACATTCAGAATTACATTCAGAATCCATCGTTATAATTAAAGCACAAAGTTACAGCATTTTGAAGACAAGAATGCCATGAAATTCACATTTAGCGTCCACTTGTTTTAATAATTCCTCATTGAATTGCTGTATAAATAATCCATCAGCCATTTGTATGAAAAGATGACTCAGCGATGAAAAAGAAAAAGTCATCCACAAGAACAGAGGAGTTGACTCACACAACAACAGCTCAACTCAGTGTTTGTGCTCTGTTTATCAGGGATTAGTTAACCAGAAGTCACACAGTGTTATCACGATCGCTCTTTCATTGACGAAAAGAGGAACTTGCTCTTAAGAGTTGTGAGCATTTTTTTCCGAGACTCCCCCCGAACTCGATCTGCTGACGCAGCTTCAACACTTCCCATCAGCTTTATAATAAATGTCCACGAAGTAGCGGCTTGTCCTCCTGAAGCTGCCAAACAAAAATTGACAAAATTGGCTCTTTTTTAGATATGGCAAGAACAATTGCGGTGATCGTGGTGGGTGCCAATTTTGTTGTGCGCCCTTAAAGCAATTTTCGTCATTTAAAAATAGGCTTCGCTCCCCTTCAACCTGCACACACACACACACACACACACACACACACACACACACACACACACACATGCAGACACACCGAGGCCGATTAAAGGTTTACATGGTGTCTAATGGTTTTGTGCTTTGCAGTCAGTGAACTGGAAAATCTTGTCCTACTACCAAAGTGCAGAAGGTTTTGGCACAAGGACAGAACAGCATTGTTGTTTGCTGTTTTATAAAAATATATGTAGACGGTATGTTTTCTATCTAGAATTTTGAAATGCAGAATAAATGTTCATATTAATAAGCAGACTTTCTGGGCAAGGAGGCCGCTTTACATCTTCATCTTTGTGTTGCATACTCGCTTGTACTACATTACAAGAATACAGTAAGTACAGTACATGTATGTGTGTACTTCACAGTGGTGGAAGAAGTACTCAGATCTTTTAAAAGAACAGTGTATGTATAGCTACGAACGGTGTATGAGAACAGCCTGGTTAGCGTTCTAACATTTGATAGTTAGCTCTAAACACAAAGTATATCTGATTGATGGAGACATTAAGATTTTGACCTGATGACGGCTCTACAGGAAAAACTAAAGGAGCAGTATGTAACATTTCGGGGGATCTATTAGTAGAAATAGAATATAATATTCATAACTATGGTTTCATTAGTGTATAATCAGCTGAAACTATGAATATTGTGTTTTCGTTAGCTTCGAATGAGGCCTTCATATCTACATAGGGAGCGGTTCCTCTTCATGGAGTCCGTCATGTTTCTACAGTAGCCCAGAACGGACAAACCAACCACTGACTCTAGAGAGAGTCTTTCACATTTTTATGTTACCTGAAGGCCACTGTAGACACGCTTGTGAAACTGCGGTAACGTGAGCCACAGAGTGCAAAACCGTGGTACCACCAACCTCTGTCTGACTTTGTTGCTCCTAAAGTAGTGTTATTATGGTAAGGACGGCCTCTTAGCGAGACGAACGGCGTTGCCACGGTTTTGCACTCGGCGGCTCACGTTACCGCAGTCTTGGAAAGGGAGGAGTGAACGGAGGGGAACTCAGCTGGTTACAATCTGCAACCACACCACTAGATGTAACCAAATTCTGTACCTTTAAGTAAAAGTACCAGTAAAGTAATCCAAACAATACTCCATTACAAGTAAAAGTACTGCATTCAAATGTAAAATAGCAGCAAAATGTACTTAAAGTATCAAAAGTAAATGTACTCACTATGGCCTCTTGACTGATATCGTTATTATTAGACTATTAATATGAATGCAACATTGTGGAAACAGCATTTTACTGTTGTAGCTGATAGAGGTGGAGCGAGTTTTAACTACTTTATACACAGTAGTTTATTAATAATAATAATCATAATCATAATAAACTTTATTTGTATAGCACCTTTCATACAAGAAATGCAGGTCAAAAAAATAAGCAAACTACATGCACCAAGTGCTTCACATGAAAATAGACGTAGAATGGACAGGACGGGCACCTTTAAAGGGTCACAAGACAAATCTGAGGCCATGGGAGATGATTAATGTGGTTGGAAAGAAGAAAAAACTGCCACACAAATCTGTGTTAATTTTCTTACACTTTTTTTCTTATCTTTGCTATTTTGTGAAATATTGTCGAGTTTTACCTGTTTGGGCCTCGAACAGTTATTTAAATGAAACCATGTGAGAAGTTTAGAGGGGAAATGTCTCTTTTAACAGCTCAAAGACATGTGAAACATGAAAAGGGGCACCAAATAGACACTGCCATTTTTGTACGGGGTTACAAGCTAAAAAGGGTTGGGAACCACTGGTTTAATCTTTAACAACTTGTTGTGTTTTATAAACTTATCAAAGATTTTTAAGTGTAAAATCTTAATCTGAAAAGTAAGTTGTAACTATAGCTGTCAGATAAATGAAGTGGAGTAAAAGGATAAAGTATCATAAAATGGAAACACTCAAGTAAAGGACAAGTACCTCATAATTGTACTTAAATACAGTACTTGAGATAATGTACTTAATGTTACTTTCCACCACTGGTACTTCACCTACAAGCGAAGAGAGCAGGGAAAAAGTCGTGAAAGAAAGGCACAATTTAAAACCTTTTCTCATATGTTTCAATGTTTTTTCATCAACGGGCAACATATTCCTGCTCGGTCGCACAAAAAGGCGTATGAATGATACGATAATGTGCCATAAGACCACCGTTTTCGCTTTAGGCGTGTCATTCGTACGCCATGTAGTCTGTACTCACCCGCAATGTAAATGCATCCTCGTGAATATGCTACGCTCAGAGCTAGTGACGTAGCATAAAAAGGGAGAAAGAGTGCTTATGGCGGGCGGGAGGGAGGTGGATGGGACTTTCAACCAGCAGACCGGTGTTTTGTTTTGTAAATCACGTTAGTGACGTGTTTCCCGTAGTTATGTAAACGTTGTTTCCGTGCGTATTGTACTTAGTTTACGTACTTATTTTAAGGCCAACCATGACGTTTTTCCTAAGTGAGTGGTTTTGTTCCCCCCTGCTGGTATTGCACCCTCATACACGGGTGTAATATTCACGCCTTGGCGAGGCAAAACGTGTCACTCATATGCTATCCTCTGGTGGACAGGCGGGCCTATTACATGCTTTGGTGTGATACCGGGTTGTATATTCATGTGATGATACACTCAGTGGCTCATACATGGCAAATACTGTATGCTTTGAAATAGCTTGCAGACCTGAGTTTTGCTGCACATCTCATGTGTTCATCTCACGTTAATTCAGTGAAAGAAAGAAGTTAGAGGAAATGCAAGTTGTATGCAAAATATGAAAGAGGGATTTATTTTTAAATGTATGCGCACAGCCATATAAGATTTGTCTCTTTACCCCACTTTCTTATGACCCAGGTGGCGCCGACAAATGTGAAGCACAGAAATATACGTATAGAAAATACATATACACATAAAACTTAAACCAATAAGTTGCAGATAATGAAGATAAGTCTTAACCCCAAACCTCACCTTGAAAAGCAACGCCCACCACTGGTTTGAGCTCCACCATGTCAGCAGTGCAGTATGGGAAATGAGGAGTGGGTGGGTGTGTGACCCGATGACCTACCAACAACTCGCTCAGGGCCCAGCCGCGCACCATCAACATCTCCCCGCGCTCGGCTCCAGCTCAATCGATCGCCCTCGTTTTCACATATACAGAAGGAAGTTGCAAGACGTGTGTGAACTGGGGGAGGTGGAGAGGAAACTGCATCGCAGATGGTTGTTGTGTTTCTTGAACACTCAACAGTTTACTCACCTTCTGGGCTTGTTATCAGTTTTACATGATGATTTTAATAGAGAGAGGACATGAGATTATGGCTCGTTAGAGTACATCATATTTAACCTTATGGATTACAGCACTGATGGGATCTGAAAAGCACATTTAAATCATGCAGTGTTTTGTTATTTTTTACCTAGTGGGGTTCACATTAGAATTCAGTTTTAATATTCAGCAACTTGTTACTAGAAGTATGCCCACACATCATACAAATTGGATGCCTCTTGATATAAAGGATAGTCTAGTTTTATGACATCATCAGGTCGAGGTCATCAGGGAGCTTCATCAACACTTCAGAGAACAAGGTAATTACATGAATCATTTACTCACTTGTACCGTATCTTCATGTATACCTTGTGGTTGTGTACATTTGAAAGCTGTACTTGCAAACCATAATATTATAGTTTGTGCAGTGATTATATATGAGAGATATTACTGTGCTGATTTTTTTTTACTGTTCTCTTGGGTGAGCATGTGTCGGCCCAGTTTTACATTAACTAAAGGTGCTATTGATAACATTCAGCCACTAGATGTTGCAATCTTCTTCCCCCGGGTCTATTGCATTCACTTCACAACAAATGGTTGCCAGATCGTTATACAACCTGCATGTTGTATGGTCGAGTGGAGTGGTGATGAATCTTTCGTGGTAGAGTAATGAAGTCATTTTGCAACATGTAGCTGTAGACCTACATTAGGCTGGTTAGTCTTTCCAACAATCACCAACTTTTCAGTCAGCGCATCGTCATTATACACTCTTTGAGGGAACTATAACGTTCGGAACTGGATGCAACCGTCACTAATGCTATGATGCTAACGTAGCTCCTCAGGAATTGAAGCTTATATTTTTCTCATTTTGACAATCTAACCGGTGGCAACACATTAGTTAAGGTTGTAAGGACTATGGCTGTTGGTTTTTTTGTTTAAATATGCCGAAATGTAATTTTATGGGTTATTGTTGTTCAGACGATTAAGCTAAGATAGCTAATATGTGCTAACGTCAGTTGTCACTTGTTGCCATAGTTAATATTCACGTATTCTACAGCCTAATGGAGACACCAGTGTCAGTGCGGCCAGGCATAGCAGAGGCAGAGGCAGCCTCCTTTTATTGCTGAGCACTTGGGATTGGTACCGGAGTGAAGCCGGACGCTTACCGTCAAACTCAGCCATTTGATCATGATCACTGACGTCGTTATACTATCGGGTCACAAGCCTTGCTAGAAGTGGGAAATGAACGTTAGATATCTTCCACAGAGATAAACAAAACATTCATTTTGGAAAATGAAAATTGAAAAAAAATATGAACATTTTTTAAATGATTAATTCACAGTCATAGTAATTTTTTTGAGGAAAAGCCATACTTTCATTATTCTGCACCTTTCTAAAAGCTCTGTGGATGTGTTATTTAAAAAAAATTATTCGTCTACATAAAAACATTATCAATATGACCTTTAATTTACTGTTTTTTCTTTTTCTTTTTTAGCGGAACTATAACATGTATAGTCAAAAGTAATGCTTTTGAAGTAGTAAAACCTCAACTGTGCATCACGGTTATGCTGAAACCCCCAAAGAGGTTAGCGAAATGATCATCTTTCACTCTTCAAGGTCACAAGGAGCCAGATTCTCTCCCAGTATGCACTGGACAGGTCAACGGTCCATCGTAGGTCTCAAACAAGTGTGTAATCGTCAGCCCACGTTTGCAGACGTCATGTGCTGACAGTCAGGTAGCCTGGCAGTTCGACAGATGGTACTGGTATTTCACTCTTGCTAATCACAAAACTCGCACTCAGCAGGGAGGCTCAGTGTTTACAGAGACGAGCCTTCAACCAGAGCAGAGTTCAACAAGCCTCAGTGGTGCAGTGTTGTAACTGAGCCGGACCTTTGATTATACCTGGATCAGGATAAGGAAGCTTCAATAATGTACAGTATGCTGTTAATTACACTCAATTTGGGACAATAAATAGGTCACGCTGAGCAAATATGTCGACTATGCATCATCTGGACATGTTAACTTAATTTTTGCTATGTATGATTTCTGCTCTGAGATTGATTTCTGCAAGTTGGGTGAGGTTGGACCCAGAGTAGGCAGGGTACTCAGACTTGACGCACACATAGTTAAGAAATGCTTAGTCAGAAATGTCACCAATGAGTCACAGGGGACTGATGAGATTCAGCAGGTGCAATGTCTCTCACACCTTCTCTCAAACTTAGGCTCGAGAAAATAAGTTCCCACTTCCATTTTATCAGACAGGAAAGCTCTTGTTCCAAAAAGTGTAACTCATTTTAATAACCATACAATTAATTGTATTATGATTGGAATTAAAGGGATATAAAGGTTCAGGTTCTGGGATTAGATTCTGCTAGTAACATAGTATATTCGTTCATATATTTCACTTAAAGCTGCAGTGCGTAGAAATGGAGCAAATATGATTAAAAAAAGTTATTTTATAAAACGGTCACTATATCCTGACAGTAGAGCATGAGTCAGGTAATCTGAAAAAAATCATGTTCCTCTGTGTCTTCCGGTGCTCCTAATGACATCTGCAAGATTTCACAGACTGGAGAAAAACAACCAGTCAGAGCCGAGCTGGAGTCTTCCGTCCAGCTTCCGTCTATGAGAGCCGTCTGTCAATCACTCACGAACTCTGATCAAACGGTCAAACTATGCAGCGCTGATCAAATATGAATCATTATTCTGTTACTGTAATGACTATTTATCTCCTCAAATGTTTTCAGAAACATCTTGTAGTGTACTGTTTAGCTGTATAATAAGAACTTTTGTGACCCCCAGCCATGTTGAGAACAGTTGGAGTTAGAAATACCAAGCACCGCTCACCAACCGGAGCACAGCCAATAGGAACGCTCTCTCTCTGAAATGACCTGTGATTGGTCAAAGTCTCCCGTCACGGGCTAGATTTTCTAAAGCCTGAAAACAGAGCCATGAGGAGGTGCAGAAGTCTAGTTTTCTCTCAGAACACTTGAATTACAATATGCTGAAAGGTTGTTATGGCATTTTTTGCCATATGATGCCAAAAAATTGTTGCCTACTGAAGCTTTAAGTACAAATTTCATTTTAAAGGCTGATTATTTACTGAATTACTACCGTTTGAGAGACTTTTATACCTTCACTCCACTTCTTTATCACACTTTTTATTCCACTTAATTTATGTAATGATTATAGTTACAAATTAATTTGTCATAAGCTTGTTTTGTATTTCCTTTTGTCAGTGAGGCAATTCATTAAAACACAGACACTGATTTTTTCCCACGCTGTTAAAAATGCACAAACTGAACCATGATCTGTGAACATCTTTTTCGAAGAGGTAAAATCAGTACTTCCCCTATAGAAGCTGAGGTTGGGCCTCGCTCATATCAGGTGTTAGAATCTTGAATAACAAACTGAAAAAGATAGGAGTCGATGATGCTCTTTCCGTGACCTCAGGACAACAAATGTCATTATCACAGCGGGCTAAACAATACGTGCGTACAGTGCATGAGATAGATGGGAGGTGAATCACTGTTCTTTGATTTCCTGATACACTATTTCCTCTGATTAGGGTGCAAGATAGAAGAAAAGTCAGTGACAGATTTTCTGTCTTGTGCTCTCTGGTATCAAGATCTCTCTCACTACATTTTTTGTATTAGACTGCACTAGTTTTAGCAAGATGTATCTAATAAATTGGCAATTGAGTGTATAATTTCAGAGGGAGAGAGTATTAATAAAACTTAATAACATTCATTTGCCAATGTTGCACAGATAAGTTAAGCATCAGTGCACTTGAAATGTTTTTTTTTTATGATAGAAACATCTAGCTAGTTAACACAAAGGAAGCTACTTTGAGCAATTTCATTCTTTCGAATCCAGTGTCTGCAGTGGTCAGGCCATATGGGTCAACGAAATGGGATCGACTCGCTTTAGGAGCCAGCCTCAAGTGGCCATTCGATGAACTGCTTTTGGCACTTAAGCGTTGGCTTCATTTCTCAGCACCGGAGGTTGCTTAGGGTAGAATACAGAGAATAGAAATTGTCCCGGCGATTCTTGCCAAAATCGGTTCTTGTTTCCAGTTAGTGTGTGCTTGTGTGTTCACATACTGAAGAATATCATATGTAAGGAAACAGAGACGCCTTCTCCAAACTTCATTAACACTTCTACACAACTGTCATAACTGTGGTCCAACTTTAAACTGCCGTTACTACAGCAACTTAACTTTTCATCTTCAAATTAATTTCCATGCTTTTCACAGTTCAGCTGTGTGTCAAAGATTTTTTTTTAGATTAAGTGAAAAATGCGAAACCTGCAAACATAATCTACGCAGATGCAGAACAATTCTCCATCCTCTAAAACCGCTGAAATAATATCTGCATGCGATGGATAACCCTTCGCCGTAATAACGTCAGGTAAGCACTAAAAAGATGTTCAGACGCTAGTGTTTCTTAGCCGATAGCCGACCCTCGTTAACCGATTATTAACCGTTAGCTGACAAGATTAGCTCGTCGCATGCAGCGGTGCACCAGCTGCAGTGTATGAGCACAACAGACAACCGAGTCCCCAGTTGACCCGTCTGTGAGCGTTAGCAGCCGCGGTGTTGCGTGTAGTGTAGCGGACATGCAGCCACTTTCCCAGTAAAAGTCTCAACCGCACATTTAGTTTAGCAGGTTGTCCGCTGTGTGTCTGCGGCGCGGCGTAACTTCAGCGAGTGTCTGACAGACCGTGTGTGTGTGGCGGCGGTGAGTGTGGGGTTGTTGGTGGCGTTATAGCTGTGAACATAGCGGTAGCAGTGTATGTACAGTTTATTTGTCGGTGAATAAATGCTACGAGGCTACAACTCCTGAGCTCAAGTCCCTGTATCTTGCAAAAAACGGCTCAGACTCTCTTAAGGTGGGCTGTTAAGGTGGACCAGCTTTTCTCCTTAAAGTGACGAGCCGCTCCTCTGAGTTTTGCTCAGCTTTTTAATTAATTAGTAATATTTCTTTGAACCGTTTAACCGATAGTATTAATTGGTTAAAATGCTTAATGTCGGTTAACAGTTAAACGGTTAATTATTGACATTCCAAAATTACTACACAATAAAACAAATGTCATATCAATGACATCTGAAATTTGGAATAGAAATCATCTCATCAAACTTAATTTATGGTGAGAAATCCTGGAAATTTAGTTTGAATAATGATACTCGGGAAGTAATGATTTAAAAATCACATGAAATCCTTCAACCATTTTGGTGAGTGGAGGAAAAGAGACAAATGTAGAAATGCAACGAACACAAAAAATGAGCAGGTTGCATAACGTTAATAGGTGTGATTTCACCCCGAGTGTCATTTGAAAAAATGACATTGCCTGTAATGGATAGAGATGATGATTGAAGCATAATGTGACAAGCAGTGGTGTATATGGAGGACTGGATCTCCGTATGCGTGTGCTTGTATGGGGAGAATGAAGAACAGGAAGAAGCTGAGGACAAAGGAAGGAAGGGGCATCATGGGAAAGAGCGGTGGCCAGTGTACACAGCTGATGGGCTGCACTTTGTGTCTTGGGGTGTGATGCCAGAGGTGCAAAATAAACTGGAGACAAAGAAAACAAGTACATGATGGGAAAAATGAGGCTGGCATGAACAACTCCATGCCATGATAAAGATGGGGGAAAAAAAGAAGCACAATCTTTAAGAGGACAACTGATGCAGGTTTATGTACTGTTGCTACTATGAATGTTGGAGAAGTGTTGTGGTTTGAGCTGAAATATGAGTGGAGGCACCCAAAGGACAGTGGCCATGTTTGACAGTAGATCGTGTGGAGCATGGGAGACAATGGCTGTAGGTAGTTAAAAACGTGTGAGCAGTTATAAAATATGATGCAATATTATAGATTCAACTTTGCAGGAGTATATACAGTAACTAACTATCCTTCCTTCAATCAGCTGCAACATTAACATGCAATTTACACAGATATATATATATATATATATATATATCTTCTTTACTTTCTTCTGCTATTCAGTGCACAATTTAATATGTGAAGTTTGACACAACTATGTTATTTGAAAGTATACAGAAGTGCATTAATGTTATAAATAATGTTTTCTTTACCAGCAGATGCATATTATAGTTTTATAATGTTTGATGTATTGTGGCATCCTTTAGTATGTGGTATGGGCCAAATGTTTGTCATGACACAGAGGTAAAAACTAACTTACTATGTGATCTAGATCACTGAACTCTTTCTGTCATCCTGGACTATCTGCGTTAGAGTCCTTACCTTTTTCCCTTGAGGAAACAAGCTATTCATCCGCTTTTATAAGTCTTTGAACTGAATATACATGTGATATTTTGAACAGTACATACCATGCATATGTTACTCACACATGTGGCTGCGTTCTCTGACAAATGTCACTCAATCAGTAGCTTTAAGAAAGGATTGCATTATTCCCTCTTCTACCCATTCAGCCAGATATATGAGTGACAGGTGAGAGAGTTGGTCAGAAATTAAGTTGAAATCAAACGGAACAATGGTGACATACTGAGTCTGCAAAGTATATAAGTACATTATGTTCTCCTGTAAGTGCTAGATCCTGCTGAGAAACACTGAATTTAAAAAGTTTAAAGAGTGTTGCCTAAAAATAACCATTAGTTAAGGTAAAAAAAAAAAAATCGGCCAGTCTTAATATGTATTTGACATGCTCTATACCAGTTGGTCCATATACGTTTTACTGGTGCACACATCTCCTCAGTGGCTGCTCTGGTCATAGCTGCTGTATTGTGTGGCTCTAATCAGCTCACTTCCTTGGGCATCAGCCTCTGGCCGACGGCACAAAAGGCCACACTGGGACCACCGAAATCCTTCCTGGGCCATTAAATACCACAAACACATCAACCGACACACACAAACGCATGCTCACACACACACATACAAACACCTTCGTACGCACACACACACTTTGGGATTGCATGCGACTGGATCTAGATTGTGTGGGTGAGATCATACTATTTGTTAAATACCGTACTCAAAATGGAGGGTAGAAGAGAAACGTATAGCTTTATACTTTTCTTTTAATATTTTTTTCATTACTTTGAATCATTTGATAATAGAAATCAAACTTTATTATACTCTTCTGTGTACTCTTCTATTTAAATTTATTTTTCAGCTCCTTAGTTTTCTCTTTTCTTAAGTTTGCTAATATTTCAGGATATTATTTTTAAAAGTGTCTGTTTTTTTTAAGGGATCTAATTTGTATTATTTGGGTATTTTATTTGTTGTAAATTTAAAATTATTCGGGGCAAATATTATTTGTAATATTTCAGGTAATTGTTTATTTTAAAATTGTTTTTTTTTAAACGGATCTCATTTGTATTATTTGGGTATTTAATTTTTTTTGTAAATTAAAAATTATTTGGGGCAAATATTATTTGTAATATTTCAGACTATTATTTATTTTAAAATTCTCTGTTTTTAAGGGATCTTATTTGTATTATTTGGGTATTTTTATTTTTTGTAAATTTTAAAATTATTTGGGTTATATATTATTTGTAATATTTCAGGTTGTTATTTATTTTAAAAGTAATATAAAAACAATAAATCCACATTAATAAATACACCTACATGACATATATCAGACCTTAAAGACAATGTAACAATATAAAAACGATAAATCCACATTAATAAATATTCCTACAGGAGTATTAATAAATACTCCTATAGGACATATATCAGACCTTAATGACAACATGATTTTGTGTATTTCAACCATTTTTTAACATTAGTTTTAAACTGACTCAGGCTAATACACTCTCTTATACTTGCCGGGATAGAATTCCACTGTTTTGTTGCTGTAATTGAGAAAGTACTTTGAGCAAATTTTGTTGAACAACGTTTTGGTAGCTAACAAACCCAAAAGCCCCCCATCAGAAGTACTCTGTTCACTGTTCAGCTCATCTTTAAGCAATGCAATAGATGTGGAACAATTATTGTTGTTCAAACAATAGAGAATACAGAGATGAGGTCCGACAGGTATCGTACTTTCTATCCAGCACAAGCTGCTGAATAACCACCTGCAGATTCTGATGTTTTCATAAAACCGAGATAGTGTTTGTTCTTTTTCTGAGAAGATCAGTAGAAAACCCACTGTGAGTTCTGCTATCTGTTGCCTTTTTGTAGATGGATGTGAAATGGCTGAAGTTTCTGGGTCATTGCTGCGGGTTGGCCGCATCAGGCCATCATAAGATGGGCCTTTCCACTTTGTGTCTGAGTTTCACACTGATGGCAAAGATGAGGATGTTTACATGATGACCCCTTTAGATTAGAAAAGATGTCGTGTGCATTGTGTGTTTGTGCGTGCTGGTACTTTCCTTATATCTTGATTCCTTGGTTGTGAAGTTTAAAGTCGAGCTGAAGTTAATTTTTTGCTGCTGCTCACTATGTATATCCGTTGTGTCTGTTTTTACTTGAAAATTTTAATTACCAAAAGAAAACTTTCAATCGAATAGTAGGATAGAAAGTTAGGATAGGTCGTCGGGCAGCTAGTCTCGCAAGAGCTTTTGCAAGTTTTTGCAGATCTCAGATCAGATTTCGCAATTTGCGGGTTCCCTTCTAGACACGACCTAAAATCTGCCAGCTGACCAATCAGAGCAGACTGGGCTTTTCGGGATGGGTTGGGGGGGTCGGTGCTCAGACAGAGGGTGGAAAGAGGTGCTGCAGTACAGCCGGTATGAGAAAAAAAGAAAGCGTTTTTTAAACATTAAAGCATGTAAACATGTTCTAGTAGAAACCCCAAATACAAGTTTGAACCTGAAAATAAGCATAATAGGTCCTCTTTAATTTCTTCTTTTATACTTTTTTTTCCTTCTTTTTTTTGCATTGATAGCGCCCCCTACATACAGTATTTGGTTCCAACAAACAGTGGTGCAATATCTGGTACACACACAGCATGTCCCACCCACTGTCCACCACTCTGAATAACATTACACAGGCACACTTGGAGTGATTGATTAAGAATATCTGATTTGGCAGTGGGACATTTCACTGGTTGCCATGGTGCACATGGAACTAAGATCTGATCGGGGTTATCGCCATGGTGACACATAAGCGCTTCCCCTTGGTGTCCTGTAGGATGAAACATCACAGTAGGCAACTGATATGTGTGTGTGTCCTCGTGCAGGTGTATCCAAGCAGCACTCTCACACACTCTCACCAGTTTCCCTTTACTCTTTCCATGTCCTCATCCCTCCACCCCTCCCCTTCCGATGCCTTTCCTGCCCGCCTGAGAAGCAGAGGCACGGCCCGGTGGCGTTGACCTCACCCTCAGACCCCCGGGAGACACTGACCATTACTGCGCTTCCGGCTGTCTCACAGCCCAGCCAGTTATCCCTGCTCCGACTAAAATAGCATCTCACCCTCACATCCTCTGCCTATTAGCAGTCACATATACCCTTACCGCTGTCCCTGCCGGTTGTAGAGCGTTAATGGCACAGCACAGGCTTTACAAAAAGTATGCAGTAAAAATCAAACAGGAACAGGAAAGACAGAGGGTTTATGATGGATTTGGAATCTTTATCGTTAAAGATTTATGATTTCATCTTTAAATCATAAATCTTAATATTTCATATTTATATTATATTATATTATATTATATTATATATTTATGAATTTAATATTTGTGTTTTATTTTATACGGTTATCATATGTTTTTTATGTAAAATCTGAAAAGGAACTATAGCTGTCAGATAAACGTAGTGGAGTAAAAAGAATTACAGTTCTCTCTGAAATGTGGTGTATGGAGTGATGTGATGTATGGAGTCACGGGCCAACAATAGTAATTGTGTAGTTTCCAACCAGTCAGACTGCAAGAAAATCTGTGTTTCTAGACCAGCAAACCTCATGTGCCATTGAAAATTAATTTTCTATCATAATAACTATGCAACACCACATACAAAAAGTATTTCTGTATCTGCTGCTCTTAAATGTAATTTAAATTAATTCAATACTTTAAAACTCTATCACAGTGCATGGCCTAAGTGCCCACTTAAAATATTCTGATATTATGTGTAAATATGTAAATAAGTCAAGTTAAAACAGGTAGAAATTGCCAAATATTGGTTTCTGGTCATGGCCTAAGCACCACTTCAAAGATTACGATGCAAATGGAAATCTAAGTCTAATACCAAGAACAAACAGAATAGGCAGAAATAGTAATAGGTTGACAGAGATTTCACAAAAATGTGTACAATATACATACAGTGCAACTTATCAGAAATATGTTCAAGTTATATTCTAGTTTATTTTAAAAAATTCACCGGGGGCCATTTAAAAACCGGCAGCGGGCAGCAGTTGGCCTGCGGGCCGGAGTTTGGCCACCTCAGGTGTAGCATTTCAGGGGATCTATTGGCAGAAATGGAATATAATATTCATAACTATGTTTTCATTCGTGTATAATCACCTGAAACTTAGAATCATCGTGTTTTCGTTAGCTTAGAATGAGCCTTTCATATCTAGGGAGCGTCCATTTCACGGAGTCCACCATGTATCTCCACCATGTTTCTACAGTAGCCCAGAACGGACAAATGAAACACTGGTTTTAGAGAGAGACTTTCACGTTTTTAGGTTACCTGAAGGCCACCGTAGTTCTCTGACACGTTTGTGAGACTGCGGTAACGTGAGCCGCAGAGTGCAAACAGTGGACCGGCGATGCCGGTCCACTGTTTTGTCGTCCAGTCGCCCAACCCTAGTACTGCCAGCCGCCTGACTTTGTTGCTCCTAAAGTAGTGTTATTATGGTATGGATGGCCTCTGAGGGAGGTGAACGGCGTTACCACAGTTTTGCACTCGGCGGCTCATGTTACCGCAGTCTTGGAAAGTGAGGAGTGAGCGGAGGGGAACTCAGTTGGTTGCAATCTGCAACCACACCACTAGATCCCACCAAACTCTACACACTGTACCTTTAAGTACAGTTAAGAAAATGTACTTAGTTACTTTCCACCACTGGGTTTAACATATTAAATGGTATATGAACTCATTTTCAGCACTGACGCAGTGGACTGAGGTCACCTCTGAGTTCAGCTGATCTGTCGCCGCTGGACTCTGTTTGACATAATTGGAGAGGAGGATGATGTTATGAAGTGACATGGGAAAAGAACAGGGAGGCACAAGAAGCAAGTCTGGACAAAATGATTTAATAATGTGTCAATAGCAACATATTTCAGATAGAAATCTGTACATTTCTATTTGTCTGTCAGGACACGACTACAGTGTCCGTCAGGACTAGTTCTCTCACTAAACAAGAGGCAAGCTCCATAATTGCCAAGAAATGTGTTGTTCTTCAGGTGTTGGGACATCTAATGGGGTTCAGGCAACAGGAAACCCTTTGACATTACAGTCAAAGAGAAAAAAAGTGGTTGGTACATGTTGTGAAGGAGATAAGGATCTTTTAGCATCAAGAAGCGGATGCAGTGAAATGTTAAGCGTCTTGTGGGGACAGAGGGTACGTTCGTGATCTGCAACAACAGTTTCAGCTGGTTGTCTCCAGATATTCTGAGGACAAAGTGACAGAATCCCGTCTGGCTCTGTGAGACGAAGAGCTGGTTGTTGTATGGAAGCCGCAGGTGGTAAAGATACAGCAAGGTGAGCCTGGCAGGGAGGAGGGGTGTCCAGAGTTTCATTATCAAGTCACCTTACAGGGCAGGAGTGTTTAGAAGGGAATCAGCACATAGAAAGCCGTCTGTGTCGGTCAGCTGTGAGAGTTAATTGTGCAAAAGGTGACACACATTTAGTAGTAGTAATAGTATCACACACTGAAATACGCTGCGATGTTTTGCCCTACACAGTTACACATTTATGCAGGAAATGACTAGGGATGCGCCTATCCGACTTTTTCATATCCGATACGGTATCAGCCGATACCGAGCACCGATCCAATACCAGTGTATCGGCCCCGGGACGACGGGACGTCCTTAAGCTCGAGCCCTGCTCATAACGCCGACCCGACCCACGGTGCCGTTGCGGAACCGTAGCACCCGCCCTCCGGTTCCCCCTCAGGTAAACACTGCTCTGTCAGCAGTGTTGCTGTTGTTTTCACATTTAGCGCTGTAAGCACCGTTCACTACAAGCCGTCGCCATGTTGAGAGCCATGCGAAGGCAATAGAAATGCTCCCAATCTCACATTTAGCACCTTTAAAGGAAATGACTATGAAAAATGTCCTCTCACTTATGCATCCCTACGAGTTTTACTCAAAATGAATTGAATAGCAAATTAACTTTTGTTAAACATAATTTTACTCTAGCTTTTTAACTCCAAATGGCGGTTTAGAGAAACCCACTGTTACCCTTGAATAAGTGACTGAATAATTGACCGACTGGTAAAATATAACAAACACCTACTGAGACATAACGATTTGAAACTGAACCATTGGAAACCCGACGCTCCTAATGGCGAACGCAGGAGAGAAATTGTGCTGCAGTTAGCGGGCCCCCTAAATCATTCATTGTGAGCCCCGCACCCCAAACCCTCCCAAAAATGAATTGAACCAAACCTGTTTATGCATTCACTCCATATACTCTGTGGCACATTACATTCTGCATTGCAAATGGGGGTGCAGGTAATGAAGCTTATGCAGTGTGAAAAGGCCAATTACTCTGGTGTGTGGTGGCTGGGACTAGAGTGTGCTTGGGCTCCCTCCAGGCTAGAGACAGAACCTAGTAAACACCTCATCAGCTGATGACACACACACACACACACACACACACACACACACACACACACACACACACACACACACACACACACACACACACACCCACACACACACACACTGCTGAAGATCCTCATAGTATGACGATTATGAGACACACAAAAACACGTTCCAATGAAGAGTGTACATGCATGTGTAGGGATGCAGAAATGCACATATGCATGTAAACAAATGCATCAGAGAGGTATTAAAACATGCATAGATCAGCATTGAAACACTGTTTATACAAAATGACAAAAAATAATCTGCATATTCACAACAGTAACCTTGCCGGTGGTTGAGTTGGTAGCAGAGGGAAGAAGAGGCGGAGAAAGAAATGAGCCAAAGATCCCTTCTTTGTCTCTTCTAATACTTTAAATGTTTGCTGCCCATTTGTCATATCCTGAATGAGGACTTGTTGTGGCTTGTTTCATGTACATGCTCGCTAAAGTTTTTCTTTTTTTTAAACGATAGAATCCATAGCTGAGAGAAGCAAAGAGAAAATTGAGGAGACAGGAATAGGGGGCAGACGGGGGAGGAGCAGCAGGAGGCCACTTGTGTCACCAGTTACAGAGGGTCATGGTGGGGGAGGTGAAAATTAAAGCACGCGGGCAGCGTCTTGCACCTCGGCCCAGACTGAACCCCCTCCCTTGCCCTTGGTGGTGTCGGTGGCCTGTGTATGTGTGTGTGGAGGATGGGTTTGGGGGCGGGTGGGGATATCTCAGGGGCATTGACATGCACAGGTGAGTCACAGGTGTAGCCGCTGTCACACGCGCCGCTGCATATTTCAGGAGTGTCATCACGGGGCGGAGGGGCACTTGAGCGCGAGGCGCGCCAAGTGCCTCCCTGTTCATCGGACAAATTATTCTGATGGCTCATTGTGTGGAGCAGGGAGTGTGGACTGGAAACCGAGCATAGACGTGAGACCTGTTGGTTGTGTTCAGAGACAAGTGTGCAAAAGAAATTAGTTGTAATCATGCTTGTAAAAACGCAGCTTGTTTTTTAGCAGCCACGTTTATATACACGTGAAAATGATGCCAACATGTTGTGTTCAGGTTGGGAGGAAGTTGAAGAAAATATTGCAGATGAGAGGTGTCACCTTTGGAGTTTAGTGTGTTTCAGGATGGTCAAGATACTGTATGTGATACATGTAGGTTTGTAGACGGATATGCATTAAAGATAAAGAGTCTATAGCTCTGTGAGGCTGTATTACTGCGCTAAATACTAATATCATCATGCTAATGTAACAGCTGTGATCTTGCGTTGTGTTATAAAGACACCACAAGACAGGATTCCTGTTGAGTTGGTTTATTCTGATAACAGACAAACTGTTCTGGGACATATACTGTATCTTCAGTAATGATGTTACAGCTTGGTAGTTGGCTAACTTAGCTAGCAACATAGCCTACATGCCGTTGTTCGGAGATCTACAATCACACAAAAGTCTTTGTCCATGTCTCAACTCCTCTAGATACATACATTATACATTTATATGACACAATTATGAACCAAAAATGAACACTCTCTTAAAACAATCTGCACAGTGTTATAATCGTGACTTACACGGTCAAGTTAAACTGACAGAAACACAACAATTCTATTATACACTAAAGAAAATATACTTATTAATATTATATTCCATTTCTGCTCATAAATCCCCCAAAATGTTACACACTGTTCCTTTAAACCAAATATATTAAATAGTTCGATGAAAAGCCAGGGGAACACCAAATATATTACATATCATCCTGTGGGGACAACAATGTCTGTACAAAATTTTAAAATCGAAATAATTGTGAAATTTTTATCAGAAAAGAAAAGTATAGCAACTGCAAAAACAATCGACATCATTTATGTATGAACAGCATGAATTGGTTGTGTTTTATGATATGATATGATATGATATATGTACTTCATATATATATATATATGTATGTTTTGCATATGGCAGGTTAGTTTATCATATGTTTTAGTACAGGCCTATTTAATTACTTTTTTAGTGGGTCAGATTTGAGAAACAGTGAAGTGCCAAGGGGCCAGATATTTACATTTCCTATGTATGATCTGCAAAGATATGAATTTAAATGCGAAACACCTTTTTAATCTTAGTAGATTATTATGTTAAGGAACACAATGTTGCATTTAACATCTTTTTTTATTCAGTTTGACTCTCCTGAATTCCCTCTGATTAAGCAGCTTAGGTTAAAACATTTTAACAAAATAAGTATTTTTATGCTTAAGAAGAAAAAAACTAATAAATGGGCTAATTAGTCTACTAATAAAATGATGATTTTCTAATAATCAAACAATGTAAACACCCATAAACTTAGAGAGTTTGCAGGCTTGTTAAATAAAATAGAAATATTAAAATGTAAAATATTGCTTTTACATGTCCATAACAACGTCAGTAGTGTGAGTGGTAACGTTGATAATCGGGAATAAACTCTCTTATTGGAGGAAATTATTATTTGTTTTTAATACTCAAAGGGCCAGATTGAGGTTGTTTAAGGGCCAACGGGCCTCCAATTGAATATGGCTGTTTTAGTATGACATACATAGTACATGTCACATGAAAAAGCATTATATACTATGTTAGTATGCAGTACTTCCCCAGTATATACTGTATAAGACGTGTAGTATATGTATGTTGTATGAAATGCGTATGAAGAGGCCCATAAACACAAAATATGCAAACATTGTTAAAGTACTGAATTTGTACATTTTACCAAATATATGTTATTTATTTTTCATATGAGTGAACAAGTTTTTATTTATGATGAACATTTTACAGACACAAAAGTCAAATTTCAATGAAAAATATTTTTAGCCATAAATCCTCAGATTCCCAACTCCAGTATGTCAACAAAATTAATAATCAAACAATGTAAACACCCATAAACTTAGAATGTTAGCATAAAATAAATAAATGATAAAACATAAAATATTGCTTTTAACACTCCGTATAAGCGTCAGTAGCGTGAGTGGTAACATTGAAGATTGGGAATAAACTCTCTTATTGGAAGAAATTATTATTATTTTTGTAGTACTTTTTTCATATTTATAAATGATCAAAGGGCTGGATTTGGGCCAACGGGCCTCCAATTGAATATGGCTGTTTTAGCATATGACATACATAGTACATGTCACATGTAAAAGCATTATATACTATGTTAGTATGCAGTACTTCCCCAGTATATACTGTATAAGACGTGTAGTATATGTATGTTGTATGAAATGCGTATGAAGAGGCCCATAAACACAAAATATGCAAACATTGTTAAAGTAGTGAAATTGCACATTTTAGTAATTAATTTATTTTTCACATGAGTGAGCAAGTTTTTAGTTGTGATGAGCACTTTACAGACATAAAAGTATAATTTCAACAAAAATATATATTTTTAGCGTTAAAGCCTCAGATTCCCAACTCCAGTATGTCAACAAAATTAGTCAACAAATTTCTTAATCACTCTGCTAGAAGTTGGTGTGAAATATGCCCGTTTGTTTACAGCAAGCAGTAAGTCAAATAATGTAAACCGTGTGAGAAACTAAACATACGACACGTTGTTGTGATGAGTTGATCATTGAGAGCGTTTCACTCTGCCCTCCAGCCGTGACTATGTGTGTGTTTGTTTCATTCACATCCTATCTTGACCTATGTGACTCAGCATGGGTTTCTGTGGTCATATAATCGGGATGCCCTAGCACATAAACCATAATCATCTCCCTTTCCATCTCTCAACATTAAAGGCCACTCATTTTTTTCTACCATGTAATAATAGGGAACTTCCAATTCATGCCTTACAACGGCTTGTAACTTTGTACAAATCACATGCCCATCAAAACGCTGGCGCTTCCCCGCTGGTGTTTATTTCACTTTGCTCTGGAGGCTGCAAAAAAAAAAAAAAGACAACTTGAACAGATTTCTAAAAGGTTGTCTATAAATTTGGTTCGTTAAGTCGGTGAGTTGGCGTGGATATCAAAAGGAAGTGAAATTGAAATCGAGAGGGAGAAAGGGACGGATAAAAAACCGAGACGATGAAGGTCAGTGCTGCAGACAGGAGGAGTGACAGGACACGAATCTCTGAGAAACACTCCAAATAAAGCAGCAAGAGGAGAGGGAGGAGGGAGTAATCTCTGCCTCACCAGAGGAGAGGAGGGTGGGGAGAGCTTGGACACACACACACGCACACACACACACACACAGGCGCGTTTCCATGCAAACAACTTGGCCATGCCGGGCGGTTAGGTGGGAGGATGTAAGGGAGAGGGCTACACCCTTGTGCGAAGCTTTGTTGTGTGACACATAGACAGCCCACCCTAGCATTCCCACCCCTATATTTGGCCTTGAATACAATTGCAGGTTTGAGAGTGACAAATCGGACTGCAGGCAGGCAGACTCAGACGACGAGGACAAGGGCAAAATTACATGAGTGGAAGGGGAAGCCGCTATGGTGGAGTGGCTGTTTTGCAATGACATTATAGATAAGGAAGATATCGTGCAGCATACATAGTGAAAACTAATTTTTCGGTAATTTATTAAGCTTTAAAATGATTGTTGAAGGTCCTTCCTGTGTGGAGTTCGAGTGAGCTGGTCACTGTAATCAATAGGTGTAACCTGCTGTACACCCAGTGCATGCTGGGAAAGGCTGACACTCAGAAATTGAAATAAGTCAGTAGAGATCTGAAAACAGTTGATTCTGAGAAACTTGAATACAGTTTTTTTGAATATTGGACACTTCAAGGTTTCCAACTGAATTTCAGAAACATTAAAAAAAAAAGTAAAATAAAATCAAGTTTTTGAAAATGCACAACTTGAAACTACTTTCTGGAGATTTTAAAATAGCGGAACTAAAAACACATAAATTCAGATAGATGGTAGGTTTGCCACGGTGGTCGGTGTTACCGGTGTTACACGGTGGTCGGTGTTACACGGTGGTCGGTGTTACCGGTTTTACACGGTGGTCTGACACACATCGATTACATTACTTGCCAGGCGCCCCCACTGTCGTTTTGCCTTTTTTTTTTTTTTTTTTTTTAAAGATTATTTTTTGGAGCTTTTATGCCTTTATTTATAGGAAAGTGGATAGTCTAGAAAGGGGGAGAGAGAGGGGGCGACATGCGGAAATGGCCACAGGTTGGATTCGAACCCGGGCCTACCGCGGGACACAGCCTTATGGGCGCCCGCACACCAGCTGAGCTAGCGGGGCGCCCGTTTTGCCTTTTTTTAATATAAATAAAGCCCATTTAGTTCATTTTTGTGTATCAGCGGCGTGTTATCAATACTTAGTTGGACCATGGATGCTACAAACTGAAAGTGAAAGTGTCAGGTGTCATATTTCACACACACGGGACGAGAGAGAGTTGACAGACAAGACGATGGCGGAGGATTTGGTGTCAAAGCAAAAAGCAAAAGCGCCTGTTTGGCAATATTTCGGATTCAATAATCAGTAATCGGTAACACCAGTTTATTAACCGGTGGGGAAATTTCCTCACCGTCACATCCCTAATAGATGGTTTTCAAAATAAAATATTTCAGTGCTATAAAATCAGTAGTAGGGGAGAACGGGGTTGGTTGTCACATTCATTAGATCTCGCTCCCTAGAGGGCGCTGTTTAAATATGTTGGTACTGAAATTTTCAGAATAGGGGTCAGAGGTCACCTACAGGGTCATTCCAGGAGAAAGACACTTGACATTGAGGTGAGAGGACTTCTAGTGTTTTTTATGTCAAAATGTAAATAGCCAGCTCTTCTGCGTTTCTCTTCTAGGCTTTTACACAATATGGGTTTATAATAAAACAAAAATTACCATTAAAAAGTACTCTAAAGTAGTAGAGTATTACTATATAAAGTAAAAATTCACTTATAGGAATGATTTTTCCTGTTTACGTTCTCTCGATTCAGGAGATGTGTTAGGTTGTTGCATTTCAATGAAATTAAACTTTTTAATTAATTTTTAAGAGCCTCCATTTTTTATTTTTCTTGAATAAAATAACATAGCGACACAAGACGTATTTGACGTCCATATCTTTTGAACAGAATAAGCTCAAGGAGAGTATGGTCGTTGCATTCCTACCTGACACTTTAGGCTCCCATTACACATTGAAGGGCAATCTATTAAGGATACAGTTTTTGAGAGATTCAAATGAAAGTAAAAAGGGTGACGACCAACCCCGTTCTCACCTACTTGAATTTCAGTAAATGTCACACGACCTTTTACGACCTTTTTTTGCCTCCATCATCCATAAGTTATCTTGTCATATTTCCATTTTTCTTTTATTTAAAGAAAAAAAATATGCATAAAACAGAATTTCTTGATTTGTTTTTGCAGCATAGACAGACATAGGAAAACATAATTTTCTCTCTAACCGGATTTGAAAAATAAAATGGCTAAAAATGTAAAATAATTTAATTATTATAATTTAATTATTTGAAGCAGCAGCAACAATGATTAAACCCTGAATACAAAATTAGAACAGAAAATAACAGGATTTCTGTTCTGCAGCCATGCATTGTTTTTTGTTTATTTTTCTACCGTTGTGTTACATGTTTTATCCATGTGCGTACATATGAGTGTGCAGTAAGTGCGTGCTTGTGACTGTGTGTAATTATGTGTGTGTAAGCCTGTGTGTGTGTGTGTGTGTATGTGTGTGTGTGTGTGTGTGTTAGGGTAATTATACAGTAGTGGACTGGTGGTGGGACAGTAAATCAACTGTAGAATGGCTTGGATTGGTCTGCTTCGCCGGCAGCACTCCTCGCCCTAACCGGTCATCAGGGAGGGATACACTCTTAGAATAAATACTCTGTGTGTGTGTGTGTGTGTGTGGGTGTGTGTCTGCAATGTGCGTGTGTGTGTTTGGGTGCGGGCATGCATTTGTGTCTATATGCATCTATGCATACATTGAATTGACTGTATGTTTTCGTGTGCACATGTTGTGTCAGTATGAAGGCGTGTACCCGCGTGTGCATCATGGTGTGTGTGTGTATACGTGCACATGCAGCATGGGCGTGTCTGTGCATGAGTGTATTTGTATGTCGGTTGTGTGTCAGCAGAGTTCCTCACCCAAACAGGTCATGAAAAAAGGGACTCTTGACTGCTGCCTTTCCCACCGCAGTGTGGCCGCTCTGCCTGCAGCCACACGGCTAGCTGCAATTAAAAACACTCTCCAC
The DNA here is from genome assembly GCA_916701645.2 of Sebastolobus alascanus. Taxonomy (NCBI): domain Eukaryota; kingdom Metazoa; phylum Chordata; class Actinopteri; order Perciformes; family Sebastidae; genus Sebastolobus; species Sebastolobus alascanus. The sequence goes on from CAKAOJ020000321.1 coordinate 547,825, forward strand.
AAACCCAGAGTGAAAGAAATATTTCAGTGCGTCACTCACAATCTAAAAGCATTTCTCAAAGTTTATGAGACGGCACTGACTACAGAAGTGTAATTTGTTACAGTTTATTTTTTGGGGGTTGTAATCTAAAAGGGTTACAAAATGACAAAAAAACAACAATATTGCCAGTTGTGCAGATAGTTTTGGTTTTGATATATCTGTGTCCAGCGGTGGAGTATCCTTTACTTAAAGTAAAAGAAGCAATACCACAATGTTAAAATACTCCAGTACAAGTAAAAGTCCTGCATTCACAATCGTATTAAAGCTTCAGTAGTCAACAAGTTTTCAGCATCATTGGGCAAAAATTCCATAATAACCTTTCAGCATATTGTAATTCAAGTGTTCTGAGAGAAAACTAGACTTCTGCTCCTCCACATGGCTCTGTTTTCAGGCTTTAATAAATCTAGCCCGTGACGGGAAACTTTGACCAATTAAATGTAATTTCAGAGAGAGAGAGAGCGTTCCTATTGGCTGTGCTCCCGCTGGTGGGCGGTGCTTGGTATTTCCTCAAGGAATCTCAACATGGCTGCCGGGTCACAAACTTTCTCATTTTACAGCTAAACAGTAACTACAAGATGATTCTGAAAACATTTGAGGAGAGAAATAGGCATTACAGTAACAGAATATTGATTCATATTTGATCAGCGCGGCCTAGTTTGACTGTTTGATCGGAGTTCGCGAGTGATTGACAGCCGGCTAATAGACGGCAGCTGGACGGCTGACTCCAGATCAGCTCTGACTGGTTGTTTGTCTGTGAAATCTTGCAGATGCGATTAGGAGCACCGGAGGACACAGAGGAACATGATTTTCTTTTCAGATTACCTGTCTCATGCACTACTGTCAGGATATACAGTAAAAATAAGAAATAGCTTTTTTTTTAATCATATTTGATCCAATTCTACCCACTGCTGCTTTAAGTCCCTGAAATTAATGAAATCAAAGTATGCGAAAGATCTCTTTATATTACTTGAAAATTATCGCTTAATTCCTTTTTTTAAACTTTGTTTTATTTATCTCGTGCTTTTTTTATTTATTTATTTATTTATTGAGCATGTCTCCCCAGAAAGAAAGTCCTACTCTGATAATCTACAGACTTCACTGTGAAAATTTTTTAGGGACTATTCCTTTAGAAGAAAGTAGTTTCAATGAAACCTCCTCACAGTGTGTGTTTAATATATATTTTATTTAATGCTTTGTACATTGAGAAGTATACATGTGGCCTCATTTAAACCCGATCACTGTGTTTGTGTATGTGTGTGTATGTGTGTGTATTCGTGATGATGATGCAACTGACACTGCTGCCAACACACAGAACGTGACTGACTACAAAACTAAGAAATCTGAAACATAGGCATGTTCCAGCATGAGTCACACACGAACACACACACACACACACACACACACACACACACACACACACACACACACACACACGCAGACTGCCCAAATGATCCAACCAGCGATTATTGGCAATAAAAACCAATCAGCTTGCTTGCACGTCGTGTCAGCGTGTGTTTAATTTCAATTCAATACTTTATTGCCATGTCAACACAGTTGAGAGGAATTTGCCTCAGTGGTGCGGCTCTTAAAAACACACACACACACACACAAGTGTTACCTCTTCCTTTACAAAGCATGAATGTGAAACTTGGATGCATGTTTCTGTCTCCCTCCACACTGTGTCTTTTTGTACCATTTGTTCACGATGAAAAGAAACCCACACCCCATCCCTTCTGCACACACGACCCATAATGCACCAAGCCTCTCTGTACGGGGGTGGTTTACTGAAGCCACCGCTACACACACACACATATATATATATATATATATATATATATATATATATATATATATACAGTATTAGCACACAAAACCATTGGGCTCTTGATCACGCCACAGCTACAGTGCAGCCCCCAACCTCCCCTCACCATGACGACCACGGGCCAACCGCAGACACACACACACTTCTTGCACACTTCTGTCTCTGAGGGCTGTCATTAGGGGTCTGGATTTGGGTTGACGCCCCACAGGTGCTTCAATACTTAGTTTATGCTTTGTCCAGACTTTGATAATAGCAGCCATGTCTCTTGTATGGAACCCCAAAGTGTCAATATTAAGTAAAAAAGATAAGAAATTATGACATAAATGTATGAATATGTTGTGTAAAATATATAGGCTTAATCATTTCTGGAATTATTTTAAGAAATTATGAAAACTCATTATTATAAAATGTTTATCAAGTTGTATAGGAGTTTCAAAATGTCCTTTTTTAAAAGTCTGTTTTTATTTCATAATGTTAGTAAGCTTGACCACTGCTACCAGATTTAGCCAGTTAGCTCTTATTAGCTAGAGCAACAACAAAGTTAAAGCTAGGATTGGTAGTGCTGTTCAAATAAATTTTCTGTTATTTTTGTTGAAATTTTCATTACATCCCGACAGCAACCAATAAATCAAATGCTCTGACAAAAAAAAAAGAAGAAAAAAATCCAGTATCTATGGCTGTCACAGGACTATAATAAACCCGTCCAATTCACAGACTGTATATAAGATGTGGACGTAGTCACGGTGACGTCACCCATCGGTTTGTGGGTTGCCGTTTTGAAGCCTCGAGCTTGGCATTGTGGCCGTTGCCATCTTGGTTTTTTGGAACCAGAATACACGAGGAGAACACGAGAGGGTGGAGCTACGTACAACCGAACGCTGAACAATTATTTTTAGGTGACCAAAAAGGTTATAATTAACTTTCATGAACTGAAAAAACACACTGTGAAACTTGTAGGACGAAAACACAGACGACTCCGAGACCGGACAACGCCGTGGTAGCGACCTGTCAATCATAAGGTAGCCCCTCCCTAAAGCATCCCCTGCTTTATGGTCTATTTGACTCTAAATGGAACCATAATTTACTAAATGAACATCATGCTGTATTGAAGAAGACTTGAAACTAGAGATTGAGACCATAAACTCATGTTTACAATGTTTACTGAGGTAATAAATCAAGTGAGAAGTAGGCTCATTTTCTCATAGACTTCTATACAATCAGACTTCTTTTTGCAACCAGAGGAGTCGCCCCCTGCTGGCTGTTAGAAAGAATACAAGTTTAAGTCACTTCTGCATTGGCTTTGCTTTTCAGACCCGAAGTTGCCCACTGGTCCAATCATTTTATTTGGCCTGAATGTAATGATTGGACCGATTTTTAAAATCTAGCGTACTCTTGCTAGTTTCTCAGCATTACCTTGGCTGTACATTTAAAGTAATTCCGAGTACATAGACAGACATGTCCTTGTATTTATTTAGCTTAACAAGGCTGCACATGTTACCCAGCAGGTTACCTAGCTAGGCGGGGTTGTGAACTTGGTTTTGATTAACCCCAGTTTACAGTGCTGGCTTTCATTTTGAAGGATTTTCGGTTGTTTTCTTGCAACACAACAAAAATCGGTGCATATAGAAAGTAGAAGAAAAACTCAACTCAATTTAAAACTCTTTGACACCTATTTAAATGTAATTACCTTTAAAGAGACAAACGATCTTGTATTTCTTACACTGACGCAGGGGCAGTTTTAAAAATAACTCTGAATTCATTAACTAAAGAGATATACTGTATGCATGTGAATACCATAGCAACTCTCAGCCTTAAGAGCTCACCTGAGCAAGTTCAATGTGCAAGTGAGCCATCTGATGACGATGCTCAAGCATATATTTATAACTTTTATTTGCTATAGTCAAAGTATTTATTCCACAATAAAATTGTGGAATAAACACTATAAAAGTGTTATAAAACAGTTGATACTTGCTCTTAAGAAAGAAAGTGATAGAGTGAATAAGATAGATTGCAGCATTGTTTAAAGATAAAGTGATATTTAAGGCGTTGGCTGACTGAATTTTGGAAACACAAAATAAATGAAAGAATGTATATTTTGATAAATATCTTTTATTTGATCACAATGTCATTGCATTTCCTTTCAGCTTTGTGTTCAGTTCCGCTAATTGTATTAATTAACTTGGCTTATTATGACCACAATGATAACAGCTGATCCAAGAACAGCAATGTTACAGTACTTTTTGGCCTTTAATCTATTTATAATGTTATTAAAATTGTAAAGATTTGTACTTCATTAATAGCTGCGATACAAATAACACTCACATGCCTACTGTATATCAGAGAAGTCTGGAAAATAAATACGTTTCAGCATCCGTGAGAACCGAATACATTAAAATGATTGCCGTCATGACACACACACACACACAAACACACACACACACACACACACACACACACAGAAGAAAGTGAGGACTTTTAATTAAAAAAAGGTCCAGAGGAGCCCACAGTCTCTCAGCCTTGTGTGGGATGTAGTTTGGCATGATCGCAGCATAACCAGACACACTTTTTTCCATTTCCCCCTCCCAGACAAGTCACACACACACACACACACACACACACACACACACACACACACACACACAAACACACACAGATGTTATGTTGGCTAATTTTAACACCCTGCTCTGACCTAAAGGCACCTCGTGCGATCACTCTGTGCACTGTACAGTTCAGACAAGGTCAGTTAGTGGGCTGAGATTTCTGTTTTAACACCCCTAGTCGGAGTCCTCCTGCTCAACACACACACACACTTATACACACAAGTGTCAACATGCACACACACTTTACAGCAGGAAAGGAGTGAATGTGAAACCATGTAGCCACATCATGCAAAGTAATATTCATGGGAAAGGAAGTTACTGGCTGTTGTTAAAAGCTACTTTTTTAATCATAAACAGAAGACAGCATACCGGACCTCCTTCATATCAGTAAACAGACAACACAGAAAACAAGCAGACAGTGTGTGAGACCTGTTTATACTTGACAAACTTAAAAGTTATTGCTGATCAATTTATATAATGTGAAATTATATTAGATTAAAATTTAAATGTAGGTTAAGGGGAGACACCCCAGGCAAAAACATGATTTTTCATTTGAGATTTTGGGCTATTTTGCTTCCATAACATGTCTTCTTTCAGACTAGTGGAAAGATGGATCTGATACCAGTGTTTAATTTGTAAGCTAATGACTGGGATCATTCTTTTATATGTAAGGCAACATAAGGCTTGACTTAAACATTACTTTCTTTACTTTGTAAAACAAAATGTAACAAATAAATACATAGATAACATAACTTAAATTTAGTGAATTTTTATTTATTATTGAAATAATAAATCGTACTCCAGCAACTTGGTAAAAAATCTTCTAAATTAACAGGAATTACAATTCCAGTGTAGTCTATGTACAGTATGTATATAGTATATAAACATAGAATTGAATTGAATAGATCGGCCCCATTGTCAGCGATATCCGATCCAGTATCGGTGCATCCCTATCCTCTATGACAGTAAACTGAATATCTTTGAGTTGTGGACAAAACAAGATATTTAAGAACGTCATCTTGGGAAACACTGATCTACATTTTTCACATTTTATCGACCAAACAATCGAGTAATCGAGAAAATAATCGACAAAAAAAATAATCATAAGCTGCAGCCCTAATTATGTGTCCGATTTGTTTTTTTAACCAGTTAAAAAATCTTAAATTACATTAACTCCTTCTCCCTCTACTGAAAAATCCGGAATATCAATGATAACTTTCATCTCAAAAATGTAACAGCTGTGTACATGAAGTCTCTTACTTCACTGAAAGGTCCACTCTCAGTGTTCAGTATGTGCGCTGGAGGTTTGAGTGGATGACCCTGCATGCTCCGTGTCAAGAAGACTAAAAGTGTGTACTCACTTAACCATAAAAAACCTTCTGTATTCTCATGGAACCACTTCTCAAAAACAGACACTACCCAATAAGATGTCATGTGTTTGTTTAAATCTATTGCACTAATTTTTAGACTGAACATTCGTGACAGATGTTGATGACATGTTTCCTGTTCCTTTACGTCAGCCTTCAGGGACTTTTCATTAGACCATCTCCCCCTAGTCTAGTCTCTCTCATTTATGAGCTATGTAAGTGGCATTATTGCTGTCTGGACGTGAGTAAGTGCTGGAGTCACTTCAGCCATTTGGAGACAAAAGGAAAGTTTAAAAAAAAATGTGAGGAATTGAATTTACAGCCCTGTGTAACAATACTCCAATTTAAATGTGTATTTGACCTCCTTTGGGGAAGCACGCTATAATATTTGTTCTTTTTGCTTAAGGGGTAAAAAAAAATAACTAATTCATATCACCATGAAACTTCCCCAGTTGATTACTTACTTAAAGTGACAGTAGGCAACAATTTTTTGGCATAATTTGGCAAAAATTCCATAATAACCTTTCAGCATATTGTAATTCAAGACTTCTGCATCTCCTCATGGCTCTGTTTTCAGGCTTTAGAAAAATCTAGCCCGTGACGGCAGATTTTGACCAATCACAGGTCATTTCAGAGAGAGAGAGCGTTCGTATTGGCTGTGCTCCGGTCATGTGACCAGAACTTGGCTTCCTTCAACAGATTTTACAATGGCGGCTGCCTCACAAACGTTCTCATTTTACAGCTAAACAGTACACTACAAGATGATTCTGAAAACATTTGAGGCAGAAATAGTCATTACAGTAACAGAATATTGATTCATATTTGATCAGCGCTGCCTAGTTTGACCGTTTGGTCTGAGTTCGCGAGTGATTGACAGCCGGCTCTCATAGACTGCAGCTGGGCAGCGGACCTTGTTTTCCTCCGGTAAGTGAAATCCTTCAGATGCCGTTAGGAGCACCAGAGGACACAGTAGGACACAGAGGAACAGGATTTTTTTCAGGTTACCTGTTTCATGTACTACTGTCACGCTATAGCGGCCGTTTTCTAAAAATAACTTTTTTAAATCATATTTGCGCCAATATCGCGCACTGCAGCTTTAATGTATGTCATTATTTTTTATTAATTTTTTGTAATACAAGTTTTCTAAAAATTAATGTTTAAATATGCAAATTAGGAATTATTTTATTAAATATGTGCTAATTTGCATACATTTCCGGAACAGAAATCTGAACATTGAATAAAGTCGGTTTCATTTTGTTGACATAATAGAGAATTTATATCTGTTTTTATCACTCCATAAATCATAAAATACTGTCAACAGCCATAAAGAATCCATTTTCGCCATGTTTTCAAGGAATAAAATGTTCTATAAATCAGGCTATGAATGATATATGAACAAACCCCTCTGTATATTTAAATATGCAAATGAGGCATATCTAATGTTAACTTTTGGTGAATTTAGGAGAAATCTACAGACGGAAATAGACAAAGTAGTAAAATAAACACCTAAATGTGTATTTTGGAATAATCGAGAAAATAAGCGACAGATAAATCGACAATGAAAATAATCGTTGCAGACCGAGGATATTCTTTCTCACATCCAACTATTGTTGAAGGTCACAAAAGTCTGCCTCTCCCTCCCTCCACCCATCATTATCACCCCCCAAACTCCCAACTCCTCCATCCCATCCCTACCTGTCACCCTCCCTCCTCCCCCTGCTGCTCATCACCTCTCCCTCTGGTACCTGACACATCTCTCACCTCTCCATCCTTTACTCTCCCTCGTCCTCTTACCACCCGCCATCCTTTCTCTCTGCATATCCGTCCGCTCGTTCTCTACCTATCGCCGTCCCGGTGGCTCTCTCTGAACCCCTCCCTCTCCGTCCCTACTCTCCGACACTCGATGTGTTGCTGCTGAACTTCCTTCTGTGTTCCATCTGCCCTTTTCCCACCTCTCCCACTCCCTTCCAGCAGACCCACCTACTCAACGGGTGCTCACCATACAGGCAGGCGGGCACGCACACGGCCCGGAGCTGTCACCGCACTCCTCAGACGCTCGGCGCTCTACTGCAGTTCAACAGCAGGGGGAGTGTCAGGCTGCCGAGGAGAGGACAGAGGGGGGGGGGTTGAGAGCAGAGCGGCCCCTCGGCCCCTAAAGAGGGAAGCTGAAGGACAAAGGAAAGAGCAAATACGTTGAGTTTGATCTCTTTGTTTTGTCTGAGTTATTAGAAAAAAAATGATCTTGCAACTTTAATAATCCCTGTTTATATGCTCCCCCTCCTTCGTGCACAAGCCTGAAAATGACAAAATAAAACAGTTACAGTTCTTGAATCCTTTTATTAGTTGACTAATCAATCAGTCGATAATTAATTAATTATTTAAATCATTATTTAAGAAAAAATATGTAAATGTAAATTCTAAAATATTCAAAGTAAATTCATATCATTGTGTTTTGGATTGTTGGTCGGACAAAACAAGACATTTACTGGTGTCACCCTGCGCTCAAGGACAGTGGTTCCCAAACTTTTCCCACGTCAAGGATCCCTAAACTGACACAAATAAGACAACAGGCCCCCATTTGATAAGATTTTGTCCTAGGGTACCCCATCTGATAGGATATTTATTTTTTAGGGCTGCCCTCTTGATTAATCAGTCGTTTTGGTCTTAGTCGACTAAGATTTCTTTAATCAATTAGTAATTTTTTATACTTTTTTCATGCTGAACGACTTAATTACAAGAAATTTATGAACATATCTCTGGTAAACACAAGATTTAAAGAGGTGCTTTTGTGTGATTCTTTGTGGAGAAACTCAGTTTTACAGATCTGTTGATTAAATCAACTAATCGATTAGTCAACAAAATCGTAGGAGTGTGAGTTGATTAAGAATCTCTTTGGTGGAGGACAGCCTTATTGCTTTTAGATGTCTTATTACAGAAAGTGTAGGAAACCCATGACCAAAATAGTCATACTAATAGTGAAAGTAAATGATTCCCCTTTTTGCTGAGGACCCCCAGGAACCCCCTCAAGGACCCCTGGGGGTCCCCGGACCCCACTTTGAAAACCATCGCTCTAGGATATAATCACCCTTTTCTCTTTTTCCTGACATTTTAAAGACCAAACGATACTCTATTAATCAAGAAACTAAGATGAATCAATAATGAAAATTATTTATAGTTGCAGCCCTACATTTATGATTGTGATCTATTCTAAAGGCAACAGTTTGGGGTTTACTAGCTCAGCTATTTTTAGGGCTGGCAAAGTTAGATAACATGTTCATTTTAACGCCACTCAGTTCATCGCTCAGTGTTATTGCTAGAGTGAAGATACTGCTATCATATGAAACTAGAAAACCTAATGAATCCATCGGTACCAACCATGTCATGCTAGCTTTTCATGAAGGAGGTTAAATAACGCTACAAACGTCCGCTAAATTTCGGCGAGGAAAAACTGGCATGGCCATTTTCAAAGGGGTCCCTTGACCTCTGACCTCCAGATATGTGAATGAAAATGGGTTCTATGGGTACCCACGAGTCTCCCCTTTACAGACATGCCCACTTTATGATAATCACATGCAGTTTGGGGCAAGTCATAGTCAAGTCAGCACACTGACACACTGACAGCTGTTGTTGCCTGTTGGGCTGCAGTTTGCCTTATTATGATTTGAGCATATATTTTTATGCTAAATGCAGTACCTGTGAGGGTTTCTAGACAATATTTGTCATTGTTTTGTGTTGTTAATTGATTTCCAATAATAAATATGTACATACACTTGCATAAAGCAGCATATTTGCCCACTCCCATGTTGATAAGAATATTAAATACCTGACAAATCTCCCTTTAAGGTACATTTGGAACAGATTAATTTGCGATTCATCGCGATTAACTAATCTTGCAATAAAGACAACCCTGCTATTTTTATTTCACTGTTCTGTTGCGTAATAATCAGCTGTTGTCACTGTGATATTGGGATCTTACTGTAATGGTTAACACAGATAATGTCACGACTGAGTGAAAAATGAATCACAAATAAGGTAACAAAGCCCCTCCCGGTATTCAGGCTCCTGCTTGTTGATAAAGTTTATGGGGGAAATTTAAAATGAACAGATATCTTTGTTCATGTTTTCTTATTTTCACCACCATGCTTAAATAAATGTACTTGAAGGGATATACTGTAGATTGCATTAGTAATAAGTATTTCATGATTTTCCGTCCACCCCCTGTATATGCAGGTTACAGTAGTTCTCAGAGCACATTATAATGGTACCGCTCAGTGTACAACAGTCCTATGATCTGTCTGCTGCCCCCACCTGCTGGTTAGAAAGCATGTTTTTGTTACTCAACAAATTGAACCCTGGCCAATCTCAGTGTGTTTATTTGTCTGAGCGTTAATGTGTGTGTGTGTGTATGTGTACACAAAGAGATGTTCAGTCACTTCCACCCACTTGGTTTCTCTCCATCTAGTCCGGCTGCTAGTTCACAGAGATATTTCTCCCACACCTATCTCCTGCACCCGTTCGACCCATAAGAGCAGAACCGCAGGGGACCACTGCATCGGGGCCGCCGGCCTAATGAACTTCACACACTGCCGAGCACAAATAATCAGCCGCCCCGTTATAAAACCCGCGAGTACAGTAATAACAGTTTGCTGGCCCAGTGTTGTTTATATCACACCGTTGCTCTCACAAGCCGCAGGAGGGTAGAGTCTGTGACCTTAAGAGCTGTGGGCCCTGCGCTGTCTAATTCCATGTTTATGGTTTTGCCTTTTATAACGCACACAGACGGAGCTGCCCCGGCCACAAGCACACGGAAATATCATCATGCGCCCTCTCCACTGCTAATTGGTGCCTTGGTACCATCCCTCTGGTGAGGATTCAGCTTTGTGCAGGGCGACCTGAGGAGCAACGCCAATTTCAGCCTTTACTTCTCTTCCTCTTTCTCTTTCTTTAGCTCCACAGAATTCACCGCACCGCCGTCAAACCAGCATAAAAATGGATATTAAGAGCAAAGTTCACTTTATTGAAAAGAAAACTGACTTATATTTAAATGTAAATTCATATATATTCAAAAACTGTTGGCACTGCCTACAAAGAAATGTGAGATCATTATACTTTAAGATTTGTATGACCTTCCTCGCTCGTCGCTCACATACATTTCTGACTTAGAAAAGATTTCAAGTCTCCTCTGTGGGTGTCTTTAATATGATTGAATACAATATGCTAAGAAATAATTTAATGGATTCATTGTGCGAAGTATTGCGAACACTTCAACAAGTGTTGACATTTTTAGAACAATGAAATTATATAGCAGTTCAACATTATGGTTTCCTTGGCAACAGTGCAAAGTGCTTTGACTCTTACCAACTTTTACACCTTAGCTTCACACAAGCCTCCAAACTGCAGCTCAGTAGACTCATTAATTTAAAGCAGATATAAGATTTATAAGACAGAGAGCATGTTTTGGTGTATTTCTGTGTAAATTCTAGTTTTCTGACATTTTTGCTGAGCTCTCAAACGGTGAGGGCAGATTTTAGGATGACACATAGCAAAATAAAAAAAAAGCTATAGGTGTTCTTGTATGAGATGACAGGAAATGGAGCGTGTGCACAGAGAAAACGCACAGCAGCACGGGAGGGAATGGCTGTGGGTGATGTGGAGAGGACAACAAAGTAATTATGGGACGACTAAGGATAGATATAGAACTGGGCGAGAGAGCGAGGAGGAAAGGGAGACTGGGAGGAAGAAGAAGAGGAAGGGGGCGGGGGGTGTAGTAACCTGCTGGAGTCTCCATCACGCCATGATAGTTAATTAGCCTCTGACTGTGGTGGCGAACATATTCTGTGGCCATCTGGAGCAGGGGGGGGACTGTCTACCTTTCCTCTTTCAGACGTGTATCTGCCTGTCTGGTTTCTGTGCATCACGTCTATCTGTCAGTCAATCTGTCTGAGCTCCATCTTCCAGCTGTCTACCATATTGACTAAGGACCCTGATAAATCCCTGTGGTTTTATAATATATTCATAATATATACACATCCACAGAATCACACACAGACACTTGAAACCAAGCAGGAGCGGTCTATTTCTCCAAACTGCACTTTTATCAACATCCACAAGGGGTCGTGATTACGTTGAAATGATTCTTCAGCAGGATCTAACTGTGATCTGCAGTCATTAGTCTTTCAAATATTTTTATTAGGAAGCATGTGCACATTAGTCATACAGACTACTGTGAAGTGGATATCATGCCTCATTTCAAATATTTAAGAACAGAAGATACCGGGAAATAAAGGCAAAAAATGAGACAAGCAAACTCACGAAAAAAAATAATAATAAAAATAAAACAATAAACCCACGTATAATGCCCTCAGGCACACAAATCAGGTACACATTTAAAAAAAAAAAGAAAAGAAAAGAAAATTCCCCCAACTCAACTGAAGTGTGAACTGAAGTCATTAGCAGCTCATTTCATTTCATTATATGAGAGGCCAGGATTTTAGGGCTGAGAAATATGAATGAAACAATTATATTATTATTATTATTGTGAAATAATCCTAAAATTATTAAACATTATCATTATATTTTTTTTTTAAATTATTTTAACATTTTTATTTTATTAAAGTGGTTATATTAAGCTCAACTAAGTCAGCTGCACATGCAAAGTGCTAAAATTGACATTAAATCTGTATTTACACCTCAGATCTGTCATATACCTACTGTGTTGTATTAGCCAGCTACTCCATGAACTATTAATTACTTAACTGCTAACAACAAATAGCCCTCTGCCTAAATGGACATACAGTTTAGGGTGAGAAGAGGAGGAATTATTCACACACATTTTACCTGCAATGCTGGGATTTGGGATCAAAAACTTTTGACATTTGGAGATTTCTGCAAGAATTGCATTTTTCGGCAATCGGATGGCGAGCACTTCTGTTGTGTAAACTGCTCAGAAAACCCCCTTATTGTCAATCTAGCTAGGAAAGCCATCCATCCTCTGAATGCCCTAGGTCTCTAGATTGTGGCAACTATGAAGCTGTGATTAACCTAGAGGTCACCACAGGTCATTTTATACAGTGAGGTCAAATTTCACAACAATGAAATGTCTCCTATGGGGACTAACATCATCACACATTAATACAGTTGGGCTCATTGGATCCACAAGAGTCTCAGCTTTACAGTGATACCCAATTTATGTAATTCAAGACTGTTTAGGGACCCCAGTATGCAGAAATATTCAGATACACCATTTTTAGAATAGGCGAAAAAAAATTGCATGCTTGGTATTTCCTCAACTGATCTCAACATGGCTGCCGGGTCACAAACTTTCTCATTTTACAGCTAAACAGTACACTACAAGATGTTTCTGAAAACATTTGAGGAGATAAATAGGCATTACAGTAACAGAATATTGATTCATATTTGATCAGCGCTGCCTAGTTTGACCGTTGGTCAGAGTTTGTGAGTGATTGACAGCCGGCTCTCAGCCGGCAGCTGGACGGCAGGAGGCACAGGAGTTTTTTCAGATTACCTGTCTCGTGCACTACTGCCAGGATATAGTGACCGTTTTATAAAATATATTTTTTTAAATTATATTTGCTCCATTTCTACCCACTGCAGCTTTAAGTCCCTGAAATGAAATCAAAATATGCCAAAGATCTCTTTATATTACTTGAAAATGATCTGACCCTATAACTAACGATCGCTAATTCCCATTTTTTTTTTTAAAACTTTGTTTTATTCATGTCATGCTTTTATTTATTTATTTATTATTTTATTGTCTGAGTAAATGTTTTAAGTCTACTGTGATATCTGCTCAGTTTTGAAGATGATAACTTTATTATTGTAATGATTTTGCCTTACTGTTTGTAAATTCATTCATCTTGTGAATAATAAAACAACTCAAAATTGTACTTAAAGCTTCAGTATGCGATATTGGCGCAAATATGATTTAAAAAAGTTATTTTTTAGAAAACGGCCGCTATATCGTGACAGTAGTACATGAAACAGGTAACCTGAAAAAAATCATGTTCCTCTGTGTTCTACTGTGTCCTCCGGTGCTCCTAACGGCATCTGAAGGATTTCACTTACCGGAGGAAAACAAGGTCCGCTGTCCAGCTGCTGTCTATGAGAGCCAGCTGTCAATCACTCGCGAACTCCGACCAAACGGTCAAACTAGGCATCGCTGATCAAATATGAATCAATATTCTGTTACTGTAATGCCTATTTCTCTCCTCAAATGTTCTCAGAATCATCTTGTAGTTACTGTTTAGCTGTAAAATGAGAAAGTTTGTGAGGCAGCCGCCATTGTAAAATCTGTTGAAGGAAGCCATGTTCTTGTCACATGACCGGAGCACAGCCAATAGGAACGCTCTCTCTCTCTGAAATGACCTGTTATTGGTCAAAATCTGCCGTCAAGGGCTAGATTTTACTAAAGCCTGAAAACAGAGACATGAGGAGGAGCAGAAGTCTAGTTTTCTCTCAGACCACTTGAATTACAATATGCTGAAAGGTTATTATGGAATTTTTGCCAAATTATGCCAAAAATTGTTTCCTACTGCCACTTTAATAATGCTGTATCGAAACTGTCTGCCCAGCAGCAGGTAGGGAGGGGATAGTGTGACACCTCAAACCAGTTATTAATCGGCTATCTTCTCAAGCAATACTCCTTTAATACTGAACTCCATTTCCCACAATGCTTCACTCCCGAGTGCACGTGTCACCGCTGCCAGCAGAAACGGACCGAACGTCACATTCCTGCATTCCCTTTTTTCCTCAGGACGTCGGGAGTGTTTGTAGCTGCAGCTAATCCTCTCCTCCACTCTTCTTTTAGGAGAAAACACACCCATGACCCGGCGGGTTTGATCCCCAGGAGGTGATCCCGGGTTCACCAGGAGTCCTCAGTCTCTCTTTCGGGTGAGGATTTATGTCTTTTATAAGCCGGTGGAGGTGTCTTGTTTGTTGGAGTGCTTTAACCGTTGTAACCAGGTAACAGTTTTACAAGATGCGCTTGGTTTTCTGCGAGTTGAGTGAGCTGGTTATGCTCAGACCTGTTGATATAACACAGTTAACGTTACAGGTTTAAACCCCGTAACGTGTGGCCATGTTGTTTACTGTTGCAGCTACTTAATGACCAGCTAGCTCACGTTAGCTAGCCGGCTGGTTAGCCGCAGAGCTTGCGTCACCATTGTTACGCGGGGCAGACCACGCCAGGGTGTGGAGGCTCCTCCAGATGTGTCTTTGTTACTTTGACATGGATATAACGCTGAAGTGAGTTACATAAACGTCCCCATAAACGAAAGAAATCAAGATTATAGCTAGCACTTGGCTAACGCATACACACAGAGTGCTAGCATCCCAGACGGCATGGGCGTGGTTAGTAGTACAAAACAGAGCTGAGGTAACGATGGGCTGGTTGTGGTCAGTTGTTAAAGCGGCAGTAGGCAACAATTTTTTGGCATAATTTGGCAAAAATTCCATAATAATCTTTCAGCATATTGTAATCGAAGTGTTCTGAGAGAAAACTAGACTTCTGCTCCTCCTCATGTCTCTGTTTTCAGGCTTTAGAAAAATCTAGCCCCGTGACGGCAGATTTTGACCAATCGCAGGTTTTTTCAGAGAGAGAGAGAGCGTTCCTATTGGCTGTGCTCCGGTCATGTGACCAGAACTTGGCTTCCTTCAACAGATTTTACAATGGCGGCTGCCTCACAAACTTTCTCATTTTACAGCTAAACAGTAACTACAAGATGATTCTGAGAACATTTGAGGAGAGAAATAGTCATTACAGTAACAGAATATTGATTCATATTTGATCAGCGCTGCCTAGTTTGACCGTTTGGTCGGAGTTCGCGAGTGATTGACAGCCGGCTCTCATAGATTGCAGCTGGACAGCGGACCTTGTTTTCCTCCGGTAAGTGAAATCCTTCAAATGCCGTTAGGATCACCGGAGGACACAGTAGGACACAGAGGAACATGTTTTTTTTCAGGTTACTTGTTTCATGTACTACTGTCACGATATAGCGACCGTTTTCTAAAATAACTTTTTTAAATCATATTTGCGTCAATATCGCATACTGCAGCTTTAAGGTCAGCTTTGCAATCAGTTTGGTTTCAGTAACGTTATACCTGCAGGACAGGAATGACTGTATCCATTCATAATGTGAGCCATGGAAAGCATGCTGCAGATCAGCAGCTGTTAAGAAAAAAATAAGAAATGTCAGATATGGAATATAATGCAGTTCTTATCCTGCATTATATTCCATATCTGACATTTCTTAATTTCTATATCATCTATATTTAACCACCCAGCACTGTATCACTTTCTGCACTACATTAACTTTTTTAAATAGTCCTGTATCTCAGTTGTTTACCCTGCACTATATTCATTTTTAACAGTTCTTCTGCACATTGCATATTTTGTTTTATACTCTGTATTACTTACATGTGTCTTGTTACTACTTGTGTCGTTTTACTAATATGTGTACTACTCACCTGTGACGTTTTTACCAACATGTGTACTACTCACCTGTGACGTTTTTACTAATATGTTTGCACTATGGAACTGTGATGCTGGAAACTTGAATTTCCCTCGGGATCAAAAAAGTTACTATCTATCTTTCTATCTTTCTATCTATCTATCTGTTGACTCTAACAACAAAGAATGGATCACAGCTGCTGCTAGTCTGTGTTAGGGTAGAGGGAAATCACTGATATACACCTTGAAACCATATGTAACATAGGATCTATCATCTCCTATGAAAACAAGAAGCAGTTGAAGCAGATACAAGCAGTTGTTTTGGTATTTGTATTGCATGTTTGATTAATTAGCACCTGATGGGACACACCTGAACCCTGTTGTGCTGGAATCTTCTCATACTTGCCACTTCAAAATCAATACAATTATATATCATTACTCATATGTTGTAAGTTAACAAACTCTTGGACTAAGTGGTCTATCCCAGGAGTCCTGACTGCCACTATTTTTAAGTTATACTTCAGTTTGCTCACAACATTCCTGAGAATCCTGCCGATCAGACACTGATTGGATCAGAGTGACTTTACTGAGATAAAGGTATGTTTGCGTGCTACCACAAGTCACACAACAGAGACCCTCCTGACTCAAATGTGATGGGATTTTTCACATGTTTGTTACAGAAAAGCAACACCAAATTTGAATGATTTATCTTAAATAGACAGCTTTTTTTCAGTGGAGAGTGGTAGTGAATTGGTAATCAAATGTATCTGATCCTGCTGAGAGGAAAATGTGCTCTATCTTTACTCAAGTTGCATTTACTGTGGTGTCTCAGCTACTGTAGTCATATGCTAATAAATAACTCTGCCTACTTGTAAGGCCGGTTCAGCCACTGTCTGTATTCACTGTAAAGAGATATTTAACTTGGCTTTGTGCCTGTCATCTAAAGTCTACCCAGACTGATCAAGTCATTTGTCAACTTATATGGTACAGTCAAACGTGCAGATAATTAAAAATCTATTATTTATGAATTAAATATCAGTGGATAGAATGTAATCATAGTCCTATATTGATCTGTCATCGGCCTAGACATACTTGGCCAAAGTTATTTCCAATATGGAGAATGACATGTTTGTTGAAAAAGGGTCGTGTCTAGAAGGTAAATTGAGAAAACTTACAATAACTTGCAAAAAGCTCTCACGTGTCTAGCTGCTTGACAACCTATCCTAATCGTAACCATTCAAGTTCATGCCTGACCTCCATTCAAGGTCAATGCCTAGCCCTAACCATCTCGTGAGAGTTTAGCAACTTGGGTGTTATCTTCTAGCCACGACCTGAAAAAAGGGCCAGTGCTTGAATGTGGGCCTACGCTTGAAGGAAATTTAGGGTATGTAAGAAACCACTAAGCATGTATCCATCTGGTGACGCAGCTAAATAGCCATCAACTAACTAATCTAGACAAAACTAGATAATATGTAACATATGTGAGATTGTACCATAAATTAAGTGATAGTAATTAACACAGAATACAGCAAAGATTTAGTGGTGCGCTATATTCACTGTCAGTAATCGGCCCTGATAATGTTGCATACAAGTTGCATTATGTGGTGACAGTGGCATGTTTTATTGTAACATTCAGGAAATAGTTGGTATGCACACACAAACGCTGGAGTAGTGTGGATGCAAGGCATAAACGTAGCAAAAGTTATGCATTTTAAAATGAAAACGTATTGGTGTGAATGTAGCCTAAGATGTTCTGGATCTCATTCAGATTCATATGAAATACTTTATTTTATCCTGACTTTGTAATGACTCGTACAGCTGCTCTTGCGGCTGCACCATATATAGGACTTATCCTTATGTATGAATTCATCATAGGTTTTATCCAAACTTTGTAATAATTACATGTTGGTGTGTGCTTGATGACTGAACTGCTTACAGAGGTCACATGTGAAATTTAAGAAGCATTTCGTTTAGGGTCCTCTCCCTTGATTAATCTGATCTAATCTATGATCTAGGCTCTGAAATAGCTGGTGGTTGATCAATAGCTGCACCCTTATCATCTAGCTTTTCATTTTTTAGGACCTTACCTAGGGCTGGGCAATGTGACGATATATATATATATATATATATATATATATATATCGTCGAAACGATATAAAAATATCTATCGTATATATATTTTTCTTAGGGCGATTTTTAGGTTGTAGCGGGCTCAGTTTTAAAACTAGAGTGAAGATACTGACATCATATGAAACTAGAAAACCTAGTGAATCCATTGGTACCAACCATGTCATAGTAGTTTGTTGTGAAGGAGGTTAAATAACGCTCCAAACTTACGCTAAATTTTGGCAAGGAAAAACTGTCATGGCTATTTTCAAAGGGGTCCCTTGACCTCTCACCTCCAGATATGTGAATGAAAATGGGTTCTATGGGTACCCACGAGTCTCCCCTTTACAGACATGCCCACTTTATGATAATCACATGCAGTTTGGGGCAAGTCAGCACACTGACACACTGACAGCTGTTGTTGCCTGTTGGGCTGCAGTTTGCCATGTTATTGTTTGAGCATATTCTTATGCTAAATGCAGTACCTGTGAGGGTTTCTGGACAATATTTGTCATTGTTCTGTGTTGTTAATTGATTTCCAATAACAAATATATACGTACATTTGCATAAAGCAGCATATTTGCCCACTCCCATGTTGATAAGTGTATTAAAACCTTGACAAATCTCCCTTTAAGGACCATTTTGAACAGAAAATGTGTGATTAATTTGCAATTAATCAAGATTAATCATGGACAAACATGCGATTAATCGCGATTAAATATGTTAATCGATTGACAGCCCTACATTTTCTATATTGTTTCTATCACAATATAGGCCAAGCCTGTATTTCTTTCTTTCTCTTTCTATATAATTTCACTTAAAACTGTTCTCAAGTTCTTAAAAGGAGAAAAATACTCATTACTTTTCATTTGTCGAGTATTTAATTCACACAGGAATATACAAAAACAGGCTTTACCATGTGGTTATTTCATATGATGTACATCGTTATCGAGATATGAAATGACTTATATCGGGAGAGGCAATTTTGACCGTATCGCCCAGCCCTAACCTTACCTGACTGCATCACAGCAACAGTCCAATTTACTCTTCATAGTTAACTATTGAGCAATGAAATACAAAGAATTTGATGGTGCCGTGTCCCAGTAATAGAAAAATAATTGAGTATTGCTGATGTTTAAACTTGGCCTGAAATACAGCTTCATTTAGACCATCTAAGCAGAGTCAGTGCAGTGTCATCACCCCAGTGATCTGCAGCCCCAGCACATATGACCGTGCTGCATTGATGTGTTGAGTGATTGAGGCCGCGAACTCTGACCTCAGAGGTCAAACGGTGTCAGAAAATGACAGAATGATCCCAACAGTAACAGATAATGATGCCATGACGAGAGTACAGTAGTAGCATGTATGCCTCATGTTAAAGCTAACACTAAGGAATGGGCTAGTGTTTACGGCTGTGACGCACACCCAAGTATATGCATAGCAGTGTTTTGAAGAATGTGGACGAGGAGCGCGCCGTGCACACAGCTGCATGTTATGGAGAGAGTGGGAGTAGCCTGCAGTAAACTGGAACACCCTGACTCAGCCTGCGGAGCGCAAATCTAGCCTCGTTTCAGTGGGAACTGCTGCTGCTCATTACGCTGCCTGATGTGTATGGATGAGTGAGTGGGAAAAGAGACAATGAGAAGAGGGAGATCACGTGGGTCATGATTGAGGAAGACCTACAGTAAGAGAGAGATATCAGGTGGTGGCTTAAAGCTGAGAGCAGAAGGCCTTTAGCTTAGTGCAGGAATGCAGAGTAGCTCTCTAGCAAATTACATCGCCTCTATTTTATGGAAACAAGCGCTACAGAACTATTGTCACAGTCTTTCTATGGCCGACCTTTTTGTTCTTGGTTACTTGTTTTGTCATCATCTCATGTGTTCAACCCTGCTGCAGCTCTGTTGCCGCCTAACCTTTGTTGCCTCTCTTTTGTTACCGTTCAGCTTTGAGGCCTCAGAAGTTCTACCTACAGTCCATACACGCTGTGAAGCCTTGTTTGTCTGTATTTGTGTGTGTGGATCCGGTCAGAATCGCATTGTGTACAGTCCCACAGTACTGCACATGCCCAATGCTCTCCCATTAGGTCACTGCAGGGGCATAGGGGCACAATGGGGCTATTGTTTTAAGTGTACACACACACACACAGCACACATTCCCTTGGACCCCCCCAGGCTATCGTCTACTGATCCGTTCCTCTAGATTCAGGTCATCCAGCTCCAACTGTATGAGTAAACACATTCATTCACAGTAGCTTGTTGAATGGGAGGTGGGAGCTACAGCAGACTCCTTTTTGGCCCTGTTCGGACCTGGTATTAACATGCATCCTGATTGATCCGAACACAAGTGGACAGCTTTAAGTACGTCTGTTCACACCTACATGTGAACCGCTCTATATGCAAATAAACACGTAGTAAACACATGGCTAATACAGCAGATGTTGTGACGTAATATTATATGAATGTCAGTAGTAATATCCCACAAATTCGTGTATTTGGGTACATTTTATTAACATCAAAATAAAAGGTTATTGTATCGGTGGTTTGTGTGTGGTCGAGAGGTCAAAGTGTAGAGGAAAATATCTGTTTTTAAAAATCTCTGTATACGTGTAGACGGGGCCTTAGTTGACAAAATTGTAGTAGTCGTAGTCGACTAAGAATTTCTTTGGTCAAGGACAGCCCTAGAAATTGCAAATATTTTGTTCATACTGCGGCAGAAGAGAGACTACCAAAATCTTGTCCAAATCTCATGCTGGCTTTACTCACAACAATGACAGTGTACAAAATACTAAAGGACACCATACCAAACAAGATTCAAAGGTTTTATTTCTCATATGATGCTCATACAGTATGTGCAGTGAAATGCAGGCTGGCATCCTCTTGAGGCTGTGCTAAAAGGCTGGTATTGTGATAGAGGAGTATAACACCATGGAAAAACATTAATGGCAACTATGCATCTGCAGTAACACATCTACTGAAATTTGAAAACTTTGGAAAGATTATTTTTTTTCTGCAGTGACACAAAATTTTTCCCACAGCTGACTTTCATGTATCAATATGTATTTATACGTGCAAAGTCACAACAGCTTTTCTGACATTTTGCTGTTTGCAAATGATCACAATCGGGCTGCAGAATCTGTTAGTTGCTCCATCTAACCTCTACTCCAAATTATGTTTGAACCCATGTGTGAGTTAGTTAAGCCAGCCAGTTCGGTGGTAGACCAGATTAGGCGAATTAGCAGCTCTCGCGCTGCATGGGGTGAGATTGTTGACTTGGACTCCCAATGGGGCGACTGGGTCTCATGTTCTGCTCTGTTTGGGATTTGTGGATTATGGTTCTTACCGTTTGGTTGTTGTGTAACCATATCAAAGGCTGCGGATAGTAGTTTATGATACATGATGTGCTGTTTTAGTGTGCCGTGATAAAGCCAGTATGATTTGTTAGGAGACATTAAATGTCTAGTGGTATTGTGTCTTTGGGCCCAAGGGGATAATGGTTTACATACTGTAGTTGTTATGTTTTATGTTGCAGTTTCATGCAGAACTGACTTCTTTATGTTAGGTATGAACCTGACATGTAGTGTAAAGCGCTTTGAGTGGTCGAAAGACTAGAAAAGCGCTATATAAATACAAGTCCATTTACCATAACCATGACAATATTCTTCTAATATCTTACTTAAATCAGTACATTCTGACAAAGAATTGTGACTCCATTCAACCCTGTCTCTTAGATTATGTTCCAATACAACTAAACTACATTCTCAATTACGTTTGGAAGGAAACCTATTTTGTCGTAGATTACATTTGTCTTTTACATATCACAAATACATTTTTAATGATATGTAATTATACCACATTATGCCTATGTGGTATAATAATGAGTATAACAAGTGACTTGCGATTAAGTTGTAGCAGGCTCAGTTTAAAAGTTGATGAAGATCCTGGCATAATATGAAACTAGAAAACCTAAGGAATCAATTGGTACCAACCATGTCATACTAGCTTGTTTGCGAAGAAGGTTAAATAACGCTCCAAAGGTAGGCTCAATTTTGATGAGGAAAAACTGGCATGGCCATTTTCAAAGGGGTCCCTTGATCTCTGACCGCAAGATATGTGAATTTAAATGGGTTCTATGTGTACCTACGAGTCTCCCCTTTAGAGACATGCCCACTTTATGATAATCACATGCCGTTTGGGGCAAGTCATAGTCAAGTCAGCACACTGACACACTGACAGCTGTTGTTGCCTGTTGGGCTGCAGTTTGCCATGTTATGATTTGAGCATATTTCTTTATGCTAAATGCAGGACCTGTGAGCGGTTCGTGACAATATTTGTCATTGTTTTGTGTTGTTAATTGATTTCCAATAATAACACACATACGGTTTGTCAGCGCGGGTAACATTAGCGAGTGTCCGACAGACCGTGCGTGTGTGGCGACGGTGACTGTGGGGTTGTTGGTGGCATTATAGCTGTGAAAGTAGCTGTAGCAGTGTGTGTACAGTTTATTTGTTGGTGAATTTAAGCTACAACTCCTGAGCTCAAGACCCGAGCCAACTTCCTGTATCTTGCAACAGCGGCTCAGACTCTCTTAAGGTGGACCAGCTTTTCTCCTTTAAGTGACAAGCCGCTCCTCTGAGTTTTGCTCAGCTTTTTAATTCATTTTTAATATTTCTTTTAACCGTTTAACCGATAGCAATTAATCGGTTAAAATTTTTAATGTCGGTTAACGGTTAAACGGTTAATTATTAACATCCCTAGTCAATATTGCACAATATATCACAATCACAGTTGTTTCTTTTTGCAAGTAATCATCAATATACTCTCTCTGTTATCAAGTATGGATGGTGTAGATTGGTATTTGTCTCAAACAAAGAAACAGTGTGCTGTCCAGTACCATGCTGTGTCTGTCTGGCCAGTTCAGTATCAGTCTGGATGGTGCTGTGCTCCGGGCACAGTCTTCAGCTCGGTTTCACTGTAGTACATGCTGCTTTGCATTTTACAGTCTTGATCTTTCTCTGCTGGTGGCCTTGACTGGTACTCCCACATCTAGTTTAAGTGCACCATTCATTTGACTCAATAACCTTCTCTATTTATCCCTGGCCTTAGTATATCCAGACCTCTGAATCACTGCTCACATCTCTGAATAGTTGAGCGGCTCAAATACACTCAGCTGCCAGTTGCTTAGGTACACATATCTAAAATGTAGTCTAATGCAAAAGCCCTGCAATAAATCTTACTTTCATGAAGTTTATGATGTCCGTTCTTGTTGAAACTGTTATAAAGAGGTGTTGACTCAAATTTATTGTCATTGTGGCCGCTACAGTTATAGTGCTGTTGAATTATGCTGCGTTCATCTTCCTTGAAGATATTTTTGAAAGAATAGAAGTAAATGTTGTTGTTGTCCACAAGTGTTGGATACTGATATGCCAGTTCTTCAGCTACAACAAAGCTAAACGTGTGGCAGGCAGTGAGTTCTTTGTTGGAACAGCTGGTAGAATTGAGGGAGGGAGAGCGAAAGGGTGGAGACAGGAAGGAGCAGGGGGGAGTCGGGGTATGTGGGACTGAAAGATGTAGTTTGAGAAGGGGAGGAGAGTGGGACAGACAGACACAGATAGAAAGAGGAGGGGGTCTCGCACCATAATAGCCCATGTTACTACAGACAGGCCAATGCTACGAGCCACAGACAACCCACATGAACATTTTTGCAATGACGACCCCCATCAGACACAATCAAAGTTAGCTGTGCAATATGAAATAACTGAAAGGGTTAGTTTGGATTTTTTGAAGTGGGGTTGTATTTACTGTATACTCCCGCGTTCTGCAAGGTAAATTACTGCTTTTGTGAATGTAGGCTGGTGGCTTTGAAGAGAGCGATATAACGGCTTCAGTTCCCCGTCAGAAAGGGACGTCTGAAAGCGAGGTAAAGCGGCTGTGGACGGAACAGAAAAACGTATTTTAAGCACCTAAAAGAATCAATATCAGTTTAAGTGTACGCTATATTTAGAATATTTTCACTGCTTTACCTCGCCGTCAGTCAGCCCTTATATGACTGGGGCCTGAAACTGTATATCGCAGTCTTCAAAGCCAGTAGACCAGACTCTATTCACAAAAACACTAATTTTACCTCGCAGAACACGGGACTTGCTGGTCTACCGCTGCATCGATCGGTTAGTTTGTATTATTTTGTGACTTCCGGATCCGAACTAACGTGGTGTCCACACAGCAGTATATTGCTTAGCTTCCGTGCCGGTACTCCTGTCTGCTTCTCCACACTGGGAGCGTGCCAACTGCCATTTAAGTTACTGTATGTAACGTTAATACACTGACTATAAGGATGGATATATATACTGTACATGTAGCAGCATCATCATGCAGAAACCTACGTGAGGTCACGTGGGAAAAAGTTTTTAGAAGGGCTTGGGAAAATAGCATTTTGATGCTAAAACATACTGAAGCAACAGAATGATATTAAAACCTCAAAATAATAATAATAATGGACCTGCCCTTTAAACTCAATATTTTTGAAAACAAGGAATTGGGCTGTGGGAAATTGTGATTTTTTTTTTTATTCTCTGACATTTAAAGGGCAAACAATTAATTGATTAAAAGAGTACACCACCGGTTCAGCATTGCACTTCTATAACATTTGTTGGACTCATGATGGGCAGTGTTAAAAAAGTATCAGAACACTCTTCTTCCTCGTCAAAAACCTGGCGCCTAAATTACCCACAGTGCAACTCGACTGCTGACAGTTTGGTCTGAGATTCGGGTTTGTTTTGCTAGTAGCTATTAGCATCAAGCAGAGATGAGGAGCGGGCTACTGAGGTCAGGTAACCTCACTTCTTTCTAACTCCACACCTCCAGATTTTTTTCATTTTCAAACTTCTTCCCCAACTGACACTGACTCAAATTATGCAACTTAACAGGCTTCATACAACATGCTGTAGTGCCCCCCCAAAGACCTGTAAACAGGCTTTGATGTGTAAAATTTGTACACAATAATCAAGAGATGAATCGATAATGAAAATAATTGTTAGTTGCAGCCCTAGCTCATTCTCTTTTTGTTTGAGTGCGGAGGGAAAGACTCAAAGACTTAAAATGTAAACCGTTTTTATTGTGCGTTCCCTCATCATTTGCATCAGTGTCTTGTAATGTGAGAGCCCATATCATTGCTTTGTTTTACAGTCTTGTGTTTGGTAAATGTGAGATTCTTTGCGATGCTATTTGTGCTCCTGACCTTGCAGAGTCAGTTTGTCTGTTTAGTCAAAGATCAAAGGGGCCACCAGCCTGCTATTAAGACAACATAAGGAAGACAAACTTGTTCTCCTCCACCTGAAGAACATTGATGTTACTAAGCCGAAAGATAAACCCACTGTGGAAGCAAAGCAAATATAACCACCACTTATTTAATAGCAGATTTGGAGTGATGTGTTATGAAACACAGCAAGATAGAAAGGACTTTGAGTCAGGTCTATGATAAAGACACGGACCCAGTGTTTACTTTGGATATTGATGATGATGTTATTCAGGGTGACTATAATGCATGTACAGGCCTCGTGATTTACTGGTCCTGCTGCACAGTAAGCACGTGGACTAGTATAAAAATATCTTATGCTAAAATAAAAAGAAATCAAGGCAAAAAGACGGAGAGCTAGATGAGAATTGGATTAACGTACGGGTCAATAGCTGTTGGCAGCAGCTTCCCCTCAGGCAGTAATTCTATACTACATGTCAAGGACAAGAGTAGGACATCTGACTGAGCTGCAACCACGAGTCGACCAGTATGCATCAAACCTGGTGTCTTATCAATGCTCCTACAACCTCGCATATCTAAATTTGGATGGACAAAATATTAAAAACACAATATCAGCCTAACTTCACCACTAACTGCAGCTACTGCAGAGAGTCAAATAAATGAATGGAGTGAAATGCAGGTTCAGTCTGATAATCAGGCAGGCTAGACGAACTAAAGAGTGGCATGACCTGAATGACTGGGCGAGAGCTGATTTTTTTTTTAGATGTTGGTGTTGCAACATAGATGGTCTGGTTTTAGAGCAGCACATGATGTAGCAGGAATAGGACACAAAAACTGGGCCAGTAGTTCAGTTTGAAGTTTTCTTATGCTCTCAAATCACCATGGAAATAGAAATGCAATTTAGATTTGGGTACAAGTATCTGACAGTCTTTATGAAAACAGTAGGAATAAGTAAGTAATACAAATGTAAGTGCATGTACTAGGGGAGGGGAAATAATCAATTTAGCATAGTATTGCAATATTTTGCGTGGCAATATTGTATCGATATTTGGACGTAAAGTATTGATCTTTTATTGTATAAACTATTAACCTCTTAATAGTCCGACGGTGGGCCCTGCCGCTACTCTGTCTTTCAGAGGTTGTAGCGGGCTCAGTCTAGAGTGAAGATACAGATATCATATGAAACTAGAAAACCTAAAGAATCCATTAGCACCAACCATGTCATACTAGCTTGTTGGAAAGGACGCTAAATAACACTCCAAAGTTATGTTAAATTTTGGCAAGGAAAAACTGTCATGGCCATTTTCAAAGGTGAACCTTGACCTCTCACCTCAAGATATGTGAATAAAAACTCTGAGCTGAACAGAGTGAAAACTGTATCTTATTAGATAAAACGGATGTTGAAAAACTGCATAATTACGAGTTGAAAAAAGGTAATAAATCACAAAATATCTTATCGCAATATCGCAAAATGTTTTAAATTGCAATAAGAACGTATCGTGACTTAAGTATCATGATAATATCGTATCGCGGGGCCTCTGGTGATTCCCACCCCTCTCATTCTTTATAAAAACAGTAGGAAGAAGTAAGTAGTGCAAATCTAAGTACATGTACCCATGTGTATGTGTGTGCCCATACATGTACAGTATGTGCAAATGCATACAATAGCCCATGAGGGTTATATCACATGTGCTGTTTGTTGTTGTAATTTCCTGAGGGTAAAAAATGTCTTCAAGGCAGCTGGTCCGACTCCGAGCGCTGATGCTTCTGTAGCCCGCTGGCTGCAAATCACCAGGCTAATCAAATCCCCGGTATCAATGTACGGATGGATTATACTGTTGACATGTATGGATTATACTACTAATACTACAGTTGGTCAGATTAGGACATGTTGACCCTGCTACACAGTATGCAGTGATTAAAGCATTAGTCCTAAATGTATATAAAGAGTAGGGAGACTCCCTGTCCTTGAGCAAGATACTGGAACCTGGAACCTGGACCCTGGACTAGTCTCTTGCTCAACAGGGATGCTGTCCTGTAGTTGACCCTGAGGTCTGATCCAATGGAGCATTCCCTCTTTGTAATAACAACTCAGTAGTTGTAAACATGGTTTATAGTGTTTATGGTACTCAAAAAGCAATATCAAGTTATTTTTCTTGTTGTTCTGTTGAAATGGTTGGTGTGATCTTAATTTTTTACTTAGTTATGTTGCTGTTTGATAAGCTACTACACAGTGCAGCAGTCAGTGAGATCAGACATGTCTTTAGGATATAGTGCTCCTCATTACCATGGCATTAGGTAGCCCTGTAGCTCAAAACCACAACAAGGGGTTTAAACTTTGTGTGGCTGACTTGTTGGCTACAAAATGCACACAGGGCTCCCCTGTGAGTCCCCAGGGCTCAGCAGATACCATTCTGCGTGCTCAAGGCCATAAATCCTCTTTGCATGGCTGGTGATCAAGCCATGAGGTAAAGGAGCTTAGTAGCAATAGACAGACAGGCAGGAAGCTGCTTCCCCGTTGGCCACGGGTCAGGTGATCACACAAACACAACAGAGACACGGCGGGGAAGAGGTGGTAAAACAAAGAGGGAAGTGGACATGGAGAGGTGTGTGAATGGTGACACCAGAGGGGGTTTGGACAGAGAAATTAGCAGAGGTGAATCGGAGGAAGGATTTGATGTAATCTGAGTGAAAACACAACCTGCTGGGCCTGCTGCAGCTCCACACCGCGGCAGTCTTGCTGTTGGACACTTTGGAAGCAAGCAGTGCATATGTGAATGTTTGTTGACAGCAGTGAGGTTGTGTGCCTTCTTTGAGTGTTGGGAAAGTTTAGGTGAGAGAAATGCATATTGTTATTGCTGGTACTTAGGGTTACAACTAGGAGGTAGAAAACTGCACTTTAAAATATAACTATTAGGGATGCACCGATCTGACTTTTTCAGTCCCGATAGCGATACCTGGGCTTTGGGTGGCCGATACCAGTGTTTATTATCAATAAGCTGTATGCCTGTAATGCAGCAACAAATAGGTCAAAACATAAACAGGAATTTAAATTCCAGCATATAATGTATATAAACATAGAACTGAATTGCATAGATCAGCCACATTGTCACTGGTACCCGATCCAACTATCGGCCTGTATTGGCCTGATATCCGATCCGGTATTGGTGCATCCCTAGTAACTATCAGTCTTTTTTTGTTGGTGCCTTTTGTGCTCAGTTCAATATTAAATTAATTCAATAATTAATTAATACATTTTTTTTATATATATATATATATCTATACATATACATATATATATTCAACAAGCAATTTGTTGTATTTTAGTAGAATCCTGGAAGCAGCAGAAAGACAGAACTATGTACACTTTAATATCTGTTTATTTATCGCAAGTAATATTGTTATCCCCGATATTCAACAAAGTAATCGCGTCGTAATTTTCCTCATATCTTGCAGCCCCGGTTGCAGATACATTTTTGTCAATCAAGAAATTGATTAATCACTTAATAGTTTCAGCTGTACTGGCACTGTACTCAACAGGTTCTGATGTTGGAGGTCTTATTGTAAACACGGGCCGGCCTTCCAATCACAGGAGATGAACGCTCTAACATGGAAGCTCCTAGTCATGTTGAATTTTCAGCTCACTCCTCTCTCTGTATCTTTCTCTTCCTCCCTCCACAGGTCACTTTCCTCCCTCCCTTCCCCTCCTTCCCTTCCACCCGTCACAGCGCCGGTTGTCATGGAGAACTCTTCGGTGGCGTCTGCATCGTCTGAGGCCGGGAGCACGCGCTCACAGGAGATAGAAGAGCTGGAGCGCTTCATCGACAGCTACGTGCTGGAGTACCAGGTGCAGGGGCTTCTGGGAGACAAGGCTGATGGAGACTTGGACTTGGACAATGGCGGCAAGGTGCCACAGGTCAGAGCCTTATTACACGCATGGATGATACTCTTTCATTAGTTGCTGTTAGCAACAGTGGTTATTTATAGTGGTGTGTCTGGTTTGTATCTTCCAAAACACACAGGCGGGGTCCAGCCTGCATCAACAGCTGCCCCTATTATTGTAATGTATATGTTAATGTAGACAAATGCAGAGAATCTTAGTGTTTGTTACATTTACTTCATCTTTGTGTTTGTTTGTGGTTTTTGTTTACACAAAAACAACCCCCCCCCCCTCTAAGAACTGATAGCACCTTCTCCCCCCTTTTCTCTCCACCAGTGGACGGATGACTGTAACAACAAGAAAGATGGCAGCTGGACGTCTTCACGGGGAAGAGGCTCAACCAAGCCAGTAAGTGTGTGTGTTCTTATTCTGCTTATTTCACATCTTTGGAGGTGACCTTAGTTAATGCACTGAATAATCATTCACAGTCTAGTTACACAGAGTGTTGTCATGATTCTACTCAAGCGCTGTAGTGGCATAAAGAGGTTGGCTCAACTGTATACTACCATCCATCACAGTAATGAATAGAAAGATGGACCTATCGGTGTCTATCTCAAAAGTAATATCCAATCAAATACAGTCTATATGTTCATTATTGTAATAGATCAGTGTTTTGGAGAATAACAAGTGACTAATGGGGATTTAATGTGTTTAAATTTAAAGCTGCATCACATTCATAATTATTGTAGTTTTTTTCTAGATTAAAAATTTTGACTCTGGCTTAAAAAACTTAGTTAGAGCTCAACAGGTTTCCACCCGACTCTCAGGCTGAATCTAAAACCAGTTTCTATCTTTTCACATCCTTTTATTTTCAAATCACTTGCACCTTCTTTACTTTCTCCATGTGTCCCTTTGTAATCTCTGTAGCATCCTAATTTGTCCTTGCTTCTGTCTCCTCATCACTTCCTTTAATTTCTTAAGGCTCTATTTTAAAAACAGCGCAAAAAACAGGACTTAAACTTTCATAGTGTAATTAATGATATTGCAAATTAACAACATAATGTCGTAATGGTGTAGGAACATAGATTACAAACTATGGAACTTGTACGATCAAGCTACGTTAAATCAGCAACAACCTAGATAAACTGGACCAGTTAAAATTACACAAATGACAAAAAACAAAGAAAAATTTAAAGTCCCCATGAAATGAAAAATACATTTTGCCAGTTTTAATCCTGTGTCCCCGTGTTAATTGTTCGTTTATCTTTGGTTATATGCCAAATATATGTTAAAAAAAGTGTACTACCCGCACTGCAGTGACACAGAACCGGTTGAAAATCTGCAAAGTTTCTCTTTCGTCTCTCCCTCGTCCTCCACCAAATCTAACAACAGGTGAGGGAGGTGAGGGAGGTGAGGGAGGTGTGTGTGTGTGTGTTGTGTGTGTGTGTGTGTGTGTGTGTGTGTGTGTGTGTGTTTGTGTGTGTGTTTGTGTGTGTGTGTGTGTGTGTGTGTGTGTGTGTGTGTGTGTGTGGCGGTGTGGAGCCATCAGCTCTGTAGCTCCGCATCAAGCTAAACTCTAAAGCCCACCCTCTTTTTAGCGGTCCAATCAAATGCAAAGGATTTGATTTAAAGCCCTTATGTAACTGTACACTGCTCAAATATTGTTAAACTGTGAGATACGTCACAGTACAGAAGCTAAAGGCGATTCACAGGGACTTTCGGGGCTCATAGCTACATCCCTCCTGTTTTTTCGTTTGACAGGTA
The DNA here is from genome assembly GCA_916701645.2 of Sebastolobus alascanus. Lineage (NCBI taxonomy): Eukaryota > Metazoa > Chordata > Actinopteri > Perciformes > Sebastidae > Sebastolobus > Sebastolobus alascanus. Next base: position 579,122 of record CAKAOJ020000321.1, read on the forward strand.
TTATTTGATGCTGCACATTTCAGATAATGTCATATGTCCATCCTCTGAAGTCTGATTCATTTGCCTGATATATGACCCCATGTTGCTAGTCTGAAGAAACTATGAGTAGGCCTAGTTTTGCCCCATAAACGGGTGCAAATTACGCATAAACAGTATTTCAGAATATTAGAGGTGAGTAAACAGCATTTACATGTGTTTACCCTCCACTGCAGCTCTGATTCTACTGCCACTTCCATGTTGTTGTCCTCTTCTGTGCTCATCTAGACTCTCTGGTCACTGGAGCATCACTTTGATTAAAGTGTAGGTTTGCTCTGCTCTCGGTTCTGTATGTTCGGGTTAGTCTTTCCCTCTGTCAGCTGCTACGCGTACGATTAGAAGAGACGGAAACACCAGCCATAAGCGATCCACTGCTTATTTGTGGTTTCTGGAGACAAAGTATGCTGTTAATCACTAACACGGGATACTGTGATGCTAGAGCCAGTAATTAAATGACCTAAATGAATTATCAGTCAGTCTGCTAAATATCACTGTATCAGTGTGTGTGTGTGAGCTGCTCTGCAATACAGTCTGCAGTGATGTAGAGTATTATTGCTCCCCAGAGATTCGTTGGTATGATTCACCAGGAAGTGAGTGGTGAAGCAGCATGGGTGAGAGGTTCAAAGAGAGCAGAGCGATCCAAAATATGAGGGAGGTAAAGAGAAACGAAATGTCAGTATTTTTATCAATACATCAAGTTGCTTCTGAAAATATAATGTCCAAGATCTGGCAGTGAAATTAGAGCTTTGACGCACCTCGTGGTATGTCAGAAGTGGGGCTGTCAATCGATTAAAATATTTAATCACAAAGAATGTACCATAAAGGGAGATTTGTCAAGTATTTAATACTCTTATCAACATGGGAGTGGGCAAATATGCTGCTTTGTGCAAATGTATGTCTATATTTATTATTGGAAATCAATTAACAACACAAAACAATGACAAATATTGTCCAGAAACCCTCACAGGTACTGCATTTAGCATAAAAAATATGCTCAAATCATAACATGGCAGTCACACACACCTCTGCCCAGCTGCCATGGGCTTTCATCCATTTTTGTCCTCAACGACTGAAAACTGTTGCAGACTTATTTTGTTGTAGCTGGGGTTTCCTCACTGTGATTAACTGTGACAGAAAATAACACACATCTTGAATAAAACATAATAGTCCTTTTCTTTCCTGCCCTCTCTCAACTCTGCAGGACGAGTGGGAACACAGCAGTAACGGCAGTACAGGCTCCAGGCCCAGTTCAGGGTCTAGACCAGGGTCTGGCTCACGCTCCGGCAGCAGAGGCAGAAACAACCAGTTCACAGGCCCTGCCAAGGTACAGATACACCTGTCTGCTGTCTCATATGTCTCCTACTGACGCCAAATTCTCTCCTAAATGATCATCTCTGAAAGACATGAAAGAGAACATCTTGTGGAGACTTTGAGGGACCAATACATTGGTAACTGTTGTCAATGGTCATTGTATTGTTCCCTCGGGAGTCTCTTAATCCTAACATATCACCACGAATCATATCTGCACCATCGTTAATTGTTTAAGGGGCACTCCACTGATTTAGCACATGAAGATCAGTTTACTCGTCACAAGGAGCACTACGCAGCATGTGAAAACAGTTTTACCTCAAATTTCTGACCAAAAACAGTGTTACAAACTGTGGCATGTGGAGTTTGACAGACATGGGAATTACCCAGGCAAAGATTTCAGATGAAATCTTGGAAGTGGAGTACTAAAAGACAAAAAAAATACTACTTACTTTGACTTTGGAGCCTTTTGAATTCAAATTTATTTTAATTTTAATTTTTATATATATTTTAATTTTATTTTCAATTAAAAAGGAACCTTTAAGGGCATGTGTCCATCAGGGCTGCAACTAACGCTTATTTTCATTGTTGATTAATCTGTCAATTATTTTCTTGATTAATCGATTAGGTGTTTGGTCTATAAAATGTCAGAAAATGGTGAAAAATGTCGGTCAGTGTTTCCCAAAGCCCAAGATGACGTCCTCAAATGTCTTGTTTTGTCCACAACTCAAAGATATTCAGTTTACTGTCATAGAGGAGGAAAGAAACCAGAAAATATTCACATTTAAGAAGCTGAAGAAGAGAATTTTAACTTTTTTTTCCCCTTAAATTACTCAAACCGATTAATCGATTATCAAAATAGTTATCAATTAATTTAATTTTTGACAACTAATCAATTAATTGTTGCAGCTCTTGTGTCCATATAGCCTCTTTTTTTTTCAGAAAAGCACTGGCAGGGCACCAGGGAACGCTTCAAGCTGTATCAAAAAAACGCTCCCAGCGCTTTTTAAAATGTTTCTATGACAACAATATCTTGACATGAATCTCGACAAAACAACATACCACCACTCTAACCGCTGTTGTGTGATAGACTAGCATCGCCTCCTTGCTTTTTATTAACTATTTGGGCTACTATCTATTTGTTTGACATTGTTTTTTCACCATGAGCACCAACCGAAGGGTGATTGCACTCATACTTTGTATGGATGAGCTTCTGACAACGCGTATGGCGATAAGAGCACAACAATCACCAGCAACATCCAGTGTCCGCCCAGCTGACAGTGTCTGTCTGACATATAAAGCTCAGAATAGATAGACAAGAACAAAACAAGCTTCTCCTCCATTTTCTACAGTGATGTCACCAGAGCTTTTCTGAAAAAGTTCAGAGATTTTCAACTAGAAGCGCTCGGAGTGGCTGCACGAAAAAGGCGGAGCGCTCAGAAAAAAGACACTAAGTGCAGCGATTTTTCTTTAGGCGGCCGCAAACGCTCTCCTTATTGGGAACGATTGAAAGAAGTGGTGCACCTTTTTTATAAATGTTAAATACAAGCTTAGAATATGATGGTTTGGTAGGAAGTGTTTTCTAGTCGTACTGAATATATTTTCCTTGTGTATTTTTCCGTCTAGAACGGGAACAGAGAAGGCTCCCTTGACATCCTGGGGACAGACATATGGGCAGCCAACACAATGGACTCACGTGGGTAGGTGCCTCACAAACCTAATATGTTGTACAGTCTACTGGGTCTGAATTCCAGCCATAGTTTCTGGAGGGTCAAATGACTGATTTAGACACACACTGTAAGCTCTCGCCTCTTTTGCTCTCATACTTTGTAACCGTCTTCTCACGGTCTTTGACTTCCTCTCAACCTGACTCTGCTTGTCTTATCTACAGCTCTATTTGTTAATTTGAGGTCCGCCGTTTGCTAAATCTTGGTTACAAGTTTTCTGCTGGTTAGCCTGAGATAGTATTTCAAGACCCAGATCACTGCTGGCATTTATTGTGTATATAAATAAGGGCTGTCAATCCATTAAAATATTTAATTGCATGATTGTCCATAGTTAATCGTTAATCATAAATTAATCACACATTTTTAATCTATTCAAAATGTACCTTTAAAGGGAGATTTGTCAAGTATTTAATACTCTTATCAACATGGGAGTGGGCAGATATGCTGCTTTATGCAAATATATACGTATGTATGTTTATTATTGGAAATCAATTAACAACACAAAACAATGACAAATATTGTCCAGAAACCCTCACAGGTACTGCATTTAGCATAAAAAATATGCTCAAATCATTACATGATTTAGCCTCCTTTGCGACAAGCTAATATGACATGGTTGGTACCAATGGATTCCTTATTACGTTTTCTAGTTTCATGTGAAGAAATTAGTGGCATTAAAACAAATTTGCATTAACACGTTATCGCATTAACTTTGACAGCCCTAGTATAAAATAATACATATTCACATAAAATGCAATAAGGGACATCATATTCAAAAAGCTCAGTCAGCTCTGTCTCTTCATCCCAAACTAACTAAGCTGTTACACTGCTGAACTGGGGAGTCTGTGCTGATGATGAAAAGTATTTAGTTTCAGTGTTTCTGCCAACAGCCACATTTATATATCGCATAGAACCACTGGAGGCTCGACTGCTTCCTCTGAAAACATTAAGCATCAAAGCTTGTAATCAACATGTGAAAATCCTTTTCAGCGTCTGTTTGACTAAAACAAGAGCTGGACCTGAAACTTGCTGTAGAGGAGGGGGAAAAGAAGGAAATGAGAAATGACATAAATCAGTTCACTGGAGGGAGGGCTGGTTGCCGTGGTAACAGCTGCACGGCAGCTTCAGCTACCTAAGATCCGGCCACGTTGGCACGTCTGAGCACACAGTGAAGGAGCAATGGATGATGTTGGCAGCTCTCCCTCCACGCAGACAGAGATGGAGTGTAGTATAGATTGAATATCGATTAAAAACTGACATTGATGACTTTAATTAGGAGTCATTTCAGCCTTTCTAGTTAAAGATGTGTGAAAGCAACGGCTTTACAATTGAAAGTTTTGCCGTGGCCTAGAGTCTCAAAATAGAAAATGTGGTTTGTAGATTCAGTTTTAACTCTGTTGGTCGGTCGGCCAGTCACTGTATGGTTGGTGGTTTGACCACTAATTGCTTCCAATGTGTGCACAGAATGGATGAAATAATGACTCTCTTTGGACAAAGATGTCAGCCAAATGGATGTAATGTTATCTTTTTTTAGGAACAATTAATACATAATAACAATAACAATGTCTATTATTAAAATACCATAATAAACAGCAGCGCAGATATATATTTTCAAGCTTTGAAGATTCAAAATTTGAATTCTCCAGTTCTGTTTATCAAAACTCTTGTGCCTCTCATAATATTTAATTTTTGTAGAAAATGTTCTATGCAGTCTTTAATGTAGTGAATAAAGTGAGTTTGTTGTCAGCCAGCCTCACCTAGTGGTGACACAAGTCTATTGGAGCATCTTGTGGTCAGTGATTGATGGAGCCTTTTATTAAATGTCTCCACCTCACAGTCTCTTGTACTGTGACTCAACTTCTGCTCCGGCAAGTCTTTTTCTGGGCATTTAAAACCATCTTCAAACACATAATCTGAACTAAAGCAGATTAGATCCAACATCGTATTTTATACAAATACTGTATATCAAGCTGGAGAAAAGGCAGGTCCAAACAACCTGGTTCTGACCAACCATTAACGGAAAGAGCCAGACCTGACCTGCTATGTGTTCGATGTAACTGAAAGCCAATGAACAAATTTCATATAAGATAGCTGTCTTGTGCTGCTCACACACTTCATTACCTGCAAGATGTATGTCAAGATGTGATATAACTATCGCCATTTTTCTATCTTAGACATCAGCAAGTCAAGGACCAGTATCATTGTTGAGTTCATGATCATGAAAACATATTTCCTCAATCAGCTTCTTACATCGAATGATGGGGTCCAACATGAACATATCATTTTTTTGCCGAAACAGTTTTGGTTATTGCACGAGAGATTTCTGTATTTGCATGTGTGCCCCTCCAACCGGTCAAACCAGTCACGTACTTCCATGTGCCAATCAGGATTTACTAATATTTGAAACCAAATTGTGATGGCAAATGTGGAGCTTTTTGATCATGTAGCCAGGCCACTAATCAAACTACACTTACACAGTCCTGATGAAGCAGATTAGCTGAGTTTTTTTTTTTACTGTTAAACTCTTAATAAATAACAACTAAGGGCCAACATTTAGTCCATTTTAATCGATTTCTGGTGTGGTTAGTTTGGGCAGTTATAATCGTACTACAGTGTGAACCAAAACAGCCGGTCTGAGACCGCTTGCTAGAGGTGGTCTCGGACCGCGTCTAAACCAACCATAGTGTGGTTTGATTGCAGTGAGAACATAATCTGACCCAATTGCAGGAAGTGAACCAAAACGCTGGGGATTACGGGCTGATTGCGCTGGTATTTGTTGAGACGGACAGATTAACATGAATGAGAGGACTTGACATCGGGTGCTGATGAGAACAAACAGAATATGATAAATAAAGTCCACAAAAGGAGAAGGAGTTTGTGTGCACAGTAGATCAGTGCAGTCAGTGTCAAGTGAAAAAACTTCTAAGTCTGAGATTCCCTGCATAGAAGTGACAGCTCTCGAGGTGACGTACATGCCCCTCTGCGAATAATTTTGATTTATTTGGTCCACTTTAATTTGTGCACTGTGAAAATGAATCAGACTAGATAGTTAACAAACCAAAAATAACCATTTTACTCTGATTTGGAGTAGCCAAACGGACTATGGTTTGTGAATGCGTCCTAAGGATGTCTTTTTTTCGCACTTTGGATTTGATTGTTGCTTTTAGATTTTTCACCAGAGGTTAATTTATTTTCTTCTCCCTGTATGTAAAATGTAGAAGATGTATTGTACTACATATTGTATCACCTTTCTGCTCTTTCCTTATGTGTATACATGGATGCTGGCTGTCTCTAACCTTTGATCTGTCTCTTTGTCTCTTGGTTGTAGAGGTGCAGGTTGGGACGTGCAGCCAGAGAAGCTGGACTTCAGCCATTTCCACAGGAAACACTTCAGAGGAACGCCAAAGCACCTGCCACACATTGACCGAGAAGGGTAAGATCTAGGCTTTGAGTCTTAGGTCTTTATCAACAGTAGTTGGTTGAGCTGTGCCGCCCTGCTCTGTCTCAGTATTGTTTTGGTCATCTCAGTTTTGTCGTTGGGATTGTCTTCTGTCACTAATTAAGCCCATTTATGTCTGCCTATCATCCCTGATGGTTACTTCCTCTCTTTCAGGATGAACAAAAACAAGTTTGAGGAAGATGACGGCATAGACATGAATGACATAGAGAGGTTCCTACCCCATCTGCGCTCTGTAAGTCACTGTTTTTGTTAAAGTAAATGCTTCTATCTAGATTGGTTTCTCACTCTGATATGCACAATGTATTAATATACATGTTTTTGTAGTACACAAGCAACACATAGTTTTGTAAAACAGTTCTTCTGCACTGATGTGACGCAGTACAACCTCACCGTCTATTAGTTGTTAGAGAGTGACCTCTGTTGGCGTAAAGGAAAAACTACAGGTGTATTGAACAAAGCAGTGGTGCTGTAGTCAGGTTCATAGTAAAATCACCAGAATATGAGACATAATTTGCAGAAAATTAAGAAAAATTATCTTTTTTCTGTTGAAGAACAATGAATACACGTAAAATCAGTCTGTATAGATTTATATTTCTGTTATAAATGAGATTGGTTGTTTATAAATGAACATTTGGTGACACCTGCTGGTCAGATGTTGAAGTGAGCTGTGACTGACATGATAAGTGCATCAAAATGTCACACTGACCCCTGGTGGTTACATGTATGTACAACATTTACACACTGAATCAGAATCTGCTTTAGTTGCCAAGTACATACATACAAGGAATAGGACTCCGCTTTTATGCATCTCTCTAAGCGTACTGACACAGAAATGGAAAAAAATAACAGCTTGAGACGAGGACAACAAAGCAGGACAGATAAAGGTGAGGAAGAGACAGGAGTGTTATGTACACAGGTAGTGATAAAATACGTGTATATATAAATATTATATAAATATTTAGAAGAGCACCAATGACCAACAATAAAATAGAAACGTCTATATCGAAGTCAAATGTTCTGTAAGTTGTAGACAATTCAAATAGTGCAAAAAAATAAATACTGAATGGATATACATGGACTGGATGATTATGTTCAGTATGTACATGTAAAGATATCTGAATATACAGTGAGTAGGAATAATATTCATAGTGACAGATGATATGTACATATTAAAAAAAAATGTGCATTAAAGACTATAAGAATTATAGTTATAACACCAGCAGCTGATATTTTTGAGTGTTCTTGACAGTGTCGAGCAACTAATGTTTACAGAAAAGTGAAGTAAGTTATTTGTTTGTGAGGCAGCGACTGTTTCTCTGTGAGTTTGAAACCTCTTCAACAGCTTTTGAGCTCAACTTAAAGGATATATACACATTGTTCAATACTATCTCAAAACAAAACTTAAATGTTCACATCTACACTGTAAGAGAAGACAAACCCCCCCCTCACTTTTTTGTGTCCCGGGACAGTGTTTCCTTGTTGAGCTTCAGCAGACTGATAGTAAAACAAAGGGTACATTTTCTACTGAAAAGACTGTAACTTACTGTAGGAAAATATCCACTTGATTTGGCTAACTCAGACTTTAGGAGACGGTGAAGGATTGAAGTTGCAGAATTCTTCTCTAGTGAGGACATACAGTCTGTCTGTACACACATTTTATAGTCTAACACCATGTCCTAACTGGACTCGACTCTAAATATGCACTTCTGTTACGTCATGTTAACAAACCACATACATATCAGCTGTGTGCTTCATATCAGACTGGTGACGTAACCGGTCATAACCACTTAAAAGATGGGTTAGTACTTGCTATCTTCCTACGTTTGTACTTTTTAAACAGACGACTCACGTTTTATATTGTGCTAATTACTGGAAATAACATACAATATAGCCAACATCAAGTAGGTTATTATGTAGCGATCTTCTATTTTAAATATAACAAGGCTACATGTTGTTTCTAGAGCAGCAACAGTAATGTTTACAACAGCAAAGTCACTATATAAACTCGTTAATATCTCACTTGAAACAAATGTAAAATGTTAATAAAATAAATCATATTCCTGACATGAAAATACTGAATGAAGCTTATAAAGACTGAAGAACACAGACATCAGTCAGTATCAGTCATTCCTCCTGTCCTCTGTCCTCCTCCCTCTGATGATGTGAACCACTGCAGGTACCACTGGTAGAGGGAGGGGGGGGGGCAAACTAACCTAAACAGTTAGACTACATAGCCTACTGCCAGCTTTAGTTTTAGCTTTCTGTTCGCAGCACAGCGTCGCTCGTGGCCAGTTACGTGTCAAGCATTATTACAACAACAATTTCCTACTTTCATTATAAGGTATTTCTGAATATGATATGTTAGGCATCAACAAAGTGGGAAAAAAATATGTAGAATTAATTTAGCAGCTGCCATTTCAGGGTATTACTCATTGTGTTTTCCAAGGTGATTTGTGATTCAGTGGGGTGGCAGAGTTCGGTCTAGGTTGCCGATGTCATTCTCCTCTCTTCCTTCCCTGCTCTCTGAGCCAAGATGTCCTCCATCGCTCATAGTGTTTGAGTTACAGTGTCTTCCTCTTTCCTTCCCCTCTTGGCTTCTGTGGCTGAGCTGCGTTGCGCCTCTCACAGTGTTTCAGCCAAGACGCCTCTAGTTGCGCTACCGAGATGGCTTCCTCATTGTAAAAACTCCCGAGCCAAGATCGCCGCTTCCGTTCATTCAGTTAGGGCCAAAAGAAAGATGGGGTCACTTGTGTTTGTCTGAGCTTGGGATCGGATATGTGTGGGCAGTGGGACACAGCGAGGTCGGAGACACAGAGCTGGGGACGTTTTCTCTCTCTCACATTTCTTAGCTCTTTCTGACTTCAGCCATCCTCACACAGTCTCTCTTTTTTTTTTTTCTGGGTATCATGCCCTGGCATTTTTAAAGTTTATCCCAAAGCCCGGTCACTAATGCCCAGTTTTTTCTAGTTCTAATGAGGCCATACACTACAAAACCCTCCTTGGTCTGGGATAGACCCCAAGACCACTGTGAGGGCACTTAAGTTTCCATTTTCCACTTCCAGGGCCAGTAGTTTTAGAGAGACCACACTGACTGTAACATAAAACACTGAAACCACAATCATTGTAACCTCCAGTTGAACTGAATTACAGTGGTTTGCAATCAAGAGTAAGTTATTTTTTTGTGTCATGTCAGATGTCTAAATTGTTATATATCAAATCGACGAAACATTTTTATTATGTGTGCACTTTGCCACAGCGTTATATAGGAAAATATTAGCCTTGGACTGGGACTTTGCATGGTAAATGACTCAGATCAGGACACAAATCACATGCAAATCACACTTCAAACTAATATAGAATATTCCGTGGAATATATGATATATCTGGGTGTGTGTGTGCGAGTGTGTGTGTGTGAGAGAGAGAGAGAGGTTGCGTCCGAAATTCCATACTAATCAGTACTATTCAGTACATAAGTGTTTGAGATTTTTTTTAGTATGTCCGAAACCTTTGCATGAAACCAATAGTACATGAATTGCATAATATTTCTGGTGAAATATTACAGTATGCAACGCTAGACACTACTGCGGCAGTGACGACAAACAGACGTTGACGGACACCTCTGTAACGCCAATAACGCTGTAATTTAAATGCAAGATTTCACTTTGCTAGGCGTGATATATTTTTTAAGTTAGTTCAGACTTTGATTGTCACACACCGTTGTTTTGGTCACATGAGGTTGGCAAGGGTTACCATGGTTACCATACTTGCCAACTCTCCCGATTTTCCCGGGAGACTCCCGTTTTCCTCTCTCGCGGTTTCCTCCCGGGGTCATAGTTTTTCTAGATTTATTACAATTTTTTTACACCTTTTTTAGTTCTCGTTATCTCAACCTGTTTCTGGCGCTGTACAGCGTTTATAAGCCCTACAACTTCCACCCGGACGGCAATAGAGCTACACCAAATGTCTTTTCCCGGTGGAGGAGAGATGCTGGCGACAGCGCGGCGCGGTTTGTGCTGCGCTCGCCGCACATCACATCATCATAGCGAGGCACTAGCCATTGGAAATAACTGGCTTCAGAGCGCAGTGGTGCTGTTGTCGTGTTGTGTCTGAAAGGACCTTCAGTGAGTGACAGGAGAGGGAACTGGAGAGTACCAAGAGAAAGAAATGGAGGCAGAAAATGAATGAATGAATGAAAACTGATGAATATTAGCCAGCAAGTTCACGCCAGAGGTACAAATTATTCAATTTTCTTTCCTCTGAAACTAAAAAATGTCTGGGTACCCAGATCCCCTGCTTTGGTTTTGAAAATCCTCCCTATTTTGAGGTCTCAAGGTTGGCAAGTATGAAGTCTCCAACCGGCAAGGCAACTCTCTGGAAGTGATGACGTGAATCTCAGTGCGTCCGAAAAGATACATACTACTATTTATTCACCCAAAAGTATGTTGAACGATAGTACACATATTGGGTATGTAGTGCATAGAATGTGATTTCAGACGAAGCCAGAGAGTTTGTGTTGTAAAGTGTTTGTGCTGGCTGTGTACGTACAGTGTGGCTGTGAGGATCTCTCCTTTCTGCTGCCACTTTCAGTTGTATATACACGTCCGTCCTCCTTACTGTGACCAAAATAGTGTTATGTGGCAGGGGATTTTTATTTGTCGCTGTTAAAACACATGACTGGCTGTCATGTCTCACTTTGCTCGTGGCAGTGGTGGAATAACAAAGTACATTTACTCAAGCACTGTATTTAAGTACAGATTTGAGGTACTTTACTTCATTTATTCATTTTTGTCTCCAATTGATGCTACTTTAGTCATCTCTATGGCTGCACCCCTCTTAGGTGATTAATCTGTTGTTTTGGTCGACTAAGATTTCTTTTTGTCGTTTTTATGCTTTTTTCATGCTGAATGAATTATTTCCAAGAAACTTATGAGCACATCTCTCGTAAACACAAGATTTAAAGTGGTGCTTTTGTGTGATACTTTGCGGAGAATCTCAGTTTTACAGATCTGTTGATTAAATCAATTTTTATTTTATTCTACTACATTTATCTGACAGTTATACTCATTAGTTACTTTACAGATTAGGATTTTAAATGACAAAACATATGAAAAATTGCTGAAACGATTCCTTGAGTTACTAAAAATCATTGATTACATTTTTTTGCATCAAAGCTTTGTTTAATCCCACCCCATCCAGAATGTAATATGGCACTTAAATCCACTAAATGGGTTTAGTTTTGACAGATATTATTGTATACAATTTAAGCAATAAAAATATAGATTTTTCTATAAAGGAAACCAATTAGTTGTTCATTTTTAGAGACCCGTCTTATTGCCCCTTTTGTATATTTACTAATGCTCCTCAATAAAGCAAAAGTATTAAATATTAAGATTAATTGATGGAATAATCGGAAGAATGCTAGACATTTCCCCTCTCAAATAAATATATACAATCAACTAAAGTGAGATGTTTGAGGCCTAAAGAGGCTAAATGATCCAATATCTCACAAAAAACCATAGAAAATTAAAAGGATTAGTGAATAATATATACACTTGTGTATCAGAACTTTGTTGTTCTCCTTTTTCTACCACATTAACCATCTCGAGACCCCTCCAATGTATCTTATGACCACCGGACTAAACTACCCAACTGTATATAAAGTACTTAAAACCAGTTCCAGACTAAAATTGTAAAATCCTATTTACACATTGATGAATCAGTATTAACAATCCAATAATGTAATATATCATAATATATCAGTCACAGGACATTTTATTGCAGAATAAGTACTTTTAATTTTCAATGTACTGTATGTAACGGAGTATTTAACATTGTTGTATTGGTACTTGTAAACCATCTAAGTACTACTTCCACCACCGGCTTGTGGTCAAAGCTTTACCTGTGCATTGTGGATGTTTACAGTAGATAATATCCAAGCAAAAACAACACCACGTCTCTTTTCCCCAGTCGCCACCTCCAGTTACTGTAGGCAGGGCTTCATCATCCAAAGTCCCCGTCTACGTTCCACACTTCCTGCCAACACTCACCTCCCCTTTCCAGGAGTCGGAATAGACTTACAAATAGCCCTGGGATGTGGAAAACATCTTGTTTGTGTGTGTGGGCGTGTGAGCAGCTCTGTGAGAAAGGGCTTCCTCCTCCTGCCCTCAGATTCTGCTGCACCTCTACCGGCCTCTCTGGAATGTCAACCTGCTCATACAATAACGCCGCCTTCGCGCCCAGCATCAGGGTGTAATGACGGAGGCATTCAGAGGTCAGAGAGCGAGTATGTATCTGTGGATTCACACATGGATTCTGAATAACATCAAACATAAACACCAAGAGTGCACAATTTTATGTTTTATTAAATAATAACAATTATGTTTATTTATGTACCGCTTTGTAAAAACAATGTTACAAAAGACTTTATTCAAAATAAACAATTAATACAAAGATACAGTATAGGTTAAAATAAAATAATAAAATAAACAAGGCAGAAAAACAGTAAATATAAAACATATAATCTAAGATGATCATATAAAACATTATGCGATCAAGGATATTAAAAAAAAAAATTATTAAAAAATGTTGATAGTCCATTGCAGGTCATTCCAAAGCAAAAGCATGACTAATTGTAATTTTATTTATTTTGCCTGTTTCTAATTAGTTGAAGTTTAAACACTGTGAAATTGTTACCCATTTCAAACACTGTGGTGTTTAAACTTCAGCTTAGAAATGGGTAAAAATATGTTTGTACACTGTTTTATTACTTAAGGCATTTACATACGCCGGGAGTGCTTTTTTCATACGATTAATTCGCACCTCAATATATTTTTTTGAACTGTTGTTTTTGTCATGAGTACTTTCACACACAACAAGAATATTACGCAGCGAAAAAGCGAACAGAGGTTGATTTTTCTAATCTTTCGCACCGCAAATACAGGCATCAACCAATCACGTTGTGCTGAACGGGTTGAGTTGCACCTATGTTCATTAAACAACAACACAGAGGCCCCGTAGTCCGAAACAAAATGACAAATTTTTATTACTCGTTTCAACCTTGACAAAGGCAGCGCAGACCTGATCCACTCCTTCCGTTCTTACCTTTCACAATAAAAGCCCTACACATATAATATTCGCAGGCGAGTTTTTTGCATTTTCATGTCGTTTATTCGCCACGCCCCCGGTTTGTAAAGGCCTTTCATGTCAGAGTTTACAGATAATATTACCATTTGTTGAATGAATGTGAAATGAGTCCCAGACATCATCCTCACAATTTGCAGGCGATGGCTTCACTCTGTCCATTTTTTAGTAATGGCCAGTTATAGTCTGATAAACCCAAACATTTTTATTATGTGAAAGAACTGATAATAGGGCTGTCAAAGTTAACGTGATAATAACGTGTTAACGCAAATTTGTTATAAAGCCACTAAGTTCTTTAACGCATTAATGCAACTTGCAATTTTTAGGTTGTAGCGGCTGAGTTTTAAAGCTGGAGTGAAGCTACTGACAACTAGAGAACCTAAAGAATCCATCGGTATCAACCATGTCATACTGGCTTTTCGCGAAGGAGGTTAAATAACGCTCCAAATACACACTCCAAACATTAAATATTTTAATCGATTGACAGCCTAAATATTTAATGATTAAGATTTCTAATTAATTATCTGCTGTCTTTTGTTGTAAAGTCAAACTGTAAGAAATGACATTTTCCCGGAAAGTAAATATTTTTGAAGCCACAAGATAAAATTCATCAAGAGAGACTCCTGGTGATAATACAAGTTGTTGATTTGAGGCTGAAGACTAGGGATGCAATTTAAGATTATTTTCATTATTGATTTATTTGCAGATTTTTCTCAATTTACCGATTAATTGTTCAGTCTATTAAACATCATGAAATTGTGAAAAATGCCCACCAAGATTTCCAAAAAGCCAAGTTAACACAATCAAATTGTTTTTGCCCGACCAACAGTCCTAAATATATTTATTTTTAATGATATAGAGAAAAGCAGAAAGTCCATAGCGTGGAGAAGCTGGAACCAGAAAATGTTTTGTGTTTTTAAATTTTAGTGATTTTTCTCCAGTTTTCCCCTGGAGACGGGAGGTTTTTATATCCCCCTCACCTTTCCCTCCCTCATGATACATACTGTACAGCAGCATGGACACTGGATCTCACTCACATGGTGTTTGGCATCATCAACATGATCATGTCAGCATGATCCTCGCTGTTGTGACAGCCACAGCTCATGTGTGTGGGTATATGTGGGTGTTACTGTACCTGCAATAATATCAGCAAACGTCTGCTTATCCACACATCCACAGCTTTCTGTGTGAGTATGTGTTAAAGGTGATGCTCACACATCTTTCTAAACCCATTTTGATAACATTTTATATTTGATCATATGACTCTCACCTGAGGGGGTTTTCTCATCTGGAATAGAGTGGATGCTTCTGTTTCTGTACAACTGGTATGACTGTTGTGACCTGATGTTCTTTCCCATGAGGTAATTTATTGGCTGCCAAGATCATGTTCACTCAGTGTTACCGGGAGTCCAAGCGGTATCCACGAGGGACAGCCTCGGCTTGGTTTTGGGAAATACACTTATTCGCTTTCTTGCCAAGAGTTGGATGGAAATATGGATACCACCCTCATACCTGTATACTAAATATGATCTTCAGCCAGCGTGTTAGCTCAGCTTAGCATAAAGACTAGAAGCAGGGAGAAACAGCTAGCCTGACTCTGTCCAAAGGTACAAGTAGCTGTTTTTACACAGTGGATAACTCCGGGGTCTGAAAAGTGAAGCCAATGCTGAAGGGCCTTAAACTTGCATTCTTTCTAATGACTCCTCTGGTTGCAAAAAGAAGTCTATGAGAAAATGAGCCTACTTCTCACTTGATTTATTACCTCAGTAAACATTATAAACATGGGTTTATGGTCTCAATCTCTAGCTTCAAGTCTTCTTCAATACAGCATGATGTTCATTTAGTAAATGATGGTCCCATTTAGAGTCAAATAGACCATAAAGCAGGGGATGCTTTAGGGCGGGGCTACCATGTGATTGACAGGTCGCTACTTTAACCCTTTCACAGTGTGTTTTCAGTTCATGGAAGTTAATTATAACCTTTTTGGTCGCCTAAAAATGGCTTGTTCAGCATTCGGTTGTACAAAACAATACACTTAACAACATGGGAGTGAGCAAATATGCCTGCTTTATGCAAATGTATGTATATATTTATTATTGGAAATCAATTAACAACACAAAATAATAACACATTTTTTCCGGAAACCAATGGATTCTTTAGGTTTTCTAATTTCATATGGTACCAGTATCTTCACTCTAGCTTTAAAACTGAGCCCGGTACAACCTCCGAAAGATCGATTGCGAAAGAAATTAGTGGCATTAAAACAAATTTGCGTTAACGCTAACTTTGACAGCCCTAGTTTTTACATATTGTTTTTTGTACGGATGAAACCAACAAGAAATAACGTGTTAATTAGTGAGCTTTAAAACTGCTCGTAGGTGGATTTTTTTTAAGCTACGGATAGAGTCAGGCTAGCGGTTTCCCCCTGCTTCCTGTCTTTGTGCTAAGCTAAGCTAGCCATATCCTTGCTGTACAGTAGCTTCATATTTACTGTACAGACGTGAGAGTGACATCCATCATCTCATCTTAACTCTCAGCAAGGAAGTGAAAAAGCGCATTTCCCAAAATGTTAAACTATTCCTTTAAAACACGGCCATAGTAAACCAGGTTTCTCAGTGATGCAATTATATTATACATTATATTTATTTCAAAATGATTCGCGACAAAGAACTGTTTTGCTTCCACGCTGTCAGTGATAAACTTCACAATATCTTTTAAGAATGGAGGGCACCGGAGGAGGAACAGAGGGTTAGGGTTAGACCCAGCAGAGACGGAGAAACCGGCTAGTCATTTAGGAGACATCCGGTCTCTGGTCCGTGAACAAAGCCGTCCAGCAGGGGAACAAAGCAGGAGTCTGGAGCTGAGATATCACAGACTGGTTGGCCCCTCCGTCTGGAAGTGTACGTGCCGCAGAGCAGGACTCCAGTTGAGACGGGACATTGGGGGGCGGGGGTGGGCTTTTTGGGCGGTCTGTCTGTCAGCTGTCAGTTTGTCTGAGACCTGCATTCCACTCATAGTATTTCACACATTTACTGCTCCTGTGTGTTTATGCTGACCTCAAACACACTCGTTTGTCTTCTGCACGTCTCTTCTATCATCTTTTACCTCGTCTCCCTTTTGGTTCTTCCTATTTGCTGTTTCCTTTTTCCTATTCTCTTCTGACCACCATCATTACGCTCCGTCCTGCACTCCTCCCCTCCATCCTTCAAATGTTGGTGGGCAGCCGAACAATATCCAGGGGGTCACGGTGACCGGCAGCCCCCTCCCTGTGGTCTCTTCCTGCTATTGTTCCCGGTCCTACTGCTGCTTGGCTCGTACACTCTATTAACCGCACACATACTGGCTTAATCACCGCTGGACACTGTTCTGCCTCGATCATGGGAGAATCACTGGAGACTTAAGAACATGCATGAAAGCAGGATACCTTGGGAAAATATAATTAATTCCACAGAGGTATTCAATAACAGTGCACGAGTGACTTGATCTGGGAAATTATCACATCTGGATGAAAATAAATATGTACGCACAACAAGATTAAGCAAATTTATTCTATTAAAAGTGCATAATAATGAAATGTACATTGTAAAACAGTTGATGATGGGAAATACCAAGGCCAGAAAGGAGGATAACTTGATTTCATGCCCCTTTTTTCTTCCCCCTCCCCTCTTTGAACTGATTTATATACTTGGCATATTACTGCTGTGCTAAATCCCAAGAAACGAGGTAACCTCCAGCCTCTGCCATAATTAAATTCATTTTCTATCCCTAGTATGTGTTCATGATAGGTTGAGTGCTGCCCATGGTGTCAATTTATGGTGATAATATAGTAGTAAAATCAGCTTGTTTCACTGTACGGAGCAGACAAAATGTCCTCACAAGAATAGGGGTCATTAAATCGTCGCAAATGGAATTCAAACACGCACACAAAGCATCAGGTGTGATCCTGCAGAGAAGATGTCAATGTAATGTAACACAGCGAGCACATATGATTGAAGTCTTTTTTTGGGAGGGTTATAACGGAGCTGTAAGCACCTGAAACCTGCTGCAGCAGTGGTTGTCGCATGATTATATTTCTATAGGGTGCTACAGGTTATTTTCCTCTTTTTCTCTGACACTTTGATCCCACAATGGCTCCATCTCCTCCTGTAGCTAGACCCCCGAGTTCTTTGATGTGCCTGTCTATCTGTCTGTGCTCGGCTGTGGCCCCGGCCTCAGATCACTTATTAAATGAGACACGGATGTCAGGACCTCACATCTTTCCCTCTTATCACCGATCACCCACCATACCTTACTGTGGCAGCTTTAAATCTCTTCTTTTGGCACGGCTGGCAGGCATCAGCTGCAGAGTAAGTAACTACATGAAAGACCTAAAGTAGGGATCATGAAACACGGAGCAAATCTTTAACTACAGGGATTTTACAGAGAAACAATTCTAAATCCTAAATGTTAACTTGGTTTCTGACATGAGAGAGCTAGACACATCCAGG
The DNA here is from genome assembly GCA_916701645.2 of Sebastolobus alascanus. NCBI lineage: Eukaryota > Metazoa > Chordata > Actinopteri > Perciformes > Sebastidae > Sebastolobus > Sebastolobus alascanus. The sequence goes on from CAKAOJ020000321.1 coordinate 597,280, forward strand.
ATCATGGCGGTAGCGTGTCAGTGCCAATATCGAATGATGTAGCACTTCCTGTCGCTTAATTCTCATAGTAATCCACATTTTATTCATCAATTAATGTTAACTATCATGAATAAAAAGAAAATGATTACCAAAAATAAGGGGTGGGAATCACCAGAGGTCCCACGATACAATAAAATCACGATACTTGAGTCACGATACGATCTTATTGGGATTTTAAACATTTTGCGATATGCTGATAAGATATATTAAGATATATTGCGATTTATTACCATTTTTTCAACTGCAAATGCCAACATTTGTTTAATCTAATAAGATACAGTTTTCATTCACATATCTTGAGGTCAGAGGTCAAGGGACACCTTTGAAAATCGCCATGCCAGTTTTTCCTCGCCAAAATGTACCCTAACTTTGGAGCGTTATTTGGCAAGGAAAAATTGTCATGGCCATTTTCAAAGGGGTCTCTTGACCTCTGACCTCAAGACATGTGATTGAAAATAGGTTCTATGGGTACCCACGAGTCTCCCCTTTACAGACATGCCCACTTTATGATAATCACATGCAGTTTTGGGGCAAGTCATAGTCAAGTCAGCACACTGACACACTGACAGCTGTTGTTGTCTGTTGGGCTGCAGTTTGCCATGTTATGATTTGTCCACTCCCATGTTGATAAGAGTATCAAATACTTGACAAATCTCCCTTTAAGGTACATTTTGAACAGATAACAAATGTGCGATTAATTTGCGATGAATCACGATTAACTATGGACATTGTTGTGATTAATCTCAATTAAATATTTTAATCGATTAACAGCCTTAATATAAACATATTTTATTACAGCCCCCATATTGCTTATGAAACCTAAAATGTAACTTTTAAATTCTACACAGTTCAGATTGGAGTCGTATGTAACTTTTAGGTAAATTACACTTTAGCACACTAAAATACAAGCAATGCATGATGGTGATATTTACTAAAGAATACTGCACTCAAAATTACAGCAATAAATAATTTGTAGCACACTGATTTCCGAATGTATTGGATATACCTTTCACAAATATAGACAATGACGAGATAGTCGGTTGTACAGTTTAAGGAATTGAAAATGTTTTCACTTGGTGCAGCTTTAAATTGCCTTTAAAAAAACACTTGTAGTTAATGTTGGTTATAGAGCTACATCAATTAATCGATTAGTTATCAACTGTTAAATCAATCGCCAACTATTTTGATAATTGGTTTGAGTAATTTTTAAATGTGAATATTTTCTGGTTTCTTTCCTCCACTATGACAGTAAACTGAATATCTTTGAGTTGTGGACAAAACAAGACATTTGATTATGTCATCTTGAGCTTTGGTAAACACTGATCGACATTTTTCATCATTTTCTGACATTTTATAGACCAAACAATTAATCGATTAATCGAGAAAATAATCGTTATTTGCAGGCTATGTAGCTATGTCTAATAATAAATGAAAGCCATTTTTTATCACAGTTACAAAACTCCACTCACCAACAGAATAACTATGCTAATTTTCATATGAACACAGAAAATTGATAAAGAAAACCGCTTAAAGGCCCCGTTATTCATTCATCGGTAAGTGGGCAAAATGTCCAAATGATTTCAGCCCATGTATTTCTGCCTCCCTCTCGGTATTTTACGTGCTCGCTATCTTGTATTTACAGTCTCTCTTGTTTCCATACTTGCTCTCTCTCTCTCCTCTGCTCTCAACAACCTGTCCTGTAATGCCACCCCTGGGGCAGTTTTAAATTTATTGCTTTTGGCCGAGGGCCCTCGCAGCATAAATAAGCTGAGAGAAACAATGGACGGACTGAATGAGCATCATACTGGGATTGTTGCACACTGGAAGGAGCAGGAAGACGTGCACTTCACTTTCTATGCTATTGCAGAGAAAGTTCTATAATCGTTATTCTCCATTTCTATTCTTCACATTTCCATCCCCGTTCGCTCTTTTCATTTCCTTTCTTTCCTTCCTTGTTACTTATGCCCCTTTCACGCTAAAGCAACGTCATTGTTATGAATGGATCGACCCAGGTCAATGACCCTTCTGGCAAAACCCTCGGAAAAATATATATATTTTTTTTTTTTTTAGATACTACCAGGGGTAAATAGTTACTTTCAAAGAAGATATGTTGTGTCTTGGGAGCTACGTGGCTACGTGGAGTGGTTGTAAAAAGGACACATCCTCTCCGTTAGCATCCCAGGTAGCCTCTCCCAGTGACCTGTGATGTTCCCTGGAATGCTACGCGGTGTGTCAACTTCCTCTCAAGGCAGACGCGCACACCCAAAGCACATAACACAGTGCGCACATAAAACACACACCCTGATCAGGGTTGTAAAATTTAAACTTGACAGCAAACCCTTTCTGGTTGTCGGGTGAGATGTGCCACTGAGAGACAACTGAGACTTGATGCTTGTGCTTTATAGTCACTTAATGGTCCACCTGGTTGCAAAACAGACATATAAATACATATAAGGGTGTGATATGGCCAGAGTCTTCTATCACGGTATATGTAATTTTATATCATGGTTACGGTATATACCACAATATAGTAATTGTTCTGTACATTCAATTAGGAACATTTGATTATTTTCTTCTTTTATTTGGAACTTCCATACAAACGAAAACAACTGATTCACATGAGACAACACTTGAAAACTCTCAAACAAAAGACTCAGACTTTCACAATGGAAGCTTTAAGGT